>JAPQWS010000159.1:34475625-35711250 GCA_028651295.1 Catharanthus roseus | reverse complement strand
CGGCTAAGTTCATTTATTGGACCATGGAATGTGTTACTACTCCGACTTATTCTCTCAAGGTCAATGGGGAAGTTTTTGGATTTTTCAAAGGTAAAAGGGGACTCAGGCAAGGTGATCCTATATCCCCTTTCCTTTTCATTATTTGTATGGAGTACTTGTCGAGGAGTCTCAATTGTGCCACTATGATTGACAATTTTAATTTCCATCCAAATGTGAGAAGCTCAGGATTTCTCACCTGGCTTTTGCCGATGGCTTTAAGGTGTTTGCTAAGGGAGACTATAGATCAGTTCAAATCATGTGTGATGTACTACATGTTTTTGTACAGGCATTGGGATTACAGGCAAACTCTCTCAAATCGAATACCTACTTAGCTGGGATTGACGAGTTTCAGAGGAGCCTAATCATGGAGTATACAGGCTTTCATGAGGGTTGCATGCCCTTCCGGTACCTGGGGATTCCATTATCTGGTGTTTACCTTAAAGTTGTGGATTATGAGCCATTGTTTGACAAGATCTCTAAAATTCTTCTTGCTTGAGCTTGGTTGCACCTATCGTATGTAGGAAGACTAGAAGTTATCACCTTAGTAGTGCAAGGAGTGTTGGGATTCTGGCTTGGAATACTTCCAGTTTCAACAGCAATTCTTGACAGGATTACAAGCCTTTGTAGACGGTTTTTGTAGGGTGGAAACTCAGCTAGAGTTGCTTGGAGTAGCTTGTGCCTTGATAAACAGTAGGGGGCTTGGTTTGAGAGATTCAAAGAAGTGGAATGAGGTTCTATTAACAAAAGCTCTTTGGAATATTTACAACAAAAAGGATGCCCTGTGGTGTAGATGGATTCAACATTATTATGTCAAACAGGGAACCGTATTGGACACTGTAATTAGGAAGGACTTTTCCCCTTTGATAAAACGCCTTCTTATGATTAGGGATGCAAGTTTGGAAGCTGAAGGTACGGTGGACGGGGCTACAGCACGCATTTCTGCATGGGCAAGTGGAGGTACATTCTGGACAGCCGACACCTATACCTTTTTTGCTCATCATGTGCAGAAACTGAGTTGGACGAAGATTGTGTGGAATGTCACATATCCGCCAAAGTTCTCTTTCATCTTATGGCTTGCGGTGTTAGGGAGGCTACCAACTTTGGATAGACTTACATTTTTGCACGTTGACAGGACTTGCAAATTCTGCAATCAACAGGAGGAGAGTTTATCACATCTTTTCTTTACTTGTTCCTTTATAGGTGATATATGGAAGAGCATTAGAGAGTGGATGGGACTACGTCAATGGAGTATGGAAACTATTCAAAATTGCTTTGTGCACCTGAAATGGGACGGCCGAGGGACCTCTTGGATTTTCAACTTCAGGAAGCTTTCCTTTGCTGTGACTGTATATTACATCTGGGAATGTAGGAAGAAAGTTTTTTTTGAACAATATAGCCCAGATAGGAATCATATTATTAGCAAGATCAAAATACAGGTATATAAGGTTATTTATGCCTTGTATCCCCATATTTTTACCTAATGCTTGGACTTTCATGTTTTTGTGGGACTAGGGAGTTTGGGAGAATGTAGGAATTGCAACATGTAATCTTAGGGATTGCCGTGGGTATGCCCGCGTGTATGTGTACTATCTCTCTTTTTTATCTTAATACATTTTTACATTTAGATAAATAAAAAAATTGGGTGATATGGGACTTACCTGGGATTGAAGATGTATTTCTTGATTAGATTATCTCGAAACCTCGTGATGGTATTTGCATTCCACATTATACCAATATCTCTAAATTGATCAATTGCATCAACTTTCAATGTATTGAGTATATCTAAAGTAGATCATTGCTTTGTTGGACTCTACTCTGCTAACGTGTGTTTATGTAAAAACAACAAGACAATGTTTTTTAGTCATGACCAAATTATTGTGTGGGCTTCTAGACTAGCAAACTATCACTGCAAGCGAACACATCGATGAGTATAACTAGAAAAGTCCTCAGGTTGTCGAACTCTCGAAATGGTCAAGCACTAGTACTTACCTCTCTCTCTCACTTTTAATCAACAAAATATGTTTTAAAAGGATTTTAAAATAGTAGAAAGAAACTATAAAAGGAAAACAATTAAACTATAGAGATAGAGTAGAACATTGATTAAGAACGAGTTTTAAGAAGAAGTATTCAAATGGTGGAATCCTCCTAAAATCCTTTAACTAATTCCTTAAAAACTTTGGAAGAACGTTGAATTATTTATTGGGTCTCACTCGATTATTAGGATTAACCCTATCTCTAGGAGAAAAACCACTAGTCTCCTAATTTATTAGAGAATAATATATTCTCTCCTAGCTCAATTATGAATGATTAATATTGCCAGGGTGAATTACATTGCTCTAATGACTTAGAAACAGTAGTTATTATCTCGAATAAGCTACCAATTCCTTGTGTTCAATTAATTCCCTAGAATGTTCTTACTTTCTCAGTTCCAAAAGTCTATGTGATGTATTAATTACCGGTAAAATTGATAACACAATCAAATAAATTAAACAAAAATCAACATATAATCCAACAATTTATCCCACAAAATCTATACAATTATACTAAGATCATCTACGGCTCAACTCCATTCAAACACAATGAAAATTTAGCCACTAAACATGGTCATAATCATGAAATTAAACAACAAATTCATAATAACAAAAGAGTTAGAAATCTTAGGAATGAAAATTGCATAATCTACGGCTCCGGAATGTCACCCGAGCTCCTCTATCGATTCGCCCAAAAAACTAAAAAATGCTCTGATGAAAGTCTTCAATCTCCTTCTGAATACTCAAATTAACTATCTAATCAATGCTCTAAGGAAGTTAAAGAAGATTCCTTTTGGTATTTTTTTTTCAAAATTTGCCTATTTTCTACCCTCTCTAAACCCTAACCAAAATATCAATTAATATATTGAAAGTCTTATTAAAAAGAAAACAAAAAATCGCAAATCAGCTCTTGTACGCGAACGGCCAGATTCGGTCAACTGAGGCAGCCGGGTCCCACTGCTTTTAATGTCTGGGTACTGAGGGATTTTGGTACTAGCCTGATATGGCTGGTGTTGGAATTCTTCGGTTCCTTCTTTTTTTTTTTCGTCCTTTCTTGCCCTGCATGCTCCCATTTTACTTCATTCTTGTTTCTAACTCCTCCCAAATGCACCTATACACAAAAAAGAGGAAATAGTGGGTAAATGTAATGCCCTGCCCAGTAAGCACCTCACGCGACCCTAAAAGTGCAATCGTCAGAAACATAGAGTTTGGGGTCTAACGTGGCAGAATTTAAGAATATAGGTATGCTTAGCATGGACATTTTTGCGATTCCAATATTTGATAGTTTAATAAAAAGGTTTAAAGTGGTGAATTTAATAGAATGGTATTAGGTTCTAGAAAAGATGTTTTGAAGGAAATACCATTCGGATCCGAATATAATTATTTTTATGGGACAATATTAGATATGTTAGAAATGTTTTTTTCGGGACTAAGTCAATGTTATTATTATTACTATTTTTATTATTTTTATTATTATGATTATTTTTTTAGTTTTATTCATGGTGATAGGACTAATGGTTAAAAAAAAAGTTTGCCATTTCTCTCCCGCTGCCAAGTGTCCAACACTTAGCAGCACATTAATGTGCTTCTCACCTATATATGTATAAGTTTGAAGGAGAAGGAAAGATTTGATTTTCTTTTCACTATCTTCCTCTCGATTCAGCGGTAGCAGCGTAGCTAAGTTGGTTTTTTTTTTCTTTTGTTCATTTTATTTCTTTTGGTTTTAGTTTTGTTTTAATTTTAGTTCTAGTTGATTTTTGTGCTAGTTAATCTCTCTATATATATATATATATCTTGTAGTTAGATGTTAGAGTTAGCTTTTATTTTTTTAGATAGCTAAGTTTTTGGATTTATTTCTCCTTTGCCTTGATGAGTCATAGAGAGTGATCATGGATTCTTAAAATGACATATTTAGGGGTTAATAGGTTCAGGATATCATTTAGTTAATTTTAGTCTATTGGGTTAACTTTAGTTAATACTAATTATTTATTTTTTCCCTTGGTATGATTCTCAATATCTAAATGATTCAAGAGGATTTTAGCATGTGGTATAATTGTGAGCTCAATTCCTGAGTATTGATTAATTGTTTTGCTATAGTATGTATTTTTAGGATGTATGTGTGTTTAATCCCTACTGAGTATCTTTATATGATTTTAGTATATATGATTTTTGTATATGGTTTTATTATATATGGTTTTAGTGTATATGGTTTTAGTATATATGGTTTTAGTATCCCTATTTGGTTTATACTATTTTTAGTATATATGGTTTAAGAAGTTTAGGCACTTTGGAGTTGGTATATATGTAGATATATCCTAGGTACATAAAGAGATATTTATAATTATTTTCAGTAGAAAATAGAAATGTTGGGATTGATAATTAATTATTTTCTTTGTCTTTGTTGGTACTCTATTTGCAGCGTCATAGCACCAGGTCTGCATACAAGTGAGTCCACAAACTACGTCTAATTATTTTAGGAACATTGTTGGAGATATCTATAATTTTTCTATATAGCTAAGCCTCGAATAAAGTATTTATTGCTTTTGGGATAATATAATCTGGTGTTCTTTTAAATTAGAGACGTTCTTTACAAGGTGTTTAACATGCTCTGTAGAAATGCATAGGAGCAGTGCTCAGTATAGGTATGCCTACTTTTAAAAAGTGGTTACGTGTTTTTATTTTCTGAGGAAAAGTTATTATTGCTACAAGTTGAGTATGTTCAGATGTTGTTTAATTACATGATTAGACCTGGTAGATTAGACTTGTCATATTTCTACAAATAGTATATGCATGTCATGATGGCGGACGGGAATTTTGTTATTCTAAAGCAATTATAGCCTAAATTTATGTAAATGGCCCAATAGGTGGCCTTTCGATTTTTAAATGGATATGAAAACCCCATCCGACTAGGGACGAAGGTGTTGACAGGATTATGTGTATCCGGAAGCGTCAGAGGATTGCACTGTAAGTGGCTAGTCCTCCCGTGCTAGGGCCTCTTCCAATGACGTGAACGGTTAGAAAACTCTGGAAGAGGGATCCACTTGAGAGAGGGCGTAATACCATGGAGGGTTCGTCCCGATTGGTATTATGTCAGACATCACATCATGCTCTGTAGTAGGACGACTGCCTTATGAGAAGTCAGGAGGGACTTCAAGTTAAGGTTGGTCTCAGGGTAGACCCGGTAGGTGCCCCAGGATCTGCAACCTGGTTTATATGTTTGGAGAGTACGGTTGTCATGGAACAGAGCACTCGTAAGATGTTTGGCTGGTACAGACTACGGGATCCTGGAACTTGTTTTCGATGACCTCGTTATGGTATCCAGACTCTTTCCGTGGAGCCCGATTTTTGCATGGCATGATTTGGAATTTGAGTGTAGATGCTGCACTGATGTGTCTTCATTCGCTCATACTTCCCAATTGCACTCAAACCCCTCATATAGATTCAGGTGTCGATCCCTTTAAAATAATTATGAAAATGCTTTCATATAAAAATGCATCACCTACTTTGTAGGATCACATATTCTCTTTTAACGAAACGCACGCTGATACACACACACAGAGACTCGGGAAGGGAAATGGCGTAGTAGGATGCTAGGGTATTCTGCTTGGAATTTAGGGAATGAGACATGCTATGTATAGTTTAATACTTCTTGTGCTCGATAGGTTTTTAACTTCTTTTTTTGTCTTAGTTTTGCAAAGTATATTCTATATTAGAGATATCATAAGAAAGTTCTTTAATGATCGTGCTTTCTGTATTCTGTTTACTTTTTTTTCCATTGTGTAGTACATGTATATATATTTCTAAGTGCTATTCCAAGTTTTTCTTTAGTTTTGGGACTTGTAGTTTAATGCCGAAAGGCATGCTCATATCCTATTTAGCTACAATTAACATAGCAGAGGGGTTTGGGGTATCACAGGTGGTATCAGAGCCTCTATGTTTGATACTAGGTTCAAATCGTTGGATCTTAGACGAGCTATAAGAGCCAACCACTTAAACTTTGATGTTAACTATGTAATTTTATTAGTTACTACTGACCCTAAGATTCTGCTTTGTAGGTATTAGATGGCGTATCATTCATTTAGGTGGGTATACTATGAGGGCACACTCGTGGGCGGGTCCAGCAAGGTTGCATCATCGTCGTTTTATTCCCTTAGAAAGATTATCCCAGAGAGGGGCCCGGTTCTAGTAGTTAGCCTTTCCGACGGTGAGCCTGTGGAGGGACTAGCAGCACGGGGGGTAGAGGTTGGGGTAGAGATAGAGGAGGACCCAGCGAATCTGAGATAGAGTCAGGGATGGTAGCGGAGCTGGAAAGAGTGGCATGGGCTGAGATTGAGGAGATGGACACTCTTATAACGGATGATCCCCAGTTAGTAGTATCACCTATTCCTGTTTTACTTGCAAAGTCCGCATCCTCTTTCCCATCATTACCACTAGTTGGCGAGTTTGGGGAATAGGATTTCTGTGGATACAATATGTGGCGTAAGCAATGGATTGAGGATGCGGGTCGGTATATTGGCGGAGCTGAGGAGTGAGATTGCACGGACAGATAGTTTATTCTACTCAACTCGTCAAGCTCGACGATAGGAGACAGCAGGGGTAGACATATTAGAGATTGAGCTAGCTCGAATGTGATAGGCGTATTTGGATTCAAAGACAAAAACATAATTAAAAAAACTACGAAAACCACCAATAGGATCCGCACATACTAGAAAAGCCAATTGGAAAGAAAAATACCTCAATATTTTTTATGCCGCTAGGTGTGGAGGCGCTGTTGTTTACACTTCACCATCTAATGGTATCCATGTAACGACCTCCTCTGCAAGAGAACGAGATGCTAGTCCCTCGGCATTCTGAAAACTATTCAGAATGAACCTTAACTATTTGGTAATGCTTTGGAATTTTAGAGAGAGAGAGAGAGAGAGAGAGAGAGAGAGAGAGAGAGAGAGAGAGGCAAGACACAATTTTCATTGTTCTAGGGTTAGATTTTTTCTTTTTAGTCAGAGGAAGAATACTGCAGAAAAGGTTAACATAACCTTTTATAGCTATCCACATCAGAACCTTAATTATCATCTAATGACAATTTAATCTCGTCAGTCTATTCTTATAATCATCAAACAGTTGGATGAATATTATTAAGTAATTAATTTCATTTATTTGATAAATAAATTAGTTACTGATTTAACTTACCAAATATATACAACACAGAATCTTATCCCCTTTTTGTATACGTTCAACGAATCTAGACACGTTCTAGATTCATTGACCAGATTCGTTGAACGTGGACATCGTGCTCACAACATCGTCTATGCTTGTGACCCTATAGGTTCACTTCACATTGGCAGTGAATAAAAATGTCCTAGATATTTATCAACAAAATATAAGTGCCTCTAGCAAGACATTATTCTTACCCAAGTTAAGTAAAAGATATGATAAACTAACATCATTTTTAATATTTAATCCTTCTGTCACACGATATCCTAATTAAGTATAGTGCATGGACGGGGTCATCCTTATAAAACTTAATTAACCATTTACTTGATTACCAGGCAGACTGTTCCGACAAATAATATTAATAACACCTTATTAATACTTATTTGAGCATGGTCATGTGTATTTTCCAGTCTTCATTATCAAGGGGCCCATGGATATCTATCTCTAATAAGAGAGGAACAAATCCCTTTCACTATCTCTAGTATTCAAGCCTTGACAAGAAAATAGCCCAACCAATAGTCATAATAATCACCTGACTAAAAGTGACTATATCAAAATATATTTTCTCCCCATGCAAGAAGCATAGAAACAATAGGTCAAAGGACACCAAACATAAAACTGAGAAGAAATACTTATGACTTAAGAACCCATGCAATATTTCTTTTTCACTTGGGTCATGTCCAATATAATATTCTCAATATGTATTTATTAATTGATTTTATATCTCATTTTCATGATCAGTAAAACTTGATCCTCAATCAACTAGTTTAATAATACAAGATGTGGTAAAACTAGGGACAAACAAGAATAGTATTTTATTAGCGAGAATGGTTTTGCTATCAAGTCACATAATTGATGACCAAGAGCATAAAATACAATTCAAAATTCATGCCTCATAAATAACCAATATATATGTAAGTCAATTGGTCTAGGGCATATAACTAACAAGGTGCACGCGGTGAGAGAGAGAGAGAGAGAAAGAGAGAGAGAGAGAGAGAGAGAGAGTGAGTGAGATCCTCGAGCTGATAGAGAAGCGGGATTGGCTTAGGCGATTCTCCTCCCAGTTCCTTGGAACCACTAGAGACTCTGCTGATATGGCTCGTGCTGAGCTGGAGGCTCGGCTAGGGTGTTCCAGTAGTTAGCACCACTAGGTAGAGCTAGACTCTAATTAGGTTACCAGGATGGTTGTATATTTTGGTTATCTGGATAATTATGATTGATGTTTTGACTAGTACTTTGTACGGTAGATTTGGGATCGTGGATACGAGATCTCCGAGTTTTGGGTACGTATAGTGAACTGGCCAAATATTTTGGGTAGTAAGACTAAGATGATCTATTTGTACTAGAATGGTGTGGATGGGGCACCACTTGTATTGGAAATCCTCATTTTGAGTTATATATATATATATATATACTTAGTGATGTTTATGCCTTCATGCTTGTGATGAGTTTATATCTGCTTGTTATTGTATATTTGCAAACTTAAAGTTTTATTATTACTGGAACTCCTTGTAATTTAGAAGAATGTCGGGGTCACAATCTCCTAATCATGTGGATGAGGCCGCATCTAAAGTTCTCAAAATATAAAGTTTGAACCAATAAGAGAGGCCACCCCCTGTCCGAAACAAGCTACACACGAAATAATTGAGAAATTTATGGTCAAGATGGAGTTATTAGAAAATTCAATAGCTACTAGGAGGGTCGAACAAGTACCTGCCACTGGAGAAGATGAAGCTTTGGAGCGTTTTTGAAGTTTCGATCTCGAGAATTATATAGAAAGGTTGAACCAGAAATCAAAGCTGGATTATTTCTCGAGCAGCTGAAAGATATTTATGACACCCTTAAGTGTAATGATGCCATGAGAGTAACGTTTCCAACCTTCAGACTTTGAGGAGTAGCAAGAGATTGGTGGCTTAGAGCTTCCGAAGCTCGTTCACATAAGGACCAACCATGGATGTGGAATGATTTTCAAGAAGAGTTAAAAAGAAGTACATACCTTATTAGATTCGTGAACGACGGGAGGAGGAGTTTCAACAACTAAGGCAGGATAGCCTAACAGTTGGTGCAGTATATGGCGAATTCAACAGGTTGGCTAAATATTGTCTAAGGTTGATAGACACTGACAAAAACAAGACACAGCAATTCGTAAAGAGATTAAGGGTTGAGCTGCAATGCGCTTTGACTCCTTTACCACCAATGAGATTCACAGCAATAGTGGAAGCCGCCATATGGACGGAGATGGCAGATCATACAGTTATTCAAAGAAAAGTAGCCATTGGCTCAGCTGCACCTTCCTAGAAACATCCTGGACAAGGACCATAGAAATTTGAAGATTCCCAAAGGCCTCGAAGTGACCGAAGGACAGGAAATGGAGGCCATCAAACCCCAACACCTTGAGGTGTCCGCAGAGTATGCACCTACTGCGGACGAAGTGGAATGTTGCACAGACGTGTTATCAGAAACTAAGATTATGCTACTGGTGTGGAATGCCTCGACACCGTAGGGAATAGTGCCCTGAAATGCAGCAAGCACCTATGGAGATTTTCAAAAGAGCTGGCTGACCCCTAGCTATGAGAGGAGCGGCAGAAGAGAGGAATAATAAGCTGCAAGTGAAGGCAAAAGATTATGTATTGGATGGATAGCCTGTAGACACCCAAGCTAAGGTAGTTGAAGGTACGATTCAAATCTTTTCTCAAACCAGCAAAAGTACTTATTGATCCCAAAGCTACGCATTCCTTAGTGAGCATGCATTTCGTAAGCCAAATTCCTATACCTTCTGTTGTCATGCATTATCAGTTGATAGTTCGCACTCCTATGGGCGTTAGTAAAATAACTGAGGTAAAGTACCCAGATTGTGACATCTATGTCGAGAATGTGATGTTATCCAGTAACTTTATTGCCTTACCATTTGAGTGTTATGATGTGATACTAGGGATGGACCAGTTATCTAAACATTATGCTCAGGTAGACTACCGACGGAAGTTTGATAGGTTTAGCCGACCTAGCATGTCGATCCTTGAGTTCCAAGGGAATAGAACGAAATGGGAAAATTACTTATTATCCGGTATTAAAGCCAGAAAGTGACTATGGAAAGGATGTCAAGGGTACTTAGCATATTTACTGATCAAGCCTAAGGAAGAAGTAAAGTCAAAAACAGTACCTGTGGTAAAAGAGTTTGTGGACATTTTTCCCGAGGAGTTAAAAACTTTGCCCTCAGAACGGAGAGTGGAGCTTAGCATAGAATTGGTACTCAATGCTGAACGAATATCTTGAACCCTGTATTAGATGGCACAAGAAGAGTTAATGGAGTTAAAAGAGCAAGGGTACATCCATCCGAGTACCTCTCCTTGGGGTGCGCTAGTTTTGTTTGTTGAAAAGAATGATGGGACCCTTAGGATATGTATAGAGTACTGGGGGCTGAATAGTGTGATAGTTAAGAACAAGTACCTACTTCCGCTTATTGATGAGCTCTTTTACCAACTCCGAGGAGCAAGATGCTATCCAAATTGGACTTAAGACAAGGATATTATTAGGTTAGGATAAGAGAAAAAGATATTCTCATGATGGCTTTCAACACATGATATGGACACTATGAGTTTGTTGTTATGCCATTTGGATTGAACAATGCACCTGCGACATTCATGGACTTGATGTATAGGATCTTTTGTCCTTACTTGAATAAGTTTCTGGTGATTTTCATAGATGATATTCTTGTCTATTCACCCAACCCTGATGAACGACATCTTCAAAGGCTGATGCAAACCCTAGGAGAGCATAAGTTTTACGCCAAGTTTAGCAAATGTGAGTTTTAGATGAGTTAAGTAACTTTCTTGAGACATGTTATTATTCATGAAGGGATCTCAATAGACCCAGCAAAGGTAGAGGCAGTGACCCATTGGGCAAAACCCAAAACACCAACCGAAGTATGTAGTTTTTTGGGTATGGCAGGATACTATCGGAGATTCATAAGAGACTTTTCTAGAATTGCTAGACCTTTAATGCAGCGAAACAAAAAAGCAACCAAGTTTAAGTGCACGAAAAGTGTGAGAAAATTTTCCAAGAATTAAAGCATCGACTGACTTCGGCACCAGTTTTAACATTACCGAATCAGAACAAGGAGTTATTCCTATACACAGATGCTTCAGGAGAAGGCCTAGGAGCCGTGTTCATGCAAGATAGGAAGGTTGTAGCTTGTATTTTGAAGAAACTGAAGGATTATGAATGGAACTATCCAACACACGATTTGGAGTTAGCAGCTATCGAATTTGTGCTTAAGAAGTGGCGACACCACTTATACAGGGCCGATTATGTGATCTTTATAGATCATAAAAGTTTAATATGTCCAGGGGACCGCCGCCCACCCCCCCTCCCCACAAGGTAAATCTTGCGCCTATGGGCTGCTATAACTATCCAAGAAGACACTCGAAACTGGAAGGATAAACAAACCCATCCGGTGGACTGCCGTCAGTTAACAAAGACAAAGTAAGGGAGATTTATCTTTCCACAAAAGCAGCTAGCATTAGCGGGGGATAGCTCTAATTTCACTTCGGATGGATATACGGCTCTTGGTCTCATCCTCCGCATTTTGACACGCTCGGGTTAACCATGTCTCGAGATTCCACTTGTTTTCCCAAAAGGACTTGAACATAAGACAACGTCGATGGATGGAATTGATAGAGGAATATCAATGCCCAATTAATTACCATCCAGGAAAAGCGAATGTGGTGGCAGTTGCTCAAAGTATAAAAGCAAGGATATCAAGTCTTAGCTTAACATCTACCCTACAACAAGATATTAAAACCCAAAAGGATAACACAAGATTCAAGGAATTTAAGAACTGTGTCGGAGCTAAGAAATTAATGGATTTTTGGACATTAGAAACCGATGGGAGCTTGTACTTTCGGAATTGATTGTGCGTACCTAATGGCATCGAACTTAAGCATAAAATTTACTAGAAGAGGCACAATGAAAGCAAGTATACTATGTATATACAGACTTAAAGCAAAACTTTTAGTGGAGTATAATGAAGAGTGAGATTGCAGAGTATATGGTAGCTTGTCTTACAAGTCAAAGGGTTAAAGTAGAGCATCAAAAGTCAACGGGGCTATTAACACCGTTACATGTTCCGAAATGGAAATGGGATCATGTGATAATGGACTTCGTTACAACATTGCCATGAACCAAGGGATATAAGGATACTATCTGGATGATCATTGATCGACTAACGAAGGTGGCCCATTTCATTGCCATTAATATGACATACCCCTTGGAAAAGTTAGCATAGATCTAAGTAGAAGAGATTGTACGACTTCATGAGGTGCCTGTTGATATTGTGTCGGACCAAGATCTAAGGTTCACTTCAAGGTTTTTGCCTAAGTTCTAGTCAACCATGGGAACTAATTTGAGTTATAGTACCACAGTACATCGTCAGATCGATGGGCAGTCAGAAAGAAAAATTCAAACCCTATAAGACATGTTGAGAGCTTGTGCTTTAGGTTTTGGAAACAAGTGGGTTGCCAATCTTGCTTTCACTTAGTTTGCTTATAACAACAGCCACCACTCCTCGATAAGATGGTACCATTTGAAGCATTATACGGTAAGAGGTGCAAGACATCCCTGTATTGCAATGAGGTTGGAGTTCGATCACATTGGAAGCAAAGGAATTCGATGCCTGAGTTGGAAGAAATGCATAAACAAGTTAAGATAATTCAAGATCGACTTCGAACAGCTAAAAGTAGACAAAAGAGCTATGCCGATAATTGTAGGAGAGATTTGGAGTTTAAGGTGGGAGATAGAGTTTTCCTAAAATTTACTCCTCATTGTGGGAAGCTTGGATGCTCGAGGGGAGGAAAGTTAAGTCCCAGGTATATTGGACTGTTTGAAAATATTGATATGGTTTGTAAAGTGGCATACCGACTAGCCTTGCTGAGAGAGCTTAGGGGTATACATGACGTGTTTTATGTATCCCAATTAAAGAAATACCGTTCTGCACCTGATCATGTCCTTAACGATAACAAATTATAGCTATGAGTCGATCTTTCTTACGAAGAAAAAAACCAACTAAAATCATGGAACGAAGTACAAAAGAGTTACATGGAAGATAGATTCCAATTTGTAAGGTTGTCTAGAGACATCATGGAATTAAAGAGGCAACCTGGGAGACGGAAGAGCACATGAAGAAGAAGTACCCAGAACTTATAAGTATATGATTTTGAATTTCAAGGATAAAATTATTTTTAAGAAGAGTAAATTGTAACGCCTTACCCGGTAAGCGCCTCGCGCGACCTAAAAAGTGCAGTTGTCAGGAACATAGAGTTTGGGGTCTCACGTGGTGGAATTCGAATATAGGGTATGCTTAGAATGCACATTTTAGCGATTCAAATACTTGATAGTTTCATATAAGGTTTAAAGTGGTGAATTTAATAGAATGGTATTATGGTCTAAAAAAGATCCGAATATAATTATTTTCATGGGATAATATTAAAAATGTTATACTTTTTTTTGGGGACTAAGTTAATGTTATCATTATTATTACTATTTTATTATTTTTATTATTATTTATTTTTTATTAGTGGTGATAGGATTAATGGTTAAAAGAAATTTTTTTAAAAAAAATTGCCATTTCTCTCCCTCTGCCAAGTGTCCAACACTTGGCAGTATATTAATGTGCTTCTCACCTATATATGTATAAGTATGAAGGAGGAGGAAAGGTTTGATTTTCTTTTCTTTGCCTTCCTTTCCTCCTCTCGGTTCAGTGGTAGCGGCGTAGATAAGTTGCTTTTATTTTTTTTCTATTGTTCATTTTATTTCATTTAGTTTTAGTTTTGTTTTGGTTTTAGTTCTAGTTTATTTTTGTGCTAGTTAATCTCTCTATATATAGCTTGTAGTTAGATGTTAGAGTTAGCTTTTCTTTTTTTAGTTAGCTAAGTTCTTGGATTTATTTCTCCTTTTCCTTGATGAGTCATAGTGTGTGGTTATGGGGTCTTAAAATGATATATTTATAGTTTAATTGGTTCAGGATATCATATAGTTAATTTTAGTCTTTTGGGTTCACTTTAGTTACTTATAATTTTTTATTTTTTCCCTTTTTAGTCTTCTCTACAATGTGTTTAACATGCTCCTTAGAAATGCATAGGAGTGGTGCTCCGTATAGGTATGCCTACTTTTAAAAAAGTGGTCATGTATTTTTATTTTCTGAGAAAAAGTTATTATTGCTACAAGTTGAGTACGTTCAAATGTTGTTTAATTACATGGTTAGACCTGGTAGATTAGACTTGTCATATTTCTACAAACAGGATATGCATGTCTTGACTGGCGAATGGGAATTTTGTTATTCTAAAGCAATTATAACATAAATTTATGTAAATGGGCAAATGGGTGGCCTCTTGATTTGTAAATCGATATGAAAACCCCATCCGACTAGGGACAAAGCTTTTGACAGGATTATCTGTATCCGGAAGCGTTAGAGGATTGCACTGTACGTGGTTAGTCCCCCGTAGTAAGCCCTCTTCCGATGATGTGAATGGTTAGAAAATCCTGGAGGGTGGATCTACACGAGAGAGGGCGTAATACAGTGGAGGGTTCCGCCCAATCGGTATTATGTCAGACATCGTATCATGCTCTGCGGCAGGATGGCCGCCTTGTGGAGAGTTAGAAGGGACTTGAAGTTAAGGTTGGTCTCAGGGCGGACTTGGTAGTTGTCCCAGGATCTGTAGCCTGGTTTTATGTGTTTGGAGAGTGCAACGGTTATAGAATCGAGTGCTCGTAAGATGTTTGGCTAGTACTGACTACTGGATGCTGGAACTTATTTTCGATGACCTCGTTATGGGATTCGGACTTTTTGCATGGAGCCCAACTTTTGCATGGCATGATTTCGAATTTAGGAGTAGATGCTCCACTGATGTTTCTTGATTCGCTTAGACTTCTAAGTTGCGCTCAAACCTTCATAAAGGTTCACGTGTCGACCCTTTTAAAATAACTATGAAAATGATTTCTTATAACATCGCATGACCTATTATGGAATCACATCTTTTCTTTTAAAGACACACATGCTGACACACACGTGGACTCATTGAGCATTCGGGCTCATATATGTAGATGTCATGTTTCATTTTCAGATGACCTGGGACGGGAAACAGCGTAGTAGGCTATTAGGGTATTCTGCTCCGAATTTTAGGAATGAGACATGATGTGTATATTTTAGTACTTCTTCTGCTGGACCGGTTTGTAATGTCCTTTGTGTCCTTTGTTTTGCAAAGTATTTTCTATATTAGAGATATTATAAGAAGTTTTCCTGAACCTTCTGTAATGATCTACCTTTCTATATTCATTTAATTTTTTCTGCTGCATAGTATATGTATATATATTTCTAAATATTATTCTGAGTTTTGCTTTAGTTTTGGGACTTGTAGTTTAGTGCCGAGAGGCATGCTAATACCCTATTCAGCCATAGTTAACCTAGCAGTGGGGTTGGGGATATCACAGTAAATATTCCATTTTATACATAAAATACTTCAAAAAATGAAGATTAATAAATATAAAAATATAGATAAAACGGACATATCAAAACCCCTCATACTGAAGCATTCCTTGCCCTCAAACATAGCTTTCTTAAAATTGATACACGACTCAAAACCACAAAAAACTTAAAGGAGAAACAAACTTTTGTAACATTTTAAAGAAGATGACATTACCACATTGCACAAGTATGATCACAGAACCAAGCATGATGGATTTACTTATATGTACCATGAGGCTGAAGATTACAAGCCCAAAGTAAACTTTAAACATCCTTGAAGATGATCCAAGTCATAATCCTTTGTATTTAATTTCTGGTTAGCTGTATTGGTAAATAAGGGCCCATGGCCGAATTGTCCCTAGTCTTGTTAGGGTTTTCTTAAGTTTGATGGCCACCCCTCCCTCCCTCTTAGGTTTTATGAATGAATCTCTTATGTAAGGGTAAGAATAATCCTGATTGATTTGTCCTAAATTATTTCCTTAGTTGTTTAGGAGCTAAGGTTATTGAATTTTCCCCTAAAAATAGAATGAAAGTTGGTAGAAAAAGGAAACTTTTATCATTATATACTTCGAAAGGTTTTCCTTCACATGTGTGTTTTTGAATTAATTAAAGTTTTGCAAAATTATTTTTGTGACTCCTTTTTGACTTATCAATCAAGACTTGCTTTCTTCTTGGTTGCTTGTTCTATAGTTTCTACCCTAGTTCATCGGGTCTTAAGTCATTTACTTAAGGTTCTTGTTCCTTAGATAATTGTTGGGTCACAATTATATCTAGGAAAATTCCCTTTAAATGACCCTGAGCTCATATTTTATTTTTTTATATCTTTAAATTAAAATCTTATATCATAAAATACCCGACCATGATAAATAGCGGCGAAGCCACCTCCCGGAGATCACATGCTGCTCATGTGTGTGTTTGTTAAGGGGCAAAATTGTTCATTAAAGACTTTCTCTCCACAACAAAACATATTCCACACTGTAAAACACACACTTGAGCATCATATGATCTCTGGAAAGTGGCTGCTATTTAATGGACAATTTTGTTGTGGAGGGAAAGTCTTTAATAGAAAATTTTTCGTTTCCACAAATACACGTGAGTAGCGTGTGTAATTCATAAAGTAATACTGTTACTATTTATGATTGTACTAAAATTCACTTTTGCTTATGAAATGTCATACCATATCCGTTGATGATTCTCATAATAACAAATAAGATTTGAATATCATCCTTCCTTCTTACTTAGACAGTAAACGCATATAGGTATTGAACCAAGGACAACATAAGCAGATGGGCTACTGATGAAAAGAGATGAAAGTTCAAGAGCAATGTGAAATGTTGTAAGAGACCAGAAGAGAAGAGAGATGAATTTGGACTGACTGAATTGTTCTGGCTAGT
Organism: Catharanthus roseus; assembly: GCA_028651295.1. Taxonomy (NCBI): domain Eukaryota; kingdom Viridiplantae; phylum Streptophyta; class Magnoliopsida; order Gentianales; family Apocynaceae; genus Catharanthus; species Catharanthus roseus. Next base: position 35,694,058 of record JAPQWS010000159.1, on the reverse strand, counting down.
GGGTGTGGAGATGAATTGCAACTGTTTCTTTGACTTTATCAATTTCCTATGAAGAGTGGTAGTGCTATTGTCTCAAATATCAAGGGTAAAAAAGGTTGTATGATATAAAAGTGAATAGAGGTAACTTTAACACTTAAAAAAGAGAAGATATATAGAAGACAGAAAGTTGACATTTTTTGAAAGGCGATTTAGGAATTTAAATATTTCATTTGGTTAACGTGGTTGACTAACGTTTGGGACCAAATTGTTCCATATCTCATGATTTGTGAAGGTTAAATATATAGTTTCATCAAACTATGATGTTTCTTTTGTAGTTTGGATTTTTGTAATTATCCACATATACATATATATATTTATAAAGGGCCAATTGCTTGGATCAAAACTTGACTCTAATTCAGTAATTCGGACTAAAACATGGGATTCGGCCTTGACCAAGGCCCGAAACATATCGGGCCGACTCTAGCCTACCGGGCAGATTTACAAGTCTTATTTAGGGTCTACTTGGATTTGGATTTAAAAATGATAAACATGGAGATTTTTTATTTGAGGATACGAAAAAAAGGTGAATTGTTTGTGAGAGTTGAGGTGGTGCCCAAAATTTAAAAATAAAAATGAATGGGTTTTTTAAACGGGGGTTGATAAATGACACGTGGAAATATTACTTTTGCACGCGAAGAATTTAAATTTCATTTTTCCCTCCCAAACTATTTCTCTTTCTAGAGTGGATTTCTCCACCTTCTCTCTAGAAAATCTTGAAGATTATTGAAGATTTTGATGATAAAAATAGATCATTTTTCAAGTTTTTTTACAAGAAAACATCAATTTTGAGGTAAAAACTACACAAAAAATTAAAAAAAATAAAAAAGTTGTTGGCTCACTAACCCACCTGGTGCACCAGCTAGTGGTGCAAGAAATGGGCTGGTGCACCAAGCAACCCATTTCTTGCACCACTAGCTGTAGCACTAGGTGGGTTCGTGAGCTAGTGGATTGCGAATAAAATCTTTTAGTGCCCCGATAGTTGGCGCACGAACTCGCAATAGTGGATGGCGTATGATATCTTTTGGTATGCCGGTGGTTGATGCACCAAGATTTGATCATGTTCTTTTATTTTTTTGATCAAAATATAAAAAAATGAGTATAAAATAATGTACTAATATTTTTTTAGATTTTTAACCGTTGAATTTAAGTAGATTTTAGCTCACTAATCCACTTGGTGTGCCAACCAGTGGCGGAAGAAATGGGTTGGTGCACCAAGCAATCCATTTCTTGTGCCACTGATCGTCATACTAGGTGGGTTGGTGAACCAGTGGATTGCGTATGAAACCTTTTGGTGCCCCAATGGTTGGCAATTTATACCGTTTTCTTAGGCATACCTTGCACGGTATGCCTACTTAGTAGAACTACGTTGTTTTGAGTAGTAATTAGAATTACAGTTTAATTCAAACAACTCCCTACCCACACACCTTCTTCCCTAAAAAAAAAGAAAAGAAAAAGAAAATCAACTTCTTCTTTATTTCTGCTCTGCGGTCTCTGCAATTTTTTCAGTGATCCCTGTGATCCCTTCCTTCTCGCGATCTTCGATCATTGACGATTATCTTTGTTCAATCATTTAATCAATCAGCATTGTTCAACTGTCCATTATTTCTTACTGTCTACAGCTTGTTTTTTATAGAGAATTCTGGAGAAGATTGTGTTCTATCTTATGAAACAATCGTTTTGGAGAATGTGTTACTTTGAAGTCTTCTGGTGTTGATAAAGGTGATTTGATGGTACTGGAATCCACCACGGAAGAAGTTCCATGTAAGTACTTTGATTGTTTGTGGTTTTAGTTGTAACTTTTATTTTTCTATTATGTTTTGATATATGGATTTTTTCATGTGTTGTTCTTATGGTTATTAGCTTTTAGTCATCATTTATAGTTTTAATATAGTGGGCGAGTGTTTTATGACAATTTAATATAGCGTAGAAGTTCCGTTCATAGGAATGCCTAGTTTCACAACAGAGAATGCCTTGTTTTATGCCTCTAAGTGCCTATTTTTATAACTTTGAGTGCCTATGTGTATAGCTAAGGGTGTCTTCATATTCTGTTTTTGTTTGATGTGCATGCTTTTTTTATGGATTTCAGTATTGTCCCTATAAGCCCTAAGCGGGTACTTATAATGTTTTGATTATAAATAATGTGTGCTTTGTGATAATAGAAATAGTTTTATAAGAAGAACAAAAGATGCACAAAAAGAGTCTCAAGGGAAATCTACAAAGAAACAAAAAATCACTCAAAACTACAAGATTTTATGAAGATGAAGTGATCAAGTTAAAAACCTTAAAGACAAAAAGTATGGCTAGGGATAGATTTATAAGGTATTTATGTAAAACTCCCTAACTTGTTTCTTTGGTTTCTTGATCAATTATGTTAGCTCCTTAGAAGAAGCAATTTTTTGAGAAATTTTCCTTAAAAAAAAATAATAAGTTTTCTTGATAAAGCTTTGATGATTTAAAAGCGTTACATGTTTTACAGTTGTTACTTCAAGAATACATATTTTGAAAGTGAAGGAAAATCTGTATTTTACATGAAAATCGGCTGTCCAAAATTTTTTGAAGCAAAAATCGGTCATCCAATTTTTTTTACCTTATAGAAAATCAGACGTCCTATTTTTGGACTCATATAAAAAAATCGGTCATCTTATTTTAAAATCGGACATCTGAATTTTTCTTTAGCTTGAAAAAAATCGGTCTTCCTATTTTACTCTTCAAGATCCGATTTTCTATTCTTCAAGAAACTCAGACATCCACTTTTTAAAATTGGTCATTCAGTTTGTTTTTCTCTATCAAAAAATGACAATTATTGTTGACAGTGACGGCTAGTTTTTTACCTTCACATATAAAAGGGCTATTGATCAGCCATAAATGGGTAGTAATTGAAGAACTTTTAAGAACACTTTTAAGAGCATTAAAGAGTACATTATTCAATCTTTATCATATTAAAAAGAAAAACTCCTTGGAGCTACATTTATTGATCATTTTTCAAAGAATGAGTAAAGGAAGCTTGTAAAAGCATTGCACAAAGTTGTATCATTTTCTTATCAAGCTTCTTTGGTAATATTGTTCCATCTCTACTCTCTCATCTTACATTGTAATCAAAGGTTTTATGAAAAACCCTTTGGGTGATCCTTTGATATTTTGATATCTTGTAATTTTTTTTGTGGTCTGCGAGGTTTGTGTGCAAGACCCTTGAAGGGTGATCCTCATTGTGGTATTTTATAAAAGCTTGTGACTAGTGAAATTTGTGAAATCCTTAAGTCTCAAGGTAGTGGATGTAGCTCTATTGAGAGACTGAATGACTATAAATTGTTTTTTTCTCTCTCTTTTGTATTTTGCTCATTATCTGTATGTTTATTGTGTGATCCTTGTTCATAAAAGAGGTTTTGTTTGGTTAAAAAGAGTTATTAAATTCTTTTTCAAACAAAATCAGAGGTTCTATTTTTTAACTTTGCAAAAAAAGTTTTTAATTAGCCAAAAACCTTATTCATCCCCCCCTCCCTAATGTTTTTCAATTGGAATCGAAGCAGGTCTTCTTTCAAAAGTCTTAACATCCTAAAAAGCAAAAAAAATTTTATAAAATTGCTAGTATCTCAAACTTACCTTATTTAGAAGGCTCTTCTACAAATAGACCTCCACTTTTTAATGGCACTAATTATACTTTTTGGAAGTCAAGGATTAAAATCTATATTTGCTCTATTAACTTTGATATTTGGAGTATTGTAGAAAAAAGGACCTTTTGTTCCCCAAAAGGATAGAAGAGTCAAGAAGGTCGAGGACTTTGACTCAAGAAAGATGACTCTCAATTTTCAAGCCATGAATATATTAAGTTGTGCTCTGGATACAAATGAGTACAATAGAGTGAGAGGATATCATTCGGCTCATGAAATGTGAAAATTGTTTGAAGTCACTCATGAAGGCACAAATCAAGTAAAAGGATAAAAAATTGGCCATGTTGGTGAGAGACGATGAATTATTCATGATGAAACAAAATGAAAGAATTAGTGACATGTTCACAAGATTCATAAACATCTCAAATGGATTTAAGGCATATGGAAAAGAGTATACAAGGGGAGAAGTAAATAGAAAAGTTTTTGATGCACTTCTAAAGGCATGGCAACCAAAAAACTCTTGCCATAGAAGAATCCAAAGATTTGAGACTTCTTCCGATTAAAGAACTCATAGGATCTCTTCTCACCTATGAGATGAAGATAAAGAGATTAAATGAAATGGAAGAAGAAGACAAGTGAAGAAAAGCTGTGGTACTTAAAGTAAATGAGGAAGAGCAAGAAAGTTCATCCAACAATGAGGATGAAAATGATGCAGATGAAGATATGGCTTTAGTGGTTAGAAAGTTCAAAAAATTTTACAGGAAAGATTTCAACAAAAGAGGGAAGAAACCTCCATTCCAAGAAAGGAGGACAAAGTTCGTGACTCTTTAAAGCTAGGTGTTTTGAATACAATAGCACCAACCATCTTGTAGCCGATTGCCCAAAAGCCATAGAAAAGGAAAAAGGAGCATTAGAAGCAAAGCTTGAAGAAATAAAGAAAAAGAAGAAAGGTAAAGGCCTAATAGGAGCTTGGGACCAAGATTCAAGTGAGAGTGAAGGAGAAGAAAAGCCAACATGTGCTTCATGGCATTAGAAAATGAGGTACAATCTTCACCTGCTAACTTCTCCAGTCTTATTGATGATGATAATGATGATCCTAAGTCTATGCTTATTGAAATGTATGATGAACTCAAAAAAATTTCTAAGAGAAACAAGGAGTTGAAAAACAAGATTTGACGATTCATTAAAGGAAAATTCAAAAATTGTTTGTGAAAACAAAACTCTTCTTGAATCTTTAGAAATTTTGAAAAATGAAAAGGATTTCTCAAACATATAATTTCAAAAACTTGTTATAGAGAACAAAAATCTTTATGAAAAAGTTCTTTCTCTTGAAAAATGCATGGTTGATTACAATGATTTGAAGAAAAAGGTGAGTGATCTCACCATGAGTATTGAAAATTTACAAAAGGAAAAGAAAATTTTGAAAAACTTCTTGGCTCTCAAAGATCACCGTTTGACAAAAACGGAATTGGATATAATCACTCCAATACCTTTTCAAACCAAAAACTCTTTGTAAAATCTTCTTCATCCTTCTCACATCTTTGTTGCACATATTGTGAAAAGAATGGTCATAAGGCCACAAAATGTTTTATAAAAATAAAGATTGAAATGGGAGTAAAAACCATTTGGAAAATAAAAGAAAAAGCAACTAACATTCATGGACCCAAAAGGATATGTGTACCAAAAAAGTCATCTCTACTTCTTCTATTGTAGGAACACAAACTAAGCTCAACTAAATGGTACTTGGATAGTGGGTGCTCAAGACAAATGACCGGCAACACTTCTCTTATGAGTGAGCTTAAGGAAACCAAAAGTGGCTTCGTCACCTTTGGAGATAAGAAGAAAGGAAAAATCATTGGTATAGGTAACCTCAGTAACAGTTCTTCTTCTTTAATTAAACAAGTTCTCTTAATGGCGGATTAAATTTCAATTTTCTTAGTATTAGTCAATTACGTGATAATGGTTGCAAGGTTGTCTTTGAAAGTGATTATTCTTCTATAATTGATAAGCATGAAAACAAAACGATTTTTGTTGCAAAAATAGTAGGAAATGTCTATGTTTTCCATCTTGAAGATCTTATTTCTCAAAACTTAAAGTGTCTCTCGGTTCATAATATTGATGCATTTTTGTGACATACAAGGCTTTGCCATGTTAGCATGGATTTACTAAGCCATCTTTCCTCAAAAGAACTTGTTAGAGGCTTACCAAAATTACAGTTTGAGAAAACTAAACTTTGTGATGCGTGCCAATTTGGAAAACAAGTTAAGACCTCTTTTAAACCAAATAAGATGATTTCTACTTCAAAACCTTTAGAACTCATTTATATGGATTTATTTGGACCAATGAGGACCACTAGTCTTTGTGGTAAAAGGAATGCTTTTGTTATAGTGGTTGATTTTTCAAGATTCACTTGGACATTGTTTTTAAGCCAAAAGGATGAGGTATTTCAATAATTTGTCAAATTTTTCAAAAGAGTTCAAACCTCCTTTGTTTGTAAATTGATCTCTATAAAAAGTGATAATGGGAGAGAATTTAACAATCAAGATTTTATAAAACTATGTGATGATTTTGGTATTACACATAATTTTTTGGCCGCTGAAACCCCACAAAAAAATGGTGTTGTGGAGAGGAAAAACGGCACTTTACAAGGAATGGCAAGATCAATGCTTTGCAAAAACTCCCAACGAAAATATTTTTGGGCCAAGGCTGTTAACACCGCTTGCTAGGTAATGAATCGTGTTCTCTTGAGACCTTTTTTGAAGAAAATTTCTTTTGAACTTATTTTTAGAAAAACCCCCTCAATTGGCTATTTCAAAGTGTTTAGATGTAAATGCTTTATCTTAAACACCAAGGACAATCTTGGAAAGTTTGATAGAAAATCCGATGAGGGAGTTTTTCTTGGTTACTCTTCAAACAAGAAAGCTTATAGGATTTACAATAAAAGAACTTTATGTGTTGAAGAGTCAATTCATGTGGACTTTGATGAATCTTACATTTTTTAAAAGAAGGATGATGATGACATAGATAATTCCTTGAGCAACCAACCATTGCATACTCAAGCTATGGAGGAACATGCAAAGGAGGAAGAAGAGATTGAGGAGAAACAAGAGAATGATCAAGAAGTTCAAAATCTTTCTCAAAATGTGATATATCTAAAGGGACACTCCAAGGATGAATTCATTGGTGATGTATCACAAGGGGCAAGAACAAGGAGGTATTTTATTGACAACTTTGCTTTATTATCTCAAATTGAACCTAAGTTTATATGTGATGAGTTTTAGATTATTGCAATGCAAAAGGAACTTAATCAATTTGAAAGACACAAAGTTTGGATTTGGTCCCAAGACCTCGTGATCACCTCATTATTGGTACAAAATGGGTTTTTAGAAACAAACTAAACGAATCCGAAGAAGTTATAAGAAACAAACCTAGACTTGTTGCCCCAGGATTAGTAAAGAAGAGGGCATAGATTTTGATGAAACCTTTGCTCCGGTTACTAGACTTGAATCCATAAGAATTCTTTTAGCTTTTGTTTATTTTAAAGGATTCAAGTTTTTTCAAATGGATGTTAAAAATTCTTTTTTAAATGGTGATATTGAGGAAGAAGTTTATGTTGAACAACCTCCCAGTTTTGTACATGAAAATTTTCCAAACTATGTTTATAAACTTTCAAAAGCACTATATGGGTTAAAACAAGCTCCAAGAGCTTGGTATGAAAACCTAAGTGGCTTTCTCATTTCAAATGATTTTTCAAGAGGTGTGGTGGACACAACACTTTTTACAAAAACCTCTTGTAACAATGATCTTTTATTTGTCCAAATTTATGTGGATGATATTAGTTCTTGAGCTACTAATGTTTGTTTGTGTGAAGAGTTTTCCTCACTAATGCAAAAGGAGTTTGAAATGAGCATGATGGGAGAATTGATATATTTTCTTTGACGTCAAATTAAACAAACCAAAGAAGGCATCTTCATCAATCAAGAGAAGTACACAAAAGAACTTCTCAAAAGGTTTGGGATGAGTGATGCAAAAGGAATAGGAGCTCCAATCAGCTCATCATTGAAACTCGACGAGGATGAAAAAGGTAAAAAGGTAGATAAAAAGGATATAGAGGTATGATCGGAAGCATGTATTATTTAACGGCTAGTAGGCCAGATGTTATGTTTGCTGTTTGTTTGTGAGTTAGATTCCAAGCTTACCCCAAGGAATCTCATTTAATAGCTGCTTAGCGTATTTTGAGATATTTAACATCCTCTTATGAATTATGGATTATGGTACTCTACAATCTTGTTTTGATCTTATCGCTTACACCGATGTGGACTACTACCGGATGTAGTAGGAAGAAAGAGTACTAGCAGAAATTGCTAGTTCTTGGGGGATGTTTAGTGTCTTGGTATAGCAAGAAGCAGTCATACGTGTCCTCATCAACCACCGAAGCGCAATATATAGCAGCTGGTTGTTGTTGTGCTCAGGTACTTTGGGTGAAGCGTACTTTACTTGATTTTGGTTTAATTTTAAAAGCATACCTATTTTATGTGATAACACATGTGCAATAAATCTTTCTGTAAACCCTATGCAACATTCAAAAACTAAACATATTGAAATCAAACATCATTTTATAAGAGACCATGTTGCAAAAGAAGATATATTTTTAGATTATATTTGCATAGAAGATCAAGTTGCTGATATTTTTACAAAAGCTCTTTTTGAAGATCATTTTTGTTATCGAGGAAATTACTCGGCATTTGGTAAATTCCATGACTAATGTGTGTTTTTGTTATATAAGGAAGTTACTTTGCATTGGTAAATTCCTTGACTTATGTGTGTTTTGAGTTTCAGATTTTTATTCATTTTTTAAGCCGAGATTTTCGGACCATAATCGGACATGCATTGAAAAGCCGGACGTCCGCTTATCCTTAAAAAGTTTCAAGATTTTTTCTTCACAAAAAAAAGCCAAAGTTTCGGACTACTAAATTGGATGTCTGATTACTTTTGTAATTATAAAAACGGATGGCCGTTTTCAAAAACCGGTCGACTGGTTTTCTATTTTTTGACAAAAACTGTATATATATATATCAGAAAGCTCTCATTTATTTTTACTCTCTCTCTCTCTATAAATCCGTTATTTCTCTCTCTAAAATCCTCACCGTCCCTTTCTCTCAATCCCTCTAAAAACCAATCGCTCACTTTCTCTCTAAAAGTGCCCTCACTGTCGACTATCTCTTTCTCTCTCTCTCTCACACACACACATAATCTACTCACCATCGATTTGATTCTCTCTCTCTCTCTCTCTCTCTCTCTCTCTCTCTCTCTCTCTCTCTCAAAACCCTTTATCAAAACCCATCACTCTCATACTTCAAAAATGGTGAAAGTGAAGAATATTGATGTTAGAAGGGAAGAAAATGATGAAGAAGGAGGAAGTAGCAGAGACAGAAGGACTAGAAAAGGAAAAAGAGTGGCAGTTAAAGTGAGGCTACCAGAAAGGTTCATCTCTCTCAAAGAAGCTGCTAACTTTGAAGAATAGACAAGAAAAATGAGAAAGAGTACTTCAGGTCACCGAGTTGATCTCTCTGATACGGAAGGTATGTAGATTATCCCTAATCTTTTTTAAGATATTGGGTGGGGACTCTTGCTTACAGTTAATAAACTCTATTATCCTGAAATGATATATGAATTCTATGCTAATTTACATAAAGGAAGAGTTCAAAAGCAAGAAATATTACTTATCAATGGGTCACTTCTATGGTGGGTGGTAGGGATATTTATTTTGATGATAGAATGCTAAACACCGTCTTAGGAACGCCTAAAAATGGTATTAGATTCTATACCAAAAACAAAAAAATGCTTTGATCCCAACCTATACAGTGAGAGAAGATCTGAAGAATTATTTACTAAGGGAGAAGTTCTAAAGAGGCATGATGACAGAAATGTTAATAAACTTGATGCATATGGAAGATTATTGCACCACATGATCTCCAATATAATCATTCCTAATGTTGGTCACAAGTCTTCTATTACAAACATGCACTCTTTTGTTACGCTAGCATTACATGAGTATAGAAGAATGAATTTTTTGGATTTATGGCCATTGAACATATGCTAGCCGCTAGACTTCCTATACAAAATGTTTGCCATATGGTTGTTTTCTCACTAAAGTTTTCCAATACTTTGTGCTAAATTTTATTGGAGTTGGTAATCATATTGGTGTTGGAAAAATCTATAACAAACATACCTTTAAAAGAACGGGATTTTCAAGAAATGAGGAAGGTAGGTTAGTGAAAGGAGGACAAGATGATAATGATGAGAGTGATGAGGATGATGAAGGAAATGAGGGCAATAAGGTATAGACATGGATGAACAGGAAAGTTAAGAAGAACCGGAAGAGGAGACTATTAGAAGAGAAATGAGCCAAAAGAAGAGGCAAGAAAGAGTTGAAGAAGGTCAATCATCCAGGAGTATGTCTCAACTTACAGAGATGATAGCCTCCATGCAAGCCTCAATGAATAGCCGTTTTAATGACCTAGATGGAAAGATATCGGACATTTAAGAAAGGGTGATGAGGTTAGAAGCAAGAGGAAGAGAAGAAGACAAATAAGGAAATGTGGATCTTCAAAGGGATGAAGAAAACAACACAAAAGGGGAGTTGCAAGCTAGTTAGTTTATGTTTATTCCTTATGATTTAGCTTCTTAAGTTTCAAGCTTTTGTTTCTTTTGGTTATTGACTATTTTTCAAACTTATTGCTTATGACTATTACTTATGAAGTCTTGTTTTGAAACTTTTGTCTTCTTTGCTTATTTTGGAACTCTGTGATGATATCTTAATCATGACCATTGTTCTTCTTCAATGATCTCTTATATCCTTATGCTTTTTGCGTTATGACAAAAAGAGGGAGAAAGATTTATAAGATGCATATTGTTTTGTCTTGATGTTGTCTTGATGACTTGAGTTGTGTTATCTTTGTTGATATAAAAGATGCATAAGATGCATATTGTTTTGTCTTGATGACTTAAATTGTGCTGTCTTTGTTGATATATAAGATGCATATTGTTTTGTCTTGATGACTTGGGTCGTGCTATCTTTGTTGATATATAAGATGCATATTGTTTTGTCTTGATGACTTGAGTTGTGTTTTCTTTGTTGATATATAAGATGCATATTTTTTTGTTGATATTGTCTTGATGACATGAGTTGTGTTGCCTTGATGTTTTGATACTTTGTGTTGGCAACATGCTTTGAGTTGTATAAAGCTTTATGCATTATGCCCTGTTGCTTATATGGTCTTGAGTTTTATTGATGATGTTTTGGTGCCACATTTGTTGTGAAGCATGTCTTAATGGGGTGCTTTAAGTTTCTAAACTATTTTCAAACCTTGGCTTGCTTTCAAAATAAAAGGGGGAGTTCTTTCTCTCTCTTATTTTTTTATGCTTAGTTCTTAATGTTGATCTTTTGAAGCATTCTCTTGGCTTAACCATGTTCTTGTGTTCTATATAGTCATCATCTTGCATCTTTATTTGTCATGATCAAAAAGGGGGAGATTCTAAGCCCTAATGGCATATTTGTAATGTTTTGATTATGATTAACGTGTACTTTGTAATAATAGAAATAGTTTTATAAGAAAAATAAAAGATGCACAAAAGGAGTCTCAAGGGTTATCTATAAAGAAGAAAAAGATCACTCAAGACTACAAGAGTTTATGAAGATGAAGTGATAAAGTTAAAAACCTTGAAGACAAGAAGAATGGTTAAGGATAGCTTTATAAGGTATTTATGTAAAACTCCCTAACTTGTTTCTTTGGTTTTTTGATCAATTATGTTAGCACCTTAGAAGAAACAATTTTTTGAGAAATTATCCTTAAAAAAAACTAAGTGCTCTTGATCAAGCTTTCATGAATTAAAAGTGTTACATGTTTTAAAGTTGTTACTTCAAGAACATATATTTTGAAAGTGAAGGAAAATCTGTGTTTTACATGAAAATCGACTATCCAAAATTTTTTTAAGCAAAAATCGGTCATCCAAATTTTTTTACCTTATAGAAAATCCTTGAGTTAAATCTCAAGGTAGTGGATGTAGCTCTATTGAGAGAGTGAACCACTATAAATCATTTATCTCTCACTTTTGTGTTTTGCTCATTATCTCTATGTTAATTGTTTGATCCTTTTTCACAAAAAAGATTTTGTTTGGTTAGGAATTTTATTAAAAAGAGTTATTAAATTATTCTTCAAATAAATTGGAGGTTCTATTTTTTAATTGTGCAAGAAAATATTATAACTAGCCAAAAACCTTATGCACCCTCCTCCCCCTCCCCTCTAAGGTTTTTCAGCCCCTATGTGTTTTAACCATCATTTATATGTTTTATGTAGCTGTTATGGAACTCTGTAATGAAGATTCCTGAATTAGAACTACTGTAATGTTCTAGGAAGATGCATTTCAGTTCTATACTGATTTGATTATGGATTAAAACTTGGGTTTAGTATTCTTAAAGGCAGGAAAAGGTGTATGGTGGGTGGTGGCATAATTTGTATGAGACCATTTAATTTTCATAAAGAAGGAAAGAAGTTCGATAAAGGGTAGGTTGAAAAGTGTTATACTAAAGTTAATATACGTACCAATTCCAAAGCAATGGTAGAATTTTATTTGAATAATAAGGGTGGCTGGACAATGAGCAGACATAATGCTGGTCATAATCATGAGCTTTGTCCTAAAAATCAGAGGCATCTTATATCGTTCTCAAAGGGCAGTGACAAAGAATCATGCTAGATACCTTCAAGAGTTGAAAGATGGTGGGGTTTTTATTGCTGATGGCCTAAGAGTTTTGAAGAAACAAGTTGGAGGTTCTCCATTTGTTGGTTTTACATCAAGGGATGCATATAATAGTTTACAATTGGTCAAACAATTTGGATGGTGGGGATGCAAATGATCTTATACAGAACTTTTTGAGGAGAAAGGAGAATGAAGATGATTTTTATTTTAATTTTGAAGTTGACTGCAATTCATCATTATGTAATCTTTTGGAGGGATGGTCGGATGAGGTGCGACTACGATTTATTTGGGGATATTCTGGTTCATGATACGACCTATTGGACAAACAAGTATGAAATGATTTTTGGTCTGTTCATTGGGATGGATAATCATTGTAGAAATGATATGTTTGGTTGTGAGTTCTTGAAGAACAAAAAAAAGAGTCTTTTATATGGTTGTTCAATACTTTTTTGAAGCCTGTGGGAGTAAACACTCAACTATGGTAATGATCTATCAGTCCACTGCTATGGTTGCTGCTATTGGTGTAGTCTTTCCAAAGACACAGCATTGGTTGTGTGAAAATTCAAAGAAGCATATTATGGGATTAAGGTCCAAACAAGACTTTGTTAAGTTGTTTAACCTTGTTTTGAAGGATACTAATACGGTCGCTGAATTTGAGTTTCATTAGAAGAGGTAATTTTATAATACTGTTTAAGTTTCATGTCATTTTTTTTAATTTGCATTGTCTTTTGTGATTCAGTATTCAGGTTTGCTCACTTTATGAACTAAGAATGCCTAGTTTCATACCTTGGAGAGCCTAATTTGATGAATAATTGTGCCTTTCACTATTATGTGATGTTAAGGTGGCACTTTTGTATTATAGTTTTATTTTTGAATTTTGTGTTATCCTTTTTATCTGTTTTGAGCGTGGTATTTACTTGAACATAGTTTTGAGAAGTGGTTCGTGATATGTTATTGTGTGTTGCAACCTCTCTATACATGTGTGCCTAGTTTCATATATAGAAGTCCCTACTTTTATAACTGAAAGTACCTATTTCTATAACTGTGTGTGCCTGCTTGCATAATTGAAATCGCCTACTTATATAAATATGTGTGCCTAATTTTATAACTGGAAGTGCCGTTGTTTATAACTGAGAGCGCCTATTCCTCTACTGTAAGTGCCTAGTTTTATAATTGATAGTGCCTAGTTTTATAACAGAGACTGCCTGCTTTTATAACTGAGAGTGCCTATTCCTAAAACTGAATGAGAGTGCCTACTTTTATAGTGGTGTGTTTTTATTCTAGTTTTAGTGTTCAATTTTGTGCTACTTTTTGCGTTTTATTTGTGGTATTCATTTTAACATAGTTTAAGAAGTGTTTCATGACATACTGTTGTGATTTCCGACCTTTGTTCTTAAGCGTGCCTATTTTCTTAACTTGAAGTGCCTATTTTTATGACTGAGAATGCCTACTTTTATAACTATGAATGCCTTTAGAATTACATCTCATGTGATATCTTTATTTTTTCTCCTGTAGGTTGATGGATATATTTGGGTGCCACAATGACAAATGGTTCAATAATTTGTATAATTTGAGAGAGAAGTGGTGCCCTGCATTTAGTAAGGAATTCTTTTCCAGAGTTATTCTATCATCTCAAAGGTCTGAGGCAAAAAACCATGCAATTTCTAGGAGGCTTTCAAAAACTTCTACATTGTGTGATTTTTATCTAATATTTTCTGAAGTTATTTCTAAATTGAGGAGCAACAAAAATATAGAAGATTTTTGTTGCCACTAAGGTTGTGTTGAGATGGTGCTCCACAACTCGAAACTATTGCAACATGCTAATAGAGGTTATACTATTGGGGCATACAGGTTATTTGAAAGATATTCTGTGAGATTCCCAGAGTTTTGTCAAGGGCTTGTGTTTTCGAATAACGGTGAGTATGCGTATGAGATTTGGCGTCTTGATATAAGTTGGTTTAAATATACAATTATTTATAACGAGACTTTAAGCATTTCATGCACAAGTAAGATGTTCAGTGAAGTTGGCAATCTTTGTTGTTTGCATGTCTTGAATATACAATGTGTTCAAATAATTCCGGATAAGTATATACTGGAGAGATGGACAAAGAACATTGCCTTAAGTTGGGGCAGTAGTGGGGTTGGTGATTCAGAGAAAGTGAACAACAAGGGTAATGCTGGTTCAAGTGTTTGGAGGATGGAAATGTTAAGGACGTTTTCATATTTGATTTCTGCCAGCGAATTAAATGTGAATGCTCGGAAATGTATAAAGGAAGGATTTAAACAATGAGGGATAGAATTGTGGCTGAAGTTGGACCTTATCATGTGAATGATTTAGGGAATGAAAGGTCATCTATTATTAAAGATCTTATTGGAAATCGTGTCAAAGGAGAAGGTAATGTAAGGAAAAAGAGCATAGTTGAGATAAGGTGCAATCAAGTAAAAGAGAAGAGGAAGAATGCATTGATGTGTGCTTCAAGGAACAAGATGGCAGTTCAATTGTCTATGAACAATGAAGCACTAGGGAAGGTTGTGAATGCTCCAAGTAGTGAATGTCAGTTTAGTTCAGATATATCTAGCTATAGTAATGTGGAACAATCAAGTACATTACAACCATTGATAAATTTTTTGTAGATGTCATAAATTACTTTCTTTTAATTCTTTTGTATGGAAAACTTCGTTTTTTTTTCTTTGTTTGGTGTCATGATTTGTTTGTTTATAACTGAGACTGCCTACTATTTTATGATAATGCAAGATCAGTCACTCCAAGAAGAGTGTCTAGTTATATAACTGGGTGTGCCAAGTTTTGTAGCTAATAGTGCCTAGTTTTATAACTGTTTGTGCATACTAGTTTATCAACATGCAAGATCAGTCACCTTAAGTTCTGCAAAGTTTTATTTATATGTGACTGCCTAGTTCTATGAACTAAGATGTGCCTATTTTATGCACTGAGAGTGCCTAGAAGTGCCTATTTATATAACATGCAATACTATTCAGTCTAAGAAGAGTGCATAGTTTTATACGTGGGAGTGCCCAGTTTTGTAGCTAAGAGTGCCTACTAGTTCATGAACAATGAAGATCAGTCACCTTAAGAAGCGCAAAGTTTTTTTTATATATGAGTGCCCAGTTTTATGAACATAAAGTGCCTTTTTATCAACTGATAGTGCCTAGTTGTATAACTCAAAGTACCTCGTTATATAACATGCAACATCAGCCAGTCTAAGAAGAGTGCCTAGTTTTGTAGCTAAGAGTGTCTAGTGTTATAACTGTGTGGGCCTACTAGTTTATGTACATGCAAGATCAATCACGTTAAGCAGTGCAAAGTTTTTTATCTGTGAGTGCCTAGTTCTATGAACGTAGAGTGCCTAGGTGTATAACATGAAACATCAACCAGTCTAAGAAGAGTGCCTAGTTTTATAACTAGAAGTGCCTAGTTTTGTAGCTAAGAGTGCCTAGTTTTATAACTGTGTGTGCCTACTAGTTTATGTACATACAAAATCAGTCACTTTAAGCAGTGCAAAGTTTTTTTATTTGTGAGTGCCTAGTTCTATGAACGTAGAGTGCCTAGGTCTATAACTGATAGTGCCTAGGTATATAACCCAAAGTGCCTAGTTATATAGCATTCAAATCAGTCACTCTAAGAAGAGTGCCTAGTTTTATACCTGGAAGTGCCTAGTTTTATGAACTTAGAGTGCCTACTAGTTTTATGAAAACGCTTTATATGGCTTAGAAGATAAAATATGAGTACAAGATTGATTGAGAAGTAAGATAGGCAAATGTAATTTTCATTTCATTTCAGTAAGTACAAGAAACTAGACTTTGTTTTTCTTGTAAAATCTTGATGCTGCGAGTTCTACAAGTTCTCTTTGTGTATTGATCTCTGATACTATAATTGTGTACATGTATTTGGCCCTAAGTCTTATAATTATATTAGGGTCTTTCTTTGATCCCATCAGCAGTGTATCCCAAGCATGGTTATGTTGTCCTTTGTACGTTTCCATGTGCTGCATACAAAAGACTCCATAATCTACGTAGTTTTTACTCTTTTGTCATGGAATCTTGCTGATTTGTACCTTGTACTTCATCACGTAAGTATGTTTATTGAACATTCCAACATTCTTTTCTTTGTAGTATGTTAGTGCTTTTTTCTAACAATCATTAGGAAGCATGTATGTTAGATCTTTTTAACAAAATACTCCCATATAATTCATTGAAATGGAAGATAAGCTTGCAAAGAATGTTAGGATGTCTGCGTATTTCATCTGTTGTGTCACTGTTTTTGTCACTGATCTGCTATCAATTATTTGTACTTGACTTGTTATAGAATTCATAAAAATGAGGTAGTAGTGCTCTGATGCCACCACAGGGAAGATGAGATATATATTTTGAATAAAAATTAGAACAGTGTAACAATACTAATATATAAAGGAAAATTCATAGTGTAATTATTGAGATTGCTCACAAGTTCAACTTCTTGGAGATAAACACTGCTAATATTGCAAGTGTCAAGCTCACTATTGAGTCTATCTGCAAAGTTTGTGAATAGCACTTCATCATCCAGTGGTTTACCTGAAGGTCCCGAAAAGGACAATGTTAACATCTGTTGGAAAATGAATTTGTTAAGGTTAGTTATCATTCCATGTTTTTGTTCTGTAAATTGATTAGAGGAAAGAGGATCAAAGCAAACAAATTTACAAGGATGTTTGGGGAGAATATGATTCTCCTAGGCTTATGATCTTGCATTGTTTTTATTGAATGATTCAGATGATATACCCAAACTTCAATAATATTGTGTTCAACTTGTGGATCTTTCATCATTCAGCTAGCGTCAGCCCTTGAAACATTGCATGTTTTATTCAGGTAGAACATGTTGTCACTGAAAAATAATAAAATTATAAAATATAAAGGTACATGTGTTTTATATAAGAATTCCTACTTTTTATTACTGCATGTACCTAATGTTATAACTAAGAGTGCTAATCTTATAATTGGAAATACCTACTTTAATAATTGAAAACTTCTACTTGTATAACTGATAGTGCAATTTCTATACCTGATAGTGCCTATATCTATAACTGTGTGTGCATATTTTTGTATCTAAAAGTGCCTACTTTTATAACTAAGCCATGTCATCAAGAAATCCAAAGTCAGTTAAGAGCATTTCTTATATGTGAGTGCCTAGTTTTATTAACTTAGTGTGTATATTTTATGAACTGAGAGTTTCTAGTTTTATAACTTAAAGTGCCTATTTATATAACATGCAACATCAGTCACACTTAGAAGAGTGCCTAGTTTTATAAGTGGGAATGCTTAATTTTGTAGCTAAGAATACCTACTATTATAACTGTGTGTGCCTACTAGTTTATGAACAACTGAGAGTAAGCACTATTCAACTTTAGTATATCAACTTTTATAACTGCTCCTATAACTAAGAGTGCCTACTACTATTATAACTGCTCCTATAACGAAGAGTGCCTACTACTATTATAACTGCTTCTATAACCGATAGTGCCTAGTTATATAACTAAAAATGCCTAGAAATATAACTGAGAGTGCCTGCATTAATTAATGACAATGCCTGTTTAATTACTGAGAGTGCCTACTCCTATAACCATATATGTGCCTGCTCCTATAACTGAGACTGCCTAATTACTTAAAGTGCCTAGTTATATAACTGAGAGTGCCTACTTTTTAAATCTGGAAGTGCCTAATCCTAAAACTGAATGTGATTATTTTTATAATTAAAGTGCCTACTTTTATAACTGAATGTGTCTAGTTTTATACTGAGACTGCTTGCTTTAATGACTGAGAGTGCCTAATCCTATAACCACATCTTTGCCTGCTCCTATAATTGAGAGTGCATAGTTATATAACTTAAAGGGCCTAGTTTTGTATCTGAAAGTGCTTACTTTTATAACTAAGGATGCTTAATATTTTATAACTCAGAGTGTATATCTGAATTAACAAAATATGTAAGATAATAGTTACTAGTTACTGCTTGAAGTTTGTTGATCAGGCATGTCATCAAGAAATGCAAAGTCAGTTAGAGCATTTTTTTTGTTGACAGCTAGATTTGATCTTTATTTTGCTGTCTAGAAAGGTAACCTCAAATTGCTCAAGACTTTTCGTTTTCTATGTAAAAGGCTTCTCCCAACACTATTCTCCTCAGTGAAGTCCCTATCTTCCTCAACAAGGGCACTGTAATAGGGGAAAATGTTAAGATTATCTTTGTTTAGATTTTTTATTACTATTTATTAACTGTGGACATTTACCTGTCAATATCATAATCTTTAGTTTGATCTTGTTTTTTTTTTTTTTTGTTCCATTTTTTGTTGTTCTTGTTGTGGTTCTTTTTGTTGTTGCTCCTATTTTTGTTGTATTTATTGTTGAAATTGGGCACTATTTTTCAAAATATTCATTAAATCTGCAACAAATTCTTCAATTTCCAAGTCTGCATAGAGACAGTCTTTGCTTTATACATCCAGTGTTGGTATTTCATTGTGATACCCCCAACCCCTCCGCTAGGTTAACCGCAGCTAAGTAGGATATCAACATTCTTCTCGGCACTATACTACAAGTCCCAAAACTAAAGCAACACCCGAAATACCACTTAGAAATATATACATATATTACGCAGCGAAAAAACTAGTAAACTGAATATAGAAAGGGCGATCATTACATAAGGTTCAGGGAAGCTTCTTGTAATATCTCTAATATAGAAAGTACATTACAAAACCAAGACAGCGAAAGACGTTACAAATTGCTTGAGCATAAGAAGTACTAAACTATACACAGCATGTCACGTTCCCAAAATTCCAAGTAGAAAACCCTAATGGCCTACTACACCGTTTTCCGTCCTGAGTCATCTAAAAAAAACATGACATCTACAAACGTGAGCGCAAATGCTCAGTGAGTCCACGTGTATGTGTGATTCCATGTTACTCTTAAAAAATAATTATATAAATTTTACTAAATAGTTCATGCCATGTTATAAGAAAGCATGTTCTTAGCTATTTTAAAAGGTTCAAAAGCTGAACCTATATGAAGGATTTGAGCGCAACTAGGAAGTCTGAGCAAATAAAAGACACAGCAGCATCTACACCCAAATTTGAAATCCTGCCATACAAAAGCCGAGCTCCACAGACAGAGTCCGGAACCCATAACAAGGTCATCGAAAACAAGTTTTGGCATCTCGTAATTAGTACCAGCCAAACATCTGTTGGATTTCGTAGGCAAAAACAAAATAAAATAAAACTTACGGAAATCCACCAACAGGATCTGCACATACTAGAAAAACCGATTGGATGGAAATTACCTCAATGTTTTTATTGTTCGTTGTGGAGGTGCCGCTTTGTACTCTTCGCCCTCTACTGGTATCCACGCGATGAACTCTTCCGCAAGCGATCGGGATGCTAGCCCCTTCTGTGTTCTGAAAACTATTCAGAACTGATCCTGACTATCTGGTAATCGGTCGTATTTCGGAGAGAGGAGGCTAGATACTACATCGCCGTTATAGGGTTTTGGGTTTTGTTTTCTTTAATCAGATAAAGGACTGCCACCAAGAAAAGGTTAACATAACCTTTTATAGCTGTCAATATCAAAACTCTAACTGTCATCTAATGACAGTTTAATCTCGTCGTCTATTCCTATAATCATCCAACGGTTGGATGAGTAATATTAAGTAATTAATTTCATTTATCCGATTAAAGAAAATTAATTACTTATTAACTTACCAGAAAATACAATATGGAATCTGATTCTCCTTTTGTATACATTCAACGAATCTGGACACAATCCAGATTCATTGAACGTGGACATTATGCTCACAAGATCGTCTATGCGTGTGACCCTGTAAGTTCACTTAACGTTGGCAGTGAATGAAAAATGTCCTAGAAATTTATTCACAAAACATAAGCGGCCTCTAGCAAGACATTATGCTTACCCAAGTTAAGTAAATGTAACAATAACCTAGCATCAGATTTAATATTTAGTCCTTTTGTCACACGATATCATAATTAAGTATAAGGCATGGACCAAGTCATCCTTATAAAACTTAATTAACCATTTACTTGATCACCAGGCAGACTGTTCCAACAAATAATATTAATAACACCTTATTAATACTTATTTGAGCATGGCCATGCATATTTTCCAGTCTTCCTTATCAAGGGGCCCATGGATATCTCTCTCTAAAAAGAGAGGGACAAATCCCTTTCACTATCTCCAATATTCAAGCCATGGCAAGAAAATAAGCCAACCAATAGTCATAATGATCACCTAATTAAAAGTGATGTTTGACTATGTCAAAACATATTTTCTCCCCATGCAAGAAACATTAGAAACATTAGGTCAAAGGACACCAAATATAAAACTGAGAAGAAATACTTATAACTTAAACCCATGCAATATTTCTTCTTCACTTTGGGTCATGTCCAATACAATATTCTCAATATGTATTTATGAATTGATTTTATATCTCATATTCATGATCGATAGAAACTTGACCATCAATCAACTTCACACTAGTTTACAAGATGTAATAAACTAGGGACAAATAAGAATAGTATTTTATTAGCTATAAGGGTTTTACTATCAAGTCACATACTTGATGACCAAGAGCATAAAATACAATTCAAAAAATACATGCTTCATAAATCATAAATGTGAGTCAATTGGTCTTAGGGCATATACTAACCACATCTTTCAAGCACTCGGTTCCATAACCACCGCACTCTCCAAACACAGCATGTCACGTTCCCAAAATTCCAAGCAGAAAACCCTAATAGCCTACTGCACCGTTTTCCCTCTTGAGTCATCTGAAAAAAACATGACATCTACAAACACGAGCGTAAATGCTCAGTGAGTCCACGTGTGTGTGAGATTCCATGTTACTCTAAAAAAATAATTATATAAATTTTACCAAATAGTTCATGCCATGTTATAAGAAAGCATGTTCTTAGCTATTTTAAAAGGTTCAACAGCTGAACCTATATGAAGGGTTTGAGCGCAACTAGGAAGTCTGAGCGAATAAAAGACATATCAGTGCAGCATCTACACCCAAATTTGAAATCCTGCCATGCAAAAGTCGGGCTCCACAGATAAAGTCCGGAACCCATAATAAGGTCATTGGAAACAAGTTTTGGCATCTCGTAATCAGTACCAACTAAACATCTTTCAAGCGCTCAGTTCCATAACTGCACTCTCCAAACACATAAAACCAAGCTACAAATCTTGGGCACCTACCAGGTCCATCAAGAGACCAACCTTAATTTCAAGTCCCTCCTGACACACCACAAGGCGGCCGTCTCACCGCAGAGCATGATGTGATGTCTAAGGTAATACCGATCAGGACAAACGCTCCATAGTATTACGCTCTTTCTCAACTGAATCCACCTTCTAGAGCTGTCTAACCGTTAACGTCATCAGAATAGGTCCTAGTACGGGAGACTAGCCACGTAAAGTGCAATCCTCTGACGCTTCTAGATACATGTAATCCTATCAAAACCTTCGTCCCTCGTCGGATGGGGTTTTCATATTCATTTAGAAAACAAAAGGCACACTCACTAGGCCATTTAGATAAATTTAAATTATAATTGCTTTAGAATAACAAAATTCCCATCAATCAGTCAAGACATGCATATGCAATTTTTAATAAACATGTTAAGTCTAATCTACCAGGTCCAACCAACTTAACAACATCTGAACATATTTGACTTGCAGCAATCATAACTTTTCCTAAAAAATAAAACATGTAACCATTTTCTTTCGAAGTAGGCATATCTATATGGAGCATCGCTCCTATACATTTCTAAGGAACACATTAAACACGGTGTGGAAAAATCTTCAATTTAAAATAACACCAAGTTATATCATTCCAAAGGTAGTAAATAGTTTATAACAAGCTTAGTTGTATGTATAAAAATTAAAGACATCCTCCCAGAAACGTTCGTAAAATAATACGACGGGGTTTGTGGACTCATCTGAATGTAGACCCGGTACTATGATCCTACAAATAGGGTACCAACAAAAGTAAAGAAAACACTTAATTACGAATCTCAACATTTCTATTTGTCAGCGAAAATAATTATAAATATCTTCTTATGAACTTAATCTACACATACACTAACCCCAAAGCACTTAAACTTCTTAAACCATATATACTAAAAATAGTATAAACCAAGTAGGGATACTAAAACCATATACACTAAAACCATATAATACATATTATACTAAAGTAATTAATCAATAGTCAAGAATTAAGTTCACAATTATGCCACACACTAAAATCCCTTTAAATCATTTAGATATAGAGAATCATACCAAGGGAAAAAATAAATAATTCGAATTAAATATAATGAGCCCAGGAGACTAGAATAAACTAAATCATACCCTAAACCAATTAAACCCTAAATATTTCATCTTAAGAACCCATAAGCAAACCCTAACTTTAATCAAATAAACAGAAAATAAATCCAAGAAAGCAAGAAAAACAAGAACTTAATTATTATACTATATCTATATATGTGGATGTGTATGTGTCGATTAGAAGAGGCAATTTGTTGAACTGAGAGGACGAGAGGAAGGAAAAAAATTTTCAAATTTCCTCCTCCTTCATGTGCATATATATATATATATATACGCTTAGGTGTAGGTTTGAAAGGTCATTTGCATGCAAGCTTACTTACAAATGTCAATGGTGACCTTGACTAATGGCCATTAACACATTTTTTAACATTAATAACAATAATATATCTCATAATAATCATAATAATAATAATAATAAAAACAATAAAAATAATACCTCATAATAATCATAATAATAATAATAAAAAATACCAATAAAAAGAATAATAAATATACTAACATTAACTTAGTCTCCAAAAAAAATGTCTAACATATCAAATATTGTCCCATAAAAAAATAATTATATTCGCATCCTAATGGTATCCCCTTCAAAACATCTTTTTCTAGACCCTAGTACCATTATATTAAATTCACCACTTTAAACTTTATATGAAACTAGCACGTATTTGAATTGCTAAAATATGCATGATAAGCATACTATACATTCATAAATTCCACTACGTCGGACCCCAACCTCTACGTTTGTGATGACCGCACTTAGGGTTGTATGAGGTGCTGACTAGGTAACGCGTTACATTCTACTCTCCTTAAAAAAATTTCGTCCTCGAAATTCAAAATCACATACCTACAAGTTCTGGGTACTTCTTCTTTATGTACTCCTCCGTCTCCCAAGTTGCCTCTTCAATTCCATGATGTCTCTAGACAACCTTACATATTGGAATCTTCCTCCCAAATAACTTTTTTACGCATTACTCCATAACTTTAGTTGGTTTTTCTTCGTTTGACAGATCGGCCTGTAACTCTAATTTGTCATCTTTGAGAACATCATTAGGTGTGAGATGGTATTTCTTTAATTGGGATATACGAAACACGCCATGTATACCCATAAGCTCCTTCGGCAAGGCTAGCCGATATGCTACTTTACCAACCTTATCAATCACTTCAAACAATCCGATAAATCAGGGACTTAACTTTCCCCCCTTCGGGTATCCAAGCTTCCCATTATGAGGCGTAAGGTTTAGGAAAACTCTATCTCCCAACTAAACTCCAAATCTCTCCTCTAATTATCGACATAGCTCTTCTTTCTACTCTTAGCTGTTCGAAGCCAATCTTAAATTATCTTAACTTGTTTCTGCATCTCTTCCAACTTCGGCATCAGTTTTATTTGCTTGCAATAAGATCGAACTCCAACCTCATCCCAACACAGGGATGTTCTGCATCTCCTACCATATAATGCTTCAAATACTGCCATGCTATCAAGGAGTGGTAGCTATTATTATTAGCAAACTCAGCACAAGCAAGATTATTAATCCACTTGTTTCCAAAGTCTAAAGCACAATCTCTCAACATATCCTCTAGGGTTTGAATCGTTCTTTCAGACCGCCCATCGGTCTAGGAGTATGCCCTGGTATAACTTAAATTAGTGCCCATGGCTGACTGGAACTTAGGCCAAAACCTTGAAGTGAACCATAGATCACAGTCCGACACAATATCAACAGGCGCCCCATGAAGTCGTACAATCTCTTCTATGCGGACAAGTGCTAACTTGTTCAAGGGGCATGTCATATTAATGTCAATGAAATATGCAACCTTCGTTAATCGATAAACTATCACATAAATAACAACCTTATATCCCTTGGTGTGGGGCAATCCTGTAACAAAGTCCATTGTCACATGATCCCATTTCCATTCTAGGACAGGTAATGGTTGTAGTAGTCCTGCTGACTTTTGATGCACTACCTTAACCTTTTGACATGTAAGAAAAGCTGCCACATACTCCGTAATCTCTCTCTTCATTCCACTTTACCAAAAGTTTTGCTTTAAAATTTTATACATCTTATTCTCTCTAGGATGCGTAGTTTACTTACTTTTGTGTGCCTCTTCTATTATTTTATGCTTGAGTTCTATTTCATTGGGTACGCATAATCGATTCCGAAAGTACAAGCTCCCATTGGCTTTGAGTTCCGAAAATCCACAATTTCTTAGCTCCTACAAGGTTTTTAAACTCCTGAAATCCCATGTTATTCTTTTGGGCTTTTTTAATATCTTGTTATAGGGTAGATGTTAAGCTAAGACTTAATATCTTTGCCTTTATACTTAGAGCATCGGCCACCACATTCACTTTTTCCAGATGGTAGTTAATTGGACATCTATATTCCTCTAGCAGCTCCATCCATCGACGTTGCCTCATGTTCAATTCCTTTTGGGAAAACAAGTACTTTAAGCTTTTTTGATCGGTAAAGATCTCATACTTGGCCCTATATAAGTAATGTCGACACTTCTTAAATGCAAATACGATAGCTGCTAACTCTAAATCGTGTGTTGGATAGTTCCTTTCATGATCCTTCAGTTTCCTCGAAATATAAGCTACAACTTTCCTGTCTTGCATCAACACGGCTCCTAAGCCTTCCCCTAAAGCATCTGTGCAAAGGGATAACTCCTCATTTGGAATGGGTAATGTTAAACTAGTGCCGAAGTTAGTCGGTGCTTTAATTCTTGGAAACTTTTCTCACACTTCTCGGTCCACTTAAACTCAGTTGCTTTTCTGGTTAGTTGCGTTAAAGGTCCAGCAATCCTACAAAAGTCTTTTTATGAATCTTCGATAGTATTCTTTTATAACCAAGAAACTACGTACTTTGGGTTGTGCCAATGGGTCACTACCCCCATCTTTGTCGGGTCTACTAAGATCCCCTCCTGAGTAATAACATGTCCCAGGAATGTTGCTGGACTCATAAAACTCACACTTGCTGAACTTAGCATACAGCTGATGCTCTCGTAGGGTTTGCAACACTTTTTGAAGATGTTGTTCATGTGCTTCAGGGTTGGACGAATAGACAAGAATATCATCAAAAAAATCACCACAAACTTTTCCAAGTAAGGACGGAAGATTCTATGCATCAAGTCCATGAATGTCGCAAGTGCATTGGTCAATCCAAATGGCATAACAATGAACTTATAGTACCTATATCGTGTTTTGAAAGCCGTCATCAAAATATCGTTTTCTCTTATCCTAACCTAATAATACTCTTGTCTTAAGTCCAATTTGGAATAGCATCCTGCTCCACGTAGTTGGTCAAAGAGCTCATCAATAAGCAGAAATGGGTACTTGTTCTTAACTGTCACACTATTTAGTCCCCGGTAATCTATACATATCCTAAGGGTCCCATTCTTCTTCCTTACAAACAAAACCGGTGCACCCCGAGGAGATGTACTCAAACAGATGTACTCTTGCTGCAATAGTTCCTGCAGTTGCTCTTTTTACTCCTTGAACTCTTCCTGTGCTGTTCGATATGGGGTGCGAGATATTGGTTGAGCACCGGTTACCAGTTCTATGTTGAACTCCACTCCCTATTCTGGGGGAAAAGTTGTTAACTCCTCGAAAAAAAAATCCACAAACTCTTTCACCACAGGTACTATTTATAACTTTACCTCCTCCTTAGTCTTGTTGTTTAAATATGCTAAGTACCCTTGATATCCTTTCCATAATAACTTTCTGGCTTTTATGCGAGATAATAAGGGATTCTCCCATTTCGTTCTATTCCCTTGGAACTCAAGGATTAGCATACTCGGTCGGCTAAACTTAACCAACTTCCGTCGGCAGTCTACCGAGCGTAATGTTTAGACAACCTATCCATCCCTAGCATTACGTCATAGTCCTCAAATGGTAAGGCAATTAGGTCACTGGATAACATCTCATTCTCAACATAGATATCACAATATGGGTTTTTTACCTCAGTTACTTTATTCACACCATAGGAGTACTAACTATCAACTGATAATGCAAGACAACAAAAGGTATAGGAATGTAGTTTACGAAATGAATGCTCACAAAAGAATGCGTAGGTCCAAGATCAATAAGTACTTTTGCTGGTTCAGAAAAAGTTTGAATCATACCTTCAACCACCTCAGCTTTGGTGTCAACGGGCTGTGCATTCAATGCATAAACTTTTGCCTTCACTTGCGGCCTATTATTCCTCTCTTTTGCTACTCCTCTCACAGCTGGGGGTCAGCCAACTCTTTTGAAAGTCTCCTGAGGTGCTCATTGCATCTTAGGGCCCTGTTCCTTAACGTGTCCAAGCTTTCCATACCATTAGCATAATCTTAGTTTCTAATAACACGTCTCTACAACATGTCCACTTCGTCCGTAGTAGGTTCATACTCCGCGGACACCTCAAGGTGTTGGGGTTTGATGGCCTCCACTTCATGTCCTTTGGTCACCTCGAGGCCTCTTGGAATCTCCAAGTTTCCATGATCCTTGTCCAGGATGTATATAGGATGGTACAACTGAGCTAGTGGTTACTTTCCTTTGCATAACTGTCTAATCTACCATCTTTGTCCGTATGGCGGCTTCCACTAATGTTGCAAATCCCATTGGTGGTAAAGGAGCCAAAGCCCATTGCAGTTGAACCCTTAATCCTTTTACGAACTATCGTGCCTTGTTTTTGTCAGTGTCTATCAACCTTAGACAATACGTAGCCAACCTGCTGTAATGGTTAGGCTACCCTGTCTTACTTGTTGAAACTCGTGCTCCCGTTGTTCACGAATCCAACGAGGTATGGACTCCTTTTTGAACTCTTCTTGAAAATCACTCCAAGTCCATGGTTGGTCCTTAAGTGTACAAGCTTTAGAAGCTCTAAGCCACCAATCTTTTGCCACTCCTTGAAGTCTAAAGGCTGCGAACGTTACTCTCATGCCATCATCGTACTTAAGGGTATTGTAGATATCATTCAACTGGTCGAGAAATAATTCAGCTTTGATATCATGTTCTACCTCTCCATAGAACTCTAGGGGTCGAAACTTCAAAAAGTGCTCCAACGCTTTATCCACTTCAGTAGTAGGTATTCGTTCGATCCTCTTAGTGGCCATTGAATTTTCCAATAACTCCGTCATCTTGGCCATAAAATTCTCAATTATTCCGTGTGTAGCTTGTTTCGAACAGGGGATGGCCTCCCTTATTGGTTCAGACTGTCTATTTTGAGAGTTTTCAGATGCGGCCTCATCCACATGATTAGGGGATCGTGAACCCGACATTCATCTAAATAATAAGAAGTTTTAATAATAATAAAACTTTAAGTTCGCAAATATAAACTCATCACCAGCATGAAGGCATAAACATCACTATGTACATATAGATATATATATATATATATACAACTCAAATAAGGATTTCCAATACAATTTGTGCCACATCCATACCATCTTAATACAAGGAGATCATCCTAGTCCTACCATCTAAAATATGTGAGCGGGTCACTATACATACCCAAGACTTGGGGATCTCGTATCTACAACCCCAAATCTACCATACAGAATACTAGTCAAAACATCAGTCATAACTATCTGAATAACCAAAATGTACGAACATCCTAGTAACCTAATCAAACTATCTAGTCGTGCTAACTACTGGAAGACCCTAGCCGGGCCTCCAGCTCAGCACAAGCCATATTAACAGAGTCTCTAGCAGTGCCAAGAAACTGAGTGGAGAACCACCTAAGCCAATCCCACTCCTCTACAAGGTCGAGGATCTCTATCTCTCGTGCCGTGTGCGCCTCTCTCATCTGAGCTAGCTCAATCTCAAATCTGTCAGCCCTCGTTATCTCCCGTCATCAGGCCTGACGAGCTAAGTAGAATAAACTATCTATTTTTGCAATCTCAATCCTCAGCTCTGTAATGTGCTAACCCGCATCTTCAATCCGCTGCTCGTGCCACATACAGCATCTATAGAAATCCTGTTCCCCAAACTCGCCCACAAGTAGTAATGATGGGAAAGAGGATGCGAACTCTGCAGGTAAAACAGCAGTAGGCGATACTACTAACGGGGGACCATCCACTATAGGAGTATCCATCGCACATTCTCAGCCCATGCCACTCTCTCCGGCTCCACTACCATCCCCGACTTTGTCTCGAGCTCGTTGGATCCTCCTCTATCTCTGCCCTAACCTTTACCCCCTGCGTCGTTGGTCTCTCCACAGACTCACCGTTAGAAAGGTCAACTACGAGAACTGGGCCCTTCTTTGGGATAATCTCTCTAAGGGAATAAGATGACAATTATGTAGCCCCACTAGACCCGCCCACGAGCGGGCCCTCATAGAATACCCACTTATGTGAATGACATGTCATCTAATACCTACAAAATAGAATCTTAGGGTCAATATTAACTATTAAAATCACATAGTTAATATCAAGGTTTAAGTGGTTGGCTCTTATAGCTCATCTAGGATCCAATGATTCGAACCTCGTATGGAACCTAGAAGCTCTGATATCCCCTGTGATACCCCCAACCCCTTCGCTAGGCTAACTGTGGCTAAGTAGGGTATAAACGTGCCTCCGGCACTAAACTAGAACTCCCAAAACTAAAGCAACACCTGGAATAACAATTAGAAATATATACATATATCACGCAGCGAAAAAACTAGTAAACTGAATATAGAAAGCGTGATTATTACATAAGGTTCATAGAAGCTTCTTATAATATCTCTAATATAGAAAGTACTTTACAAAACAAAGACAGCAAAAGACATTACAAACTGGTTGAGCGCAAGAAGTAATAAACTATAAACATCGTGTCACGTTCCCAAAATCCCGAGCAAATAACCCTAAAAACCTACTACGTCGTTTTCCGTCCTGAGTTATCAGAAAAAGAAAATGACATCTACAGTGTGAGCACGAATGCCCAGTGAGTCCACGTGTGTATGTGTGTGATTCTACGTTACTCTGAAAAAATAATTATGTAAATTTTACCCAATAGCTCATGCAATATTATAAGAAAGCATGTCCTTAGCTATTTTAAAAGGGTCAACACCTAGACCTATATGAAGGGTTTGAGCACAACTAGGAAGTCTGAGCGAATCAAAACACATCAGTGCAGCATCTATAGTCGAATTCGAAATCCTGCCATGCAAAAGTCAGGCTCCACATACAGAGTCTAGAACCCATAACGAGGTCATCAGAAACAAGTTCTGGTATCCTATAGTCAGTACCAGCCAAACATCTTACGAGTGCTCGATTCTATAACATCCACACTCTCCAAATATATAAAACCAAGCTACAGATTCTGCAGCACCTACCAGGTTTGTCCTAAGACCAACCTTAATTTCAAGTCCCTCCTGACTCTCCAGAAGGCAGCCGTCCCACCGTAGAGCATGATGCGATATCTGACGTAATATTGATCGGGCCAAACCCTCCATGGTATTATGCCCTCTCTTAACTGGATCCACCCTCTAGAGTTATCTAACCGTTCACTTCATCAGAAGAGGCTCTAGTACGGGAGACTAGCCACGTACAGTGCAATCCTCTGACGCTTACAGATACATATAATCCTATCAAAATCTTCGTCCCTAGTCAAATGGGTTTTCATATCCATTTAGAAAACAAAAAGGCCACTCACGACCATTTACGTAAATTTAGATTATAACCGCTCTAGAATAATAAAATTCCCATCTGCCAGTCAAGACTTGCATATGCAGTTTTTTATGAACATGTCAAGTCTAATCTACCAGGTCCAACCAACTGATAACATCTGAACATATTTTACTTGTAGCAATAATAACTTTTCCTCGGATAATAAAAACACGTAATCATTTTCTTTCGAATAAGCATACCTATACGGAGCACCACTCCTATGCATTTCTAAGGAACACATTAAACATGGTGTGGAAAACGTCTCTAATTTACAAGAACACCAGGTTATATCATCCCAAAGGCAGCACATAATTAATAATAAGCTTAGCTGTATGTATAAAAATTAAAGACATCTCCAACAATGTTCGTAAAATAATAAGACGGGGTTTGTAGAGTCACTTGAATGCGGACCTGGTACTATGATCCTACAGATAGGGTACAACAAAAACAAAGAAAACACTTAATTACGAATTCCATCATTTCTATTTGCCACCAAAAATAATTATAAATATCTCCTTATGAATTTAGAATACATCTACATATATACTAACCCAAATCGCCTAAACTTCTTAAACCATATATAATATAAATAGTATAAACAAAATAAGGATACTAAAACCATATATACTAAAACCATGTACACAAAAACTACATATACTAAAACTATATACAAAAACTATATATAACAAAACCATGTATACTAAAAATACATACTATACTAAAGCAATTAATCAACAGTCAGGAATTAAGCTCACAATTATGCCACATGCTAAAATCCCTTTGAATCATTTAGATATAGAGAATCATACCAAGGTAAAAGAATAAATAATTCGAATTAAATACAATGAGGCCAAGAGAAGAGAATAAACTAAATCATATCCGAAACCAATTAAACCCTAAATATTTCATCTCAAGAACCTATAATCAAACCCTATCTTTAATCAAATAAACAAAAAATAAATCCAAGAAAACAAGAAAAACAAGAACTTAACTATTATACTATATATATATATATATGTGTGTGTGTGTATGTGTATGTGTCGGTTAGAAGAGGCAAAAACATACCAAAGCAATTCATCATGCACAGAAGCTACAAGAACAAGAGAAGAGAAGGAAAAAAAAGTGTAAAGAAAATTACCTAAGCTTGGAAATTTGTTGAACCGAGAGGAGCAGGGGAAGGAAAAAAAATTTAGCTTTTCTCTTCCTTCATGTATATATATATATACTTGAGTGTGGGTGTAAAAGGTTATTTGGATGCAAGCTCACTTACAAGTGTCAACGATGACCTTGACAAGTGGCCATTAACACTTTTTTTACCATTAATAACAATAATATATCTCATAATAATTATAATAAAAATAATAAAAATAATACCAATAAAAAGAATAATAAAAATACTAAAATTAACTTAGTCCCGAAAAAAATGTCTAACATATCTAATATTGTTCCATAAAAGAAAATAATTATATTTGAATCCTAATGGTATTTCCTTCAAAATATCTTTTTCTAGACCCTAGTACCATTATATTAAATTCACCACTTTAATCCTTATATGAAACTAGCAAGTATTTGAATCGCTAAAATCTGCATGTTAAGCATACTATACATTCGTAAATTCCACTACGTTAGACCCCCCAACCTCTACGTTCGTGACAACCGCACTTAGGGTCATGCGAGGTGCTGACCAGGTAGAGCGTTACATTCATCGTCCAATCCAAGATCAAAACTTGGCATTGTTTTGTCTATTAGCCCCTTACCTTTATCATATCTTTCTCAAATTCTTCGTATACATTTAAAAAATCTATGCTCTCGAAGAATTTATCTTCTTGGCTTTCAGTTTGTAGATTGGACGACAAAGCAGTAGCAATGGTTTGCTTTTCTGTTACTGGTAGCAGCCCAATTTGTAAATTTTTGAAAGCTCCAGTGACATCAAGGTTCTGTCTATTTATCTCTTCAATTGCTTTAAAAAAAGTTAGAGCATTTTTACCCAAACCAATCATTGTCAACGATGCCTTTTGCAAAAGCTCTCGCAGGTTACAGTATGAGTGAGTAATTGTATACTTATGAGTACCAAGTTTTATTTCTGGCACTGCCTATGGTATATAACTTGTAACATCAGTCATTCTAAGAAGAGCATCTAGTTTTATAGATAAGAGTGCCTAGTTTTTTTTATCTAAGAGTGCCTAGCTTTATGAATTTAAAGGGCCTAGTTATATAACAGTAACATCAGTCGCTCTAAGAAGAGTACCTAGTGTTATAAGTGGGATTGCCTAGTTTTATAGCTAAGAGTGCCTAGTTTTATAGCTGTGTATGTCTACTAGTTTATGAACTATCAAGATCAGTCCCCTTAAGCAGTGCAAAGTTTTTTTATATGTGAGTGCCTAGTTTTATGAACTTAGAGTGCGTTTTTTATGAGCGGAGAGTGCCTAGTTGTATAACATGCAACATCAATCACTCTAAGAAGAGTGCCTAGTTTTATAACTGGAAGTGCCTAGTTTTATAGCTAAAAGTGCCTAGTTTTATAACTGTGCGTACTTACTAGCTTATGTACATGCAAGATTAGTCACGTTAAGCAGTGCAAAGTTTTTTTATATGTGAGTGACTACTATTTTTATGAACAAGTAAGAGATCAAGCATATTATATACCTTTATATTATCATTATGGATATCTATTGTTGGCAATAGAGCTAAGGCAAGTGGGTTTGATGGACATTCTTCATTAGCTGCATTGGCTTTTTGTTCCTCAATCACCTTCAGGCGCTAAAGGACCCTTCCTAGTCCAAAATCTCCTGTGGCAATATCATTTGTTTGCCTTTTCAAAATAGCATCATCATCCCAACAATTTATTACTGGAATTGCTCGCTTTTCTTTTAGCTTAAATTTCACTCTATCTAGGTAAAACGGCTACATTATGTGAATTTTACCGTGAGTTATTAATGATATAATATTAAATCAACAATGTATAAATAACATAATGAAACTTACTACTAAGAAAGTGATAGGTCTGGTGAAGTATGTCTTGTTTGAAGGATTCTTTTTAAAGGTCTGAGATTTATCTATCAATATCTCAAGTGTGTATCTACACCTAATTGTAGTTTCTGATGTCATTGGTGCTAGATACTGGCTTGAGCAGGTTGTGGCGTATTTTTTTTTTTTATGTAGTGTGATGTATAAGACTTGTGATAGAGAATAAGAGAAATTCTCTTTTGAAGTAGTCTCACGCGTTTTAACTATCAATTAGTCTTTTTTGCACTAATGTCATATACGGTGGAAAACTTGTATATTTGTCCTTCATTTCCTTTATTAATGCAATTTGTTCTGTTGTTTCCCCAGCTTGTTAATTGTTCCCATCCACTGCTTTTGTCCCCGTGGAATTCCAAGGGCCAGATTTACATCCTTCTCATTAATGTTTATTGTCTAATTCTCAAGTTTAATACTTGTATACTGAATGCTAAAATTTTTCAGAAGATACGTTGCAACTCTTTTTGGAAGTATGGTGCAATTCAAAGAAAGCGAGGATCCAAACCCTATATCTCTTACAGTTGTTTTTTGTTCTTCAAAAAGCCATTTCACAACAGCATGTACTGCAGATGGTGTAATGTTTGTTTTAAGCAATGGGAATTTCTCCCCATATGCATTTGCTTCTTCTTCATTATTTGATTCTTGTTCACGCAAAACAATTTCCTTTTCCACTAGTTTTTTGTTCTTTTGTTGTCTTGGCTTTTTGTTTGCTTGTCTTTTCTCCTTTTCTTCTAACCTTGGTCGTTTAAGCTTGTTCAATATGCCTACTAGCTCGTTCTTTTGTGATGATATCTTATTCTTAGATTCTACCTTCTTCTTTAGTGTTAACTTGTGTTTTGAAACAATGTAAGTAAAAAGCCTAAAATATATAGGAGTGGATGTGAATTTACTATTCAGTGTATATATTATCTCTTTACTACAGCTACCAATGTCTCATTGTCATCTGTCATATCATGTCTTTGTTTTGTTCTGAGTTCTGAATTTTGCACACTGTTAGGAGAGATTTTCAAATGGTTAGTGTACATAGAGGTGCATACTACTTTTATAAACTGAGTGTGCTTACTTATATAAGTGAAAGTGCCTACATTTATAACTGAAAATTTGTACTTATATATAACTATCTGTGCCTGATCTTATAACTAAGAGTGCTTGATCCTTTTATAATTAGAGTATTTACTTTTATTATTAAAGTGCCTATTTTTATAACTGAATGTGCCTGTTTTAGTTACTGAGAATGCCTGCTTTAATTATTGAGAGTGCCTGCTCTATAAACACATTTGTGCCTGATCCTATAATTGAGAATGTCAAGTTATATAACTTAAAGTGCCTACTTAAGTAACTGAGAATGCCTAATTTTTATATCTGGAAGTGCCTACTCCTAAAACTGAATATGATTACTTTTATAGTTAAAGTGCTTACTTTTATAACTTAATGTTTCTACTTTTATAACTGAATATGCCTAATTTTATAACTGAATGTGTCTAGCTTTATAATTGAATGTGCCTACTCCTAAAACTTCTGTTATAAATTGAAAGTGCCTAGTTTTTATATTTTAGAAGTATCTATTCCTGAAACTAAGTGTGCCTACTCTTGAAACTGAATGTGCCTACTTTTATAACTTTAAAACGTCTACTGCTATAACTGAGAGTGCCTAATTTTATAACTGAATTTACCTACTACTAAAACTAAAATATATAGGGATGGATGTAATTGTACCGTTCTATATATATTACCTCTTTAGTAGAGCTGCAAGTTTCTCATTATCACCTATCATATCATGTCTTTGTTTTGTTCTAATTTCTGAATTCTGCTGACTGTTAAGAGACATTTTCAAATGGTTAGTGTACATAGAGGTGCATACTACTTATATAAAACTGAGAGTGCTTACTACATATATAAACTTAGAGTGCTTACTTTTATAATTGAGTGCCTACTTTTATAAGAGAAACTATCTTGTTATATAAATGAGAGTGCCAGCTGAGATTGCCTAGTTTTTATATCTAGAAGTGCCTAGTTATGTAAATGAGAGTGAATTAATAATGATATTGTAACAAACTGTTTTACTATGAAACACAAAAAAATGTAAGTGTGAGTGCCTACTCCTAAATAGGATATGCCTACTTTTATAATTGAGAGTCCTTAGTTTAATAATTAAGAGTGCGTAGTTTAATAATTAAGAGTGCCTACTTTTATAACTGAGAGTGCCTAACTTTATAGTTGGGAGTGCCTAGCTTTTAAATTTAGAAGTGTCTACTTCTAAAACTGAATGTTCCTACTCCTATAAATGAATGTGCCTACTTTTATAATTGAATGTGCATTGTTTTATAACTGAATGTGCCTACTCATAAACTTCTGTTATAAACTGAGAGTGCCTAGTTTTTATATTTTAGAAGTGCCTACTCTTGAAACTGAATATGCCTGCTTTTATAACCGAGAGTGCCTATTTTAATAACTGAGAGTGCCTAACTTTTAAATTTAGAAGTGCCTACTTCTAAAACTGAATGTTCCTACTCCTATAACTGAATGTGCCTAATTTTATAACTGAATGCGCCTAATTTTATAACTGAATGTGCATTCTCCTAAACTTCTGTTATAAACTGAAAGTGCCTAGTTTTTATATTTTAGAAATGCCTACTCCTGAAACTGAATGTACTTACTTTTATAACTGATAGTGTCTAGTTTAATAATTGAGAGTGCCTAATTTTTAAATTTAAAAATGTCTACTTCTAAAACTGAATGTTCCTACTCCTATAACTGAATGTGCCTACTTTTTTAACTGAACGTGCCTAGTTTTATAACTGAATGTGCTTAGTTTTATAACCGAATGTGCCTATTGATAGAGTCGATTTTTAGCACAAATAAACACCTTAAGTTTTAATTATTAGCCTGTGAAAATATTTTATTTATTAGTCATAATTATTATATTTAATTTATTTTATTTATCTTTGTGCAGATTTCTAAAAAAAGAATGGAAAATAAAGATTCCATATTAAATTTGATAAAGGGAAGCTGCAGTATTTGAATCCTTTAAGGATTAGGATTAGAACTTTAATAGAATCCTTTAAGGATTAGGATTTTAGTTGAATCCTTTTAGGTTTAGGATTTTTCTTCTCTTTTGTCTATATATAGAAGAGCCACACAAGAAGAGAGAGAAGATCAAGAAAAAAAAGAGAAGAGCTATTGTGACTTTCAATTGGAGAAGAAGAAAGCCATGATCTACTCCAAGAAATTGGTTCCTTCTGTCCCTTTAGCCATGAACTAAATTTATTTTTAGAATCTTGATGAAACCATAGCCATGCGACTTTGGTTTATTTTATTTTTGGAGATTTATTATAATATTTATGTGATTGCATATTTTGGGATGTTTATTGGTTTGATTCAATTAATTCTTTGTGATTGTTCTTCTAGAATAATTATTTGGGTTAATTGATATTTTTATCCATGCTTGATTCTTGTAGTCTTGAGTATGAGAGATATGTAATTTTTGCAAGTATATTGTGAGTTTTAGAATTGAATAGTTCATGCTAATTTTAGATGATTTATGTCATAGGAATGAATAAGTCATGCTAATGGTTAGATGGATTATGTCATGCATTTAAACACAATATATTTCTTTAGTGAATCAAAGCTTGTAGCCTAGATCACTACATAAAAGTTTAATCTTTTCTCCTAAATAAAATTAAATCATTGTTATATAGGTTAGTGGTGGATTCAAGGTTCTAAATCATCTTCTTTGGTTAATCTCCTCTTAGTTTCAGTTTATTTATTTTATTCATTAGTTTTAATTAATTTAGGAATAATAATAAAATCTCATTCTTCTTTTTATAAAATTAATTTAGGAAGATTATAATTTTAGTAGTTAAGCCTTTCTCTGTAGTTCGATACCCTTATACTTTCGTATTACATTGATCTTGTGCACTTGCACGTATTGGGTTTAAAACTTAGTTAGAAAATCCCGATCACTACACCTAAACTTTTATTATAAACTAAAAGTGTCTAGTTTTTATATTTGGGAAGTGCCTACTCCTGAAACTGAATGTGCCTAATTTTATAATTGAGAGTACCTGGTTTAATAACTAAGAGTGCCTACTTCTAAAATCGAATGTGCCTAGCTTTTATAACAGAATGTCTCTACTCCTAAACTTCTGTTATAAACTTAAAGTGTCTTGTTTTTATATTTTGGAAGTGCTACTCTTGAAACTAAATGTTCCTAGCTTTTAAATTTAGATGTGCCTACTTCTAAAACTGAATATTCCTACACCTATAACTAAATATGCCTACTCCTAAACTTTTGTTATAAACTGAAAGTGCCTAGTTTTTATATTTTAGAAGTGCTTACTCCTGAAACAGAATATGCCTACTCTTGAAACTGAATATGCCTACTGCTATAACTTTAAAATGCCTATTGCTATAATTGAGAGTGCCTAATTTTATAACTTTAAAATGCCTACTGCTATAAGTGAATGTGCCTACTACTAAAGCTTCTGTTATAAACTGAAAGTGCCTAATTTTTATATTTAGAAGTGCCTACTCTTATAACTGAATGTGCCAACTCCTGAAACTGAATGTGCCTACTGGTATAACTGAAAGCGTATTTTATATTAGCATGAAAACATTTGAAATTCACAAATGAAAGTGTCATGACTAGGAGTGCCTAATATACTATTCATACAGTGAGGAACAGTTATTGTGAAAGAGTAGATGAAGTTGAACTAATAATGATATTGTAAACATCAAAACACAAAAAACATGTATCTAAAAGTTCAGAACCCGAAAATAAGATACAAATAACATAGAATAATGATATCAAAAAGTGTGTTAAATACTTTGTTATATTGTTACTATTGTTAAAAACTACAGCTTCCAAGTTGATTTGAATAGTTTTTGAAGTTGAATTTTACCTGTCATCGGTACTGTTGTTTGAAGAATTCAGTTTTGATGATATTCGTTAAATGTACTAAATAGCCTAGAATCGAAGCGAAGAAGAAAGAAAATGGAAGAAATCAGTTTATGAAATTTAAATTTTAGGGAATCGCCTAGAATCGAAGGCGCGTGTATTGTAGGCGCCACGATGAGACTAGGTCTTACTTATTGACCGATTTCTGGCACTAATTAAAATTAGGTAGTTTTGAAACTAGACATATCTTTAAAGTATGCTTAAGTATAGGATATAACAACCCTAATGGTTGGCTCATGATCTCATTTGCTGCGTCGATTTTATCGTATTTTTTTCATCAAAGTACAAATAAATAAGTATAAAACAAGGGGGCCGATAAATCTAACTCGGGAATACGAATGTATAGCACGAAAAAAAATCATTATTTTCCCTCATCTTTCTCTCTCTACACAGTTTCTCTCTAACTTCTCTCTACTCCTTCTCCACTCTAAAACTAAAATCTTTAACATTGAACTTGAATTAGAGGTAAATATAGATCATTATGAAGAATTTGTGGAAGAAAATATCAATTTAGATGGAAGAAAAGTTAAAATTTTTTTTTTTTCAAAACCGGGCTCGGATTGCCTGGACGGGCGACCCGAACATGGGCAGAACCCCCACATGGGCGACTAGCACACATCCGGGTCGCCGGCCCGGGCGACCGGCTCACGTCCGGGTCGCCAGCTTGGACGATCCGAGGGTTTTTTTTTTTTTTTTTTATTTTTAAGGAAGAAAGAATTTTTGTAGGTATTTGGAAAACTTGAAACAAGAATAACTCTGTGATCGGATGTCCGTTTCACGTGTATGACCACTTGTTTTGATGGTTCTCGTAAAGAGGAACACAACGGCATCATCGAAAAAGTGATTCGGACGCGTTTCATGGCAAAAAAATCGTTTCGTTTAGTCGAAAACTTTGCGCTCGGACGTTCGATTAAGGCAATTCTTGTAGGCATTTCGGGTATTTTTTGAGATCTACGCGTTCAATTGAGGTGATTGAGGCAAACACGTAGATCTCGAAAAAATACCCCAAATGCCCACAAGAATCGCCTCAATCGAACGTACGAGAGGAAAGTTATGTTCCGTCAAAGTTTTCGACTATAGGAAACGATTTTTTTGCCCCGAAACGCGTCCGAATCACTTTTTTGACGATGCCTTTTGCGTTCCTCTTTACGAGAACCATCAAAACGAGTGGTCATACGCGTGAAACGGATATCCGATCGCAGAGTTATTCATGTTTCAAGTTTTCCAAATACCTACAAAAATTCTTTCTTTCTTAAAAACCTCGGATCGCCCGGGCTGGCGACCCAGATGTGAGCTGGTTGCCCGGGCCGGCGACCCGGATGTGTGCTGGTCGCCCATGTTTGGGTCGCCAGTCCGGGCGATCCGAGCCCAGTTTTGAAATTTTTTTTTTTAAAACTTTTCTTACATCTAAATTGATATTTTCTTCTACAAATTCTTGATAATGATCTATATTTACCTTCAATGTTAAAGATTTTAGTTTTAGAGTGAAGAAGGAGTAGTGAGAAGTTAGAGAGAAACTGTGTAGAGAGAGAAAGATGAGAGAAAATAATGATTTTTTTCGCGCTATACATTCATATTCTCAAGTTAGATTTATGGATCCCTAAAACAATTTACTAATATATATATTTTTTAAATTTTTAATAGTTAGATTTGAGTAAATCTTGATTTGAAATCCTTGAAATATAAAAAAAGTGAGAGAGAATTTAGAGAAAAAAATTTGGAAAAACTGAAATGTAAAATTTTTCGCCTAAAATTCATATTTATGCATGTGATTTATGGATTCCTTCTAAACCCAATACAAAGTGGACCCTTACATTTTACAGCCCTGCGTATCTGCCAAACCGCCCATTTTTGGCGCCAAGGTTTTTATCAGTTCAATTAAACCGACACCAATGCTTTTGATACTGTCATAAGCAAACCAAAAACGAAAGCTTTTATAGACCAATGGGAAGCTTATTAGGGTTTCGCCCTCCTCAATTCTCTGAGGTATGAATTTCTGGCCCTCTTCTTGAGTTTCCAATTATTATCATCACAGGGAAAGGCAACCATGGTTTCTGATAAATATGTTTAATATGTATTCTATTTCTTCTTAGTTGTTCATCTTTCACTTCTTTGTTTGTTGATTTATGAACTGAAAAAGGGCAAACTCTTTAGTAGCAGAAGGAAGCCGAATTTAACTAGTATGGTGATGTATGTGTTCTTATACTTGCTATAGGAAGCGGCTTGGCTCCCTACTTTGCTTCAACATCAAAATGCAGAATCAGTTGATGAATTGATCAATAGAGGAGAAACCTCATTTAAGCAACGTATTAAGGTTAAAGATTTTCTATTTTTCTACTTTTGTTCTTGTATTGCTTATGCATGGTTATGTAAAATAAATGCTTACAGTGAGAGGATTTTGCTTAGAGAATTCAGTTTTGCACTTTTTAATTTTTTTTAAATTTTATATGCATCTTAAAACTATTGTTTATAAAAGTTGATAATGACTGAAAGTCCTGCTTACAAACTTTACAGGAACTAAAGTTTCTAGGGCATACAACTGATCAGGAACAGAATGCCCTTATATCATCAAGCAGTGATGGTTATAGGAGTTGTCATTTATTGCTATCTGGTGATGAAAGTTCACCTTTTAGCTCTCTTACGTCTGCTAAAAATGTAAGTATCCCAAAGGCAACAAAACTGTTAATTGTTCAGCACGTCTGCTGTGA
Source organism: Catharanthus roseus (assembly GCA_028651295.1). Classification (NCBI taxonomy): domain Eukaryota; kingdom Viridiplantae; phylum Streptophyta; class Magnoliopsida; order Gentianales; family Apocynaceae; genus Catharanthus; species Catharanthus roseus. The sequence goes on along the minus strand of JAPQWS010000159.1, from coordinate 35,652,980 downwards.
ATACTTTCTATCTTTTGGAAAAGGATGCTTTGTGGCTCTGGTTCTTTTGAGTTTCTAATTACAGTTTGAGGCTGCTAAATTAAATGTTAAAATATCAAATGAAAGTTCCTTTGTTTTATATCTACTAGTATTGAATGAATCCCATCTATTGTTGCTTTTTTTGGTTGAGTATCATTTGATCTTTTTCTCTTTAAAAAGTTCTTCACTTTTTAATTGCCTTTCACAATTCTTTAGTGTATCTCTGCCTACACTTAAGTTTAAAGCTTATTTTTGAACACTACATATTTTCTGCACGGCTTATTTGCTCTAGTTTTCTTTCTGATAGCTGGGTTCAGCTGTTCTGGCAGTATATCTAACTATGAGCTATAGACAACTATGCTATACAGTGGTGTAAACTTAATTTCATTTGGTAGTACAGAGTTATACTGAATGACAACTCAAAATGCTTTGAAATACTGTCGTTACACAGCCTTGCTTGTCAATCTGCTCCTTTTCCAATAGGAGTAAAAATATCTGGACACCATGGTTCTTTGGCTATGAGAAGCTGAATTGTCAGTTTCTAGAAAGAAATAGATCAAAACAAAACAAGTGAAGAAAACTTGTAAGATAACAATAAGCAAGAGTTGTTTCAAGAAATGGAAATAAAAAACTAAATCTAGTTCTTGAACAGATTATGAACCGCAACATTCAGTTCAAGATATATTTACTCATAAGTGAACCATAAAAAGCATAGCTATATATGCAAAATCCATTGATTGGTAAACCCAAAGAACAAAAAAGGTCTCATATTGGCATGTCAGTTCCTTTTGGAATTGCTTATAAGTAACACTTAGTGATGCATAACAGGAAAGGTCCTATAATTTAGCTTTACTCTTTAGAAGGTAGTTTTTGAGTCAATTACTAGGAACACTTAATTAAGGTTTACATCTCTTGTCAGTTATTGAGACCTTAGATCATAGGTGTGTTTCCTAGGGTTTGTTTCTCCCTCTTGGTGTGATGTTAAGTGTTCTCCTATCAAAGGAAGATCCTGTCCAATTCTCACCCCACTGTCCCCCAATCATTGATGGCTCATGAATGTTTGCTGTTGCCCATGTACGACCAGTTATGTTGAAGATATTTTACAATTATTAGAACATTATAGATTTCTGATGGGGTATCACATCTTGATTTTGGATAAAGGCAATGGAAAAGGTTATCTTTGGGGGAGAAAGTGAAAGATGAAATTGAAATAATGATTAGTAAAAGTTACATTCTGTAGTATGTTTGTCATTTGATATTTTAGTTCCATGCAAACATTAAACTAAGGTAATGCCACTTGTCTTTGGCAGGTGGTCCACGTTCATCTTCATTGGTCATCAGATGGTAATTCACAGAGCATGCCAAGTGAATTTGTTGAATCATCTCTACCCCAGAGAATTGCATCATACGTTGCAGCAGTGAAGCAAGCTCATGAAACATCAGTAATCCAAGATGGGACAACCAACCAATCCATTTTGGAAAAAGATGCTGACGTATTAAATTGTTCTCCAGTTATAAGACCTGATAATGAGACAGAATTAATGAGGCATGAAGGAAACAAAAGATGCATTGATGTTGACGAAGTAAATGACATAGTTGAACTATCTATTGCTGCTTCTGAAGCTGTGCTAATTCATGAAATGTTGACTGAATCTGTTTTGGAATCTTTGCCGGTTTCAACTTTACTTGAAGTTGCTTCTCAGGTGAAGAAGGCACGATTGGATGTTTGCAAACAGAACCTTCATACTGGGGTCACTTGTGAAGTTGATAATCTCTTGGATATGGATGACTCAACTATGGCAGATGCATATGAAGATGTCGGACTATGCATTGGTGATCTTGGTCCACATAATCACGACCATAGCGTATCTAAAGTTGGTCATGTAGAAATTGATAGACGTGGTGAGTGTTTGGAGCATGAAACTACCATTAGATCCCTCGATTATGGAAAACAGAAGCTGAAAGAGGTTGTAAATTCTGAGAGACATTTGAGAGATGCTATGGTATCAGTTGTTTCTGATGATAACAGACAGAAAAAGCTTTCCAAAGAACCATCTATCCGTTCTGGTTTCATCATGGATTCTCAGAATGATCCTATAGCAAATATCTCGGTTCATGAAACTCTTCATGCTTCAACACTAGTTGAGATTGACAAAAACGTACAACTTGGTTTGGGATTATTTTTGGTGCACATCTATTATTAATTGCTTTTCCAAGCTGATTATGTCTATAATATCTGCTTTCATGTTATTTTCAGGTGCAGGTGGGCGACTGTGGTATTGGTGAACAAAGTTTCTTTCAAGAACATGTACAGTCTTCTTTGGCCAAGACTTCTGAAGATGCAGGTGACTTTTCACTTTGTGCTTCCATCTTCCTCTTCATTAATCCTCAAGAATAACTTTGTTTTTAACTTCTTTTTTCTGTTCATAGAAAAACATGATATGGTTTTAGATAAAGTTCCTAGCAGATATCAAAGCCGTTGGTTTGGCGGTTGGACTTGGAAGGTAAATCTTATATTCTTCGGCCACCATCTCCTTGCACAGTATTCTCTGGTTAATTATAGTTGACTCTATCCAGTAAGCTAGGATAATTTATTAGTTTGTGGCATGATGAAGGGAGGTACAGATACTGGGGAATGGAGAAGTACCCATGCAAAGCTATACCAAGTTTAAGAATAATAGTGGCACATATACCAAGTCACCTCCATGCTGACGAATCCCAATAGAAAAGAAAATTAAAGTGACAAATACAATAAGAAAAGAAATTGTCCAATTATGGAAAACCAGAACCTTTAGATGTTCCTGAGTCCAGAAACTACCTTCACAATAATAATATGAACATTTCCAATAAAATAATAGTAATTTTAGTTAGTTCCTCTTACATGAGATGGTCACATGATGTTGTCTTTCCTTATTTACAGCTTGTCTTTTTAATTTCTTTCGAAAAATTAGAAAAGGAATGAAACCCAAGAGGGATGAGCGCAGAAAAGAGCAAAATGTATTGTGGAAAATGGTGGAATATCATTGAAGCAACTGACATCTTAAGAGGATAGCATATTACATTTTCTTTAATTTGGTTTTTCTACTTAGACTCATGTCTGAAAAGAGGAAAGCAAAGAAATCACATTTGTGGCCTTCAGCATCCAGTGTGCTCCAGGGTTCCTTTCAGAACTGCGCAGTTATGTTGCTTCCGGTAGCTTTTGAGTCATCTAACCCTCTATACATATGTAACTAATGATTGAACTTTAGCTATTATGGGATTAACTAGCGTATGATTTTTTATGATGTTGAGGATTGGATGTTTTTAGTTGGTACTGCACCATTCTCAGTAGATTGAGATTGTTGAATGTAATTAAGCATTAGGTCTGATGCCTAATGGTCTGAGAAGTATGCCTGACGGCCTTTGGCAGTGATGCAGGGGGTTTGCATCTCTAATGGTGCAATACTTGAGAGCTTTCCCTACTTCATTCTTTTTTAAAAATAGCTTTCTTGCAATTTAGACTCCATTTACAGCCTAGTTTTGTATTTGCAGCCAATCATTATTTAGGCAGATCTTGCAGGAAAATTACCGACTTAGTCCTGCATCAGTTAGGCTCACATTTTGTAATATTTGACTTGATACTATGATGCTGGTCTTGTGATCTGTGCATCTTAGATCATCCCAGCTTCCTTTCCCATCTTTTAGTGAAAGAAATTGCAAATTGCTTTCCTGTATCGTATGTTTGCATAATTGGTCTTTAACCATTTATAGTACCTAAATCTACATATTTTAATTCTCACCTTTTTCCACCCTCAGAAAGAAGTGACATCCTCTCCTCCATTGCGATGTGGAAATGCTAAAGTCATTCCTGTACCTTTGATAGGCGAGACAAGCTTTTTATCTGAATCTGCTGATATTGCCCCAGATGAGAACTCATTTGTTCATAATCAAGATGGAGGCATTCTCACTTCTCACTCAAGCTATCCTTCTGTAGTTTTACGTAATAAAACAGATGCGGAGACATTGCTTTCTCAGGATATCGTGAGATGTTCTATTCTATCTCCTTGTGCATCTAGCGACCCTCTTTGCTCTATTGTTCCATGTAGTATTTCCCCAGAAAATACCATATCTACTTCAACAGTTAACCATGAAGGTAACTTGCTTAGCAGAAGATGTACCAGAGGAACAGCAGAATACACAATTGACAACTTGCTTGGGATGACAACTTCACAAAATGAGTTGGTTTATGGAAAAAAGTCCAATACTGCTGTGGCTCAAAGTGAAAAGCTCCAGCCTCCAGTTTATAGGAAGCTGAGCTCACTTAGTACTTATAGTGTGCTACAGCCTAGCCCTTGGACTACTTTAGTAAGAGAAAGTTGTCCTAACAAACGATTGCTACTAGATAGGATTCCAAAAAACTCAATTATAGAGGATTCAGTCTCTCATTTGGCAAATAAGGAAAACTGTAATACAGTGATGGAAGAGGTGGCCAAGTCACAAATTCTAAAGGAAAAGCAGCTCTTACCTCGTATTCTTTATGGTGGATCAAATTGCCATTCTCAATCATTCTGTGGCTTTAGATCTGATTTTGGTTGCAACGAAAAGTCTCTCATACAGGATACTGGTATTGATCTTCTGCCTAGCAAAGATACTGATAAGTTATGTTCTAATTGCCGATCTGAATATAATGCTCAAGTTCCATCAGCAAAGCGTGTCCGCTTTCTAGAATGCGAGACTAATTATGGCCCAAAGAGAACACTTCAAAAGCAACCAAGATCACTTAAAATTTGTAAGAAAAATCTGATTTTGCATCTCATTTCATTAAGTCTTAAGCTTTTAACACCTTGCCTGACAATTGTTTCCTGTCATCATAGGTTGTCCTAGTAGAGCTGCTAAAAGATCAAGATCTTATTCTGGAGCTCGAGGATGCAAAAGCTGTAAATTAATTTGTTTGGAGAGAGATGAGAACAGACTGATATTCCAAAACATGGACTTCTTGCTAACAGGATTTTCTCGTCGGAAGGAAAAGGAACTTGAGGATCTCATTAGAAACCATGGTGGCATTGTTCTTTCAGATACTCCTTCACCTTTGAAATCAAGAGGAAAGAGTATCTCAACATTTAACCATCACAAGCTTCCCATCATTCTATCTCCAAAGAAGGTCTGTGTTGCATCTATCTATGTGCACCTTCACTTCGGTGACTTTCTCTTATTTAAACTTTTCTTTTGATGTTAGGTGTCTTTTGCATATTAACGATGTTCAATAATTGGTTTCTGACCTTATCTTGCTATTCAAAGTTCCAATGACATTTTAATATTTTCCTTTGCTAGAATATATACATTTTCCTAGCTAATAATGGTAAAAGTGCACCTAATGGCTTCTACCATTTAACAGTTATCCTTTTGTCTGTTAACTATTCTGGCTGTAATGACTAGATTCTAATCAAAAGTTGATACATGGCTGATGCAGTATATAGTATGTGAAGGGTAAGGCATGAACTTCAGAACACCACCTTAGAGGCTATTTTAGTTATTCATTTCTTGTTCTTGGTCGAAATTTCATTCACTTAAACTTTTATCTGGTTCAATTTTTAGACGTACATCAGCCCGGACTTTGACCTAAAACCTGTCTTTTAAAGTCAACGGTGACCTTACAATTTGATTCTGCATGTAATAGTTCTGTCATTTTCTCCTTTCTGATTACACTTAGCTGCTAACTGTGTTAGTGATTTCTGGCTGGGTAAACTTGTGCAGTACATTACTGGTCAAAGAAATGAAGAGTATTTTAGTAGCCTAAATATCATATTAAACTTTGCTTGATACCCAATTCATATGATTATACTAAGTTAACCAGGAAGGACCAGTAGTCAAATTTGTCATGCTAGTAAGATGTTTCTTTTTTATCTTTTATTATTATTTTTTAAAATTGATGGTTATGTCGGAGTATATTCTATTAAGACCAATCTTTTGTTTGTCTACAGTACTTGTATCATTGTTTGTTTAATAAAAGGTAATTTCGTTATTATGTTATCTATTTATGCGTGATATGATTGTACATAATTTTGTCCCTAGAATAGTTCTAAAATTTTCCCTAGTCAATACATTATTATGAATTGGGACATTAATAACTAATAATGTGTAACTAGCATGTGTTGTATTTGATAAACACATGAGTGCATGATTAGAGAAACTATGTACTGGACCGACCCCATGAGAACACTACATGTATGGTTATATGAGTGCATAAGTGATTCTCATAGTGCTCATGATGTGATCCTTTGACTTGAGATACACAAAATTGCTCACATGAGAAACAAATATATTTTGATAGTGCCAGAAGTCGCTCATTACAAGATGGACTATAAAGGCGCTAATTAGGTATGCTTGGAATCATGCGGAAGCAGATCCTTTTTGCTGCGTTTTCTTGTGTTTTGGATCTGGTTTCTTCCAAGAGGTTATGATGCTACTAAGATGTCCATGCATCTCATGCACATTCCACTGAACACATATTTAGAAATGCGTTGACTAGTTAGCTTTTTCCAGTGACTCACCCTCTATATTTTCCTCTCTGCAATATCCACTGGTTCAAATATGGTTTGGTGGAAATATGTAAGACAGTAATTGACCATCTACATTTAACCACCTTACCCTGATGAATTGATGTGGTGCTCATGTCTGATAATGCTTTCACATGCATCCTTCCCTTTTATGTCAGATATTCAACATTTACATCAAAAGTATGTCTATGTTTTAGAAGTGGACAATTATTTTCGGAGAACTAAAGATAGAAAAGTGAACATTCACTAGGATTGGATGAGGGTTTTGACTCACTATAATGAGGAAATTTCGGAGTTTGTTTTATAGGTCAGTGGAGATTAGAGTGGAAACTGAAGTTTACTTTAAGTGGACACTGTTTTGGAATATTCCAGGAAGGAAATGCAAATATCACTTTAAAATGGAGAATATCTCAGTCTTTGATTATGATCGTCCTCTTAATGTATTTGCTCATTGCTAATTTTTTTTTATTTTAATTCAAAAAATGGGTGATCCTAGCCTATCTAATCCCGGTGGCAATTCTATTTTTATCTCAGCTTCAATCAATCAAGTTCTTGTATGGCTGTGCTGTAAATACCTTTGTGCTTAAAGTTGCCTGGCTTACAGATTCAATCAAGGCATGTTCTCTCTTATCTCCTCAGCGGTATGTCCTAGAACAGCCTGAATCTTGCTTTATACAAGCTGTAATGTTAGATTATTGCTACTGTATTGACAATGATTGTTGATATAGATGTTCATCTTTTTCAGTTTTCACTTTCTGCTGGCATAGTGCAATAGACATGTTGAATATGTATCATTAATGATAATACATCTCATCAAAGAAAGATGCTCTAATTTGATTTGCCTTGCAGTTTTCCAGGAAAATATAGCAAATTTGTTGCTAACTCATGATTTCTAAAAGAATGTCACCTGAAATCCGTTATATCTGCACTTATAAATCATGTTTTGATATGTTTTCTCTCTTCATGTTCTGAATGACAATCTTATACTTTAATGGCTTAAACTCTGTGTAGATGTAAAGTATTCAGTACTTAAAAGTTTTAATGAAAATTAAGCTCCTTTCCAGAAAAAAATAAAATAAATAAAATAAAATAAATAAAAAAATTCAGTACTTATGTCCGGTGGAGTATTTACCAACAATAATAACATTAGTATGTTGTGAGAAGCATTACCAGTAAAAGAAAGATCCTAAAATGTGTTTCAGTTTTCCTTCTGTCCAAGCCTGGAAGCATTTAATGTTCCAGCATTGGTGTATATAAAGTTGATTTTACACTCTCGTCAAAAAAGTCACAAAAACTAGCTATTCCTAAAAAGGGTTTCTCTATGCAATTACTTTTAGCGTTTAGTATATTCTGAGTTTCAGGATGTACTTTTTAACTTTTAATTTACTCGTGCTGCATAATTCCTAAGGTTTTTCTATGTTATTGCAATAGGTATGCCATTTTTCCCAGAATTTCTTGTGGGAATTTTTCCAGAACTGGAGAGCCAATTGATTATAATGGTCATCAACCCATCTTTGGCAATGTAGCGATCATGCTTCATGGGAAAAATCGATTCTGCATTGAAATGGCAAAGATCATAAAGGTACAAAATGAGCTTCGTTGTTAATTGGAGAGGCTATTGTGCAATTACACTTCTTTGCTGGCTTTCTTCTTTATTGATCTAAAGTAATACTTTTCTTTCTTCTTAAATAGTTAAGACATAATTTTTCCTTGGTACAAGAGAAATTATTGAAGAAAGAAAACTTGTGATTTATAGGCTATCAACGTTCATTAACTATGCTTTCAGTTATTTAGTGGTTCATCTCTGTTTCAATTTATGTCTTGATGTTTCGTAATCTTTTACTTGTCTACACTATTGCTACCTTTGGTTTGTTTATAGTTAGCCATTGCAGTTTTCTCTTTGTTATCCTGAAACTGACTGTTGTCTAGTTTTCGTTATCTATTTTCCGTACAGCATGGTGGTGGACAGGTCTGCAAAACCCTTAACTCGTTGGTCAATAGTCTTGATTTGGGAAGGATTTCCATGGGAGCTATTGTTGCTGAAAATGAGACTAGGACATCACGTCATCTGAAGCACTGTGCCTTGGAGCGGAAAATACCTGTTCTGGTTGGTACCCTGTGGTTATCATCTTATGAATTGTTTTAGATATCTATTCTGAAATTAAGTTCCTAAATGTTATGAACAAGGTAAACAATGTTAGCATTTCTTCTTCAGCTCTTAAAATATCCAACTGACTGTTGTTGCTCTGATACAGTCAAATTACTGGATTATAAAGAGCTTACATAGGGGAAAGCTTCTTCCATTCAAAGAGAGCAGTAAATATCCTCTCAACGTCCCACAATTTCCAACTTGTGTACAACCGAGTGAAGAAATCTGAAAATTTTCACTTCTTCTGCCAGTGACTCAGTGAGTATTTTATTCTTTTATCGTTATTTCTCACCAGGAAAAAATATCTATGCACTATATAACACGCCGGTTATTTATGTTTATGCAGATGACGAGTGGCTTCTCATTGGCTATTTATGTTTACAACAGACGCTTTGATTCCGATGATGATCATCTGATTGTCATTCCCTACTTGAGCAACCTTTTGTGAGGAGCAATTTAGCAAAGAAAAAAAAAGCTTTTGTGAGGAGCACTTTGAACATTCACTGAAGAGGTATCGAGGAAAAGCACATTGGCGAAATGGTTAAAGGAGTGCCTATAAGGTATGATGAGCGGAATTCAAGGTTTTTTTAACCTTGTTATTAGTATAAATAATAAAATCTTGATAAATTTATGAGAAATTAGCTTTTCGTACTTAATAATTATTTTTATTTTTCTAGTACTTAATAATTATTTTTATTTTTCTAACCACGGTCAAAAACCTTTTTTTAAAAATTATTTTCGAGTTTGCAGGTATAACAAATTATGCTATATGTGGCGATTTCCGAGTAAATCTTCACACGCCTAATACATTTCCTTTTAATTAATAATGGCATGTTTCTCCATCTCTAAATTGATAGATTGGAATCATAAAAGAATTTAAAAACACATATGCCAACATATTTAAAAAATTCAGTGCCGATTAAAAATTTCACATACACCAACTCCTTTCTGTTATTAAATAATCGCGTGAATGGGACATGTTAAAATTTGCCGGAAAACGATTACATATAGCGTAATTTGTCATACTTGCAAGTTCGAAAATAGTTTTTAAGTATCGATGTTTGGAAAAAAATTGTTATGTATAAAAAGTAATAATAGTTATTGAGTAGAAATAAATAATTTCTCCTAATTATTTAATAAAAAAGATTTCTAGTTTTATTATTTTAAATTAAGTGATGAAAGAAGTTCATGCGCAGTTCAAATTGGATTGGATTTAAAATTTTTAAACAAGTTCATATGGAAATAAAACTCAATGAATATCAGATTGAGTAGTGATAAACGGATCAATAATGAGTCAATTCTAGTGGCTCAATAAGGATGAAATAGCCTTTTTTACACGGAAGACTTTCTACGAGTAAGAACTAAATATATATCTATATATTTTCAACTTTGTCCCCCGTTAAGCCACACTATTTGGCTCAGTGTTGATCTCTGAACATTTCCTATTAGATGTATGTTATTGGACTCAACAAAATTGAAGTACCATCATTTTAAACTGGAGTTTATTAAATAATGGACCAAAATGCATTGGCTTATCTCAAATAAAAAATAAGTTTCATGCAAACGAAAATTCTGTTCAATGGCTCTTCAACAAATGCATCAATTTTTTTTCCTTGGCGATGTTTATCACGTTCTTCTCTTCCTCATCGGTCTGTTCTATGTGATATCATGCTTTCAAGCCATCTCGTTGATGTTTTAAGGGAGAGAAGAATTAGATGACTTTCTTGCTTATGAACTTCTCTAGAGATTTTGTATTTTTTTTAGGAAAAGAAAATTATATATTATTAAAATTTAAAAGAATTGTATATTATACATTAAGAGGAATGTTCCATGTCCATTTCAAAGGTATAGAAGTTTACAAAGCAATTTACTAGTAGATGAGTCAGGTGATTGACTGTCTTATAAGTATGTGAGAAAGTAGTAGAAGTAGGGCCTATACGATCAAGGAGATGTGAGGAGAGAGCTCCAAAATCAGAATAATCATCTCCATGCGGGAGAGATTATGGATGGCAGAAGCGAATCACTTTCTATAATCAGATGGCCAAAAAGGAAGGAGCCATCTACATATCATTCAATAATACCTTTGAGTTCATCATAATCTACTAAAAAACGGCCAGACTTTGGGATGGCATTTGCTGAGAAGGATATGCCCAAGTGGTTGGGTATAAGAATTCGGATGCCAATTTTTTTTCCAACACAAGTTATATCTATATTAACTTTCAAGATTCTTTGATCTGGGGGCTTCCAAATACGTTGAGCGGATATAGTAGAATCAGTTCCCATAGAAGAAGGTAGATGGTGATGGAGAGCATTGTACTCATCTAACAGGTAAATGGATTGAGAGGCAATCAGGTTCACAAAAGAGTAAGAATATTCCGAAGCTTCTTACAAGCATGCTAAATTAGCAAGGAGCATGTAGCAAATATAGCAACTTCTTTCTCAAAAACTGTAAATAAATCTTATGTAACAGGTCCTTGAAATTGACCGTGGGAATCTTTTTCCATTTGTCACCAAAGGGTAAGTAATCCCAAACCTTTTTGGCAAAGGCACAATAAAATAGGGCATGCATCCCGTCTTTGGCATGAAAATCGTAGTGAATACAAGGGGTGCCTTCTATCATCCTCTTCTCATAAGATTGCTACTTTTGGGAGGATGTACTAGTAAGCCCACATTAGAAATATTCTAACTTTAGATTGCACCGAGCGTTTGTGAATGGAATCGCAAATCCTGGATTCATGACATGAATTTGAAGATCCTTGAGTCACTCTTATAAAACACATATATCTTATTGCTACTTTGTAATCAGAATTGACACAGTATATGCCATTTGAAGTATGATACTATATTAGTTTATTGACAGACTAGGTAGGATTTAATAGTATTTGCAAGATAGCCTCAACTTCCTGATGTAGGAAGAGATGTCTAATGCAATCTTCTCTCCAATAAACCTAATTAAAATCAATAAGTACTGTCATTTTTTTCAAGGCCTTTGGAGAGGAGGAAGGAGGAAGGAGAGTACTTTTAAAGGGAGGGGATCCGCTTATCATGCAAAATATTTGTGGAGATTCTGTTGCCAATTCGAAAAGAAAGACCTAAGGATAGAAGATTTCTCTCCTCTAGGATACTTCACTAGAGATAAAAGGGTCTACGCCCCATTGAAGCACCCAGGAAGCTCCTCGACGGGAAATATTTAGCCCAAAAAGAACTATCCACCAAAGATGATGGAGAGTTTGTAATACGCCAACATTGTTTAGCGAGAAGAGCAAGATTGAAACCCTCAAAATCTCTATACCCGCCCAAATATAAAAGTTACGCGCGAAAAAATTTAAAAAACAAATTTCCCCTCAAAACTCTCTCTCGCTCTCTCTCTCTCTCTCTCTCTCTCTCTCTCTCTCTCTCTCTAATCCCTTTCTCTCCAACTTCTCTCTAGAAAATGTGGTTTTTTTTTGCAAGTATGAAGATTTTGAAGTTAAAAATGGATAATTTTTAAAATTATCTACATGGTAACATCAATTTTGAGAAAAAAATTGCACAAAATTCAAAAATATACCAAATGAGGACTTGAGCTAAGTCCTGGCGCAAGTGAGGGGTAACTTACGCCAAGACCTGGCGAAGAGAAGAATTCCCTTGCGCCAAGGCTTGGCGCAGGTTATCCCTCACTTGCTCCAGGACTTGGCTCAAGTTTCAAGCGTGTATTTTTTATATTTTTTAATTATTATTGTTAATTGTTTTCAATATATTTTATACCATTTTTAATTATTTCCGAAATTGATTTTGGTGTTAACTTTGATATTTCATCACATAATGTTTTGGTATTTTGTATAACTTTTGCGTTTTTTGTGCATTTTTAACTTGTGTAAGATTTACTTGTATAACATTTATGGTATGAAAAAGTTATTCATATTCGTTGTTGTAATTATTTATGTTGTCGACGTGTTAAAATAAATAATTTATTATTATAAGGGTAAAAATTAACATTTAAACAAGCCAAATGTTAATATATACACATTTGTTAATATAAACAATTCACGTTATAATATGAAATTAACTAAAATACTAACACAATAGTATAAAATATATTAAAAAAAACTAATATAACAGCATAAATAACAGTAATAATTAAAAAAATTTAAAAAAGATTAAAAAAAAAAAAGAAAAAAAAAGAAGATAAGTAAAGAAATTATCGAGGCCCAATCATCATGTCTTTGCTCCAAGTGGCGCACATTGTATGTTTGCTGCGCATGAAGTTGACGCACAACATCATTTCTATGCACCTGGACTTGGCGCACAAAATGGTTTTGTGAGCCAACCTCCAATTTTTTCAATCTGATGTATTTTTTTTTAATTTTTAAATGATTAAATCGTAAATAAACGAGTTTAGCTCAATATATTAAGATTTTGTTCGTTTTTTTATGGTTGGATTTGTGCAGATCTTTATTTGAAGTTGTGGAATTGTAGAGAGAAAAGAGAGAGAATGAGGATAGAGAGACAAAGTTCTTGGAGGGAAATGAATTTTTTCGCACGTAACTTTGATATTCCGTCGCGTAATTTATCGATCCCCAGTTTCTAAAACCTATCCCTCCCCTATATTTTGGTTCACACAGATCCTCTTAAGACTTCCAACATAATTTTCTATTACCCTTAGACCCATTTAAAAAAAAATAAAAAAAAAAAAAAACTAAAGAACCATAGAGTTCAAAGAGCGGATGACAATGGTAGTAAAAGAAAGCAGGACATAGTGATGGTCCCGAAAAGTTTCCAAGAAGTGGTGAATTTGAAAGCTTAAACAGAATGACTATTAAAACTTTCAAACATTAGCTTGAACCCAGTTAGCTTTGGGAGAAAGTTAGCTTGGAAGATGATATTTTCAATTTTACCGTTTTAAGTATTAAGGTTTCCATTGATTTTTTAGTTTAGTTGTTAATAAAATTGACTAACTAAGTATTGTTTCCTCTCTTATTGTTATAGGTACCTTCAGCAAGAGTGTTTTTTTAAAACAAGTTGAAAAGATGGTCTATGGATGTGAAAAAAAAAAAGCAAAACGGAGAAGAACTCACAAAGTTGAGGTAGCTGCTGGAATGCACACTATCCGGATCCGGATAGTGCCTTTTTGAGTCCGGATAATGTTGAAGACACAAGAATTATGTTAGGCATAAGCTTTCCGAATTGAAAAAGCTAAGTTTTCCAGGTCCGAAAAGTCACGTCAGGGGTTTATATGCAATTTTTCCATAATTTCCTATTTATACTTCTACTTTCTTTCCTATTGTAATCGACTTCAGCCCTTTTTAGGAGAGGAAAGGGACGATGTTAGTAGGAGAATTCCCTATTAAAAAAAAACCCCATTAGCTAGATTAATTCAATAGCTTGGATTTCAGTTTTAATTTCAAGTTTCAAGAGGGATTTGAAGACTCGATCCGAAGGCAATTTTGAGGTTTGTTCGGGCAAATCGAGAGAGGAGTTCAGGTATATAATTGAACTGTGGAATCGTCAATCTTTTGCCTAATCATTCTAAACTCTTTCAATTTCATGAATTTCCCTATGAATTTGTGGATGATGAATATGTTTAGTGGCTAATTTTATGTGTGTTTGAATGGGATGAACCCTAGAATACTTGGCTATTGTTCTTAATGAAATTTATGTTTTGATTATTGATTAATCTTTTTTGGTTGTTATTCAATTGTTAAGATTATGTCACCCATTTTACGCGTGATTGATAATTTCACAAGGTTATTTGGAATTAAGAAATGAAGAATAACCTAGGGCTTAAATTGTATAATAGGAATTAGTAGTTGATCAGAGATAATAACTATAGCCTTTAGATCATTAATTTTTACTCCTAATCTATGATTCATTTATAATTCATGAAAAACCATAGGGGGGAGGGGGGGGGGGGGGGGGGTGAATAAGGTTTTTGGCTAATTTTCAAAAATCTTTTGTGTAATTAAAAATATAAACCTCCAATTATGTTTGAGAAGGAATACTAAAACTCCTTTTAATAAAAATCCAAATCAAACAAAATCTTACAGTTAAAACAATCAAGTAAAAGGATAGAATAAAGATGCACAACAATTTATAGTGGTTCCCTCTTCCAAAGAGCTACATCCACTACCTTGAGTCAACACCCAAGGATTTCCCAAATCCACTATAATCCAAGTCTACAACAATCACAAGTTTGAGGACCACCCACCAAGGGTTTTGCAAGCAAACTCAATCCACAACACACATACAATCAACACAAGTTTGAGGATCACCCAACAAGGGTTTTTTGCACACAACCTTAATTCTCAACACAATATAAATCAATGGATGACCCAAGGGGTTTTTAAACATAAACCCTTGATATCAAAAGAACAAGAGATAAGTAGTGAACAATGTTACCAAGTGAGCTTGATATAGATGATACAACTCAATGAAATACTTCTACAAGGTCCTCTTTACTTCTTCTTTGATGGATGATCACAAATGAAGGTCAAGAAGATGTTTTGGTGAGATCAAAATTTGTTTGAAGAAATGTACTTTTTAGCTATTTAAAGTTCTTAAATGATCTCAATAAATATTTCACCAAACTTCTTTTTTTCTTTTCTTTTTGCAGTTGATCAAAAGCTCTATATATATATATATATATATATAGGAGGTAAAAGAGTAACCGTTGCACTCTGTGTAACGGTAATATTTTTTCCAATAAAAGGAAAACCAGATGACCAGTTTTAAAAAACGGACGTTCGATTTCCTTATACAAGAAAATCGGATGAGCCCTTTTCTAGAATAGGACTACCGATTTTGAAACAGAAAGATTCGGATGCATCCTACAAAAATCAGATGATCCCTCTTAAAAATAGGACGATCGATTAGGGAAAAATCAGATGACCGGTTTTGAAAATCGAATGACCTTTTTTTTTAGAAGGATTTAAAAGCCAGTTTTCCTTAAACAAAAAGAGATTTCCTTCACATTTCAAAACACTTCAAAACATGTATTCTTGTTACTCTTTTAGAGATAAAAAAACTTTCAAAGACATGAACAACTCTATCAAGAATACTTGGATTTCAAGAAAGGTTTATAGAAAGAAACTAATGCAAGGAGCTTCACATTTGATCAACAATAAAAAATGAGAGTTAGGGAGTTTTACAAAATACCTTAGCATATCCCTAACTAAGAGAAAAGTCTTCAAGGTCTTCAATGACTTGATCTTTTCTCCTTTATTTTGCCTTGATCACCAAGATCTTTTGCTTCTAAGTGTAGCCTTAAGACTTCAAATATGCTTCTTTTGTTCTATAGAAACTATGCTTAATACTAACATAAACATATGTTAATCATAATCAAAATCATATGAAATAATGCCCTTATGGCTAACAATCTCCCCCTTTTTTATTACGACAAATACATATGCAAGAAGAACAAAAGAGCAAGTATAAAAACATGGTGATGCTTCAAGGAAATCATCAATAGGAGCAAAGCATACCAAACACCATAAGGGAGATAAATCCCCGTATGAATTTGAAAACATGCCAAGGTTTTGATGTTGGACTCCGTAGGTAAAAACAAAATAAAATAAAACTACGGAAATCCACCAATAGGATTTGCACATACTAGAAAAACCGATTGGATAGAAATTACCTCAATGTTTTGATTGTTCGTTGTGGAGGCGCTGCTTTGTACGCTTCGCCCTCTACTGGTATCCACGCGACCTCTGCAAGCGATCGGGAGGCTAGCCCCTTCTGTGTTTTGAAAACTGTTCAGAACTGATCCTGACTATCTGGTAATCGGTCGTATTTTGGAGAGAGGAGGCTAGATACTATATCGCCGTTCTAGTGTTTAGGGTTTTTTTTTCTTTAATCAGATAAAGGACGGATACCAAGAAAAGGTTAACATAACCTTTTATAGCTGTCAATATCAAAACTCTAATTGTCATCTAATTACAGTTTAATCTCGTCCGTCTATTCCTATAATCATCCAACAGTTGGATGAGTAATATTAAGTAATTAATTTTATTTAAGTAATTAATCATCCAACAGTTGGATGAGTAATATTAAGTAATTAATTTTATTTATTCGATTAAATAAAATTAATTACTTACTAACTTACCAGAAAATACAATATGGAATCTGATTCCCCTTTCGTATATGTTCAACGAATCTGGACACAATCTAGATTCATTGAACGTGGACATTATGCTCACAAGATCGTCTATGCGTGTGACCCTGTAGGTTCACTTAACGTTGGCAGTGAATGAAAAATGTCCTAGACATTTATTCACAAAACATAAGCGGCCTCTAGCAAGACATTATGCTTACCCAAGTTAAGTAAATGTAATAATAACCTAGCATCAGATTTAATATTTAGTCCTTTTGTCACACGATATCCTAATTAAGTATAAGCCATGGATCAAATCATCCTTATAAAACTTAATTAACCATTTACTTGATCACCAGGCAGACTGTTCCAACAAATAATACTAATAACACCTTATTAATACTTATTTGAGCATGGTCATGCATATTTTCCAGTCTTCCTTATCAAGGGGCCCATGGATATCTCTCTCTAAAAGGAGAGGGACAAATCCCTTTCACTATCTCCAATATTCAAGCCATGACAAGAAAATAAGCCAACCAATAGTCATACTGATCGCCTAATTAAAAGTGATATTTGACTATGTCAAAACATATTTTCTCCCCATGCAAGAAACAATAGAAACATTAGGTCAAAGGACACCAAATATAAAACTGAGAAGAAATACTTATAACTTAAACCCATGCAATATTTCTTCTTCACTTTGGGTCATGTCCAATACAATATTCTCAATATGTATTTATGAATTGATTTTATATCTCATATTCATGATCAGTAAAACTTGACCATCAATCAACTTCACACTAGTTTACAAGATGTAATAAACTAGGGACAAATAAGAATAGTATTTTATTAGCTATAAGGGTTTTACTATCAAGTCACATACTTGATGACCAAGAGCATAAAATACAATTCAAAAAATACATGCTTCATAAATCATAAATGTGAGTCAATTGGTCTTAGGGCATATACTAACATTTGAAACATAACTTAGAAAAATAAGCTCACCTTAAAAACATGCTTCACAACAAGAATGGCATCAGACAATCATCAAGGTAACTCCAAGCATATTCCTCCTAAGATATGTAGCCAACCAAAAGAAAGCATAAAACTAAAAAGCAACACAATAAGTATCTTGCAACTATTTATCCCCCTTAGTTCTTGCACATATTTCTCCCCCTTTTGTCATAAGTCAAAAAGATACTTGGGAGAGTTTTTAAGGGATCATAAAAAAGGAAGCTATAATTGGACTTTCAACATTAAAGTATCATCATGAAGTACATAAAAAGTTAGCATCAAGATAACACAACACCAATATAAAGAATAAAACATAGCATCTATCAAGTCTTAAGAAGAACATCATAGCATAAAAAATCACAAAAGAGCCATAATAGAGTTTGATAAAGAGCTAAAGGAAAAACAATGGAAGAGGAAGGAGTTTTTTTTAAATAAAAGAAAGGGTAGGGATTTTAAAAGGGATCCTCAACCATCTTCATCTTCATCTTCGTTGGTATCTTTTCCTCCTCGCTTCAATCTCATAACCCAGTTTTGAATGTCAACAATCTTGTCATTGAGGTCATCAAGTCGGTTTTGGATCTTTCCATCAATATCATAAAGTCGTCCGTTAAGTTGAGATTGCATTGCAATAATCCTTGCCATGAGTTGACCCATATCCACCGAAGATGAAACTTCTTCCATCTTTTCTTGTCTCCTCTTCGACCTCATTTCTCTTCAAATATCCTCTTCATTTGTTTCATCTTCATCCATATTCTCGGGCTCATTGCCCTCTTCATTATCACCATTATCCTCTTTATCATCATCATCATCACTTCCTTGTTGTCCACCTCTTATTAATACTTCGTCATAATTTCTTTCAAACCCCATTCTCTTGAAGGTGTTTTGATTGTATATCTTACTGATTCCAATGTGCTCATTTGGTCCAAAGAAAGTGATCTTAAAATGTTGGAACACCTTGGTAAGAAAACAACCATAGGGAAAACATTTTGTTGAAGAGGATTGTGTAGCAAGTATGTGTTCTATTGCAATATAATTAAAGTTCATCTTTCTGTGTTCATGCATTGCTAGCATAACAAAGGAATGCATGTTTGTAATTGAAGACTTGTGCCCTACATTCGGAATAATTATATTCGAAATAATGTGATGTAAAATCCTCCCATAGGCATCAAGTTTGTCAACTGTTCTATCCTCACTTCTTTTTAGCATAATTCCTTTGGTAAATAAATCTTCAAACCTCTTTTCACTATACAGATTGGGATCAAAGCATTTCTTATTTTTTGTGTAAAAATACATCCCATCTTCGGGTGTCTCAAGAATGGAATTCAACAATTTATCGTCAAAGGCAATAATTTTTCCATTCCCTCTAGAAGTAACAACATTCCCTCTAGATTGTGTTCTACCCTTTTACAAATTTGCACAAAACTCATAAAGCATCATAGGATAGAATAATTCATTCACAATCAGTAAAGAACCCCAACCAATATCATGAAAGAGTGCAGGGATTATTTCCTTACCTCTCATGTCTGATAAATCGACTCGATGTCCGAGAGCGATTTTACTTTTCTTCTGTATCCATTCTTCATAGTTGGCAGCAACTTGTACTGAGATGAATTTATCCAAAGGAGTTTCACTCCTTGCTACTTGTTTTCCCCTCCCCTTTTTACAACCTCTACTACTTCCCCTTGCCTCACCATGGCCAACATTGGTATTCTTTGTCTTCACCATATTGAAGGAATCCTGACTTAGGGTTTTGAGGTAGAGATTGAGGGTTTTCAAGTAGAGAGGATTAGAGAGATACAAATAGAACAATAACCTGTTGGTTTGCTTGGTGAGGAGAGAAATTTGAAAGATTTGTGAAGAAGAGTAAGAATTGGACTTGGAAATCGGTCGGGCTTCGTGAGGGAGAGGGTTTCGGTTGAGAGAGTGAGAGAGAGTTGTGGGAAATAAGAGAAATGAAAGAGAAGCTGAGAAAAAATCTGGTTTTAAAAAAAAAACGCAGCCCCAATGCTTTTTTAAAAGAAATCGGTTGACTATTTTTCAAAAGTAGTCGTCCGGTTTTTATGAAAAATAAGAAATCGGACGTCCGAGTTTTTGAGATCGTCCAATTCTGTCGTCTAAATGTCTCGGTAATTTTTGTGAAGAGAGAAACTTTGAGTCCGTTTTCAAAAATGAACGTTCGCTTGTTTTGGGAGAGCTGTGAAAAAAAATTATGTAAGAATAAGGAAGACAAGGAAGTTTGAAGACTCAAACAACACTCATTAATCAATAAATCTACCAATACCAAGCAATTTTCTCAAATAACAAAAAAGTTCTTCAGAGGGGAGTTTTGCAAAAATATCAACAATAATTCAAAACTTATCACACAAGACAACATCAAAGAACTTAGGCTCAATGTGAGATAATAGGGCAAAGTTATCAATACAGTACCTTCTTGTTCTTATCTCTTGTGATACAATGTCAATGATTTCATCCTTGGTGTGTCCCTTTGGATATATCACAACTTGAGGAGGACTTTGAGCTTCTTGATCATTTTCTTGTTTTTCTTCAATCTCTTCTTCCTCCCTTCGGTTTCTCTTAGCTCATTCATGAGGAATGAATATCCGGTCATGTGTCTTAAGCATCCGCTATCCAAATACCACTTAGATGATCTTGACTTGTGTTCCTGCAAAAGAAGAAGTAGAAAAGACTATTGGTACTTAAAACTTTTTGGGTCCATGAATGTTAGTTGGATTTTCTTTTATATTCCAAATGGTTTTTACTCCCCTTTCAATCTTCCTTTTAATAAAACATTGTGTGGTTTTATGACCACTCTTTTCACAATAGATGCAACGAAAGTGTGAGAAGGGTGAAGAAGTTTTTACGAAACATGTTTGTTTAGAAGAGGTATTGGTGTGATTATATCCAATTCCACTTTTGTCAAAAGATGATCTTTGAGAACAAAGGAGCTTTTCAAAATTTTCTTTTTCGTTTGTAAACTTTTCAATACATAAGGTGAGATCACTCACCTTTTTCTTCAAATCATCATAATCTACCATGCATTTTTCAAGAGAGAAAACTTTTTCACAAAGATCTTTGTTTTCTAAAATTAGTTTTTGAAACTCTAGTTTTGAGGAGTCACTTTCCTTTTTCACAACTTCAAGAGATTTAAGGAGAGTTTTGTTTTCACAAACAAGTTTCGAGTTTTCGTTTGATAAGTTGTCAATCTTGTTCTTTAACTCCTTGTTCTTTTTTGTAATCTTTTTCCAATTCATGATACATTTCAATAAGTAAAGAATTAAGATCATCGTCATTATCATCAACATAATTAGATAGATTTGGGGGTAAAGATTGTACCTCATTTTCTATTGCCATGAAGCATAGGTTGGCTTTTTCTTCTCCTTCACTTTCGCTTGAATCTTGATCCTAAGCACCTATTAGTCCCTTAACTTTCCTCTTTTTCTTTGATGCCTCAAGTTTTGCTTCCAATGCTCTTTTTTCTTTTTCAATAGCTTTGGAACAATCGGCTACAAGATGGTCGATGCTATTGTATTCAAAGTACCTAGCCTTGAAGAGTGATAAACTTTGTCCTCTCTTGAATGGAGGATTCTTTCCTCTTCTGTTGAAGTCTTTCTTGTAAATTCTTTTAAATTTCCTCATTACTAAGGCCATATCCTCAATCTCATCTTCATTGTTTGACGAGAATGTATGATTATCCTCATTCACTTTGAGTGCTATGCTTTTTATTCCTTTGTCTTTATCTTCTATTTTATCTAATCTTTTTATTTTCATCTCATAGGTAACGAGAGATCCTATGAGTTCTTCAATAGGAAGTTGTATTAGATCTTTTGATTCCTCAATGGCAAGAGTTTTTGGTTGCCATGCCTTTGGGAGTGCATTAAAAATCTTTCTATTTACTTATTCCCTTGTGTAGTCTTTCCCATACGCCTTTAGGCTATTTGTGATGTAGGTGAACCTTGTGAACATGTCACTAATGCTTTCATATTGTTTCATCATGAATAGCTCATAATCTCTGACCAACATAGCCAACTTTGACTCCTTCACTTGATTGATACCTTCGTGAGTTACTTCAAGTAACTTCCATATTTCATGAGCCGAGTCGCATCCGCTCACTCTATTGTATTCATTAGCATCCAAGGCACAACTTAATATGTTCATAGCTTGAAAGTTTAGAGTCATCTTCCTTGATTCAAGCTCATCATATTCTTCAACCTTCTTAACTGTTCCATTCTTTTTAGGAACATAAGGTTCTTACACTACAATGCTCCAAAGATTAAAGTTAATAGAGCAAATATATTTTGATTCTAAATTTCCAAAAAGTATAATTTATACCATTGAAAAGAGGAGGTCTATCTGTAGAAGAGCCTTCTACATAGGGTAGTTTTGAAATACTAGCCATATTGAAAAAGATCTTTTGCTTTTTAGGATGTTAAGCCTTAAAAACCCGCTTTGATACCAATTGAAAAACCTTAGGGAGGAAGGGGTGAATAAGGTTTTTGGCTAATTTTCAAAAATCTTTTGTATAATTAAAAAGATAAACCTCCAATTTTATTTGAGAAGGAATACTAAAACTGTTTTTAATAAAAATCCAAATCAAACAAAATTTTAAAATTAAGACAATCAAGTAAAAGCATAGAATAAAGATGCACAACAATTTGTAGTGGTTCACCCTCCCAAAGAGCTATATCCACTACCTTGAGTCAATACCCAATGATTTCTCAAATCCACCATAATCCAAGTCTACAACAATCGTAAGTTTGAGATCACCCACAAAGGGTTTTGCAAGCAACCTCAATCCACAACACACATACAATCAACACAAGTTTGAGGATCACCCAACAAGGGTTTTGCACACAACCTCAATTCTCAAACAATACAATCAAAGGATGACCAAAGGGGTTTTTAAACACAAACCTTTGACATCAAAAGAACAAGAGATAAGTAGGGAACAATGTTACTAAGTGAGCTTGAGATAGATAATACAACTCAATGAAATACTTGTACAAGCTCCTCTTTACTTCTTCTTTGATGGATGATCACAAATGAAGCTCAAGAAGATGTTTTTGTGAGATGAAAATTTATTTGAAGGAATGTACTTTTTAGCTCTTTAAAGTTCTTAAATGATCTCAATAAAAATTTCAACAAACTTTTTGCAGTTGATCAAAAGCTCTATATATAAGAGATAAAAAAGTAACCATTGCACTCTGTGTATTTTTCTCAGTAAAAAGTAAAACAGGACGACTGGTTTTCAAAAACAGACGTCTGATTTCCTTATACAAGAAAATCATATGACCTCTTTTCTAAAATAGGACGACCAATTTTGAAACAGAAAGACTCGGACGCATCCTACAAAAATCGGATGATCTCTCTTAAAAATTGGACGACCAATTAGGGAAAAATCGGATGATCAGTTTTAAAATCGAATAACCCGTTTTGAAAATCGAATGACCAGTTTTGAAAATCGGATGACCCTTTTTTTTAAAAGGATTTAAAAGCCAGTTTTCCTTAAACAAAAAGAACTCTCCTTCACATTTCAAAACACTTCAAAACATGTATTCCTGACACTCTTTTAGAGATAAGAAAACTTTCAAAGACATCAAAAACTCTATCAAGAATACTTGGATTTCAAGAAAGGTTTATAGAAAGAAATTCATGCAAGGAGCTTCACATTTGATCAATAATAAAAAATGAGAGTTAGAGAATTTTACAAATACCTTAGCATATCCCTAACTAAGACACAAGTCTTCAAGGTCTTCAATGGCTTGATTTTTTCTCCTTCATTTTGCCTTGATCATCACGATCTTTTGCTTTTAAGAGTGTAGCCTTGAGACTTCAAATATGCTTCTTTTGTTCTATAGAAACTATGCTTAATACTCACACAAACATATATTAATGATAATCAAAATTATATGCAATTCAGTTAGGGAGAGAAGAGGTTTTCTCTAAGCAATTAATTGAATAACGAGTTTTTGTTTAGAGATATGATTAATCGAATTGTTTAAGTGAGATCCAACCAATGAGTTTTGATAAATAATTCCTACAGATTTCTAATTAAACTAGCTAAAGGTTCTAGGGGGATTCCACCATTTGAACACCTTTTCCCAAAACCTGATTTGAACCTTTTACTGGTTTGCTTTGTTTGCTAATTAGATTAATTGTTTATTTTGATTTCAAAGCTTTTTAGAATGTTTTTGTTGATTAAATAGTAGAGACATAGTTATTACTAGTGGTTGTCCGCCTCGTGAGATCGACATTCTGGGGACTTTCCTTGCCATATTACGCTAATAGGTACGTTTACCTAAAATTGAAATTTTGTTAGGATAGGAACCACATAACACAAGAGGAATTTCGAAGCTAATTTTTTAGACTTGGGAAATATTTAAAGATCAACTTTGTAAGTTTGAAGCAGGTAAATCAAAGCAGCAAAGATAAGCAGAAAGCAAAGTAACACAGAGAATTTATAGTGGTTCGATCAACATGCCTACCTATACTCTTCCTAAAGAACCATTCTCTATGGACATCCACTAAGGATTCTTCCCGTGTAGAGGTTAAACCCTTACACAATAGTTCTCAATAGACTAGCAACTATCCTTTCTACAAGGCAAATTTTGCAAAGATCATAAACTTTCTCTACTAGATTTTCTATAGACCTAGCAAACTATGAACTTCAACTCCCCGTGAGTAAGTTCTACGCAAGTTTTCTTTGGGTACTTGTCAACCTGAAATACAAGAGAATATTTAAAGTTTGACACTCCCTATTCTATTACAAAGATTCTTCTATCAGAGCTCTAAGACTTATGGATGGTTGAGCATTAAACACTTCGACTTTAAAGACCTCAAACCAAAACCATAAAAGTCTTCTTGCTGCTGCTCCTTTTCTCTTAATCTGTGTTGTTAAGAAACATATGTGTGAGTGTCTTGTCATTTATATTCCACTTCAACAAGAGATTTGACTTCTACTTTCTTCCCTTGCTTTGTCTTTGTCGTTGTGATAAAGCCAAGACTAATTAAGATCTGCAGAGAGAGAAAGAGAGAGAGATAGAGAGAGAGAGAGAGAGAGAGAGAGAGAGAGAGAGAGATGGTAAAATCATTTTGCCCCAAGTGAAAATCAAATAAGGAAATAAAGAATATTGTGCATGGTAATTACTTTAGGCCCCAAGTCATGGTAATTACTTTAAGATGGAAAGACTAATGGTAATTACTTGGGGCCTCAAGATGCTCCAATACTTTTGCAAAAAGCCTAGAAGTCATTAAGCCTGGGAGCTTTCCTCCCTTTCATCTTTTTCAAGGCCTTCAATACTTCCTCCGGAGTTAATGCCTGCCGCCAAGGAGGTAAACATATTGCCACCAAAATCTTATCTATCATATCATTCTGCAAGAGAGTGAAAAGAGAGAGAAAGAGAGAGAGGGAGAGAGAGAGAGAGAGAGAGAGAGAGAGAGAGAGAGAGGAGAGAGAGAGAGACTTATTGGACGTGTAAATGGATTGGAAGTATTAGAGTATGGCACTTTTAATTCCTGCTGGGTCAATGACCATATTTCTATTTGAATGAGCAAATGAATGAATGGAGTTACACTTAAGTCTTTGTGATACCTTGCGATAGAAATATACCGTGTTCCTACCTCCTTCCTGTTAGAATTTATTCCCAAAAAGACTATCCTATTATGTAATATTTGGAATATAATAAAATGATTTATTTATTAAATCAAGATTTTGAGTTTGAATGCACATATACTTACATAAGATTCAAGTATCTTAAGTAGATAGTCCACATGATAAGTCGTGCTTCACAGAAAGATACGAACTATTGTTGCTTATTATACAATTAATATTTTGTTCTTGGACGACTGATAGAGTTGGGCATGCCATCAGACAAAAGGTCATTGCATAGTAGTTTCTTAAATGGTTGACTTACCTTTAGTCCATAAGTCTCTTTCTCATGACCGACTGTGCAAGTGTGCTTGTAGCATAGAGAATTGGACCTTGTGATATTAGTTTTTGGAAAGTACTATAAAGGTAGAGAAACTAATGATTCACATGCTACTCCGTGAGCAAATGCCTTATAGTATTAACATTAGTTGGCATTCTAGCAAAACAAGGGCTTATCTACTTAGGTATACTATAAGAGAAGAACCCTACTAAGGGATCGATATACCCTGTATGCTAGGTAGATGAACTTAGACGACTTGTAGGTTTGCTTCTATGAGAATCACCCATTGTGATTGTCCATATTAGTCCAGATTCTAAGACCTTGGAATGTATGTGACTCTTATGTTTGTTTATGGATCGCTCCCTGAAAAAGAAGAAACATTAAAGAGCTCGAATTAGTGAATAAGAGGTCTAAGAATGGTAGATGTCATCGAGATGTTAGTATATTATCCTATACTCATAGATGGGTGCGACGTTTTTATCTGAACACCTGTAGGGCAAAGATATTGTATTCCGCAGATTTGTTCTTGGGGTCAATATATATAGTGATGATTGAAAATATTTAGAATAGAAATGCTACTATTTATAGTGAGGGCATTTTGTTCATGTTGTTTAAGCCAAGATACAAACGATCTTTTGATCCCCTAATAGCTCATGTAACCATTATTTAATAACTAATCAAAAGGTATGGGAACTGTTTGAGAGTATTTAATTAATGAGATCCTTAGTATTTATTTACAAAGTTAAGAGACCAAGTAATTAATTAAATGAAAAAGAAACAACATTTAATTGGACTCTTATTAATATTATTATTTGGACTGAACAATTAATTAAATTGGTAAAATAATTATGAGTTTTTAATTATATTAATTAAAAGGCCCAAAGATTAATTATGGACTTATGGAAATAAGGTTGGGCTAGACTTTCTTCGAAACAAAGCCCGAGCCCATGTTAACCATAAGGTGGTAAAAAACCCTAAGGGTTTAGGGTAGCCGTCACCTCCTCTCATTAATGGGAGGAGTTTATTTCCAACATGTGATGGAATTATTACTAGTAAGTATCCTACTTGTTTCGGATTAATTGTTTAATTAAAGATTCTCCAAAATTACATTAGAGATTAACTTTCCTAGTTCAAGAATAATTCCTAATTCACATTAGGAAAGATTTGGTCTCGCACCAATATATGCCCTAGCCAAAATTCCTTGGGAAATTGAAGCCTAGGAATTTTAGCCAACGAACAGAATTCTCTCTAGAAGAATTCTCTTCTTCCATCTTTTTCTCTCATGCAATAATTTCTTTGTTCTCACTAAACAACTTTTGAGAGGTTAGAGAATATTTAGGAAGACTGAGAGTAGAGTTGATTAGTTTATGAGGAGGAGCCGACATTTGCAAGGTCTTGAACCGGAGACAAACAAGGAGCTTTATGAATAAGAAGAGAAGGAGGTCGTTATACCACCATCTCCACCCACAGAAGTTGTAAAAAATATAAATTGCCCTAAAGGTATACTCTTGACCATCTCGATCTTTTTGCTTCTGCATGGTCGTCAAGGTATGAATCCCTTCACTTCCATGAGCCAATCAAATCTTGACCTTTGTTGGCTCAAGGGTACAACTGTCTTAGTTTTGATGGCTAACAAAATGTAATGAATTACTAATCTATCCACTCTATGTGCAACATATGTTTTACAATAGGCCTTTGTGAAGGTAATAGTGACTATCACGTTTAGAAGCTAACAGCTAATTGTTGAACTAACTCGGTCTGAAGCTAACATGTCGTAAAGCTAACTCAGTCACCAGAAATGCCAATGGCGGGAAATTATCCTGTGCGTGGATTTTCATGGCACGTGTATGTATTCTATGTAGAAAGTGACAGCTGCGATTGACACATAAAGGAAGCATTTCTCTCTTGCCTTCATTTAATGAAATACCAAAAAGGGAGACACCTTCTTTTATGTAAAAAACATTCAAGTTGACCTACCTTCTTTATCTAACATTCTGGATTTTACTTACTGTTTCTCTTTCTTCAGCAGCCCATTTATGCCCTTAACTCATTCAAATTAAAGGAAGAGGAAATGGTTGGAAATTGAAGACCAAGCCTCTTGTTGAAGTGGAGTATAAAAAGAGAAGATAGTCATATTTATTTCCTAACAAGAGAAAAAGAGATAGAAACAAGCATTGCAAGAACACTCCACTGGGTATGAGCTTGAGGTCTTAAATGCAAGCAAGCTTATTCTCAACCATTCTATGGAGACTTGAAGCTTTGTTGAAGAATCTTTGTAACAGATTACTTGAGTGTCATTTCAAAAAGAAACTCTCTTCCTTTTTAGGTTGGCAAGTACCCAAAGAAAACTTGTAGAGGACTTGCTCATGGTGAGTTGAGTTCATAGTTGATAGGTATATAGAAAACTAGTTGAGATGTTTTGCTAGGTTTATTGAATACTAGTGGAGATAGTTTGCTAGATCTATAAAAAATCTAGTAGAGAAAGTTTCTAATCTTTGCAAAATCAGCCTTTGTGAAGGATATTTGCTAGTCTATTGAAAATTACTGTGTAAGGGTTTAACCTTTGCCCTGAAAATATGATCCTTAGTGGATGTCCCAAAAGATGGATTCTTTAGGAAGAGTAGATGTAGGCATGTTGGTTGAACCACTATAAATTCTTTTTGTTCTTTATTTTCAGCTTTACTTTCTTGCTTCAATAAATCTGCTTCGTTTAGCTTCTGAACACCGTTTAGCTTATGATTTCCTTGTTTCAGTTTAGCTTCTGATTTATATGAATTCCTCTTATTGTGAATCTTCCCAAAACTATGGATGAATTCCTCTTATTATGAATCTTCCCAAAAATGAAAATTAATAAAAGAATTCAATAACAAGAAAAGGAAAAGAAAGCTTAGGATTAAGTCTTGAAGCTGCAATTAAATCCCGAAAATTTTCTAAGATCGTCTTTCAAGTCACAAAGTCGAAGATCGAAATCTTGAATTAAAGCCTTCAATTCTTGAATCCAAGGAAATAAATCTTGCACAAAACTTGAAATTCTAAAACTAAGGAAAATATTAAAGTTGGAATTTTAAAGAGTGTTTAACTAATTTAATCTAATTAATCTACTCCTAATCTATCTAAAACTAAGTTTTGATCTATTCTAAGCTTGTTTTACTGTATTTAATGTATGTTACAACAGCTACAAATAAACCCCTTTACATAGAGGTGAAAAATATAAGAAACCAAATCAAAATTGAAGAAGAAACAAGAAAATCGAGTTTGAATCGGACTTGAACACCCTTGCCAGCACCCGCTACCACCGACAGTAGGGCGAGGCCTACTGTCCATGGTAGGTCTCTATTTCCTTGGCCCTTCGGTTCCTCGGCTCCTACTGGCAATAGTAGGGGAACCTGCCATGCGTGGTAGGTGCTGCCTTTTTGTCGACGGCTTCTGTTTTCGTCGTTTTCGCTCTGTTTTCGTTTTCTTTTCATCGTTTCTACTTTCGTAGGGTACCTAGGAAAAGAATAAGAGGTATTCGGCAAAAGTATACACTTTTACGTACAATGAAATTAAGATATAGAAAATATAGACAACTATACACTTATCAAATAGCTTTTATGGGAATCCCCCTTTGTGATTGTTGGGGATAATTGATAAGATCCAAGCTTAGAATGATGTCTCTGGATGTATCTTTAAGGTTGCTCCCTGAGATAAGCATGAAACATCTTGGAGGAATCATTGATTATCAGACTAGACATCTAAAGACAATAGACGCCATTAAGGAAGGAGTTAGTACGCTCAATCTATACTCAATTATCGGTATTACTTAGAGGGGCATTTGCATCATTACACCTGTACGGCAAAGACCTGTTTACACATCATTATTGTTGATAGAATTGGTACCTCGGCAACGCATCTTGAAGAAAAAGGACCGAAGATGGTTAGAATATTATACCGTTAGGTTTTTGTAAAATTTCCCTTCTTTTTGGTGGCTGAATGAACATTTGAGGAATTGACGACTCTTCTTCACCTTGAAATCCTTCATTTGGCTTCGGTTGTAGTCTTTGAAAATGTCGACTTCTTCTAATACACCAACCACATAACTAATGATCTTCCTGAGTATCCTCTAACCTCTCAAAAGTTTTTAGTAAGAAATTCATAATTATTCCTAGAGAGAAAGAAGATAGAAGAGAATAAGATAATTCTCCAAGAATAAAGAACAAGAGTGTCAAAATTCCTTGTTTGGAATTATGAGCATTAGCCAAAAATCCTCTAGGGATTTTTTCCCAAGTGTTGAGAAAATTGGGCAAATCTAACCAACCGGACCATAGATCGGTCTGGTTTTCTCATAAAATCATTAGAAAATTAAACGGATCAAACTTAGTCAAAATAAGTTGAACCGGCCATTTGATCGCTCAAACCAATCATTTCCATTAGTTGAACATGTTTTTTAATTTTCTCACTAAGACTTATATTTTGTATGTATTTATTTAGTTACTAAGTCTATAATTTTCTTTAATTGTATTTTTTAATTATATTTAATGCTAATTGATGTATAATATGTATGTGGATGAATTATTAATATATACTTATTATTTTTTATATATTTATGATGTTATCCAGTTCAACCACTAGTTTGACTAGTTGAACCAATGAACCAGTGAACTAATAGTTTGATCGGTTCGATCTTCAGTCTAATTTTTTCAAAATTGATTTTCCCTTGTATGTATTTCAGCCCTTTGGGTTCTGCAAGACAAGAATCTTTCTAAAGTGAATTAGGAAGTCTTGCATAAATTAAGAAATAGAATTTTCTAAAGTGATCTTGGAGAATCTCTAGTTAAACCGTTAATCCTAATTAAATAGGATACTTCTTAAAGAGTTCCAATCGCTAGTAAGATTGTAGGAAATTAAATCTCCAATTTGATCTTGAAGAATCTTTAGATAAAACATTAATACTAGTTGAGTAAGATACTTTTAAAGATAGCTTACATCGATTAAGAAATTTATTTTTCCATGTGATCTTGGAAAATCTCTATAAGAAGCATTAATCCTAACTAAATAGTGTACTAAATAAACGAGATATCCATCACATGTAGAAGATAACATCTTCCCATATATGAGAGGAGGTGGCTGGCTACCCTAAGGATGAAAACCTTAGGGCTTCGTCCACCATGTGCATATCATGCGCTTGGGCTTTGTCTTGAATAAAGTCCAAACTCAATCCAATTTTTATAAGTCCATAATTAATCTCCAGACCTTTTAATTAAATATAATTAAAACCTAATTAATTATCCAACCCAACTAATTAATTGCCTAGCTCAATTGACAATATTAATCGAGCTCAATCAATTATAATACTTCTATTAATTAATTACTTGGTAATTGATCTTAGTACATTAATACTAAGGACCTAATTAATTATAACAACTTTAATAAGTTCCATTTCTTTTGAGTAGTGTTTAAAGAATCATTCAGGTTACTTGAGCTACTCAAAGGATTAAAAGATCATTTGTTTCTTGGCTTATAGAATGATCAAAATGCCCTCGCTATAAATAGCGACATCTCCGCTGTCTAAATATTTCCAATTTTTGGAAATATTGAACCCAAGAACAAAATATGTGGGACACAGTGTCTTTGATCTATAGGTGTAATGACGATAATGTCCCTCTATGTTTACACCTGTCATTTACTATAAGAGTCATGTTGTCAAGACTTTGATTTCTAGATTAACATGGACAATCACAAGGGGTGATTCTCATATAAGCAAACATACATATCCGTCTTGGCTAACTAAGTTCATTTACCCAGCATACGGAGTTCGTTGATCCCATGTATAGGGTTCTTCTCCCATGGTATACAATAGTAAATAATCCCTAGCTACACTAGACTGCCAACAAGCATGAATACCGAAAGGAATTCACCCACGCAGTAGAATGTGAATCTATAGTTTTTCTTCCTTAATAGTTCTTCCTAGAAACTAATATCACAGGATCAAGTTCTATATGCTCTAAGCACACTGCAAACTTAGTCATGAGAAAGACACTCATTAGCCAAAGGTAGGTCATCAAGTTAGGAAACTACTATGTAATGACCTTTAACTTAATGGCATGCCCAACTCAAATTAGTGGGTCAAGAACAAAAACATTTTCCTTGTAAAGTAAGTAACAATAGCTCGCACTTTCGTGGGAAGCACGGCCTATCATATGGACTTCTACTTAAGATACATGGACTCTACATAAGTATATGCGCATTCAAACTCAATGTCTCGTATTGGACCAAATACACTTTATATATATTCCTAGTATTACATAATAGGGAAGTCTTTTTATCATGTTTTTTTTTTTTTTTTTTTGCATAAATCCCAACAGTTCTAGGGATCAATACATCTCCATAAGGGATAAATAGAGATATTTAAATTGAGAAATTCTGTTATTTTATTGCAAGGGTTATTTGGTCATTTTAGTAGCCTAGAATACATTAGTCTTTGGCCCTTGGAGTAGCTCATAATAGCTAGTGACTTAGTTGTCACAATGCAAGAATAAAAGGATTTGAGAAGAAATAAGGGTTATTGATTAATAGGGCCCTTGGTATTTATTATATAAATTGGGTCAAACTATTTAATTGAATAAGAAGCCCAAAGGCTTTATTACATATTGGGTTGATGGTTATTGGGGCTTTTTTAATTAATTCTTTTAATTAAAAGAAGCCCAGAAATAACTGGACCAAATATAATGGATTGGTTACATATTGGCTTGGTGGTTATTATGTTTTTTAATTAATTCTTTTAATTAAAGGAAGCCTAAGAGTAGTCGGCCACATGTGGGAAATAGACTTCTTGGAGTCTTAGTTGGATTGAGAGAATCCTTGAGTTTGTTATGCTCACTTATGAGTTGAAACCTATTCAAAACTCATTGAAATTAACTCAACAACCAAGACTCATCTCTCATTCATTCTCACCACAACACACATGAAATTTAGTTCCTCTCTCTCTCTCTCTCCATATTTTGACGTTAAACAAGCTAATTAATCAAGTTATTGAGATCAAACCGTGGTTGAGAGTACCTCTTCAGTGAGTTCAAGGATTACTTGGTATATCATGGGATAGTTTCTTAGCTTACCGCATTAGGTACACCCCAGCAGAATGGTTTAGCAGAGAGAAGAAATAGAACACTATTAGATATTGTGAGAAGCATGATGTCTCATGTAACTCTGTCCGTCTCTTTTTAAGGATATGCCCTGGAAACTGCTGTATATATTTTGAACTTGGTGCCTTCCAAGTTAGTACCCAGGATGCCATATGAGATGTAGACTAGACATAAGCCTAGTCTAAATCACCTCAAGATATGGGGATGTCTTGTTTATGTACTGAACAAGAGAAGCAAGTTAGAATCAAGATCAGAGTTATGCTACTTTATGGGGTAAATGTACAAAAAGATGATATATTTATCATTTTAAGGAGCACAAAATGTTTGTAAGAATTAATGCTAGATACTAAGAGGATGATCAACAGATATCTACTAAAGCTTCCAGAAAAGTGGATTTGGAAATAAGAGTCTAATGCACAAACTCTTGACCTAGTAGAAATATCAAGTGATATGACTATCCATGCATCGCAAGTGGTGGAGCCATGACGTAGTGGGAGAATTTCTAGAGCTCTTGAACGATGGACTTGAGAGGCTTTTGGCCTAGTCTATGACCATGAAGAGCTTATCCCACAAGATATGATGACGCTATTGTGGATATCGATGCTGATAAGTGGCAAGAGGCCATAAAGGTCGAGATTGAGTCTTTGCACATCATTCAAGTCTAGGATCTTATCCTAGCACTTGATGGTATAAAACACACTGGGTACATGTGGGTTTACAAGAGAAAAAGAGGTGCAGACGGAAATGTGGAAGACTTTAAAGGTAAGCTGGTAGAAAAGGGTTATACTCAGAAAGAGGGCACTGATTATGAGAAAACCTTTTCTCCAATAGCCATGCTTAAATCCATCCACATACTCCTAGCCATAGCATGTCATTATGGCTACGAGATTTGGCAGATGGATGTCAAGATTGCTTTTCTAAATGCCAATCTTAATGAAGACATCTTTATAGAGTAACTAGACGGTTTTATTGCCAGAGGCCAAGAAAACATGGTCTGCAAGCTTTAGAAGTCCATTTATTGGAATTAAGTAAGCATATCAAGATAATGAAACAAACGCTTTGATGAGACCATTAAGTCTTATGGTTTCATTCAAAACGTGGATGAACTATGTGTCTGCAAAAACTAGATGGAGCAAATGTATCATGTTTGGTACTTTATGTAGATCATATCCTACTAATCGGAAACGATGTCGGAATATTGTCATCTATAAAGGTTTGGCTATCTTGTCAATTAAGTATGAAGGACTTGGGAGAAGCTAGTTATGTTCTCGGCACTAAGCAAAGAACATTGGGACATTCCCAAGCTATATATATTGAGAAGATCTTGTCAAAGTTTAGGATGGATAATAGTATGGGAGCTTTGATTCTCTTCAGGCATAATCTATCTTTGTCTTCTAAGATGTGTCCTAAGACACACGAAGAGAAAGATAGAATGAGTAGGATTCCATACGCTTTGGTGGTTGGAAGTCTCATGTATGCTATACTTCACATGAGACCAGAGATCTACTTTGTTGTGGGCTTGGTAAGTAGGCATGAGTCAAACTCCTAGGAAGCTCATTGCCAAGCTGTAAAGCATATTTTTAAGTACTTGAGAAGTACGAGAGATTATAGTCTGGTTTGCAAAATGGATGACTTAGTTCCTTTTAGCTATACAGACTCTGACTTCCAAGCAAATAAAGATGAAAAAAGATCCACTAGTAGATATGATTTCAGTTTGTCTGGAGAGGCTATTTCATGGAGAAGTATTAAGCAAGTTTGTATTGTTGATTCAACCATGGGAGCAATGTATGTAGGAGCTTCAGAAGCGTCCAAAGAAGTTCATCAACCTAAGGGTGGCTATCCTCATGTCGGAAATAGACTCCTTAGAATCTTAGTTGGATTGAGAGAATCTTGGAGGTTTTTGTGATCACTTATGAGTTGGAACCTATCCAGAACTCATTGCAGTTGATCATAACAACCAAGACTCTCTCTCATACGTTCTCATCCCAACACACAAAATTGAGATCCTCTATCTCCATATTCTAGCTGAGTTTTGGAGAAAAGAAAAACACAAAGTTCTTCAAGTTTTCTCAAAGATAATGCTTATCTCTTCTTCTTTAACTTCTTTGCACTTTGACCAGAGACTCTTGTGAGCTTCCTAGAATACTCTATAAGGCCTTATAAGCTGTGACTTTGATGATAAGAAGTAGAAGACTTTCTGGATAGCTACCATGCACTTCCCCATTTATAATTGTAGCAGAACTAACCAACAAGAACGAAGAAGTCGCACAACTGATTATCGGACAACAACTGAGAAACAACACGCTCCAAAGGTATAAACGTTCTCTTTTTCGGCCTCTTTTCTTGTCTTCCACTGGCCCTCTTCCACCTTCAGCTGAAGTCCTCTACAACAAGCTAAGGTAGTTTAGACAGGGATTGTAAATGCCCTAAGAGATCTCATGAGTAGGGCTATAAACGGGGCGGGTCTTACCCATACCCGCGAGGGTCTGTACCCGTTTTTAGCGAGTAAGGTTTAAATTTTATGCCCACAGACTCGTATCCGTACCTGTGCCCGTATTTATACTGCTATATGGGTCTGGCCAGGGTATGGTATTGCTCAGACCCGTATACCCTTAGACCCGTATTAATAAAATAATAATATATATTATGTATATTATATTAGATGGAGGGTAATAAATGTGCAGAGGGAGGTTTGGCCAAGTGGTTAAGAAGGCGAATTTAAATACTTGTTTGGCTTGGTAGTGCAGGTTTGAATCCTGACAGAAAGGACAATCTTTTTCTTTATTTTTATTTGTCGTTCTCTATCTTATATGCTACTATTTGACTTATCTATTAGGCGACACCGTATTATTCATATACTTTTTGCTCAGAGGTTGTCCAGGAATTTGGATTACAGACCGAAATTAATATAGTTAAAGGATTCTATATCCCTATTCATTGATGTATATGTTAAATGATTGTATTTGTTGAAAGAAATGTTGAGGAGATTATGTTAATCATGTTAAAATTTTTATTTTAGGATTATACATTGTTTTATATATTTTTGTTTAACAAGAAAAAAAAAAATAAAAAAATATCATACGGGTAAGGGTATACCCATACCCTACCCTGAACCCTGGAGGGTTTGGTCTGGGTCCAAAATTTTATACCTTGGAGGGTATGGGTCCAGGTCTTGGTCTAAGTTTAACTATAAGGGTACGGGTCTGGGTCTGGGGTACCCTGAAGGTCTGGACCCGTTTATAGCCCTACTTATGAGTACTACCTAAGCTCAAATTTAATGTTACCATAAAAACCAGTAAAATAAAAGTAAAAGAACTAACCAAAGAAATAGAAACATCAATGTGACTATAAGAATAACCAAGTAAATAGACAGATGTATCTTTATTTTAAAAAATACCAAGGCACATCAATAGTGCCAATCCGATCAATAAAAGAACCACAATAAAAACCTAAAAGAATATTTAACATTTTTTATTTTATTTTTAAGATATGTTAATTTGGAAAGAAAGACAATAAGAGGTTTGCAAGTTAAATAAGACTACGGAAAGCTCAATTGCACGAGGACTATCGAGTCCTTGGTAATTTCAACATAGTAAACTCATTACTCTTCGTGAGGCTGGGACCAAACTCCCCCGTTGGTACAGAAAGACTTTCAAGCATACAGAGCTTTGATGGCTTCATATCAAGGCTTGTCTCTTCTAGAGGAGTAGGTGAACAGAGTTGACCTCTCTTGAGGGGTTGTGGATCCGCAAAGAGTGTTGAGCTGACAATTGGAGCAAGGGGCTGTCGAGTGCTAGCCTGGAGAGCTAATTCCTTTAGCTTAGTGTATTTCTTTGGTTGCCTCGGACCATTCTCATCAACCACTACAATCTCAGGAGCACAAACCTACTGATTAGTGAGTTACCTACAGTAGTGCCTTTGGACTGCTTTTCCACACATTCAACAAAAGCAAAGTTAGAGATAAATAAAGAAAAATCAAACACGGAATCAGCAGAGGGGTAAAAAAAAAGATAAATCCCACTGGGAGGGAATCCACCTTGCACCAATATGAAAATCACCAAGATTAATATTAGGCGGAACAAAAGGAATATCAGTAGGCAAATTCGCATGGTCCAAATAAAGGGTCATTGGAATTAACATTATGAACTTCATTACTTTGCAAATCATGGTGTAAAATTAATGTGCCAAAGTCAGTCCTAATATTTGAAAAGTGTTGCAAATTTTCAATTAAAGAATTTGAATGGTCCACAAAATTTTTGTTTCACATGGTCCACCGAATGTAGGCAAATCCGCATGGTCCAAATAGAGTAATTGGAATTAACATGGTGGAATGCAATACTTTGCAAATCATGGTCCAAAATTGAAGACCCAAAGCTTGGCCCATTCTCAATTGAATAAATTTGATATTTCGGCCTCTCAAAATCAGATGAAAAAATGGGATTAATAGAGGAATTTTCAAGATCAGAGATAAAGCACAATTAACGTGGGGAGCAGTCGAGTGGGGGACAACAAAATCATCGGAAAGAAAAGTGGGCATGGTGCAATCAAGGCGTAAGGTGTGTGACACAGTGGCGCAAACGGTCAGGACGGTGAGGAGGGTAATGCACTGGGGGGCAGCATCGGTGAGAGGGAAATCCGGGGGGGGTGGGGGGGGGGCAATGAAAACTGTGGAATTTTCTGACTTTCAAAATCAGATAAAAAAAAAAGGGTTTTAGGAGTGGAATTTTCAAAATCAGAGGACAAGCCACGGTTAAAGGAAAGGAGGGCACGGTCACATCATAATCAATTGTGGATATAGCACAAACAAAACGTGAGGTGTGTGAGACAGTGCCGCAAGTTGCCGGGAAGTTGAGGAGGGGTAACGGCAGAGAAGGCCGCTCCGGTGGGGGGCAATTCCGGGAGGGTGGAGCAGTGAAAAAAACACCACAAATAAAAAAAGCAGCATGTATCCCAAGCAAAAGCTGTCCAACATCAAAATTAAAAACATGAACCTATGTGCAGAGATGTGGCACAATAACAAGGGGTACACAAGCAAGGGAATTGATAGAAAAGTACCCAAAAAAGGACAGGGATTGGGAAGATGAATTGGAGCCGCTTACCTTAAGCCGCGGTAGCCGCTTACTTTAAGTGTCAGGAATATATTGACTATACAATTTGTGGTACTTATCTATTAAGAATATAATACTTTTTGTTGCATTTTTAGATAAATGTCATTGTATGTAGCAAGATTTCAAGTCTCTAAATCAAAAGACAAAGAAAATAGCAACAGAGTATTTTATTTGATATTTGAACTGGTCACAACAATTTCGGTTGAAGTTCCTAATTTGTAGGAGAAACTTCTGATTCTTCTCTTCAGTAAAATTTTGATTCAAGTGTTTGGAAAGCTTGACCTTCGATCAAATTGACTTTAATGATGAATCGAGGCTTGAAAGCTTGATATCGAATTGGACAACCTTAGATTTTGAGCTTGATGACTTGGAATCCTAATATCGAGCAGGATGAATTTTGGGTATGAACTCGACAGCTTGGAAGCTTGATGTTGAGTGGGACGAAGTTTGATTGTGAACTCAACGGCTTGAAAGCTTGATGTCCAGCAATTAGATGAACTTGGATTTTGAACTCGACGGTGTGGAGGTTTGATGTTGAGTCGGATTGACTTTGTGATTCAAGAGCCTGAGAGCTTGATTTCAAACTGCAGAGTCTTTGAAGTTTTCTTCACTCATTCGGAATAAAAACCTTTGTCAGAGAGCTTCTGGGGACACCTTTTGGGGAGTTTAGCTAGAAGGTAGAGTCTCTTCTAAATCTCCTTCTGAATGCCTTCTTATGAATACTTCTAGATTCCATCTTGAATAATCTTTCAATCCTAAGGAAGACCTTAATTTATAGGCAGAGATGGAGCTTTGGTTGCTTGGCCACTAAGTTGCCCGTCGGTGTTAGGTTGCTCAATTTCCTCATTTGATGAGATCCAACGAATTTAACAAATCATTTAATGAATTTAATTTAAAATTATATTTGACTTAATTTAATTTGGGCCCGATAGCATAGGTCTTGCATTTATTGAGTTTCATTTAAAATTGATTTGGACATTATTTAAATAATTTCAAATTCAGTCCAATTTAGATGACTCAACTCAGATGACCCCATTCAAATGGCTGAAAATTTTTTTGTTAATTTAATGCAAATAACCAAAACTAAAATTAATTTATTTTATTTAGTAATTAATTAAATAAATAAATTAAAATTTTATTATCTGCAAATCTTCCTACTTCAAGACCTAGATAAAAATTATAAGGCTAAAAATTTTGAAGAAAAGACCTGAAATTCTTGGATGCAATTTTTTTCTTTAATCAAATTGCCAATGATTCACGAAACATCTTTATCAACTTTTTTTTTAATGACATCCTTGATCAAATTGCTGAAACCTTCACAAATGTGATCAATATTTCCAAAACTTTTTTGTTCATGAATTTTTTAAAACCCACTTGGAGTATTGAATTCAACCAAATGAGGGAGATAAAATCCTTAAATTTTTAAGGAAATTGAATCCCTCTCAAATTAAGAATTTAACTTCATAGAATTTGAAATTTTGAATTCTTATAAAATTTGAAAACTTAAATTCTCATAGGACTGTATTGTAGACTTAAATCCTTATTAGATTTTAACTTGAATCTTTATAAGATTATAACCCCGTAAATGGAGCTCTTATGCATCCTTCTCTCCACACAAAATTGAAGAGCCGCCAATGACATGTTCAAGGAAAGGAACAGCAGATCTTCTCAAATTGCTTCGGAATTATCGAGTACCCTTTCAAGCGAAATTGATTCGCTGTTCAATTGCTTCAGACATCTTCTAAAATATCGGCATTCATACGGTGATATACTAATGTGATGGATTCTAATCACATGCACACACACATGCACATTTTTTTGGCCATTAGTTGCTGCAAATACATATTGTGATGTGCATGTAGTATTTGAATTGAATTTACCTAAAGGCAACTTGTGAAACTATAAAGATAACTCGAAAAAATTAAAAAATTTCATTTTCACATATATACTTTCTCTCTCTTCACCTAAACACTCTTTAAGACTACAAACTTCAATCTCAGATCTTGGAAGATCCGACCGTTCAAATTAAAAAAAAAGGTTAGTTCTTCAATCTATTCTCTTTATTTACAATTTTACCGTTTTAGATCGTTGAAATATCTGTTTAAAAAAAAATCGAATTTTTTTAAAAAAATTATGGCCGATTGAACACTTTCGTCCGTACCGACGAAAGTGCCGGAATACTTTCGCCGTCAGTGAACGGAAGTACTCTGGCACTTTCGCCGGCGACATGCGAAAGTGTCAAAAAAATTTTTTAATTTTTTTTAAATATTTAATTTTTTTAAATATTTAAATTTTTTGTTCATAAATGATTATTTGATTATTTAATTAATTTTGTATATATAGAATGAATGTGACTAGTTGTTTAACATATTTTATGTGATAATTTTTAATTGTTAATGTAATTATGG
Organism: Catharanthus roseus; assembly: GCA_028651295.1. Lineage (NCBI taxonomy): Eukaryota > Viridiplantae > Streptophyta > Magnoliopsida > Gentianales > Apocynaceae > Catharanthus > Catharanthus roseus. The sequence goes on along the minus strand of JAPQWS010000159.1, from coordinate 35,612,630 downwards.
ATTTGTGAACATTATGAAATGAATAAAATAACGGAAATAAAATAGGATAATAATCGATAAAAGTGAATAATAAAGTAATAATAAATATCTTTGAGAATATTATTTAATTTTGTCTATTTTGAGTAAATGTAACTAATTTAAAATTGTTTGCTTATGATTATGTGTTTAATAAGAAAATGTGTTATGTAATTGTTAAATTATTTGAATTTTAATTTGAAATCATTGTTATTCTTGGCCTTAGGTTTAGGATAGAACTCTAAGATTGAATAATTTATAAATTAATAACTATTACTAAAGAATATTAGTGATGAATAATAATTGAACGAAAGAAATAGTAGAAATGAAATAATAGATACCATTAATTCTAAATAATAAAATAATAATAGATGTTAAAGTAAATATTGAAATATATGATAAACAAGTATTAATATCGAAATATATGATAAACAAGTATTAACGAGTTTGAATAACTAATAGATGGTTCGACTTAGCGGCCGTAGAGGATATGATGATCTTGGTCCTGTCACGGACAGGATAGTTGAGTTGAGGGGAGTACTATCACAGCTTCGTCTAGAGGTGTGAGGGGGCGACATAGTATTTCTAACCTCCCTGTTACTCCTACCCCTCTTGCACTTGGTTTCCATCATGGTACAGGTGAAGCCGGACATTCTACCCAACCACTAGCCGTACCTTTTAGATCTCGACCTCCCCTCCAACCCCATCTGTCTCACACACCTGTGCCCTATGAGCCACATGGATCTGCACATCCACCTTCACACCCCATAGACACAGTATATGATCCATACTTACATGCTCCTACCGTTGTGCGACCTCGCATACCGTATAGATCTGCCACCTGGGAGCCTATATTAGAGTTTAGGGGTCAGCCGAAGCAGATAGTGGTTGAGTTTTTTGATCAGATGTTTGACGCCGCCCCTCAGGATTCTTCATGCAGCATACACGGGTATTCTCATGCTGAGTATGGTGTTTCATCTTTTGATCCTTACGTACCGGGGCCTGCAAATAGGGTTTTTGAGGGTGATAGGATTGTTGGTGAGGAGCAAGAGATAGTCCAATCCCTACATATTCAGAGAGAGGCGGATGAGAGAGGTGATGATGATGGTGATGGTGGTGATGATGATGGAGATTGGGTAAAAATGTCCAGATTGGGCGAAAATGTCAAGGAATTTTCGCCCTATCTGGGCGAAAGTTTGTCCGAATTTTGAAAAAAAATAATTTCAATCGATTTCTTACTTCAAAACCAACATTTTCTTGCAAAGATTTTTCAAAAGGATCCATATTTTCTTCTAATTTCGTTTTAGTATTCAAAGTTGGAGTCTTTTTAGAGAGAGAGGTTAGAGAGAAAGTTTGTAGAGAGATAAAATAAAATGTTTATAATGAAATATTTTCGAGTTATCCTTATAGATTTTCGAGTTATCTTTATAGGCCTCTTTTAACAATTTGCAATTTGAGAATTCCCCCCTTGATTTAATGTTCACATGCATAGATTTTTTTCGTTATACTTGACCAGTTTTCTAAAAAAGCCATTAAAGTGACTATAAAATTTTTTTAAACCTTATGTGCGTTATAATGCACATAGTGTGTGCGTTAAGAAATCCCCAGTATAGTTATCTGATGTGGCAGATAACAAATATCTTGTTTGTGTTATTCTAATTGATAACACATCTATTGTATGCGTTACCTGTCATATCATTTTTTAATTTTATTTTTTTGGGGCAAAACTTTATTTTTTTAAATAAAACTTATAATTATTATTTTAATTAAACAAGACAGTATATTTTTTATGTTATTTGATGTATATTTTATGATAATAGTTATAACTATTTTAAAAAGAAAATTTTACAAGAAAAGTACGAAAAAGTAATTTAAAGTATTTTATATTTTTGTTACTTGTTGTAAATTTTACTATAATAATTTATAATGATTTAAGTAAAAGATTTATAAAAAAGTACTTAGAAGAAATATCATTAATAGAAGCCCTAAAATATTACAACACTTTGAAAAAAAGAAACTTATACATTGTTTGAACTGCGGTTATTACAATTTTTTCTATTATGCCCAGGCATATTGGGGGAGAATTTGGATTTCGATAATCCATTTCCCCCAAACCTTGTATCCTGTTTTCTACTCTGTTGATTGTTCATATTTGAAGGATAGAATGTCAAATTGTAAGGAGCATCTCTCTAAAAGTCCTCGTGCCCAACCGGATAAAAATTTGATTGGTATATTTGTTTGTAAATTTCCGCGAATATATGTCTAGGACATAAGCATCTGGTCTCGTACCATTATCTTTACATACTACAAGAGTATGAAAACAAGGCAATGTATATTCTTGCCATTTCTCACAACTGCACAATTTTTCATTCATTTTTAAAGTGTAAATGTTGTTGCCGCTGCCATCAAACCGTATCGGAGATTTAACCATGTAAATACCTTCTCGTGGGTTGTCTCTTGATTTCAATTCAATTGTCTAAAACTCTTGTTGGAAATGGATGCACATAGTTTTGGGCCTCTTGACGGTGTTGGTTGAAGTACTTTACAAGTTTGTTGAATATTAATTCAACTAAGGCTTTTAAAGGTAAGACCCTAACTTTTTTCAAGACATTCTTAAGTGCTTCTGAAATGTTGGTTGTCATCTTTTCGTGCTTGTGGCCACAATCATGCAAGAGTGTCCATTTCTCCAAGTCTACCTTGGATAAATAAATGTAAGCTTCTGCATTTCTTTTTTGAATTTTACTCATCACACGTTCAAATTTCCATTGCTTAACTTCGGTTTCGACCTGCCACATTAAACTTTTTAAATTCGCTATTTTTAAAGGTCTTGGTAAAATTTGTCCGAATGTGATGTAGACAAAACCTATGAACCACAAATGGAGGTTGCCACAGCTTGATTTTGCGTAGCAGATAAAATCTCTTTATGGAGATTGGATAATAAACAAACATGCCGATCCTTGACAACATGTTTATGTAGAAGTTTGAGGAACAAATTCCAACTTTCAAAGGACTCTTTATCAACGACTGCAAATACAAGGGGGAACAAAGGGTTATACGCATCCCATATGCTTGCGATTAATAGTACGCCCTTATATGGTCCCCGAATATAAGTGCTATCCACAGAAATCACAGGCCGACAATTTTGAAATTTATTTATATAAGGCTTGAAACACCAAAAAATAAAAAATAAAATTGAAACATAGTCCGGGAGAATGCCTGCCATGTGATGCAAGAACTCGTACACAGTTCCCGGGTTTGTATATTTCATTGCTTGGAGATATTTGGGTAGAATTGAAAAAGTTGTCTCCCAGCTGCTGGACACCCTTTCTACTGCAAAATTTCGAGCATACCATGCCCTCTTGTATGTACAACCCGTTTGAAGTAATACTTGCACTTTTTGGATGACGTTCAAGATAGGGATCTCGGGATCATTGGTAACAAGATATGATGTTAGTTTTAAAATAAAATTTGAAGTCATATTTCGATGCTTGTTTTGATAAACCTGAACAAGGAATGTGTACTCCTTGGTGAATCTGGTTATTTCCCAACGACCATGAGTTGCTTTTTTCTTTATTTGGATATACCATGAACAATAATTAGAGTCACTGTGATGATAACATTTCACTGTCCACTAGTCGCTCTTACTTTTACCAACTCTAAACCCTCGTCTTATCCAATTAGACCATTTCTGAACTGTACTAATTGCTTGAATTTTGTCAACAAATCTCATTCGTAATTGAAGATCAGTCATTGCATTATTCCAATCCAGCAATCTAATAGTGTCTGATTCGATGAGGTCATCTAACAGCTCTCCTGAGCCTATATATAGAAATGCTCTAGATGATGTATAATCATATGGAGTGTTACTGAACTATTGACTACTCTGTCATTGATTCACTGTAGTTGAAGAGAGAGGGTTTACGGGAGTGCTAATGTCATCTTCCTCATCATTAGGGTTATTGTTGTCATCAGAGCCACTTGATATGTCATAATCTTCATCATTGTCATCATCGTCCTCATCATCTTCCTCTAAGTCTTGGTACAACATTGACAGTTAATCGGAAACCATCTATGTTATTGCTGTGACATGTTGATGAATGTTTGAATGATCCTCATCAGTTGATACATGAGTGTGCTAGACTTCTGAAAATGTCTGTGATTGAATCAGTTCAAATTCAACTAGTATGTGAATCACTTCTTTTGATATATCAGGTCTAATAGTCCAAAGGTAATGCATCTCATCATTGTTGTTCATGCTATACAAAGTAAAATTAAACATTTGATACTCTTCAAAAAATGAAGGCACACTCATTGTCATTCGAACATGCCAAAGATTTGGATCCATTCCTTGATGCTTCAATATTTTTCTAACAAGTTGATCATGTGTCACCATTCGGGTAAAAGTCTATGTTTTCATTGCTGCTCCGATGAAATAAAGACCATGCGTATCTCTAGTATGCTTCGAATCCCAAAATAATACAACTCTAATAGGGTGAGTGGTATCCATATAAGGAAAGGTAGTAAAAGTTTTGGAAATAGAATAGAAGGAAAAATGCTTCAATTTTGTTGTGCGATGAGAAATTGGGTAGAGGGTTTATCAAATATATAGGCATATAAAGCATCACCATCCGTCCATTTTGACAGTTGGAGGTGGCATGTGATTAAAGGCATCACATGAGGTTGTCAGAAGAACATTCATATCCGTCAATTATTGAGAGTTGCCATTTCATGTGATTAAAGGCGTCACATAGGATTGTCGGAAATCATATCCGTCCTTTATTGAGAGTTGTCATTCCATGTGATTAAAGGTATCACATGGGTTTATCGGAAAAGCATTCATATTTGTCCATTATTGATTTGATGGTAAATAATATGAAAGAAAATTTTTAAAGAAATAATATACAAAATGTAAACCCAAATAATAAAAATAATTTAAAGAAATAATATACAAAATATAAACCCTAATAATATAAAAGAAATAATTTAAAGAAATAATATAAGAAATATAACAAAGATAGAGTAAATATAATCTAAACCCAAAACCCTAACGATAATCAGATGGAGTAAATCTAGTAGTCTTACTCCTAACACGATGTCCAAAGCCAAGTTGTTGTGCTGGTGTAACATAATCCTTTGGGTCATCACCATGCTCATCTGAGTCAGAAGAAGATGCATGAGATATAGTCATATGAGGTACAGATGAACCTGCTGTACCCGGAGGTGGAGGTGCATCAAATGACAACCCTACTGCACTCGGAGGTGGAGGTGCATATGACGTACCTCCTGTACTCGGAGGTGGATGAACATAATCTGCGTCTGGGCTTTTGAATGGGTCAGGTGGGACATATGATGTGCCTGCTCCACTAGGATGTGACGGAACAAATGACGTCAAATCCAAACTAAATGTCGGAGCATCTTGGTCTGGACTGTCGAATAGGTCAAGTGGAACATATGAGCCGGATCTCCACGTCCTCGTCCGCATGATCCTCCTCCTCTCTCTCCTCCATGTACGAGATCTACTTGTCCTCGTCTACCTAGATGTGGAGGGCTAGAAGCGCGTCCTCCACAGGCCCGCCACTGGACAATCTATTAGCACCCCTCTTCACTCCATGAGCCCCACACTCAGGTACAGGCTCTCAGGGACAACGACGTGATGGCTGTTCTACAAATGTCTACTTAATATCATGTTGAGATGGGGTGCAGCCCAACGTACCACCAATTGAAACATGCACTACGGATGTGTTGGAATTCGTAGGCAAAAAACAAAATAAAATAAAACTATGAAAATCCACCAACAGGATCTGCACATACTAGAAACAACCGATTGGATAGAAACTACCTCAATGTTTTGATTGTTCGGTATAGAGGCACTGTTTTTTACGCTTTGTCCTCTACTGGTATCCACGCGACGAACTCCTCTACAAGCGATCGGGATGCTAGCCCCTTCTGTGTTTTGAAAACTGTTCAGAACTGATCCTGACTATCTGGTAATTGATCATATTTCAAAGAGAGGAGGCTAGATACTATATCGCCGTTCGAGGGTCTAGGGTTTTGTTTTTCTTTTTAATCAGATAAAGGACAGCTACCAAGAAAAGGTTAACATAACCTTTTATAGCTGTCAATATCAAAACCCTAACTGTCATCTAATAATAGTTTAATCTTGTCCGTTTATTCCTATAATCATCCAATGGTTGGATGAGTAATATTAAGTAACTAATTACATTTATTCGATTAAATAAAATTAATTACTTACTAACTTACCAAAAAATACAGTATGGAATCTGATTCCCCTTTTGTATATGTTCAACGAATCTAGACACAATCTAGATCTATTGAACGTGGACATTATGCTCACAAGATCGTCTTTGTGTGTGACCCGGTAGGTTCATTTAACATTGGCAGTGAATGAAAAATATCCTAGACATTTATTCACAAAACATAAGCGGCCTCTAACAAGACATTATGCTTACCCAAGTTAAGTAAATGTAATAATAACCTAGCATCAGATTTAATATTTAGTCCTTTTGTCACACGATATCCTAATTAAGTATAAGCCATGGACTAAGTCATCCTTATAAAACTTAATTAACCATTTACTTGATCACCAGGCAGACTGTTCCAACAAATAATATTAATAACACCTTATTAATACTTATTTGAGCATGGCCATGCATATTTTCCAGTCTTCCTTATCAAGGGGCCCATGGATATCTCTCTCTAAAAGGAGAGGGACAAATCCCTTTCACTATCTCCAATATTCAAGCCATGACAAGAAAATAAGCCAACCAATAGTCATACAGATCACCTAATTAAAAGTGATGTTTGACTATGTCAAAACATATTTTCTCCCCATGCAAGAAACATTAGAAACATTAGGTCAAAGGACACCAAATATAAAACTGAGAAGAAATACTTATAACTTAAACCCATGCAATATTTCTTCTTCACTTTGGGTCATGTCCAATACAATATTCTCAATATGTATTTATGAATTGATTTTATATCTCATGTTCATGATCAGTAAAACTTGACCATCAATCAACTTCACACTAGTGTACAAGATGTAATAAACTAGGGACAAATAAGAATAGAATTTTATTAGCTATAAGGGTTTTACTATCAAGTCACATACTTGATGATCAAGAGCAGAAAATATAATTAAAAAATATATGCTTCATAAATCATAAATGTAAGTCAATTGGTCTTAGGGCATATACTAACAGGAGGATGGTCTGAACTTTCCTCATGACACTAGCATACTGAGTCGGAGATGATGGTGATCCCTCCAACACCCTTGTATTTATGTCGTCTACTTCTTGCAACATGGATGTCTAAAAAAATAGTTAGAAAACAATTACAAAGAAATAACATAGATAAAAAATAAATACATATTTTATTACCATTATCCATCTATCGACCCCAACTGGTTGGTATCCAAATGTTCGAGTATCACGACGTGTTGGATTGCCGATATAAACTCACGTGATATCTCAATACTATCTAATGTAATCATCTCGAGGTGATGATAGATCCTCAATGGGTAAAAGAAGGCCATTCCTAATGTGTTGTCTCCATTGATGCCAAACCTCCACAAGAGTAGCATGCTCTGTTGCTCAATAAGTGTGATCATTTCCTCTAAGCTGTAATCAATAAAGATCCAGAAAAGTATCACAGCAGCAGGTATAGGCTAATCACATCCAAACTTTCGCATCATGCGGCCTAGATGGTGATACTTTACTATCTCGTAACATATCATTGGCACCTCTGCCCGCCACAAGTCAGATGGCACCAAAATATAAATAATCAAATTAAAAATATAATAAGAAAGTAAAAATTTAATTTGAAGTCGTACCTGGTCGGATGGCATGAAAATCTAACTAATCTCTATAAGTAAGCAGGACATGAGTAGTAAGCTGGCACAGATCAAATGATGTGCACCACATAACACCAAATGGAGTATGAGGGTCTAGTTTCACATGCCGATCTAACTGAGGACACAATACAGGAGTGCGCAACCAAGCCCAAGTTTGAAGTAGCACAAATCTATCAATATAAAGAAGTGGTGAAAATTAATAACCCTAAACCCACATCTAGAAAAAATAAACTACAAGAAATTGAGAAATAACCCAAATAAAATTCATCAAAATATTCACAAACCATAATAATACAACAATTTTCATATACATAATAGAAATCAACACAAAGTGCAAAAATATTAAAAACAATTAAATAATATAAAGAAATTTACCAAATGTTAGAATAAATTGAAATCAAGCTTTATTATTCGGTGTATCTTCCTATGTCGTTCTTCGTACTCCACTGTACACCTTCATACTTTACGGTTTACTTTTAACACAGCAGCAGTGCCGGAAATGCAAGGCAGCAGCGGAAGAACTAGGGCAGCGGTTGAAGAAAGAGGTGGAGGAAGGAAGGAGAAGAGAAAGAGAAGAAGAGAAGGAAAAAAAGTTGCGGCAGAAAGGAGCAAACAAATGAGCGGGGCGAAGAGAAGAAGGCGGTGAAAATTTGCAGAAATGGTTGAAGAAGATGATAGCCGGAGTTTTTTTTTAAGTCACTGGAGCTTAATAACTCACACAGTGTGTGTTATCCTTAACAAGAATGCATAAAATGTGTGCGTTATTCTTACTGATAACGCATACACTTAATGCGTTATCATCCAGCTCACCCGCCAACCTGCCACATCAACAACCACATAAGTAATCTCACATAATCACGAAATTAAATTGGTGATTAGAGATAACGCACATGGTATGTGTGTTAGCTTTCTGGATAATGTACACAACATGTGCTTTATGGACAAATTTAGATTATAAAAAATAGTTGCAGCTGCTTTAGTGGCTATTTTTTAAAAGTAGCTAAATATGGCAAAAAACCACATGCATGCAGTTTTTTTAATTTTTTATATTTTTTTATTAATATTTAGTCTTTCTTTTTTGAAGTCAACCATGGTACACTTTTGACAGTCTTTTTCGTGCCATAGTGTACGTAACGCGTAACAATTATACACTCCAACAATCGAAGCGACCCAACGAAGATGTCAATCATTTTAGTGATTGGTCTCCGTCAAATATGCATACCCTTGTTGAAGATATCAGCAACATCTTTTATGAAGAATTTGTCAATGATATTAATTTAAAAAGTACTTATCCTTCAAAGGCATAGAATTTCCTTTCCAAAGACTATTACAACACATCCCATGAAATATGTGTGAGTAAATATCAACTCCAGAAGTATTCCTTCTCCAAAAACACCATCATGTCCCATGAAAGGTTTGCCTACGAACATCAACTTTAGAAGTACTTCTTCTCCAGAGACAACAACGACATGTCCCATGAAAAATTTTCCAACAAGCATCAACTTCAGAAGTACTCATATTCTAAAGACACCAACAAGTCCCTTGAAGGATTTTGAAGCGAGCATCAACTTCAAAAGTACTCTTTCTCCAAACACAATAACGACACGTCCTGTGAAGGATTTTCCCACAAGCATCAAATTTAGAAGTATTCTTTCTCTAAAGACAACGATGTCACATCCTATGAAAGATTTGTGAACGAGCATCAACTTCAGAAGTATGTGATCTCCAAAGGCATGGATTATCCTCGCTTAAATTCCTCTCCCTTCTGTGTTCCATCAACACACCTTGATCACTTGATCGCAGAACAATCAACAAAGAGTTCACTAGAGTTCAACACTCGAGTTTTGCAGAAAGTTCTATGATAGAGCATTAAGAGCGTGATGTCTTGGGTTGTTGCGAAGATTTGACAACTACAAAAATCTACATATCGTGCATACATCGCTCTTCATTCACGATGGAAACTTTGACATCATGACAACATTTGTGAAGCTTTGATTCCTTTCACGACTGTTGTCGAGATGCTCATCTCACTGTGGGATTTATACAACCTTGCAGGCCTGCTAAAATACTTTGACATCACATCCACAAAGCTGTTTCCTATGCTGTAAAACTTACACAAGTAGACCTTTGACAACAAAGAATATGTTCCAATGGAGGTGAGAGAATCTCTTTCAATCATATAACTTGATCAAAAGGGTAGAGACATTAACTTGGAAGTTGCCATCAACAAGTGGATCAACTTTTTGTTAAGAAAATATGTGAAGTATGGAACGCCTCCTTCGAATGAAGAACGAAGATCAGACCCCAACTTCAACGAACCCTTGCAACATTATTCCACTTTATGAAAAGGTGAGGACAGAAGAAGAGACTTCACTATCCGTGTTGAATATTAAGAGCACCAATATCAGAGCAACAACTTTCCCTGCGACTTCTCTATCATGCTAGATTTGCATCTTTTACTTACCCCAGAAGGGTGTAGGTCACTTTTGCCCTAACACTATCAAGATAAAAAACTTGATGTAAGAAGGGATTTTGCGGTTCATATTTTCATCTCATGCGGGCCAGGGTATCCATTTTTACCAACATGGACTTGTTAGAGTGTTTTAGTAATTTTAATAACATACTACAGTTTTGGTGGTTGCCTTGACACAGTTTACACTTATGAGGTCTAGGAGTAACTTAACAGTTTATGCTTGTGCAGTCAAGGAGCGTCTTGCTTCATTTGAACTTGTTGAAGTTACTTTGCAGTTTAAACTTGTGTAGTCAATGAGCATCGATTTCATTATTTCAAATGACTTGTTAGGTTAAACTCGTGTAGTCAATGAGCATCTATTTCATCATTTGAGATGACTTGACAGTTTAAACTCATGTAGTCAATGAATGTTCATTTGCAATATTTGGATTTGAAGCAACTTTGCAGTTTAAGCTTGTGCCGTCAAGGAGTATTTTTTTCATGATTCTACACTTAAAAGGCCTTTGTAACTTTGTAGTTTAAGCTCGTGTGATCAAGGATCATTTGTTTTTGATAGTTGACTTTTTAGTTTAGGCTCGTGCAGTCAAGAAGTATCTGCTTTCGACGCTTGAAGTTGTTGAATTGACTTTGCAGTTTAGACTCTCCAGTCAATGAGCATTTGATTTCATCATTTCAAAATTATCAGAATGACTTTGCAGATCCCACTTGTGGAGGAAGATTTACTCCCTTTCTTGAATTTTCATACTCTTTCTGTTTATTTAGATCTTGCACAGGTTTTTCACCCTATTTGCAGTGATGCTCAACTCCAAGCCATGTACATGAGTAGCAAGCCCTTCAAATGTTTTGGGCATGATTCCTTCGGGGATATATTGAAGTCCCCCATGCATGCCTTGAATGCACATCTCTATGGCATATGATTCACTTAGGCAGTGTCTGCAATTGAGACTCAGATTTCTCGACCAGTTGATATATAATCAATCACATGTTCTTCTTTCCATTTGCGAGAATTTGACCATTCTACCATGCTTACAACTTGGCGAGTGTGATAGAAGCGATTCATAGTCTCTTTATTCAAGTTGCCTCCAGCTATCAATGGTTCTAGACTCTACGTCTGTATATCAATTACATTCATTTCCTTTAAGAGATTAAATGAATTGCTTCACAAGAAGATGTCTGTAGTCTCCAGTGTTATTGCATTTCTTAATGAAGTGAGCTACATGTTGTCTAGGGTTTCTTTTTCCATCAAACTGTTGAAACTTTGGTGGTTGATAGCCAGCAGATATCATCATGTTATCAATCCTGTAAGAGTAGGTTTAGCATAAGTGTTGATAGATTTACTGCCCTATTCATATTTCTCTTTAATGGTGCCATTGATAAACTCTCTTAATTCATCAACAGGAACCAATCCATCATAAGAGAACTGGATGTCATGATCTTTATTTGAGTCGACAACTTTATCTTGAATTTCTGCCATTTTAGGAGGGGTTTGATTTGTCCTCCATTCCTTTCTACACGATTTTTCAGCTAAGCAATCATGTACTCTTGCTCTTGGAAACATTTTACAAGATATTCAACTAACATTGTAAGATCTGCTAGTTGCTCTTCAATGCTAAGTGTTCCAGCCATCATGATAGTCGCCATTGGAGAAGAACTTGAATCTTTTACCATATAAGAGTCGCATCTTAAGTTCTTATGAGGACTTTGAGGATAGAGTCAGCACTGGGAGTTTCATCATCTTGCTTTGACAAAAATGATATCTTTGGAGTAGCCAATATGTTTTGAACTTACTTTTGAGAAAGTGCGCTTGCCTTGCTCCTTGTCATTATTCCAGTACTTGAAGCTTGTGAAAGTATGCCAGATGTATTGATAATTTCTTTTTTGGTGATGCTTGGGAGCCATGTATTTGATACTTGAAGATTTCAAGTTGATTGATTTGAACTTTGAGGAGAAGAGATGAGAGGCAAAGATTATCCCATTACCAAAATTTTACAAGGATTCAAGTCTCAAAAAATATCCTATGAAGATCCAAGTTTTGAAATTCTACAACGATTCAAGCTTCCAAATTGTATGAAAATCAAATTCTTAGTTTGAGAGAGATTCAAATTCATTAAATCTTTAAGGATTCTATCTCCCTGATTTGATTTGAATTCAAGACTCCAAGTGGGTTAAAGAAAAAAAATCATGAAAAAATAAGTTTTGGAAATTTTGATCAAATTTGTGAAAGCTTCGGCAACTTGATCAAGGATGTAAAAAAAATAAAAAAGACTTTTGGCAATTTGATATAGGATGCGAACCCAAAAAAATTTTAAAAAATAATTAAGAAAAAGGTTAATAAAGATGTTTCATGAAACATTGGCAATTCGATGAAAGAAAAAAATTGCATCTAAGTACTTCAAGTCTTGTTTTCAAAGTTTTTAGCCTTATAACTTTTGTCCAACTCTTGAAGTGGGGGCATTTGTATATAATAAATTTTAATTTATTTATTTAATCAAAGATTAGATAAAATAAATATTTTTTAGTCTTAGTTATTTAAATTAAATTAATAGAAAAGGTCTTTTTGGGCATTTAAATTCAGCCATTTGAATTGGACCATCTAAATTAGGCTAAATTCGGAATTATTTAAATAATGTCCAAAGTGTTGATTCGAGGGTTTGGAAAGCTTGATTTGGGATCAAATGAACTTCAGAGATGAATCGAGGCATTGAAAGCTTAATTTCGAATCGGACAAACTTTGATTTTGAACTCGATGGCTTGAAAGCTTGATATCGAGTAAGATGAACTTTGAGTTTGAACTGGATGCTTGGAAGCTTGATATCGAGTCAGACGAACTTTGATTATGAACTCAACAACTTCAAAGCTTGACATCGAGTAATTGGATGAACTTAGATTTTGAACTCGGAGGCTTGGAAGCTTGATGTCGATTTGGATGGACTTTATGAATCGAGAGCTTGAGAGCTTTATCTTGAATTAGGTAAATCTGATGATGAATGAGGGCTTGAAAACTTGATCTCAGACTGTAGAGACTTTGAAGCTTTCTTCACTCCTCTAGACGAAGAACACTTGATGATGCGAAGACCTTTGTTGGAGAGTCTCTAGAGAGCCTTTGGGGAGCTTTGCAAGAAGTTTGTTTCTCTTCTGACTCTCCTTCTGAATGCCTTCTTTTGAATGCTTCTGAATCCCCTCCTTAATGATATCTCAACCTTGGGGAAGACCCTTATTTATAGGTGGGGATGGAGTTTCGGTTTCTTGACCACTAAGCAATCCATCGGTGTTAGGTCAACCCATTTCCTCATTTGATGAGGCCCAATGAATTTAACCCACCATTTAATATGTTTAATTTAAAATGACATTAGGCTTAATTTAATTAGGGCCAGATGGCATAGGTCTTGTATTTATTGATTTCATTTAAAATGGATTTGGACATTATTTAAATAAGTCCAAATTCATCCCAATTTAAATGATCCTACTCAGACGACCCAATTTAAATGGCCGGAAATACATTGTTTTCATTATTTTAATTTAAACAACCAAGAATAAAAATATTTATTTTATTTAATGTTTGATTAAATTACAAATTTATCATCTACAACCATAAATTATTAAATAAATATATTTTATTAGAAAATTAGAATCCCAACAAAAAAAGAAAATACGTGACCAATCTATATCCTAAACACACTACACCACATACACTTTTGTGGTAATTTCCCAACAAATTTTATTTATACTGTATGTCAATAAACTAAAACTTTATTTTATTATTTATAACATATTTATTTAAATAGCGTGTCTTTACTAAATAATTAAAAAATAAATTTTCACATAAGCATTAAATTTTTAATATTATAAAGATTTTCAGTAAAACATATGCAACTCTTTTTATATCAAATTTTCTATCTCTGGGATAATTTATGAGATTTCAATTGATGTTATAGATTTCATAAATGTAGAAACTGTTTTTGAAAAAACGACCACTAGTATAATTATTTCATATCTTTTAATAATTTTGAGAGAGATCACAACAACGAAAATATTTCAAAATTGTCCCACAAAATTTAGGACGTACAATATGCAAAGTATCACTATATTCTTTTCCTCTTTTATACCTAAAATTTTTTCTTTTTCATAAATTTACAATAACATATGAACCTTAGTCAATTCCTTTGTAAAAAAAGTTGATATTTTATTTAAAATGTCAGTATTTATAAAATAATACTTTAAGTTCTTCTAAGTGTTATTTTATTTGAGTAAATGTTATAAAATAAACTTTATAAATTAAATTTCATTAATAATTTCAATGTAAACATTTAGTTATGTATATGTGTGTGTGTATATATATACGTACACACACACATATATATACATACATGCACACACATATATATATGTACGCATAGATACATACATAATATATATACATACACGTATGTATGTATGTATAGTGGCTTTTAAAATTTTGTGTTATATTTTTGTGGTATAATTCGAAATATTTTAGCTTGTGCCATATATATGTGTGTGTGTGTATAAGTATGTATATATGTGGTAATTAGTGGCTTTTGAAATTTTGAGTTATATTTTTGTGGCATTATTTGTAGCATTTGATCTTGTGCCATATTTAAGTAGCATTTGAGCTTGTGTTATATTTAAGTTCCTTTATCTGTAGCATTTGGAATCGTATTTTGATGGCATTTACTTGTATTACCATAATTTTGTGGCATTTTTATGAGACACTTTAAAAAGTGCTACATATTTTGTGGCACTTATTAGAAAGTGACATTAAAATATGATATTCTACAATAAATATTACAATTTAGTGGCATATATAATAAGTGTCATAAGTTAAGTGACACCAAATCCCAACCGGCAGGCAGGAGAGGTGTTCCAAATAAATGACCATCGAAGTAGTGGTGCTGGCAGTGGGTATCGCGAGGAGGAACGTGTAAGCCAATTGTAGCTCTTGCATTCGGGACTTCGTGGGCAGCAACAGCTTCCTTGATAGTAGGTTCCAACACTTGGTTTCCGACTTAGCTTTTGCAGCCGACAGTGGGGGAAGACGATGAAAGAGATCCAATGAATTTGATGCAGGAGGAGGCATGCCCATTGGAACATTTCTACCTTCCATCTCTTATCCTCAAAGTGCAAGTCGATCAACTTTAAATTTTTAAGTATCAAATACATATGCTCTAGAAAATGACAACTCAAAATCTGTTCATTTTAGTGCTACTAATAACAAGGTATCACTACTTCTGTCATGGTTTCATAAGCTTCAAGTGTTGAAATGATGACATGGAGTACTGCAAGGGCATTTTCTCACAACGAAGTCAAAAGTACACTATCTACCACAAAGTTATCATCTTTGTCAAAACAAGATGATGTAGCTTCAAATGTTTTGATGTATGGTTTCTATCCTAAAAAAATTCAACTTTTAGGCAAGCATCTCTATTGGTATAATATGGCAAGAAGAGTCTCTAGATTGTTGAACTATCGGGATGGCCAAGCTCTAGTATTACCTACGTTTCCACTGTTTAATTCAATAAAACTGTTTTGAAAAGATTTTCTTAAAATAAAGAAACAATTAAAAACTAAGAAAAAAATCAAAGGTTTTAAAATCAAATTTGGAAAGTAGTGTTTAAATAGTAGAATTCCCAAGAACCTTAAGTTAGTTTTATTTAGAAAATCACTATAATTAATTATTAAAACTCGTTGGGCCTCCTAAAAAATCCTTCTACCAAGAAATGCTGCTTGAACTCTGCTCGGTTCACAACGTTGGTTGAAATCGAAGATTTGTTAGATCTCACTCTAATGTCGGATAGTCCCTATATCTAGACAAAAACCCTCCTATTCATTTAGCTGGTTAGAGAAGAATGCCTTCTCACCCTAACCCGATTATGAATGAATTATATATTATAGAGATTAATTAACGATCTAAGAACTATAATTAGTATATCTACTCAATTGCTAGTTCCTATTATTCAGTTAATGCCCTAGATTAACCTTCTTTTTTTCAATTCCAAATACACTTGCAAAATTACCAATCATGCGCAGATTGGTAAACAATCACAACAATTGAAAATATCCAAAAAGAATTAAAGAATCAAAACATGAAATTCATCTACAATATTAACCAAGTAGTCTAGGGTTCATACATTTTTAAACACAAAAGACTTAGCCATTAAACATCTTTCTAAAATATAAACTCATAGACAAATTCTTAAAATTGAATAAGTTTAGGGAGCTTAGGAAAGATAATGAAAACTCCATAGTTTCAGAAAAATCATGAGCTTGCCTTCCAAGTTGCTCGATGAAACTCTAGAAATTGCACCTGAATGTATCTGAGCAAAGCTAATCAAATTAATGTATCTAATGGGGTTTATATAGGAGAAAAATCTACAAATCATACTCTAAGATTACTCCAAACTTTTTCTAGAAAGGTTTTAAATCAAATTACAAAAGGGAAACAAAATACAGTACAAAAAGGTAAAGTTCCAAAAATTGCATAGTAGCCTCTACACAATATTCCAGATGAGGAAAGTCCAGCTTTCTGGATTCAGAAAGCTTCTAGATGGATCTCTTCTTTTGGCTATCACACTTTCTGGAATGGGAGAGCTACTATCCGGATCTGAATAGTAGTTAAATTCCAGCACTTGAGTTTTGATGTTCTCTTTTCCGTTTTCTTTGTTTTATACTCCAAAGTCCTTTGTTTTGGTTCGTTTTCAACATACCTTCATTCTAAAGGTACCTAGAAAAATAAGAGAAGAAACGGTGCTCAATAAGTTCATTTTATGAACAATTATGCTAAAAAATCGATAAAAACTATAAACCTTAAGAGGGTAAAAGTAGACATACCAAACTCTCCCACATTTAAGCTTTGATCTTCATTGAGCAAAGGGCTAAAAGAAAACCAGAAAAAGGAAACAAACACAAACTAACTAGCCACTTGCATAGGATTCACGATTGCACTTATCACGTGCAACAAGCCCTTTAAAGCCCTAAGCTACCCAAAGAGGACGAGTAAGGGCTTGTGAGGGTTTACAGAGGACATACCCACAAAGTCACAAAACAAACGCTTAAAAATTTACAAGAAGACTAACTTCACAAAAACTAAAACCAACAAAAAAACAAAGAATCGCCACTTTCAAACATAACAAGGAGTAACAACTGCTAAAACTCATCAAGGCACAATTCATAATCCAACTAAGACATCCAACATTCTGTTTTAGCACATATGAATCAATGGTGTATGTGTGTGTGTTGTATGCATACTTATGTTAAGTTTCAATAATATGCAAAAAAAATGTCAAGAAATTAACTATATGATCCATTCTATGAAGCTATATTCGATAGACTTGAATGTTCCAATATCTTTCTACTCCAAGTTCTAGCTAAAGTCATCCCCAGATTAGGTAGGACTTTCAAGCTTGTAACGTTAGGCTAGGGACGTAAGTGGTTGTCAATCGAAGATAGAGGAAAAACAAAAAGAATGACAATAGGAGCTAATGCAACAAAAAGGGAAACAAACTCAAAGTTATCTATAACAAAACCACTTTCACACAAATCTCACCAAACACTCTATCTTTCATTCAAAATTCACACACCCAATAAAACTTTATAACCCTAATCAATCATTCAAAATTAAGGAAGTATATATGTGAAGAAGGGAATAAAAGGTATCAAGAGATAAAAAGGCTAATACTTTTTCTTTTGAACTCATATCGTTTTCTCTTTTTTTCTTTTTTCTGTCTTTCTTATTATTCTCTTTTCACTATTTTTTCATCTTCCTCATTTTTTCTTCTCTTTTTCAACAAATGGTTGATAGGATCAAGTTCTTTCACAAAGGATTTGTTTCACTTATAGTTTT
Source organism: Catharanthus roseus (assembly GCA_028651295.1). Taxonomy (NCBI): domain Eukaryota; kingdom Viridiplantae; phylum Streptophyta; class Magnoliopsida; order Gentianales; family Apocynaceae; genus Catharanthus; species Catharanthus roseus. The sequence goes on along the minus strand of JAPQWS010000159.1, from coordinate 35,594,411 downwards.
TCTTTGAACAACATATCACTCCTTTGTTTCTTTTCTCTCGTTTGATTTCTTTCTCACATAAGTTTCCCAAAATACCCTTTTCGTCATAATTTTCTTTCTTCACTCTTTCCCCAAACTTACCTGTGATGTTCACTCAAACTGACTCAAAGGTATCAATAGCTCATCAATTGAGGGTTTATATTTAAATGTAAGTTTAAAGACAAAGAAGAGAAGGGAGAGTATCCCCTGGCATGAAACCCGAACTGGGTACTAGGGAGGCAAGAAAGGCTCAAGCGGATCTAAGAAGGCCGAAGATCACTCATCTCCGGGGTTAACAAAAACTAGACTCTTTGTTTTAAGGTGTGGAAAAATGAGTTCTAGAATGATGCTTGAAAATAAATCATATTAGGCAATTTCACAAGATTTTTAAAGCATATTTCTACTCCACAAACAAAGCATTATGCATAAAAGCCATAAATTCACAAGGCATAACCAAAAGAAGGATGTGGAGTTAAATCTTGTACTAAACATATTGCAAGCTTCAACAAGTTAGATATACCTCTTCTCATGATTTTCTAGTGACAAAAAGAAAAAGAAAAATATTTTTGGGTTTTCTCAAGAATGATAAAAGCAATTATTTACAAAAAACTAACTTTAAAAGAAATAAACAAAAAACATTGTAAGATGATTTAGAATTTTCCACGTTCCTGAAATTTTTTGGAATTTTCAATTTTGTTTTGGAGAATTTTTTGGAACTTTCAATGTTTTGGTATTTTTGTAAAGAGAAACAGTAAAACCATAAGTAAAATAACTAACAAAAATAGAAAGTAAACTCCCTCTACACTTACAATCACATTTCCTCAATATAGAGGAAAACAAAACTAAGACAAATATATAGAAAACTATATAACCAACAAAAACTTAAACTACACAAACTAAGAAGCTAAAAAACGCAACAAATAAAGGAAAACACGAAACAAACACATAAAAACAAACAAAACAAAACAAAAGTAACAAAAATAGAAAATAAAGTGAGTAGGGGAATAGAAAAACTCCCTAGAGGGCCAATCTTCTCTCTCCACCTCCTCCACTGCTCATGCCTTCACCAAGACATATCTGCTTGTAGATATTTTATAAAAGGAATTGTTGTTGGGCAAGCATCTCGTCCTGTTAGTCCAAGTGTGACATAGTGTGCGCGATGCCAACTTGCATTTCAGCTACCGATTCCAAGAGGAAAGGGTCAGATTCCTCATCCTTCTCATCACTGTGCTCTTCCTCATTTTCTTCCTCATCTTCCTTCTCCATTACCTCCCTTCTGCTCACCGAAGGAACCTGGGGGTCCTTTGCACGTTTTTACTCTCTATATTTGAAGGCCTCCTTTTCACTCTTCCTTGCCCTTAATTCTGCCATTGAGAACCACATTTTTCTCTTTTGCATCATACTCAAATCTAGTGCGAGAAAGAGTAAAGATGGAGATGATGTCACCCTCGTCCGTACGACCACTTGTTTCCCTGAAAAATCCACCACAAGATGGCGTAAAATATTAGTTATAAGCAAGGGGTAACAAAGAACTCAATCACTCTTGTTTGTGAAGACCATATCATGCATAATATGTATGATGACTGATCTAAAGAGAAGAGAAAAGCTAAAAGTAATCTATCGATAATAAAATATCAATGGTGCGAAGTTCATTAAAGCTTTTTCTGGACCTATGGTGCAAGATTAGACCCAATAAGGTGTGTCACGACCTTTAATCAAGGTATTAACTCCATTGAATTCCTAATGGTTCGGGTGTTTCCAAAATTAGGTCGGTAACGAATGCCTATCCTATCATAAGCTGAGTTTTGGTTCCACGCATCATCCCCATAAATTCCTAGATATATAATCAAAGGTGATGCTAGGGCCCACATTTGGAATGTGTGCAATCTCTGAAATGAGGACCCTATCAAAGTGAATCCTAACACCTTTGGCTGTAGTAGTGATAGAGATTTTATTTTTATTGGTCTTTTGGGTCATAATTGTGTAAAATTCTTTAATGAGCTTGGGGTAATAGGCTCCGTGTCTACGGATCATAGTATCCCAACCTAACCCATAGAGAATTGTAGAAATTTCAAGTTGACCATCCAACATGGCCTCTATGGTTTGTTCAGTTTCTATTCTACTGTTTTTCTGTTTCTCATCCCACGCTTTAGAACCATTGTCTGTGATTCTTTCAAGAATGGGTGAAATAGAAGGGGCATTCTCAGGAGATTCGGGCTTGTGTATTCTATCTTTTTTTTGAAATAGAGGGTACGACTTCCTAGGCATTGTGATAGAGAAAAAGGTAATGGTAAGACAAAGGGCAACAAATTAGACAACAAAGAATACTCATCAACCACAACAAAATAATTTAGCCCGTGTCCGCGAAGTGGATAGTTAGTGCAATAATGAAACATGTTGCATCCCCAAAATAAATAAGACAAGTGGTGAAACAATTGGTGAAAGTACCAAAATAAACAGGTAAGCAACAAAAATTTCAACTTAATTGACAACTAACTAAACAATCAAACAGGCAATTTAAACAACTTATAGCAGGCAATTCAATGAGAACCAAAACTAAGAAAAAAAATCGATTCAAAGAACTTAGCCTCTGTAACGCCCTACCCCGTAAGTACCTAACATGATTTTAAAATTACGAACATCATGAAAATAGAGTTTGGAGCTATATTGGTGGAATATAGTGTTTTTGACATTTAGTGGTATTTTGGGGATACTTAGGAATAAGAATAAAATTTTATTATATTGAGATTTTATTGTTAAGATTTAGGAATGCCTTTAAGTGGATTTTATTTTTAATACCTAGTGTGTATTTTATAAATTTAAATACTAAAAAAAAAAAATTCACTAACATTTTTGCCACCTCCACCTTACCACCCGTCACCACCTCCACTTCTCTTTATCTTTTCTTTCTTTTTCAGCCCCTAACTCTTCACCCATATATATATATATATATATATATATATGTCATAGGATATTTTTTTCTTTCTTTTTTTGGCTAGCATTTCGGCAGCCATATAGTAGTATACATATCATAAGTCTTTTTTTGTTTTAAGTTTTGTGGGCAGCCATGGTGATCTTCCAATTTGAGGTAAGAAATTTTGCATGTACTCTTTCCTTTTTATTTTAGTTAGATTATATATATAGTTATATAGTATAGGTTTGTTAATTTTTATTTCAAGATTTAAAGGTTCTTTATGGGTTTTAGTATATAGTTAATTGTGAAATTAATTTTGGGGTTTTATATTTTAGGCAATTTAGGTGCTACAAGTGATCAAATTAAAAAATTTTGGGACTATAAGATTTTAGATCTGCTTTTGAGGATATATATATATATATCCTAAGTTCATTTCATAAGATTTCGATATTATTTAGGGAATAAGACTATTTGATCGGTACCCAGGTATTAAGTATTTTGGTATTATTATTTTGTAGGATCTTAGTACCAGATCTGCATCCAGGTGAGTCCACAAACTCCGTTTTATTATGTTATTTCAAAAGTTACGGGCTATATAAATATGGTATCTAAACTTATCATAAAATATCTACTTTTTTTGAAACGGTATAACGTGCCATGTTTTTCTTAATTGGAGATGTTTTCCACGATGTGTTACATGTTCATTAGAAATGCATAGGATCGGTGCTCCGTATATGTGTTGTCTTTTTAAAACAGATTATTGTTGTGAAAAAGATCTAGACTGTGCACGGGTTTTCTGGAAATATTTATAAGTTGAAAAATACTTTGTGTTTGAAAAGTTATATGATTTGGCATGTATGATTTTAAACATGGGATGTTTGTAATATCTGCATAAGCTGGAGAATGCTTTGGTCCTGAAAAGTTACATGTTTCAACATGCATGAATATAGGCCTGACATTGGCATAATTGTGAAATTTGCATAAGCATGTGATGACTGGCGGATGAGGATTTTTTGTGCTCGAAAATGTTTATGACTTGAATCTGTTATGATGGCCGGGCAATTGGCCTTTCGATTTGTAAATACATATAAAAACCTCATTCTGACTAAGGTTAAAGTTTGGTGAAAATCAAGTGAACGGACGTGTTAGCGGATTGCACTTTACGTGGCTAGTCCCCCGTACTAGGGCCTCTTGCGATGACGTGGACGGGTTTTTGACTCTGATGGTGGATCCACTTGAAGAGGGGCGTACCACCTGGAGGGCGTGGCCCAATCAATATTAACGTGGACATCGCATCATGTTCTGCGGTGGGACGGTCGCCTAGTGGAGAGTTAGGAGGGGCTCGAAACTGAGGTGGGCCCCAGGGCAAACCTTGTAGGTGCCCCAGGAGTCTGTAGCCTGTTTTGACCAGTGATATGGGAGTGTGGTTATTTGTAATCGAGCGCTCGTATGGTGTTCGGCTGGTATTGACTACGAGATAACGGAACTTCTTTTCGATGGCCTTGTTTTGGAGATCCGAACTTTGCCCGTGGAGCCCCACTGTTACATTACATGTTCTTTTAAATTCAGGGCGTAGAAGCTATGCTGATGTGTCTTGATTCGCTCAGACTTTCCAGCTGCGCTCGAAACCCTCATGTAGGTTCAAGCATCAGTTTTGTTAAAACATTAAAAGAGAATGTTTTCTTATAATATTGCATGAACTGCTTTGTGAAGCTGCGTCATCATTATTTTAAAGAAGTCACTACAGCGCACACACACACGTGGACTCACTGAGCATTCTTGCTCACATTTTTCCATATCGTGTTTTCTTCTCAGATTAACTCAGGACGATCAGAGATACAATAGACCGCGGACGTTTTACGCGTGGGATTTTGGTTCAAGTCTCTCCGGAAGGACATATGTTTTTGTGTTGCTCTCTTGTACTCGAGCTGTTTGTAAAGTATTTCTATCTTTGTATCGGAATTACCATAGGTAAGAAGTTTTCTTGAACCCTCTATTTTGAGCTCCTTTTTAGTGTTCAGATTATTTAGTTTTCCGCTGCGTATTGTATATATACTTCTAAGTGTTGCCTAAGGGGTTATGCTTTTGTTTTTAGACTTGTAATTTAGTGCTGAGAGGCATGCAGATATCCTACTAAACAGCAGTTGACCTAGTGGCAGAGTTGGGGTTATCACAGCCTCAGTTCGTGTCAAACGAATTGCCGTCACTGGATTTTGATGTCGCCTGGAGTGGTGAGTTGCTGCCACTTTTGTACTGCTACTGTCTTGTGTAATTAAAATTGAGGGGTATGACAAGGGTAAAAAGGGTGTGTATGAGAGAGAGGAGAACGGGGAGTAGAAATAGAGGGAAGAAGAAGAAGAAGAAGAAGAAGAAGAAGAAAAAGATAAAGCAAAAAGAGGTGGTAGCGATGGTATAAAAGGAAAGAGAACAGGGAGTGAAGGGTTTTCGATGTTGGAAGTCTGTCAGAGAGGTAGTGGTGGGTAGAGACTGTTGTGTGCGTGAGAGAGCGAAGAAGAGAGAAAAAAGTAGAAGGATAAGATGGTGGTGATGGTGGCAAACGGAAAGATGATGACCGAAGGTTGTGGTAAATCTTGGGGAGGAGAAGGAAAGAAGATAGGAGAGAAGATGGAGGATTAGGGATTGCAATTGGAGAAGAAAAGAGTTGTGGAAGTTAATTTTGGGAAAGAACATTGCTGAATTAGGCTAAAAATCAAGTCGACCGGCGCCAGCCAACCCGGATCCCTTTAAAATCTCCTAACCCGCATGAAATTTCTACTTTTTGGATCCGAATAATGGGGCTTTTTTGATTGGGAAGCCTTATGGATAAATTTCTTGTTTACTCATAATGCATTCCGATTCCGAAATATTCTATTTTCTGTTGGAGATTGCGGATATCGTCTGTCTTCGTCTGTTTTTCCAACTCTTTGGCCTGTATACAAAATATAAAGCCTAATAAATGTATTTTAGGGATATTAAATAACTCTCCTACTCACCTTTACAACTTAAAAACGAAAAATTAACAGACGAAATGAAAAAATTAAAAATATAACACTATACTATGTTACACTTGAAGGTACAAAAATAAAACACAAAGGCTCGTCATACTCCTTCTTAGGTGCCACTGGCACCTCTCGAATCGTGAGAATCCAGGGACGTTTTATCCCTTCCTTTTCTTTGCCGAATCGGCGCACGCATCATTAAACCCTTCTTCTTTGGTGCAGAAGATTTACTCTTCTCCTCGCCTACTAAGTGCCTAGGGTTTTTGGATGGAGGAGAATTGTTTACTCGCAATGAACGAGACACATTTATGATTAGTATGATTCATGTAGAACAATATATCATTATTATTAGAAGATGAGGTTAGAGTTATTAGGAATTTAAAGACTACTTTATTCTCTCCAATCCTCATGCCTAATTTCCCTATTCATATCAATTAAAGCTTTAAAAGTATATAAGAAAGGTCATCCTAATATTAAAGGGAAATCAACATCCTCTTCCATGTCAAGATTACAAAGTCTACGGGAAACACAAGGTCTTTAACTTTTACCAAAACGTCTTCTATGATCCCTCTAGGATGTCTAGTACTTTCATCCGCTAGACTTATGGACAATCCTAGTAGGTTTTGGGTTTCCTAGGCCTAGCTTTTTAACCATATTTGTGAGACATGACATTTATGCAAGCTTCTAGGTCAGCTAATGCTTTATCAATGGGAAATTTTCCTATCATGCAAGGGAAAGAAAAACCCTCTTCATTGTTTAATTTCCGTGGTAGCTCTTCCTTTTTGCTTAGTATTATCGAACATTCTTCACCCAAAGTGTATGTCGATGCTTCATCTAATCTCTTTTTCTTTGAAAGCGTCTCCTTCAAATATTTTGCATGTTTGGGTACCGTGAAAGTAAATCACAAAGAGATAAATTAATTTTCAATTGTTTAAAGATATCTACAAGCTTCCTCATGTCTTCTTTGCTTCTATCTCAATTAATGGTCACCGGATAGGGGATCTTGAGCTTGTACGCTTAAATTTCCGGCCCCTTATTCATCTTTCCTTGGTCTTGATCTACTTCATGGGATGTAGAGGCATTAACTGCTATCCTCTCTTCTTTCTTGGAGCTTATCTCTTGAGTCACCACCATAGTTTCCTTTTCAGGAACCTCTCCAATGTAGATTATTGAGATAGCATTTACATGTTCTCGCGAGTTTATCTCCATGTTGCACGAGAGTTCATTAAGGTCTTTCGAAGACTAAATTAGCAATTTGATCAATCTTAGTTTCCAGATTCCGAATTGAGGCATCTTGATTTTGCATTCTATCCTCAATTGTACTCGTGAATTTCATAAGCATATCTTCAAGATTGGATTTTAGTGGTAGATTTGAAGAAGGTTCATTGTACGGCAGCGGTTGTGTTGATCCGCGATTTTGAAATCCCAGAGGATTTTGAGGTCTTTGTTGCCCTTGATTGCTCCATGAGAAGTTAGGATAGTTGCGCCATCTAGGGTGGTAAGGTATTGGAATACGAATTATTCCCTTGCCTATTTCCTTGAATATAATCTACTTGCACCATAGAAACATCCATACTTGGGCACTTAATGTGTTAAAATCTTAAAACAGGGTAGAATCCTAATAACTACAATGCAAGGCAAGTGGACCTAACAATGCAGAAGTGAGTTCAACCCAAGAGTCGAATCTCTCACGGATGGCCGAAGGTTCAAGTACTGATCGTATTTCTAATGTAAGGTCTAGAAAGATGGTTGTTGATTAAAAAGAAATAAAAACAAGTAAATCAATTAAAAGAAAAAAATAAAAACGATTTTTAAAAGAATTATAAAGACAAGAGTTTGGAATGGTGGAATCCCCTTAATCTTTGTTACTAATTCAATTGGAAAAACTTTAGTGAAAACAATGTTGAATTAATTAATTTTGGCCATCACTCAAATCCGGCAATCTCTATCTCTAGGACGAAAGCCACCCTACCCACTAACCCTTAGAGGAAAATCTCTTTTCTCCCTAACAAATTATGTGTGCATTAAAATTAGGTTATTTAAAAGACCTAAAAGTTTAAAATCGTATCTCTAATAAATTTTCCAATTAACCCCCAATTGGTTGCCCTAGATTGTTCTTCCTTTTTCAATTCCAAACAACTTTGTGAATAATCTAATCTCGAACAATTAAATTACGAACAAACGCAATTCTAAGACAACTTAAATAAAAACAAGCATCCAAATCAAGACATCAAACAAAGAATTTCATTATCAAGAACTAGGGTTCAGACCCAAACCAAAAAAAAAAAAAAAAAAAAGACTAACTATTCTTTATAATAAAACTATAAATTAAAATAAAATTCAATAACAAGAAGAGGAAAGAAAGCTAAATTTGAAAATCGAAGCCACAATTGAAATCCCAAACGTCGTCTAAGCTCGTCTTTTGAGTTACCAAGTTGAAGATCGAAATCTTAAATCAAAGTTTTCAATTGTTGAATCTAAAAAACTAAATTGCAGAAATCTTAAAACTTTACTAAGTGAATGTATAAAAGCTGGAATTTAAATAGTGTTTAATCTAACCTAACATATTTTGACACCAACCACTAATCTATCGAAGAATTTCTAACTATCTAATCCTATCTAAGGCTCTCTAATTATCTATCTAATTATGTATACAACGGATGCAAAAATACCCCTTGTATAGAAGTGAAAAATACAAGAAAACTAAGTTGAAATTGGAATAAAATACAAGAAAACTGAGTTTGTTTTGGACTCATCCGCCCTTTGCCAGCATACCCTGCCACTGATGGTAGGGCGAGGCCTACCATCCGTGGTAGGTCTCTGTTGCCAATGCCTTTTGATCCTCGGCACTTACCGCAGACGGTAGGTTAGCCTACCTCATGCGGTAGGTTGCTAAATTTTCACCCACTGCTCTATTTTTGTCATTTTCGCTCCATTTTCATCTAGTTTTTGTTTCCTTTCATCGTATTAACTTTCGGAGGGCACTTAAGACAAGAATAAGAGATACTTAGCTAAAATATATATTTTTACATATTAAAAACACTAAAAATGATGAAATTAACATATAAAAAATATAGACAAATATGCACGTCAAATACCCCCACACTTACCCAGTGCTCGCCCTTAGTTAGCACAAACTAAGCAGGAAAAACGAAGGATATAAAAACTTTTATTATAGAAAGGCAAAACATGAAAACAATATGTGCCGAAATATAACCAATTAATATCTTTAAAACAATTACAGGCGTTGGTAGCTCAAAATAATTAAAAAAAATCATCAAAAACAAAAACAAAACCTAGAAAAAAATAAAAGATAAAACCACTTCAATAGAGTATTTCATTGCCCAACTCCAAAGATAATCCAAAAATAGACAAACGACAAAATAACTAAGTTCACAAAATTACTAAGTTCACCATGAGTTACTAAAGATCTTTTAACAATCAAAGAGTGTGTATATGATTTTGCTCCTGCCATTTTTCACAGAAAAAGAGGAATATTAAGTGATTAGCATCAAGAAATATTTTCAAAAACAATGCATAAAATTCATACTTTTTCTATTACTTAGCCACGTTAAAGTCTATTTTAGGTCATTTTCGGATTAGGTAGGACTTTTTGGCTTATAATGTTAGGCTAGGGACATAAGTAAGTTATAAGTGAAGGTAAAAGGAGACAAAAACAAATGAGAGAAAGCTAATGCAGCCGAACGGAAAAGATAACGAAATAAAACACTTTTCTGCTGTTGTGTCACTTTTCTTACTCATCTTTGTACACTTTTATTCTTTGATGCATACCCCATCTAACAACACATTTTTCTCAAGATCTCATGAATAACCAAAAATAAGAGAGATAGATGCTCGATTTTTTCTCAATATTTTTCTATGAAATAAAGGCACATATATTTTTCGTTTTCTGCCTTTTCTTCATTTCTTTCCCAGCTTTTTCTCATTTTTCTATTTTTTTCTTCTCAAGCATTAAAATTTTTTTTCTTTCTTTCTCTCTTTGCAATAGCAAAAAAACACTGAAGACATGAAAATACCCAAATATCTTTTCTTTTTTTCTTTCTTCACCCCTTTTACCCCCACAATTATTCGTTACATTCCCTCAAAACAACCAAAAGTCTATACTAACATTAGCTCTACGAATTGAGGTTTTATATATTGAAGTTAAAAGAATAAAGAGAAGAAGGGATTAAAACCCTTGGCATGAAGCACAAAAAGGGAACTAGGGATTGACTTCATAAAGGATATATGATAAGAAAGACACAATCGGCTCAAAGAAATCCTAAGACTATTATCTCCGGGACCATCCTAGACTAGACTTCTTTGTTTTTAAAGACAGAAAAATCATAAAATTGCAGGCAAAGTTAAAAAATTATTGTATCATGCTAATAAACCCAAGATTCCTAACTTCAATTACTTAAACAACATTCACAAGTGCATAAAAATCATTGATCATGAAGGAAATTTAGTAAATATAGTTTTCCAAGTAATTAAGGAGTACGTCTTTTTGCGAAAAACCTAAAGAGTTTTACAATTTAATACTCTACTAAGGGTGATAAAAGTAAAATATTTTTGGATTTTTTATAAGTAACGTAACAGGAAAAGAAACTAAAAATATTTTTGAATTTTTAAATTTTCTGATTTTTTTGAATTTTTTCGAATAAGAAACTAACAGAAAAAAACTTAAAAGAACGAAAAAGAAAGAAAGAGACTAATAGAAAAAAATTTAAAGAAAGAAAAAAAGCGAAAGAGACTAACAGAAAAAAAACTGAAAAGAACGAAAAAAAAAAAAGAAAGAGACTAACAAAAAAAAAAACTTAAAAGAAAGAAAAGAATGAAAGATACTAATAGAAAAACCTTAAAAGAACGAAATACCCCCACACTTAAAATCACATTGTCCTCAATGTGGGGGTTAGACTAAAAAGAAAAACGGAAACAAACACATACATGGGAAGCAATCCCGTAGTTATAAAGCGATAAAGCATGTCGGGAAGCCATCCCCACACAAAAATATAAAACAATGAAAAGCGATAAACAAATAAAGGGATGCATGAAAAACATGAAAATAACACAAGAAAGCATGAAAGGAAAAGAAAGAAAATAAAAAGAAGCAAAAATAAAAGAAGGAAAAAGAAAAATAAAACTCGTTTAGGATCTCCTTGTAATGGAAGTGAAAGAATTGAATACCCTATGTAAGACAAGAAACCAAAATTCTAAAATCGAGTCCTAGAAAGATGTTACAGAATTCAAACAATTTCAACTCTTTAAAGGAAAACAGAAGATTAAAGAGGGTCAAGGTCGAAAAAAAACTCGTTTGCGCTTTTTCAGAGCATAAGGATTGGTCTCTTTTAGCGTTCTGAAAATTTCCTTGAACTTCATGAGACGTCTCCTCTCTTCATCATTCCCCTCAGGTTGCTTCCATGATTCCTGTAAAATAAGGAATTATCAACAAGAACAAAGTTAGTTTTGTGAGTAAGGAGGTTTACTCCCTCACTCTTTTCAATGTCGTCTATTTCTGTTTCTTGTCGCCCTTCTTTATGACTCTCATGACTTTCCACAGAATTCTCATTTTCTTTTTCTGGCTCACCTTTCTCAAAATCGTTTTTATTCTCTAGTAAGCACTCATCTTTCTTACTTTCTTCCACTACGCTTGTATTCGGTAGAGGTTCTTGAAATCTTGGGGAAGTGGACTCCTCCGGTTCTTGAGCAGTTTCTTCCTCGTCATCCAGAAACATGGGAAACCTCATCACCTACTCTTCTATATCCCGCAAAGTGACCATACTACTAGGTATATTACTAAGTGGTTCTTCAATGATCATCCTTGCGAATAGTTCGATTTGACTTTACATGTTTTGGAAAGGAGCCGTTTGGCTTCTCTGGACTGCTTCCATACTTTTCATTCCGGTGTTTGCTGAATCAATATACTTCGAAATAAGCTCTTCTAGATTTAGTCTTGGAGGTGATAAATGACCGATGAAGTGTAATTGCATGTTGAATATTGAGCATAATCTCTCCAAGGATCGTTTGACTGAGTCTTCCATTCTGAACTATGCTGTTTATAATATGTATCTATCGTACCCCTGCCAATTTTCTAGGAATATGGCAGCCTGATAATGTGTATACTGAGGCGTAACGACCATGTGTTCCATCCTTTGTTTTAACATCCTTTGTTTTAACATCGATGCCGATCGGGTTTCCATGGTGTCATCGGTATTCATTTCGTACTTTCCAAAACTTGATGGAAACAATTGCATGAGCAATTAACATAGGTTCTAGAAGTAACACGCTAAATACATAATATCCATACCACAAACACCCAAAACACAATAATAAATCAGAACAAAGCAAACAACAAAACAAAAAGTGAGTAAAGCACAAAAAAAAAACGATATTCCTTAAACTTGCTGTCCCCGACAATGGTTGAAAAAACTTGATGTGTTAAAATCTTAAATTGGGGTAGAATCCTAATCACTACAATGCAAGGCAAGTGGACCTAACAATGCAGAAGTAAGTTGTAACTCGAGTGTTAAATCTCTCAAGGATGGACGAAGGTTCAAATACTAATAGTATTTCTAATGTTTAGTCTAGAAAGATGGTCGTTGATTGAAAAGAAATAAAACAAGTAAATCAATTAAAAGAAAGAAAAATAAAAATGATTTTTAAAACAATTATAAAGACAAGAGTTTGGAATAGTGCAATCCTCTTGATCCTTGTTACTAATCAATTAGAAAAAACGAGGACGATGTTGAATTAATTAAGTTGGGTCATGACTCAAATCGGACAATCCCTATCACTAGGATGAAACCTACCCTACTCACTAACCCTTAAAGGAAAATCACTTTTCTCCCTAACAAATTATGAGTGCATTAAAATTAGGTGATTTAAAAGACCTAAAAGTGTAAAATCGTATCTCTAGTCAATTACTCTAACTAACCCCTAATTTGTTGCCCTAGATTGTGCTTCTTTTTTCAATTTCAAATAACCTTGCGAATAATCTAATCTCTTAGCAATTAAATTACAAACAAATGCAATTAGAAGACAACTTAAATTGAAACAAAAATCGAAATCAAGAAATCAAACTAAGAATTTCATAATCAAGAACTAGGGTCCAACCCCAAACCAAATAATAAAAACTACTCACTATTCATTATAATATAACTACAAATTAAAATAAAATTCAATAACCAGAAAGGGAAAACAAAGCTTAGGATTGAAAATCGAAGCAGAATTAAAATCCCGAACATTGTCTAATCTCCTTTTTCGAGTTGCCAAGTTGAGATCAAAATCTTGAATTGAAGTCTTCAATTCTTGAATCCAAGAAACTAATTGCCAAAATCTTGAAACTTACTAGCTAATTGAATGTAAAAAAACTGGAATTAAAGAGTGTTTAATCTAATCTAACCTAACCTATTTTAAAACCTACAACCAATCTATCTAACAATTTCTAAGTATCTAATCCTATTTAATACTCTCGAATTATCTATCTCATTATGTATACAACAGCTACAAAAAGACCCCTTATATAGAGGTAAAAAACAAGAAAACCAAGTTGAAATTGGAATAAAGTACACGAAAAACGAGTTTGTTTTGTACTCAACCGCCCTTTGCCAGTATACCCTACCGCCGACTGTAGGACGAGGCCTACCATCCGCGGTAGGTCTTTGTTGCAAATGCCTCTTGATCCTCGGCACCTACCATCGACGATAAGTTAGCCTACCTCACACGGTAGGTTGATGAATTTTTGCCGGCGGCTCCAATTTTCATCATTTTCGCTCTGTTTTCCTCCTTTTTTCGTTACCTTTCATCGTTTTCACTTTCGAAGGCACCTAAGACCAGATTAAGATATACTTAGCTAAAATATATATTTTTACATATTAAAAATACCGAGAACGATGAAATTAATATATAGAAAATATAGACAAATATGCACCTATCAACACTTATGATTAGGGTGTCTTCCATTATAAAAATCACAAAATATTGCTTGGTGTGGGTTCATGATTAAGATATAAAATTTTAGTTTCTCAAATTTTTTATTGCTCATGGCAGCTAACTTTGACTCCATAGATGTTAGTGTATCCACACTATGCACTTCTGCCATTTTTGCCCTTGGTCTTGGGCCCCCCAAGTATAACTATTCAGGGTAATTTGTTCGATTAGGTCATATACTTGTTGGGGAATTTTAGTATCAGTATATCCACTGGCGAAAGCATCTGTCAATTGCCTAACTCTGAAGCTAACTCCATTGATGAAAGATTGCGTTTTGAATCCCAAGTCCAAACCATGATGTGGGTACTTCCTTATCAATTCTTTTCAACTTTCCCGTTCTTTGTAGAGACTTTCCCCATCGGCTTGTTGGAATGAGAGGATTTCAATCCTCAATTTGGCAGTACGTCTAGGTGGAAAGTACCTTCCAAGATATTTCTCCACCAAAGATTTCGAAGTTGTGATGCAACCCGAAGGTAACAATTCGAGCCATGACTTCGTCTTATCCCTTAAGGAGAATGTGAATATGTGAAGTTTAATTGCACCCTCCGATTCTCTGTTGATTTTGAAAGTACCACACACCTCCAAGAAATTGGAATGTGTGCATTGGGATCTTCATCTTGTAGCCCATCAAATTGACACCATCGTATGATGTTGGGCTTTATCTCAAAATTATTGGCGTCTACCACCGGTCTTGTTATGCTTGGCCTTGTCCCAGTAATGGACGATCTAGCACAGTCTGCCAAGGTACATTTTTCTATTGGAGGTGGTAGATCTCTTGGTCCTCCTCTTTCGCCTTGTCTATAACCACTTGCGTCGTTTTATCCAATGTATTGAAATTGATAGCACGATGGACTTTCCGCAGCGTTCCCTTGATTTCCGAATCGAATTCAACTAATTTACCCTGCTGGCAATAGGGCATAAACTAATGAAAAAAACCTAGAATGAAAGAATCACGTAATAGGTGAGTTTAAAAAAATAGAAGGAGAAGAGCAAAGAATCCTAACTACAACCACAATTCAAATAGGAGTAAAAACAAATAAAACCAAATAAAACAAACACAATTAAATCGGTAAATAAATAGTGTTCCTAATGTTACCGTCCCTGGCAATGACGTCAAAAACATGATGTGTGGCTTCTATCCTAACAAAGTTCAACTTTTAGGGATGCGTACCTATCGGTTTAATATGGCAAGAAATGTCCTTGGATGGTCGAACTCTTAGGACGGTGAAGCACTAGTACTACCTACGTCTCTACTGTTTAGTTAAATAATGAGGTTTCGAAAAGATTTTTTAAAATAAAGAAAGAATTCAAAATTAAGAAAGAGATCAAAGGTTTTGAAATCAAATCTGGAAAGGAGTGTTTAAATGGTGGAATCCCCTAGAACCTTAAGTTAGTTTTATTTAGAAAACCATTGTAATTAATTATTAAAACTCGTTGGTTGGATCTCAGTCTAATGTCAGATAACCCCTATGTCTAGGTGAAGACCCTCCTATTCACTTAACCATTTAGAGAAGAATGTCTTCTCACCTTAACCTGATTATCAACGAATTATATATTATAGCGATTAATCAGTGATCTAAGAACTGTAATTAATATGTCTACTCAATTACCAATTCCTATTATTCTTTTTTCAATTCCAATTAATCATGCGAAGTTAGCAATCATGCGTAAACCGGTAAACAATCCCAACAATTAGACAACAACTAAACAAGAATTAAATAATCAATCATATAAAATATTAACCAATTATTCTAGGGTTTATCCCTATTCAAACACAAAAGACTTAGCTAAACATTATTATAAAATATAAACTCATAGACAAATTCACAAAATAGAATAAGTTTAGGGAGCTTAGGAAAGATAATGAAGACTCCACAGTTTCGGTAAAAGCCCGAGCTCGTCTTCCTACTCGCTTGAAGGAACTCCTGAAATTACACACGAATTCGATCTTCTAATCTTCTTACAAAAATATAGAACTATGAACTAAAACATAAGCTAATAAAATTATTGTATCTAATAGGGTTTATATAGGAGAAAAATCTCCAAATCATACTTTTAGATTACTCTAAACCTTTTCTAGAAGTGTTTTCAATCAAATTACAAAAGGGAAACAAAATAAAGTACAAAAAGGAAAAGTTCCCAAAATTACATAATAGCCCTGCACAACTTTCGGGATCAGGAAAGTCCAGCTTTCTGGAAAGCTAGTAGATGATCTCGTTTTTTGGCTGCCTCACTATTCGAAATCGGATAGCTACTATATGAATTTGGATAGTAGTTAAATCCCAGCACTTGAGTTTTGATGTTCTCTTCTCCATTTTCTTTACTCCAAAGTCCTTCGTTTTGGCTCGTTTTCAACATATCTTAATTCTGAAGGTACCTAGAATGATAATAGAAGAAATGATGCTCAAGAAGTTCATTTTATAAAAAATTATGCTAAAAAAAAATAAAAATGATAAAACTTTAGAGGGCGAAAATAGACCTATCATGTTCCCTCTATCCCTAAAAGTCCTTTTTAGGACACAGTTTGACTCTTCGATGGTTGAAGATTTACACGTCCTAAAATATCATCTACATTAAATTTGTTGGCAAGATATAGTTCTTCTCTAACCAAATGACATTGGAACGATATTAAGCATATCTTCCATATCTCTATGGAACTATAGACCTCAAATTGTTTTATTTAAAAGAATCAAAACCTGCATTGACTGGTATGCAGATGTTGGTTATTTATCTAATCCCCACAAGACACTTTCTTAGACATGCTATTTATTTACATGTGGCGATACTACTACTATATCATGGCATTCTACGAAATAGTCTATAACAATCACATTTTCAAATCATGTTGAATTTATAGTCATTTACGAAGCAAGTCGAGGATATGTCTGGTTGAAATTGTTAATCAATAGTCTCTGAGAAAGTTATGATTTATTCTCTGAGAAAGAAATCCCTACTATATTGTATGAGGACAATACAACTTGTATACCTTAGTTGAAACGAGGATACATCAAGTGAGACAAGACAAATATTTCATCGAAATTCTTCTTTACATATTAGATTCAGAATAAGGGTAAAATTTCCTAAGAAAAAAAGGAGTGGGTGTAAGTTATTGTAATAGATTCGGTCTTGATTTGAACCAGCTGACGTGTTTATTAAGACTTTTTTGCCGACTGCAACTTTTAGGAAGATAATCTATTAGATGGCAATGAGTTAGTTCAAGGATCTTAAATGATCATGTCAATAATTGAGTAAATAAAAATAATCGTTTACTCTTTTTCCTTCACTAGATATTTTTTTCCAATAGGTTTTTCGTATTTTTTTAAAAATTTTATCGGATAAAGTTTTAACTAGACATTTTTTATTTCAAAGACATCCAATGGGTTTGAATTGATGGATGTCTTTACTGTTACTAAAAATATAAAAGCCTCCTACATTATGCCCTCCCTAGCACTAGTTTGAGAGTTTAGGAGAGAAAAGAAAAGAAGAGAAATTTTAAGTTAGAAGAGAAGATAGGAGAAAAGAAAGTGAGATGATTTACTTAAATGTTGTTTGTGAATTTTGAACTGAAAAGAAAATAAATATGTTGTTGTTAATTGGGAGTTTAGTGAGATGTGAAAAGAAACATATCTTTTGACAAAAATAAAATTCGGATAGAAATAATATAATATTTATATGATGTAATTTAATAGAGCCATGAGGGGAACAAGTATTTTAATCTCTATATTTTTTGAGAATGCTCCATTCCTTTCTGTCCAATTTGGAGAGAAATAATTTTAGCTTTTAAAATAATGTGCTACTGATATGTGCTTAATTGTCTATATTTTTATATGTTATTTTCATCGTTTCTCAATGTTTTAATATGTGAAAGTACATATTTTAGTCTAATACCCTTTATTCTTGTCTTAGGTGCCTTAGAAAGAGAAAACGATGAAAGGAAATGAAAATAGATCGAAAACGACAAAAACGAAGTCGATGACATCAACGAAGAAGACCTACTGCCTGAGGTACGACGGTAGGTCTGGGGATCACAAGCGCAGCCAAGGCAGAACCTTACCAGTACCGGTGGGCTATCCTTACAGTCGGCGGTAGGTCCTGACGTCAAGAAGATTTTTGTAGGCAGAACCCTACCACAAATGGTAGTTTTAATCCATTTCAAACTCTGTTTTGCTGTAATTTTTTTTATCTATTTAAGAGGTTACTCTAGAATTAAAGCAGAGGACAACAATTAGGAGTAGATAGTAGATAATTAGGGATAAAATTAGGTTATTCGATTGTTCAATTTTACATTCAATTAGTTAAGTAGTTATTAGATTTTCTGCAATTTAGTTCTTGGAGATCAAGATTTGAAGACTTAATTCCAAGATTTCGAGCTTAAATTGGGGGACTCGACAGACAAGCTCAAGAGACGTTCAAGACTTCGATTGCGGCTTCAATTTTACTCCTAAGATTTCTTTTCTTTACCTTGTTATTGAATTTAATGTTTAATGTCATTTTTATTACAATGAATAGTGAGTAGTTCTTTATGTTTGGATGAGGGTTGAAACCTAGTTCTTGGTTTAATTTCTTGATTTTGATGTTTGTTTTGATTAGGTTTTCTCCAATTATGTTTGTTTGCAATTTAATTGTCAATAAATTCGATTAATCGCAAGATTGATTGGAATTTAAAAAGGAAGAACGATCTAGGGCAACCAATTGGGGTTAATTGGCGTAATTGACTAGAGATACGATATTGCACTTTTAGGTCCTTTGAATCACCTAATTTTACTGCACTCGTAATTTGTTAGGGAGATAAGAGATTTTCCTTTAAGGGTTAGTGAGTAGGGTGGCTTTTGCTTAGAGATAGGAATTGACCGATTTATAGTGATGACCCAACTTAATTAATTCAGCATCGTTTTCTTTGAAGTTTTCCAATTGAATTAGTAACAAGGACTAGGAGGATTCCACCATCCAAACTCTTGTTTCAATTTTTTTTGTTTAATTATTCTCTAAAACCAACTTTTCATTGGACTAAACATTAGAGAAACGATGAGTACTTAAACTCTTATTGTCCTCAAGAGATTCAACACTCGAGTATAACTTGTTTACTACAGTAATAGGTTCACTTGCCCTGTTGCTTAGTTTAGTAGTGCATCCCACGGGTTTAAAATGATACATAATTAGCTAGCATTCCATTTCTCTTTTTTTTCTTCTCCTATACTAGAACTATCAAATTAATAAAATCTAAATCCTTTCTCCCTATATCCCATAATTTCTCTCCATTTTAAAACTCTCACACTAGCACTTAGACTCATCTAATACATCTTCTAATACCAGGCAGGATCATCTAATATATCCTCTACACTCCCTATTACACACCTTTTATAGTAATTTAATTAATATAAATCATATAGAATAAAAGATGAACCTTAAACTCTGAAAGATAAACCTTCGAAAGGAAAGTTACTAATAAAGGAAGTATACTAGAGAACGTCCTAAAGGATGTACTAGATGATCCTGTGTGCTTGTAATACACTTTCTTTAATAGTAACTTTTCACTTAGGGTATATATATACATATATATACACATATATATGTCTATGTATATATATACATAGACATATATATGTCTATGTATACATAAATATGTCTATATATACTAAATAAATATATATGTGTGTATACATATATATATATGTATATTTATATATATACATGTATATATATGTATATGTATGTATATATATATGCATTGTGATAACCCAACTCCTTTGCTAGGTCAATTGCAGCTGAGTAAGGTACTAACGTGGCCCTCGGTACAAAGATGTTTAGATGAAAACCTTGTTCGGAGATAATTAATAGAATATCATAAAAACAAAATAGCGGAAATATGTTTATACTATAAGTGGATTTGTTACCTAAGATACAAGAGGGTGAAAACTAGCTAGTACAAGAATCTTACAACAGACATCTCTCAAACCTTCAAAAGATACAGGAGGTTACACAAAAGATGAACTACCGGCACATGGTGGTAAGCATCATGCACTCCAAGATATAACCCACCAAGACTCTATTGTTTCGTCTGTTAGCTCATCCTATTTGAAAACATGAGAAACAGACAGGTGAGATAGAAAGCTTAGTGAGTCCATGTGAGTGTTTGTTCATGTATATGCTTTCCAAAACAGATTATACAGAAACCAATATAGAATTTCACAAGAAGGTATATGCCATATTTGAAAATCATTTCCATGTCTATTTTCAAAATAATAAATCCATAAACATATGAGGGATTCGAGAGCAACTAGGAAGTCTGAGCGAATCAAGACACATCAGTGGATCTTCAAAAACAAGAGTTACAAAGTCATGCCATAACTAGATGTTGGGCTAAACGGACCGAAATCCAAAACCTATCACGGGATCATTGGAAACAAGACATACCATATTCAATACCAGCCAAACATACACTTACAAGCGCTCGATTTGAATATCAACCTCTTCAAACATATAACCAGGCTACTGACCTAGGCACCTACCAGTTCCTTCCTGAGACTAACCTTAGTTTTGAGCTCCTCTTGGCTCTTTATTAGGTGGCCATCCCACTGTAGAGCATGATGTAATGTCAGGAGCAGTACCAGTTGGGCCGAACCCTCAATGTTACTATGCCCCATTTCAAGTGGATCCACCATCTAGAGTCTAAAAACGTCCACTACAAAAAATACCTCATTTATCGACGTTCAGTGACATGTCGATATAAAATTGTTATTGATGGAATACTGGTGGCAACATGGCCGTTGACTGGTTCTCATCGGTAACAAAGTTAACCAACGCTAGGACTGTCCATAACAGTTATTGCTAACGCATAGACTGATAAAAGCTTTTTGACCCGTCGAGTCCAATCTTATTGTAAATTACCAACAAATAGTCCCTGTCTGTAAGTAGTACTGACGAAATTAGAGATGAACTCCTTTTCCATCGACAGTGTGTACCGATAACTATTACCAACGAGCAATGAGCAACCCGTCAGTAAATGGTATAGAAAAAATAAAAAATGCATACCCACGGTGCTTTCATCGGTAAGCTGTCGATAAAACTTTTTATATATAATCCATAAAATGAATCCGAAACTCCTTGAAATGTAAGAAACCTAACATCAACAATGTCTATTCAAACACAATCTAAAACATTCAATATTAAAAGATCAATAAACTGATACACAAAACATCCGCATAATATAATATCCTCAAAAGTATCAAATACCCTCGAGCCGCCTAACATCACTAGAGGATGAAGGGGGGCATCATCAATAGGGTTGGGGACAACAGTTTTGGGCCCAAGGGCATTGATAAAGGAGGAAGTAGAGAAAGATCAAACCGGCATCTCGGGGGCAGGGACCACTAACTCTAGAACTGCTACAGTCGATGAAGATATTGAGAAAATGGTAGCCATAGGAGCTCTGACAATGTCCATCATCGGTGGAAGAGAGTACTCCAAGTATTTCTGCTCGAATAGCCACTCCATGTGCTCGTCTTAGGCACAAAAGACACCAGAAACAACAACCTCCACTCTCCATATCATCCTCTCCTCGTCATCCGCACAACATGGAGCCAATCTTACAAGAATTGCGGCCTAACTTCTCTTGGCTTGGAGATGAGCTACCTTCGAGCCAACTCCATATTAATGGCCTCGACTCATGCCACCAGCTGCAGTGGCCATCAGGTGGAGATAATCGAGTGTAGCAGTGCCCGTGGTCGTAGCTTCCTCCTCAACCTTCTTCTGTATCTCGTGAAATCTCTCCTACAATATAAAATTTTATAAGTTATATAAACTTTAAAACATTATATAAACTATAAGTTATAAAAAATTAAATAATGTAAACTTAGGTTATAAGTTCACAAAACATACCCAAAACTCTTCGGAGATAAAATCCACATACTGCCCTTCTTCTCCCCCTTCTGATGCTTGTGGAGCTCATCAAAGTACTTGCTCTTTGAGAACCTTTCTTATAAATCCTTTTGCTACAAAAAAACAATATAATTGATTTTTTTCGTTATATTTAATTAATTAAATGAAGTAATAATATTAAATAATGTTCTTACCATCTTCGTGATCATCTCGGTGAAGGAGAAGGACCTACGTGTATGCTTCCCAACTCCCTGTCCCCCCTCCTCTGTCCCTCAGTCCTGTTCTTCTTATTCTGCTTGAACTGGGCTCTTTACTTAGGTTTGATGTTTAAAATCGGGTAAACTTTTAAAAAATATGCAACAAGCAATTGTATCTATCACTACAGTAAAAGAGATTTAACCGGGTTGTCGAACTCAAGGTACAAAAAGCTAAAATACTAACCTTCTATTCTAAGGTCTAGTTTGAAAATTGATTTTTATTTGAGAAAATATTTAAATACTAACAAAAAATGAAATAAACAAGAAGAGTTTTTTTTTAGAAGTAAGAATAATGGTCCCCCAAGATTTTGTCAACTATTTCAATTGGAAAACCAAAAACGGTGTTTAAGAAAAAAAAGGGTGAGCCATCATATGTTACTCGGACAATCCCTATCTCTAGGTGAGAGCCACTCTATTCACTAATCTTTAGAGAAGAATCTCTTCTCTCTCTAACCGATTATGAATGCAAAAAGATTAAGTGATTTAAGAAGACTTAAAAGTGGAAAGAATACCTCTATTCAATCGCCAACTCTTATTATTCAATTAAATGCCCTAAATCGGTTTTCCATTTCCAATTCCAACAAACTTTGCGAATTAATCAATTTTGCGAATTACTTTGGGAGAAGAAAAAGTAAAGCCAAGGACGGCTGGGTTACATATTGTAGATGCTATATCAGCTATGGAAGAAAGATTGACCTCGGTTATCGAGCAAAAAATAGGAAACTTGGCCGGTACATCAACAAGTAAGAATAATTAAACGGTCATGTTTTGTGATTTTTGTAATGGGGGGCATTTCAATCAATAGTGCCCAAGTATGGGAGGACAAGTAGAGAAAGTAGAGTTTGTGCAAGGGAATCTACAAAATAATCCCTACTGAAACACGTAAAATTTGGGATGGACAAACAATCCCGATTTTTCTTTAGGAGGTCAAGGACAACACAAAATACCCTTCGGGCTTTCAGAATAGAGGACCTCCACCGCCTGTACCTTATGAGATGGTTCCACAAAACCATCCTCCGCCAAATAAGACATATTTGGAGGACCTGATGGTAAAATTTATGGCTGCAACAGAAAGTAGAATGAATAACATCGAGGCAGCCTAAAGGAATCAAGAGGCCTCCATTAGAAACGTAGAAAAGCAAATTGGGGAATTAGGTAAAATTGTATCTGAGAGAACTTTGGGAACTCTTCCAAGTAATACCTAAGTAATCTCGAGAGAGCATGTACATGCTATCCCGATGATCATTGATGAGGAGAGTACAAAGGAAGAAAGGATTATCATGGAAGAAAAATGTTCAGCCCTTGAAAGCAAAAGAGGAAATACTATCACAAAAGTTAGAAGACATAGGGATTTTTTATTTTCCTTGCACTATTGGTAGTATTCAAGTAGATAAGGGTTTAGCAAATTTAGGCACTAGCATTAATGTTATTTCTTCATCTATGTGTAAGAATCTAGGTTTAGGGACCCCAAAACCTGTTAGAATGTCAATTATTCCAGCAGACATAAGTGTTAGATACCCTAAAGGGGTAATTGAGGATGTGTTCGTCAAAGTCAAGGATTTAGTCTTCCCGGTTGACTTTGTAGTTTTGGATGCGAAGGAATTTTTTTCCAATTATTTTAGGTTGGCCTTTCTTTCGTACTTCTAGGGCGTTAGTAGATATGGAAAAAAGGGAATTAATACTAAGGGTTGAAGGAAATGAGATAGTATTCAAGTTTCCTTTGCTCCCGACCTTTCCATCAAAAACTAAAGATACATCATGCGTCGTAATTCATAAAACTAATAGAGTATCTTCAAACATGTAGGAACCATTAGAAAGAAAAGCAAAGAAAGGCCAAGAAAGAAACATAACAAACAGAGACAAATTGCCTCTAATTTAAAGAATGGCACGATGGAACGGGCACTAGTACGAAAGAAAGAGTTGAAGAACAACGTGGATTTTCGTGCTCTGGGAGGTGCAATTAGCACGTAAGAAAGGGGAGTATTCTTTAAACTCTTTGTAATTGTAATTGTAAAATTGTACTTTCAAATTTTACGTTTTGGTTTTCCACTTTAATTCTTTGTTGATGTTTTGTTACAAGGTCATTTTAAAGAAAAAATGATGGCCTAAAGGTCTACATAAAGAATATTTGAGTTTATAAGGTAGGTGGCTTGAACGGGGATCTAAAATTGTAGAAAACGAAGCAAAGTAGAGGCTTGATATCACCATACCATGGATGGTAGGGTGCCTACCGTCGTCGGCAGGTTACAGGTGAAATTCGGCGCCCTTTGGTAGAGCCCTACCACGAATGATAGGCTTGCCTTACCGTCGCCAGTAGGTAATGGGTCGGGTTTTTCTAAGGTAAAACGGGTCTAGTCGACCCAATTTTGGTACCAAATTGTAAGTTTTCGTTTGATTTTCTTCACTTTTCTTCCTTCTCTCTCTTCTCAAACCCTTAATTTTGTTATTCCTCCATCTTTTTCTCTCAATATTACCATAACCTTCTCTCAATTCTCAAGCACTCCCCCTCTTCCTCCACAACTTCCGGCAAACTTCAATCTCCTCCGGCGAGAAGAAAGACGGTGACCATCATGCTCTCTCTCTGCTCTAGGTTTGTATCCCTCCTCCTCTCTCTCTCTCTCTCTCTCTCTCTCTCTCTCTCTCTCTCTCTCTCTCTTCTATTTCTCTTCTTTTTTTCTAAAACCCTCTTACCTCCTCCACTCTTCTTTTCCTCATTCTAAACAAATTAAACCCCAAAATCATCCTTTTCTTCAACCTTCTATTGAAAAGAACCCACCTTTCCACTTAATTTCTTTCCCCACCTACCTCCTCTTTTAATTTCTTGTTTTTGTAATTTATTGTAATTTCGGTTGTTTAGGTAAATTGTTGTTATGAACTCAATTTATTTTGTATTTTATTGTGTTTCCTAACAAAATTTTCTAGAAAATAGTCCAAGAAATTTTCCAGCAAACTTTTGGCCAAACTCCAGCGGCGATCCAAACGGCGCAAAAAAATGAGCAAATTTTCATGGTCGTAGTTTGTTTTCTCAAACAAACACAGGCTACGTCTAAAAACTTTGTGCCTTCTTTTTATTTATAGTTCGCTTATATTTAGTTCTTGTTTTGGACTTATTTTCATGTTTTTTATTTTCTTAAGAACATTGTGTTTAGAAATTTGTTAGTCTTTATTTTCTTGTTTTTGCTACACTTTTGCACCCACGGGTGACGCTAGAACACTATAAGACACACATGGGCTATGTTAGGATTTTATTTCTTTTGTGCTTTTATGTTGTGTTGTTGTTCCCTTGTTTTGTTTTCCTTCTTATCTCCCTTTCATTTTTATATATATCTCTCTCTCTATATGGCCCCCAAGAAATACGTCACTTCCTCTTCCAAATCAAAATGGGCTCGTGTTGTGGGGACCTCGCTTGACCTTGATATCCCTCCTTATCTAGAGTATCTCTCTCAGGTGGCCCATGAATGGGTAGCCGAAAGGGCGTCGCTCAAAATCATTGTTGACAAATTATTCGATGACTTAGTCATCGAACATTTTGATCTTTAAAATCTTTTTAGAGGGTTGGGCTGGACTGCTCTCCTTCACATTTCAGGCAATTACTACCCCGACCTTGTTCAAGAATTCTATGCCAACATGACTTATAAAACGAACAAGGATCTCCAAACTATAATCTCAACTATCAAAGGGGTTAGGATCATTCTCAATATGGAATATCTAGAAACTGTTCTTCGGATCCTAGACAATGGGAATTTGGTCACCGTGGATTCATACAAAAAAATAATCGACGAAGACCCAGAACTGGAATTTCGATATAGCTTGTAGCTATTTTGAGGTCCGGCCACAGGCATTGGACCGTCTCAGAATCATCCACTGGGGCAATTTCCCGAGAATCTTCTTTATCATGCTCTTGCTTATTTCTTTAGGCAGACACTCGTTCAAAAAGGGGGCAGCTTTAGTGAAGTTCACATTGTTGATATCTATTTGTTGGATAAACTTTTCAACCGCTCACCCCTGTCTCTTTCTTCCTTGATAATCCAAAAAATGCGCAATACTGGGTGTCATATCACCAAAAAGCGTGTTTTTCATTATCCTGTGCTTTTATCAAGAGTCTTTGCTTCTTGTCGTGTAAAATTTGCAGGAGAACGAAGATTATCAATAGGACCGCAGCAGATTATTAAATTCACAACTTTTAATAACTGCGGTTACGCATGGGACGAGGAGAGTATGGATCCCAACATCTGAAGAAGATAGGTTGCGGGACCGTAACCTGGCCGGTTTTCGCAAAATAAAGAAAACCACCCAAATCGGCCTGGGGCCGTCTTCCTCGCAACCAGTTCAGGATGATGATGAGGCCGATGAGTCCTACAATCCCTCAGATAATGAGGAGGATGAGGCCGGTGCCTAGAATACGATCCCAATAGATATACTCCAAACAGAGATGCAGACTACCTTTGAGCAACTCCTGATCAATCAAGAAATCCAAGGGATGCAGTTAACGGAAATAGTAGAATCCCCTTGCCGCTATGCAGACGAGTTGGGACATCAAAGGGCATCAATAGATTGCCAAGAAGTAATACTAGCCCGTTTATTCCAAAGATTCATGCCTGATCAAGGCAGCAGTGGAGGAGGCGGTACGGACTTTGGTCCACAAAAGGGAGTTTTTCTTTCTTTTCTTTTATTTTATATTTTTTTCTTTTTTTCTTGTCCTTTTTACATTTTTTTCTTTGATTTTGTGTTATTTGTTTTTAGTTTATTATTTTATATTTTTGTTTGATGGCTTCCCAAAATGCTTTATATCTGCAGGATTTCTTCCCATGTATGTGTTTGCTTTCATTTTTTCTTTTAGTTTAACCCCCACATTGAGGACAATGTGATTTTAATTGTGGGGGGTAGTTTCATTCTTTCAAGTTTTTTGTTTCTGTTAGTTTCTTTTTCATTTTTATTTTTGTATAAGTTTTTTCTGTTAGTCTATTATTCTAAGAATTTCATCAAAATCAGAAAATTTAAAAATTCCAAAAATATTTTACTTTCTTTTCTTGTTACTTTATTTTTTAAAAATCCAAAAACATTTTATTTTTATCACTTTTGATAGAGTTTCCAACTGAAAAATTCCGTGAGTTTTCAAAAAAGGTGAATTACTTAATTACTTTAAAAACCATATTTACTGAAGTTTTACATGATCAATAGGTTTTATACACTTGTGAATGTTGTTTGAGTAATAGAAGTTTAGGAATCTTGGGTTATTAGCATTATGATAATAATTTTGAACTTTGCCTGTAATTTCATGATTTGTCTATCTTTAAAAACAAAAAAGTCTAGTCTAGGATGGTCCAAAGATGATGGTTTTAGGCCTTTTTTGAATCATTTGTGCCTTTCTTATCATATATCCTTTATGAAATGAATCCCTAGTTCCCTTTTTGTGCCTTCATGCAAAGGGTTATACTCCATTCTTTTCTTTGTTCCTCTAACCTCACTATATAAAACCCCGATTCGTGGAGCTAATAGTCAGTATAAACTTTTGGCCATTTTGAGTGAACCTCAATTCATGATCTATTGCTTATTATAGACTTTTGGCTATCTTGAGTGAAAGAAACAAATAAGTGTGGGGAAAGAGGGGTGAAGAAAGAAATAAAGAAAAGCACTATTGTATAAAAAGAAAGGGTATTTTTGAGGAATTTCATGTATTTTGTGATTTTGGATTGAAAAGAGAGAAAGACAGAAAGAAAAATAGTGATTCTAAAAAAAAAAATGAAAAAAATAAAAAAAGCTAGAAAAATGAAAAAATTGCAAAAAATGAAGAAAAAAGAGTTTTTATTTTATAGTAAAATCTTGAGAAAAATTCAAGCATCTATCTCTCTTACTTTTGTTATTTTGAAAAAAACTTGAGAAAAAGTATGTTGTTAGATGGGTGTATATCAAAGAAGAATGAAGAAAATTGTACAAAGATGAGTGAAAAAAGTAAAAACGGCGGCTGAAAAGTGTTTGTTTTATTTCGTTATCTTGTCCTTTCGGTTGCTTTAGCTCTATCTCGTTTGTTTTTGTCCCTTTTCACCTTTGTTTGTAACCTACTTATGTCTCTGGCCTAACATTACAGGCAAAAAAGTCCTACCAAATTCGGGAACAACCTAAAATAGACTTTAATGTTGCTAAGTGATAGAAAAAGTATGAATTGTATGCATTGAATATTTCTTGATGCTAATCACTTAACATTCCTCTTTTTCTATGAAAGATGGCATGAGCAAAATCACAGACACACCCTTTGATCGGTAATGATTTTTGTAACTTAGATCTTAGTGATTTTGTAGTTGTTTATTTTTGGATTATCTTTGGAGTTGGTCAGTGAATTATTCTATTGAAGTGATTTTATCTTTTATTATTTTTCTTAGTTTTGTTAAGTTTTTGTTTTTATTTTTGTTGAGTTGTTTTTCAGCTACAAATGCCTACACTTGTTTTTAAGGTTTTAACTGTTTATATTCAGGCTTCTGTCATTTTCATGTTTTGTCTTTCTTTTATTAAAGTTTGTATCCTTTGTTTGTCTGTTTAGTTTGTGTTGTCATGTCACGACAAAGATCAACATGCTAAGCTACCATATTATTGACTATGAGCTAGGGGTTATCTTCCATCCGAGATAATATGAAAAGAATAATGTTTTCAAAACAATATATGCATGTTTTAAATGCTTTATTCTAAACTGGTTTTTTCTTAATTCCATAAATTGTTTCACATTTAATGTCCAGTGGAGGTTCTTTTAGTCTTTTGGGGGTAATTTTGTTTGAGAATAAGCTTACCGACAAATTATAAGTACAAAAAAGGAACATAGTACTAAAATTTGTTTAGTACAAGTATGTCTCGATAGACCCCTGTCCAACGATTGGGGATAAATCCACTAAAGAAGGGCACGAAGCTGCACAAACATAGAAGGACATTAACTAAAGAGTACAATACTCTATGTTAGTTTCCATGCTTGATACTTTAAGCTTGATGCACATGTATATTGCCACTTTACATGGGCTTGACTTAACTCTATAGAGAGATGCTTGGGCCTGATGGACTTAAATCTATGGTCCTTATCTCCCGTGATTTCTCTTTTAACATTGAGGTTCATACTGAGATGTTAAAGCAGAAACCAAACACAGAGTTAGATGCCAAGTGTAATTAAAATTAAAAGGGAGTCTCTTCAACCCAGTATTGTGTTCAAAGGGAAATGTTTTAGATTTGATGTAAAAGTCACATGAAACAAGACTATCTATAGCTAGCTACCAAGGCTACTATACAATTATCTACCTTGAGTTATACAATTATACAATTATCTACCAAGGCTATTATACAATTATACAATTATCTACCTTGAGTTATACAATTATACAATTATCTACCAAGGCTATTATACAATTATACAATTATCTACCTTGAGTTATATCCTATTGGCAAGTTCCACATTCTCTAGGATAGTATATTTTGGAGCCATCGACTATGTTGATAACTCCTTACTAGAGTTTAGAAGGACAAAGAAACTCTGTAAAAGGGGAGGATAGTCTACGGGTCAGTACTAGAAGCTCATGTATAGTTCTGCACAGTGGGAGATATTTTGGCTTTTAGTCTTGAAAAAATAATTTCCTTAAATGATGCTCTGTATGTGCCTAAGTTTTAAAGCAAATATTGATTTCCATTTCCCAATTCATAAGCGATGGATATTCAATGAATTTCAAAACTGATGTTTATATCGGTAGAAATGGAAAGTTCATTTGCTAAGGAAGTACATAAGAAAACTAATACATCCTATCTCAAACCAAATAAATAACATAGAATTAGAACAATGTAAAAGAGAAAGTGTTGTTCCATGTGACTTGTATTTATGGACCTTAAGTTATGAATCAGATAGTCATCCAAAGTGAGTCCTTAGGCTTCTTGGTATAGGAAGAGTAGCCTCAGTATGAATATTGCTTTAATGGAAAAGATGTCTGGTAGGCCATTTACCCATATAGCATAAAGTTCCAAGTAAATATAAGTCATACCTATGTAAGTAGTCCTAAGACTACACCAAGTAGAGGAGGCTACAAGTACTTCACAACCTTAATGGATGGTTACTCAGATTTGGTTACATTTACCTACAAGATGCCAGTCTAACTCTTCCAAGAGTTTGAGATTGGAGTGGAACATCAATCACGTAAAGAAATCAAGGGACTGAAATAAGAACGTGGTGGAGAGTACTTTTTTCGTGAGTTAGGATTACATGATACGCCAAGGGATAGTATCTCATCTCACCATATAGAGTATACTCTAGCAGAATGGTTTAGCATATATGTGAAATATAACTGATGTGTAAAAATAAAACGGGGAATTCTAATCACTACATGCAAGACAAGTGGACCTTGCGAATAGTCTAATCTCGCGACAATTAAATTAAAAAGAAATGCAACCGGAAGAAAACTTAAATTAAAACAAGCATCGAAATCAAGAAATCAAACCAAAAACTTCACAATCAAGAATTAGGGTTCAACCCTATATCCAAACATGAAAAATTACTCACTATTCATATGAATAAAAACTAAAAATTAATTAAAGAATTTAATAACAAGAAAAGTAAAAGAAATCTTAGGATTTTAGTGTTGAAGTTGAAGTTAGATCTCGAACGCCTTCTAAGATTGTCTCTCAAGTCACCAAGTCAAAGACCAAAATCTTGAATCAAAGTCTTCAATTCTTGAATCCAAGAAATTAAATCTTGCACAAAACATGAAATTCTATAACTAAAGAAAATATAAAAGTTGGAATTTTAAAGAGTGTTTAACTGATCTAACCTAATTAATCTGCTTCTAATCTAAAATCTAATGTAAGCTAAATCTAATCTGAAGTAATTATCTATGATTGTATCTAATGGTATCTAATTGTGTTTTCACAGTGGCTGCAAAAAAGCCTATTTACAGAGGTAAAAGTACAAGAAACCCAAGCTAAAGTTGAAATAGAAATAAAGAAAATCGAGTTTGAAAAGGATTGGATTTTTGCCCTTACCAGCGTACCTACCACCGACGGTAGGGTGAGGAGAAGGTAGGTCTCGGGTTATAGCTTCCTTGGCCATTCACGGCACCTACTGTTGATGGTAGGTTGCCCTGCCATCCGCTGTAAGTACGGCTGCTTTGTCGACGGCTTTTGTTTTCGTCTTTTTTGCTCCGTTTTCATTTCTTTTTCGTCATTTCTAATTCTTGAGGGTACCTAGATAATAATAAGAGATATTTAGCTTAAATATATACTTTTTCATATTAAAAACACTGAAAACAATGAAATTAACATACAGAAAATATAGAAAAAATTATACTTGTCAATAACACTTAAGGAAAAGGTAAGGGCATGTTGTCTCATGAACCTCTATCAATCTCTTTTTGGATATGCCCAAGAAATATAGGAACAAATTCTGAACTTGGTGTTTTCAAGGCAGTACCCAAGACAGTATATGAGATGTGGACTGGGTTTGCAAACCCAGTATAACTGTTCATAAGATATAGAGTTGTCTTGCTTATTTACTGACCAAAGGAAGCAAGCTTGATCCAAGATCAAATTATGCTATATTCGGTATAGAAAGATTGAACAAGTATATTTCAATCGTCCTAAGAAGCAGAAACTGCTCATTAGCACTCCTGCTAGATACTTTGAGGATGATTAAATAATATCTCCTAAGGTTTCCAGAAAGGTAGATGTGGAAATTAGAAAGTCTGACTCTCAGGGTTCTAAACCCAGTGGAAGTATCAAATGATACGACCGTCTAAGCATCACAAAGGGCAGAGCCATATTGTAGTGGGTGGATTCATAGAGTTTCCGATGGAAGAATATGAGAGGCCTTCGTCCTAGTCTCTGACCTTCAGGAGTAGGATCTCACTAGGTTGACTAGGCTATTGTGGACAATAATGTTGTTAAATAGTAAGAGGGCCATAAAGGTCGTGATTCAGTTTTGGGACTTCAATCATGTCTGAGATCTTGTCCCAGCACCTGTGGTATAAACCTATTAGGTGCAACTAGGTTTACAGGAAGTAAAGAGGCATAGATGAGAAATGTGTAAACTTATAATCTAGGATGGTTACAAGGAGTTATTCTAAAAAAGACAAGGTATCTACTGTTCGAAAACTTTTGCACCGTATCCATGCTTAAATCCATTTGCATACTCCTGGCCATAGTGTTTCATTTATAACCATGAGATATTGCAGATGGATGTAAAAAAGTTCTTTACAAAAGTGCATTCTTGGTAAAGATGTGTAAATAGATTAACAAGATGAGCTTATTGCTAAAGGCCAGGGATACTTGGTCTGCAGGCATAAGGGGTTCATTTATGGACTTAAGAAAGCATCATTTTATGGTTTCATTAAAAATGTGAATGCAATATGTTTCCATAATAACTGGAAAGAGCTAATGTATCTTTATTGGTACTTTATAAAGATGACATTTTATAGATCGAAAACAATGTCAAGTCATTGTCATCTATAAAAGTTTAATTGTCTTTTCAATTAAGTATGAAAGACACAGGAGATGTTAATTATGTTCTCAAAATCAAGCTCTTTTGCAATAGAAAGCAAAGAGCATTAGATCTTTCTGAAGTCACATAATTAGAAAGATTTTTGTCAAAGATTGGCATGGACCAACGTAAGGGAATTTCTATTCACTTTAGTCATGGTAACTTTCTCTTCTAGAATGTGTGTTCTTCGACACAAGAAGAGAAAAAGATAAAGAGAAGGATACCATACGCTATTGCTATATGAAATCTTTTTAATGCTATACTTTGTACAAGGTCAAATATCTACTTCGCTTTTGGCATAGTTAGCACATACTATTCAAACCAAGGGGAAACTTACTGGCTAGTAGTAAGGCATATTATCAAATACTTCAAAATTATGAGAAATTATATGCTAGTTTACAGAGCCAATGACTTATGTTCTTTATAATTATACGGACTCTGAGTTCTAGATGGATGAAGATAAAAAGGAAATCCACTAATAGACTTATTTTTGTCTAGAGGAGCTCTTGCATGGGGAAGTATTAAGAAATTTTTTATTATTGATTCTGCATGTAATCAGAGTGTATACTAGCATCTGAAGTGTCTAAGAAGGCACTCAGAGTAGAAGTTCTTTCTAGAACTCAGTGTTGCCTATTGCGGACAGACCGATGGTCATGTTCAGTGACAAATGACAACAATGTCAAAGTGCAGGGATCCTATAAACCACAAGATTGACAAGCACATTGAGAGGAAGAACCACTTGATTCGGGAGATCATCCAGAAGAATTAGATAATAGTGGAATAGATTCTTCCAAAAAAGTATAGGGTAGATTCATTTACCAAGGCTTGAGTAGAGAAGGTGTTTGAAAACACTTAGATGCTTTAGGGATAGGGAATTGGGGACTATATTAGTCTTTGTTGTGCAAGTGGGAGTGTGTCAGGAATTATTCCCAAAAGGACTTCTATTTGATGTAAAACTTTATACTGAACGGAATTGATATGAAATAATCTTTATGATTATGTTTTTGTAAGGATGCATTTATTTATTATATATATATATATAAGGTCCACGTACTTTAAGTAATCCACATGTTGTGGTGTGCTTCACAATAAGGAGCGGATTGCTGTTACTTAACGTACAAGTAATAATGTTTTTGGCCAGTCAATGGATTTGGGCATACCATTGAATTAAAGGTCATTGTATTATAGTCTCCTTTATGGAAGATCGTATCTTAGATTAATGAGTAATCTTCCCATGACTATTGTACAAGTAATTGGAGCATATGGAAATGGACCCCGTGAGTAGAGTTTTTCGAGAAAGTACTATTAAAGAAAAGAACATAGTCTATCACAGCCAAACCATGGACAAGTACTCTACGGTTAGAGTACAAGTTGGTAGTCTAACAAAGCTAAACTCTCTCTACTTAGATGTGCTATACGTGAAACTACTAGCCATGAAGTAAATAATCCTTGCATGTTAGGTAGTTGGAATTAGGGAGTGAAGACACACTCGTATAATAACTTCTATGGTAATCACCCCCTTGTAATTGTCTGGGATAATCTATAAGATCTAGGGACCTGGGAAATGTCTTTGCATGTTTGCTTTAGGGTAGCTTCCTAAGATAAGCAATGGACGTTCTGAGGAATCATTAATTCCAGGACTAGACATCTACGATGGTAGATGTCATTGAGGAAGGAGTCAGTACACTCAACCTATACTCAATGATGTGTGTTCTATAAAGGGGTATTCTCGTATTACACCTGTAGGTCGATGACCTCTTTACACAGTAATGTTCTAAGGGTCAATATCTACATATAGTGATAAATGGAGATATTTTAACTGAGAAACACTATTATCATATAGCAATGGTATTTTTCCCATTTTAGTAGCCTAGAATAATTTAGTCTTTGATCCCTGGAGTAGCTCAAAATAGTTGGGTGACTTAATTGTCACAGCACAAGAATAAAGAACTTGAGAAGAAATAAGGGTTACTTAATTAATAGAGCCTAGGATATTCATTTAGTAAATTGGCAAAGTTATTAATTAGATAAGAAGCTCAAAGTCCTTGTTATTAACTGGGCTTGTGGTTATTGGGTTTTTTTAGTTAATATTTTAATTAAATGAAGCCTAGAAATAACTAGACCAAGTAGAGAAAATCGAGGTTGTTATGAGTTGGAGCAAAAAGTCCAAGGCCCAGAGTATGAGCCTTAACTAAAATCCTAACGCTTCTTCATCTTAGGGTGGCTGGCCATGTGCTCAAATTAGGCTCCTTGGAGGCTTAGATGGTTGGAGAGAAAAAGGAGGGAGTTGTTAGGATCACATATGAGTTGGAAGGCTCACTCTTGTTGATCCCTAATATCCAAGATCTTTGAGATTCACTCATTCTAGACATTATGGACAAAGTTTCTAGACTTTCTCTTCCATCTTGTGGCTAAAAATAGTGATAGAAAGAAGAACACAAGTTCTTCAAGTTTCTCTCCAAGAAAAAGACTTCTTTTCTCTTCTTCTCGATAATTTTTCACCATAGATTCTTTTGGGCTCAAAGAAGATAATCTAGAAGACTTGAAAGCCTATGTTTTTCATGAGAATAATAGGAGGTTCGCTGGAAAAGAAGACACAAAAAATGGCAGTAAAATAATACAAAACCAAAAATAGAAGCGAAACTCGCGGCTACACAATTATAACCTAAGTGTAAAGCACCCTCAAAAGTATAAAAGTTCCATCTTTTGCGCCTTTTCCTAATTCCACTACCCCTACGATATACTTTAGATACTTTATTTTGTGTAATCAATCACATTCAGTGATTCTTTCATCTTTTTTTCTTTCATAAAATTAGCTATAAATAACCATGAAATATTTGAAATTTTATGTTTATAACCATGGACTTTTATTTTATATTCTTGTAATTATGAACTATTTTTTCTTTTCTTCTTATAGCCACAAACATTGATTTAATCTATTTCCAGCCATGAGCTATTTTTTTTTTCTTGAAATAGCGATGAACTATTTTTTACATCTTAAATATTGCCATGAGCTATTTTAATAAATTGCTATTTTGGAGAGGTTAAAAATAGTTCATGGCTAGAAGAAGATACAGTAAAAGTTTATGTCTATAAACAGTAAAGCGAAAATAGTTCATGGTTAGAAAAAGATAAAATGAACGTTCATGGTTATAAAAATAAAAGTTAAAATATTTTATGGTAAATTATTTATAGCTAATTTTCTATTTTGTCATGTTTGTTTATACTTGATTAGAAGTGGTAAAACCTGAGTGTATGGGATCATTGTAGTTGTTTACGGTTTGTGCGGTTGATTTATAAAACCCATTTGGGGTGATGCACTTGTGCAACGATTTATATTTCCCAACCATCTTTGTCAAAAAAGGATTTACTGTGAGATTGGGAAATCCTTTGATGTGGCTCAAGGTAGTGGATATAGACATTTGGTAGAGTCGAACCGCTATAAATCGCTGTATTCTTTTCTTTCCCTTCACTCTTGTTATTCATTAATTGTTTTATTTTTAAGTTCTCTTTTATTTGTTCTTGCTGAAGTGTTTATAAAGAAAGGGTTTTCTTAAATAAATCAAGAGCTTTGAATCAAAAAGTGTCTAAAGTTTGCTAAGATCTTGATTCACCCCCTTAGGTTCATTCAATTAGTATCAAAGCCTAGTCCTCTGTTTTTTTGTTTCATAACCTAGAGGTAAAGTTTATTGTGTTAAATGGAAAACAACAATGATTTGGTTAATTTTGAAGGAACTTCCATAAATAGACCCCCTCTTTTCAATGGAATAAATTATATGTTTTGGAAAAACTGTATTTCGTATTTATATTTGTTATATGAATTT
The DNA here is from genome assembly GCA_028651295.1 of Catharanthus roseus. Lineage (NCBI taxonomy): Eukaryota > Viridiplantae > Streptophyta > Magnoliopsida > Gentianales > Apocynaceae > Catharanthus > Catharanthus roseus. The sequence continues at coordinate 35,558,037 of JAPQWS010000159.1, read as the reverse complement.
TGATCTATGGAATATTGAAAAAGATCCTCACATAAAGTTTCAGATGTTTGGTGAAAGAAAAATTGCAAAAAGGTTGTAGGAATACATTAAAGATGACACCAAGAAGATGACATTGAATTTCCAAGCATTGAACATTTTGTTTTGCGCATTAGATGCTACCAACTACAATTGTGTTAGTGGATGCGAAACCGCTAATAAAATTTGGAAGCTTTTGGAGGTCACTCATGAAGGTACCAATAAGGTAAAAGAATCCAGTAGAAGTAGGATTGTAAGAAACCGACCTCTTCACTATGAAAAAATAATGAGACTACTACTGATATTTTCACTCTCTTCTAATAGTTTGAATGGTTTGAATGCATGTGGCAAGAAAAATTCATTAGGTCAACAAAATACGAAAATCTTGGATGCACTATTGAAATCATTGAAGTGAAATGATGCAAAGACGTTACCATTTGGAGGAATTAATTGGATATTTTTTAACTTATGAAATGAAGTGAAAGAGCTAGTCAACAAAAATGGAGATGACCAACGGATGAGAAAAGGAAATGCATTAAAAGCTAATGAGCTTTTAAGTGATGATGATTATTCTCTTTGAGAAGGAGATAGTGAAGATGATTTAGCTTTAGTCTTATTAAATCAAGTATAAAAGGAACTCAAGCATCTTCGCTTTGTAAACCGAAGTGCTCTGAATGTAAAAGCACTGACCACTTAATTGCTGATTGTCCAAAGCTCAGACAGAAAGATACAAAGGAGAAAAAAAAAAGAAGAAGAAATATATCAAGGGCAAGAAAGAAAAAGGTCTAGCTGGAACTTGTAATGAACAAAATAGAAGTAATCATGAAGAATAATCGGAAACTGAGTAAGAGGTTCTCTGTTTCATGACAATAGAAAATAAAGTGGAATACTATACAAGAACAAAAGAGAATAAATGGTTCTTGGGATCGTGAATGTTCAATAGATGAGCTGAAATACATCTCACCGACATATAGAAGAAGGTTTTGTTACTTTAAGATATAAGAAGAAAGGAAACATCATGGGCATAGATAATATTAGTGAAGGTAAATATTCTTTCATCCAGATAGTGAGGTTGATAGATGGCTTAAAATACAATTTTCTGAGTATATCATTGTAAAGTAGATTTCCAAGATGATACTTGTGTTATTCAGAACAAGAAAAATGGTACACCTATTTTCACCATGGGAAGGGAAGATAATTTATATGTTCTCTATCTCGATGAATTGATTTCTAACAATGTAAAATGTCTCTCTCTATGTATGGATGAGAACTATTGATGGTACGAAAGATTGTGAGATGTTGGAATGGATCTATTAAGGAGATTATCCTCTCAAGATCTTGTAAGAGGTTTATCAAAAATGATTTTTCAAAAGAACATAACTTTGCCATGCTTTCCAATATGGAAAACAAACCAAAACATCTTTCAAACTAAAGAAAATGGTTTCTACTCAAAACACCTTGAACTTGTGCATATGGATAGATCTCTTAGTACGTTTGAGTATTTCGAGTATTGGAGGAAAAATATATGCTTTTGTTATCGTTGATGATTTCCTAAGGTTTACTTGGGTTTTATTTCTTTCTAAAAAAATGATGAAGCCTATCAAAAATTTTTAAAGCTCCTCAAAAGGATTGAAACCTCTCTTAATTGCAAATTAGTTTCTATGAGAAATGATAATAGTATAGAATTTCATAACCAATATTGTACCAAACTAAGTGATGAGAATGGGATTTCTCACAAATTTTCAACTACCAAAACTCCCGAAATAAACCAGTGTTGTTGAAAGAAAAAATCGTACTCTACAAGAAAGGGAAAATTCTATGCTTTGTGATAGTGGTTTACCAAAATAGTTTTTAGTTGAAGGCATAAATACTTCTTGCTATATTATGAATCGTGTCCTAAGACCATTCATAGGCAAAAACACCTTTTGAATTGATATTTGAAAAAACTCCTAGCATTACTTATTTCAAAGTTTTTGGATGCAACTGTTTTATCCTCAATACTAGTGATAATATCAGAAAATTTGACAAAAAGTCTGATGAAGGTATCTTTCTTGAGTATTCCTCAAACAAGAAGACATATAGAGTCTACAACAAATTAAAAGAACTCTTGTTGTTGAAGAATCTGTACATTTGAGTATTTAAGAATCCAAAATTTACAACTAGAATAAGGAAGATCATGAAGAAGACTCTATCGAAGGTGAAGCATTTGAAAACAAATAAGTAGAAACGATAAATAAGGATAAGAAGAAATACAAGATAATACACCACAAACAAGTGAAGATGAAGAAGAAGAAGAAGAATGAAAAGAAATACCAGGAGATTGGAAGCACATCAAAAGTGATCCTAAAGATCAAATTATTGGTGATCCATCTCAAGTTGTAAATACTAGAAGTTAGTTTATCGATAACTTTGCTTTATTTTCTCATATTGAACCTACAAACATTGATGATTCTTTAAGTGGTGATTTTTTTATTGTTTTTATTGAAGAAGAACTAAGCCAATTTGAAACAAATAATGTTTGGAAAGTTGATTCTAATTTTGGAACAAAATGGGTTTTTTCGAAATAATCAAGCAGAGTACATTGATTATGATGTAAGTTTTGCTCTAGTTGCAAGATTAGAATTCATAAGAATGCTTATTGCTTTTTCCTCTCATAAAGGTTTTAAACTCTACAAATAGAGTCAATAATTCTTTTCTAAATGGTTATCTTGAATAGCACTATCAAAATGGGCTGGAACCTGTGTGACAGACCATATTGTCTGACTTTTATGCTGATATGGATTTATAAGTACAAGACAGTTTATGATATGATCCCAAGAATGGATGAAGCAGTAGAGGTTATGGAAGGATCATTAACAAGTTCAAGGGCGAAGAAGAGTATATAATTGGTAGCATGGAAGCTTTTGCTTCACATATATTTTTGAGAACTTTCCGATCCAAGAACAAAGATGAAGCCTTCAACAACTTTGTGAGAACTATTTAAGGATTTCACAACATTAAAGTATGTTTGAATTGGAATTTGTTTTGTATATCAAATCATTATAGGAGTACAACACATTTGGATTAGCTTATAGTTTTTGCACACTTTTGTTTATGAGTAATATCTTGAGATGTACTTAATAAAAGAAAATGATTCAAGCTTCTATGTACAGATAAAGAATGAGATAAAACTTTAGTGAGACAGAAAGAGTTGAATTGGAATTTTGAAGCTTAAAAAACTGGTCGGGCCCAACATGCCCTACCCGAGTAGTTTTTATTCGAATTTTAATGGACTTTATTTTTTTACTTTCGGTTTTTTAATTTGAGAACATGTAATTAAGTAGCCTAATTCCCATTATACCCTTAGGAGTTTGTTAATTTACTAGGGTTTAGGATGAAAGCTTGTGTAGCCTATAAGTACATCTTATACTTATAAGATAGACAATTTTTTATGATATGAAATGAAAATTGTAGGTTTGCTCCCGACAATTTTCACTAGGGTTTCCTAGGATTTTTTTATCTTCTCTCTTCTACTATGTCTATCACCAATCTGATTGAAATTAGAATCCTTAAATGTGATTTTTAAGGGATTCTAGATCATTTTCAATTCCTAATCCTCAAGAGCTGATTACTTTTTAGTAATTGTAGCTTGTTCTTAGGTTTCTTCTTTGTGAAGAATAGGTGAAGAGTTTTAACTCTTCATTGATGATTCCATTAGGGGCAAGATTATAAACATTTCTTCGAGAGGGTCTAGCATTTATCATTAGGTTTGTTTGAGGGGGTTTTTAATACGAAGTCTTTAGGTCAAGGAGGTAATCTTCGGCAAGGAATTTGAGCTCTTCAACAAACTTCAAGGGAGCTCATATCAAAGTGGTATAAGAGAAACCTCCTTATAAGGTTATGCTATATGTGTATGTATCCATTTGAATCGATTGAAAAGGAAATTGGAAAGAAAAATTAAAAGACAATGAAATCTGGAAAAATCTCAAGTATAAAATTTTTGCTGAAAGAAAGCCATGAAGAGTATAACAAATGAAATATTTTTTTGTGAAATTTATCTTGAATCAAACCTTGTTGAATTGAGAAGAAGTTCCAAAAAATTTGATGACATTTGGAGTTATATGGATTGAGTTATTGATGAAATGGTTCAAGATGTCATTGATGCTCTCTTTTCTAGAATTTGTTTGTACTCTAGATTTTCCTTTGTTTTGGAGCAATTTTGAAAAAACTGAACCGGTCAAGCTACTGGTTCATGGTTTATTAGTTCGACTGGTCAACAGTGGTCGAACCGGATAACAACATAAATATATTAAAAAAATTTATAAATATGTATCAATATTCATCGACATACATATTATAAATCATTTATTACTAAATATAATTAAAAACTAACCAAAGAAGATTATAAACCTTATTAAGTAAAACTATATATAAATAAATATAAATTTTAGTGAGCAAATTATAAAAGAATTTAAAAAATTCAAAAATCGATTCAACTGGTTCAATTGACCAATCAAACCGGTCCAATAGGCTGATTGAACGGATTTTTGACCAAGTTTGACCGGTCTAATTGTCAACTGATTCTTTAAGAAAACATGATTGGTCTATGGTCCACTAACCGATTCGATCGGTGGGACCGGCCAGTCTGATCCGGTTTTCTCAACATTGTTTTGGAGTTGAATTGTCATTTAATTTATTTGAAAAGCTTATTGTTGATTATACTTGCTACTTTGTTGTTCCCTTGGATTAGACGATCTTTTCTTTTGCTCATATCCCTTGAAAAATGTTTTAGAAATTCATACACTCTAGGTATTTGATAAAAGTCCTCTTGGTCATTTGCATCTTGTTTTTGAGGATTCTTGTCTGAACTTGGTTGTATGTTTTGCCTTAGTGAATTGGAAGGTTTAGAAGTTCAACAAGCACCCTAGACGGAGTGCTTAGAGAAAAGGGCAAGAGGGTCAACTTATTATAACAAAAGCCTAAAAGAGAGTAGTGAGTGATACACGAGGGTGAGTGACATTGTTTGAGAGATATAACACTGAGGGAGTGGTGAGGATTAATATTTTCTTATTCTAACCTTTTTCTTTTAGGTTTTAAAATGTTTTACCTTTATGGAGGAAGAAATCATGGGGGTTATGAAAGATACAATGATAGTTTATAATTGTGGTGGTTACTATGGGAGAAATACTTACGGTGCAAGTAAGTAGTATAAACAAAGAATGAATGTGAGGCCTCCTAGCTACAACAAATTGAAGTTGCCCCTAGTGCTTAGAGCTTTTGATCCAGAAGATTACATCGAGTGGGAAGAAAGAGTTGAAGCCTTATTCTATTCCTATGATATATTTGAAGAAGACAAGGTTCAATTCATTATAGAGTCCTTCCCTTCTTCAATCCTAGATTAGCAAAAGTATATTCGAGAATATAGATGTAGAAATTGTATGAATCGAATCCTATCTTCGGGATTGATTAAGTTCTATGAAATAAATTTGGAATTCTTGACTATGACAAAGAGGGAAAAATCAAGGAGAGTCTTGTACATTCTTTAAAGTTGAAGGCACTAAAGTACAGGAAGAAATTGAGAGTGAAGAGGAGAGAGAATTTGAAACAAGGAGTTTAAAGGATGAACTATGTGTTGTTGAATTCACTTCTACTTCATTTGGAGACTGTGAGAGTGATTAAAGTTGTGGAAGCACAAAAGAAAGTGAGTGAGAAAAAGAAGAAATTAGTGCATGATTGAAAATCATAGAGGTCAAAAGAAGAGCCAGTGAAAGAATAGAAAGTAGAACAAGAGCAAGATGAAATTGAAAAGAGTGAGGAAACAAAAGAAGAGTTGAAAGAGAGGAAATGAGTGTGAGTTGCTGTGACATTTATTCACCATTAAACCCACTTTATAGTGAGAATGTGAACTTGTTTACTAATTTCATTAACCATTTCCTTGCTTGTTTTTCTCAATGTACACAGAAAGTTGAAGCTCCAAACATGGAAAATGAAATAAGCTTCCTTCCTTCCTCCTATTCCTTATGTTTTGACCTTTTATTCAATGAAACTTATAGTTGTTATTTTTATCTCTTTTGTGATAGAAATCAATCTCAATTTCTTAACTCTATAACAACCACATGTGGAATTAAACATGCAAATGGAGTTGGAGACGAGAGGAAGAGCATGGAGAAAGAGCTTCGCATTATCCATGAAGATATCTAATAAGATTTTCTCCTAACCCTTTTCCTTTGTGTCATGAGATTTATTTTAAGAAGTTAAAAGTTTTTTTTAGATCTTCTACCTCTGATGTGACTTTAGATGGAGATTTATTGGTTATACCTCTAACTTGTGATCTTGCTCTTTATGCCGCTCATATGTCTAAGTGCTTTTCTTCATGTACTTATCTTAAGAAACAACATTTAGGTAGTGTTGCTACAATTAGACTATCTTGTTTTGACCTTGAGTTGTTACATGATGACCTCTTCATATATTCTATGGTTATTTACCTTATTGCTCGATACTTTTGTGAATAATCATAATGCTTTTGCTCTTCTAAACCATCTTTTGCACTTTGTGAGTAATTATATTTAATTTCCTTGCAATGAACATGAGCTATTAATGCACAATGAGTTTTTGAAAACTTTGTTGATTATAAACGTTAGTGGTTTTCGAGTCCACCATTTTCATTTCAAGGAGTTCATTTTGTTGTTGGAATGTGAAAACAAAAGGAAAGGTAGTGTCATAGTGTTTAAAGTTCGTCTTCTGGTTTTTGTAAGACTACCTTTCAAAATTGTGTTTATGAACTAACTTTGAAAAAAATTATTGAGAAACATTTTTGTTATCCAATTACTTTCAATGAATTTCTTTGGAATGATGTTTTTGTAAATGAAATCTTCATTCAAAACACGAGTTCTTTTGCTAAATCTTTGAGTCTTTTCTTTTGAGGGAATCTTATTTTACTATTTACCCTACAAGGTTCTTTGTGGGGGTTGATTGTTAAAAGGGGATTTAAAGCTCTTCAAGTTTTGATGATAAATCCATGTTGTTCTTTAATTATTGGATCCTTGGATCTATCTTTGAGGATTTTTCATCAAAATTTCTTGTTTTACCACCTTTCTTTCAGAGAAATCTTTTAGAAACATTACTTAGCAAAAAGAAGAGATAACACCTCTAAGGATTTTCATGATCTTTATTTGTTGATTGGAAGTGTTAGTGTTGGATTTCCTTGTTTAGACCGTTAGTGTAATGAATTGAGAAAATGTATTTTTATGGTTCATTGACATAGAAAAGGGAAAGAATTTGGTATTTCCATTTGTGAATTGAAGAGTTATTTTGGAACTTTGATGTTGCAAATGAATTACAAGATTATTTCAAATTCTCCTATCCAAAATCTGTGATTTTCAAAAGGATATTTCTAGCTAAAGGTGCATATGATTTTTGAACTATTTGGGGAAAATGTCTTTGATTCTTCAATGTGTTTTTAGAGTATTGAAATCATATTTATCAAGAATCCATGAATTGCTACAATGGAATATGGCAGCTATGGTTTTTAGAGTTTTTCCTAAAGTTATTATAAATTTTTTTCCGTCTCTCTTCTATTAGGTTGAGCACTAGTCAGATTACAACAAAAATCCTTGAATTTTTTATTCAAAGGTTTCTAAATCATCTACAAATTCCTTTCTTTCAAGAGGTGACTACACTATAAAAAATGGCCATATACCGACGGCAATATCCGTCAGTGTCCTATCACCAAATTCCTTTTACTATAAAATACTGACGAAATATTTACCGTCAGTAGAAATGCTTCGGTACCAAAACTTACAGACAGGAACGCCGTCCGTAATTAGGTTAACGAGAAAGCTGCTGATGTTTAATTTTTTACCGTCGGGTCAAATTTCATTGAGTTTAATTGATGCCTAGTTCTGTCGCTAATAAATACCAACGACACTAGTGACGTAATAATTTTCATCAGTAACTTATACCAACAAATTTACCAACGCCTTTTTCCCCTCGGTAAGTAGCCCAAATAAAATTAAATAAAAAATTATTAGCTTTGGAATACTTTCATTACATTTTCTTTATATAATTTATAAAACTGATATACAACTCCCTAAAATGCAATCCACAAACCTAATAGCATCAAACTAAAACTAAAACTCATATATAAAATATTAACGATAAAACTCATTAACATCTATAATCAACCAAAAAGCTCATAATATAACAACGATAAACATAAAACATCATATCAAACATTAATAAAACCATCTAACATGAAACATAAACTACATCAAACATCATCGATAAATATAAACTATATGAAAGATAAAACATCATATCAAACATCATCAAGCCGTTTAACATCACTTCATGAGAGGGGGCCATCATCAAAGGGGTTAGAGACCACAATGCTAGGGTTGGGAGGAGGGAGAGTAGAGGAAGATGGACCATGCACCTCAAGGGTGGGAACTAGGGGAGTAAATGGGTCCAGACCCTCTGAGTACTCCTACACCCATACCCATACCCTTATAGTGAAACATGGACCCAGACCCTCTGGCTATAAAATTTATGGATCCAGATCCAACTCTTCAGGGTCTAGGATAGAGTCTGGGTATACCCGCACTCGTATGACATTTTTTTTATTTTTTAATATATATAAAAAATTTTTAAGAAAATCTAACCTTAAAAAAATCATGCCTCTGTTATTCGCCTTTGGAACCAACAACCACTGGAATAAAATTTTGAATGAGAAAAACAAGCCCACAAGAAACATCGAATGGAGAAAACAGTAGTATTGATGTCTCGAAGAAGAAGAAATCTTAAAGAAAATTTCTTGTCTCTAAACTATTAAGAAAATTTCTCTTCTCTTCTTTACACTAAGAAAATAAACCACTCAATATCATAAATGTATAAATTATGTATTAATAATAAATATAAAATAATACCGTATAGATAAATATATATTATTATTTTATTATAACGGGTATACGGTATACGGGTCTAAGTATCATTGTACCCTACCGAGACCCATTTAATAGAATCTATATGGGTATGGGTACGGGTCTGTCCCGTTTACAGCCTTAGTGGGAATGCCTGTCAAAGTAGCTATGACGAGGTCTATCATCAGTGGGAGAGAGGTGAATGCCAAGTGGTTTTGCTTGCACACACCTCATGTGCTCATCGAAGGAAGTTGACACACTAGAAATAGCATACTCCATCCTCCACATAATCCGCTATTCTATATTCGCATAGTATGGCCCAATCGGCACCAAACTTCTATAGGGTAGAGCTCGGCTACTCTCGACTGTAAGATGAGCTAACTCCGAACTAAGTCCATATAAATGGCCCTAGCTCATGCCACCAGTTGCTATGAGGATGAGGTGAAGATTATAGGGCACAGTAGTGCCAATCACTGTAGCTTCCTCCCGGGCCTTCATTTCCACCTCGTGAAATCTCGCCTATAATATAGCATGGTAGGTTGGAAAATAATAAGTCACAAAATGTTATATAGAATTTCCAAATAATAAATAATGATCCTATTAAAGATTTATCACAATAAGGTTCATGACATTAATTACATAGCCTTAAGTTTTCAATAAACTTACCCAGAACTCTTCGAACTAAACATCTATATACTGTCCCCTTTTATCTCCGTATCGATGCTTGTGGAGCTCCTCCAACTCCTTCCTCTTCAAGAACCTCTCAATTAATGCCGCTCTCTGTAAAACAACAATACAATTAATGTATTTTCTTTACAATTAATTAATCGAAGGAACTAATATTAATGAAAGTTATTACCTTCTTCGTGAGAGTCTCCGTGAAGAAAATGGAACCACTCGTGTGCTTCCTAGGTGCCAGCCCCCTTCCCATCCCTTGTTCATGTTCTTTTTATTCTATTGAGACTGGGCTTTGAACTTTGGACTGTCCGAATACTTAAGCATATCATCCCAGAATCTCTCCTCAATCCATTGGAGCTTCTTCATTGGCCCACGAATGTCACCTATAAAATCCCTCATCCTAGTGTTTCACTTGTCTTCCCATGCTTGTTGGACCCTTGAGATGGCTAGTGCTAGGTCCCATATACATTTTTTTGCGTTCATTGAAAATGAATAGATTAGTGACGATATAAAAACTAAAGACATGAAAAAAATGTAAGATTGGTTTAAGTTACATAAAACTCTCCCCACCACAAATCTCGAACCTCTGACGGGACCTGAGACCATATATAATATGGCCTCGTAAACCTCTCCGAAATTGTAGCTGTGATGGTCCGGCGAATTTGGAAGATGGATGTAATCTAATTCACAAAGACAAAGTTAATAAAAAAATTGAATTGTCAAATAAAAGGATAATTATAGTTAAATAGTTATTACTACATAAGGTAAAACTCTAAATAACTCAAAATTAGTTGATTAATTTACTTTTAAAGTGTAATCTAACTTTGGAGAAGCATTGACTTTCCATAAGTTCTTCCTAAGTAGGAAATCTTTATTGTAAAGTGTCTTTCAAGTAATAATTTAAAGATTATTAATAAGTATATAACAACGCGAAGTTAACTTGTGTATCTGCATTAAACTCGAATAACTCTCGAGTATCACCGGGAGCCGACTTCTAAGCCGGAGGACCCGTTTGGTCTGTCTTGGGGACCGTAGAAGGAGGAGTCGTTTGTGTCATGGAGGAGTAGATGTAGTGAGAGCCGCATCAACAGTTGGAGTCCCCGTATGCTCTGTTGTGGGAGGGGTCGGCTGTGTCTCTATCAATGGCAAAGGAGCTGGCAGCAAAATAGGTGTCAGAGGAGTTGGTGTCCCTGTCTCTATATCGAAGCCTCCTTAGCATACTTTCTCTTCCATCCTTGAGCCACCAAACTTGCGACAATCATATAATAATCATAATATTCATATAATAAACATAAGTATATTCATATAAGTATATTATATATAATAATAAAAAAAAACATAAGTAAAATAATATAATAAACACAAGTAGAATCATATAAATATATTCTAAAGTAATCATACAATGTTCGAAGCGTTGAAATCTTCATCATAATCCTCGCCAGAATCTTCGTTAGAAACTTTGTCAGAATCTTCATTAGAATCCCATTCAATATCAGTTTCATCATTTGTAGTTCACCATAATATGTTTCTACGTCGATAACAATCGGTTTCGACGAAGGACCCTCATGTAAAAGAGATCCTACGTCTTTAATCATCACATCTATTTTTGAAGGCTATCAACGTCCATGTTCTCTCGAAATGCAACATCTTGGATTGAAAAATCTATTACTCGGGGTCGAGATTTCATTACACTAACTCAATCGATCCTCGGTCTTTTGGAGCCAAGATATGGGAGAAATGACACATGCTCTGCTTGTCGAGTGAAAACGAAAGGGTCGTATCCTACATATCTCCATTCTTTGTGCAACTCCGCAAATTTATTTTGAGAATGAATCCTCACTCATCGATCCAAAAATCAAACTAATCACACTTGAACATCACAACCTTTTGGGTTGGTGTTTCAGGTTGTTCTACCTCAATTATATCATTTAAAATACTATAATAATTTGGTTTCACACACACACACACACACACACACTATCAATAGAAGTTTCTCCATCCTCACCCTTGTCTTGTGTGTGAAATCGAAACCCATCGACAATATAACCGGTGTACGTCTTAACTTTTTAGAAGGACCCACGATAGACTTTTGGTACCCCTAAATAATAAAAAAAATTAATACAACTATGAAAAATTAAGGTAAATTTTGCATTATGCATGATAGTTTTAATTTGAATCGTACTTATATTTTCAATATAGCTTAATTTTTTAAGAAAAATATCTAAAGTTCTTGTCCACTTGATATATAGACAAAAAACATAGTAGTACCACTCTCGTTCTTCATTTGCATTTATTTCCATCAATTTAGAGATGTTGGGTTGGAATGAGGGAGATAAAAGGTATTAATAAGAAAATAACCTATTTTTTAACTTTAGAAGGATGAATAATAATAATAATAAATATGCGTTATTTCTCTTGTTTCCTCTTTATTAAAGAAAAATAAAAGGAACTTTCTCCAAACAAAATGGAACTGTTTGGTATTTCAAAATAGTTAAAAAGCAAATAGGAACTACATTTCATTTTTCTGAAATATTGCAAAATCGATAGAGCAGCAATATGCATGTGTTCTCGTGCTTTTTTTCAAAAAGGAAAGTGTAGCATGACCAAATATGGCATATCACATATATATGTGTCCCATTAACTTTTTTTCTCTTTTAGTTTTCCAGTTAAATAAATTTCAGCACTTGTTAATCAAATAGATTAGAAGATGGATTGTGAAATATAGTATTACTCTTGTGTAAGCTTTCACTAACACTTTCATATGATTTCTAAGTGATGATACTTTCTTTAAAAATAAATTTTAAATAAAAATTAATCACTTTTTTCTTCTAAAAATCACACTCCAAGTCAATACTCGCATTGTATTTTAGTTCAAAGATTCAAAACATAAAAATAGCACAAATAAGTCAAAACAGAAAAAAGAAAACATAATATAGTACATAATTAGCAAAAACAGAGGGGAAATCAGTTGAAAAATACGGAAAAAAAACACCTCACCTTTTGCAATTCCCGCGACCACCAGTGATGGCAAGCTCCTTCGGCAATGAGCAAGTTGGATAGAAGAAGAAAGAAGAACCAAATAGGAAGAAGATGAAGAAAATAGGAGGAGAGAGAGAGAGAGAGAGAGAGAGAGAGAGAGAGAGAGAGAGTACCAAAAAAAGTCTCAGCGGTGATGGATGGAGGCCCTGGTCAGCCGCCCATTGGCTTTTATGACTTTTGTCTCCAAGGAGTGGTAATGAGGGGGTTTTAGCAAGGGGACGGTAGGGTTCTGGCTTCTGTTTTGATTGAATTTGGAGGGGGAATGAGGGGGGGGGGGGGGGGGAGGGGAGGAATGGGAGGGTTTCCCCGATTGTGTTATTTCAGGGAATTATTTACTGACGGCATACCAGCGGAAAAGTCGTTGGTAAGTTTTTATGATTACTTACCGACAGAAATGTCGTCGATAAATCTTCGTTAAATAAAATTATTTATCGATGACAATAACGGTATCGGTAAAAGCGTCGGTAAGAGTAGTTACGATAGAGGTCTTGTCGATAACCACCATCAATTCGTAGCGTGCCTATTCCGTCTAATTTTTTTAAAAAAATTGTTGAAACTCCCTTAGATTGCCACAATCGTCGGAATTTCATCATTAACTAATTGAAGGAATTTTTCGCTGTTGGTATGTTCTGTCCAAAAATAACTAATTTTTTGTAACGCTATACTTCATATTTAGGGTACATTTGGATTGTATTTATTTTGCAAGTGAATTTTTTATACAGATTGCATGAAAAAGTAAAGGAATTGTGAGAGAACAGGTATCGACCCATGGTTATAAAAAATAAGTGGTTTGACTTTTAAAGCCAATCAAGATGTACGCTTAAGAATTTTTGCCCTTACAATTTTTGAACTCATATGGCATTTTTTTAACCCACAATCATTTTCCTCAATATAAACCTGGGAATAGTTATAAAAAGGTTGTTTCCCTGATATTGCCTTTTTACACTCTTGAAGGCCTATTAATAGGCAGAAGCAATGCATTTGGCATTCAAGAAGGTGCCAAGTAATTTTCTTTTGCTTAGTTTTTCTTTAGCTTTTCTTGTGTTACATGGAAACGATGGTGTCAAAAACTTCTGTACTCCTTTTGATCTCCTACTTTCTTCTGGTGTTGCCATCTTATCCTCAATCTATTCGTGATACTCTCCGTAAATGTATTTGTAATGATACTATCTTGCATTTCCCAAATGATCCCTCATTTGAACCAATCTTGGAATACACTATTTCAAATCTAAGACTCGTGAATCATTCTAATCCCAAACCCCTGGCCATAATCACTCCATTGAATTATTCCCATGTCCAAACATCAGTTGTTTGTGCCAAAAAAATTGGAGTACAAGTAAGAGTTCGAAGTGGTGGTCATGACTATGAGGGCATGTCCTACACTTCCACATATTGTGTTCCCTTTCTCTTAGTTGATCTTGTAAACCTCACATCAGTCATTGTTGATGTTGAAACGGAAAAGAAAACTGCATGGGTACAAGGTGGAGCGACCAATGGCCAACTCTATTACTGGATAGATTCAAAAACACAAGATTATGGCTTTCCAGGAGGAATTTGTCCATCGGTTGGACTTACCGGCCTTATCACCGGCGGTGGAGTTGGTTACTTGACTCGAAAATACGGATTAGCTGCCGATAATGTTATTGATGCTCTTATTGTTGATGTTAAAGGTCAACTCCTTAACAGGGAAAAAATGGGTGAAGATATTTTTTGGGCCATTAGAGGAGGCGGGGCAGCAAGTTTTGGTGTTATAGTTGCATGGAAACTTCAACTTGTACCTATCCCCCGGATTGTCACTTGTTTCAATGCATCAAGAAGTTTGGAACAAGGTGCTATAACCCTAATTGAGAAGTCCCAATTGGCATGCTCCATTATCAATGAAAATCTACGAATGAGGATTGAGATATCAACAAAGAATCAAGATACAAAAGTCACATTCAGCTCAGTGTTCTTAGGAAAAGCTGATGAGCTTTTAAATACCTTAGAGAAAAGCATTCCAGAACTTAAATTAACTAAAGGAGAATACAAAGAGATGAGTTGGATTGAATCTGTTATGTACTTCTATTATCCACCAGGGGAACCTAAAGAAGCTCTAAGAGATAGAAAACCAATACCAAGTTTCAAGAGTCATTTTAAATATAAATCTGACTTTGTTGTGACACCGTTGACTAATGATGTGATAAAGCAGTTATGGAGAAAAAGTTTGGAGAATGAAAACTTCCACTTGGTCATGTTTTCTCATGGAGGAAAAGTGAATAGAATTCACGAAAATGAAACCCCATTTCCATTTAGAAAAGGGATTTTGTATGATATTGAGTATATGATGGAATGGAAAGAGGATGATCTAGAAACGGCAAAAAAGCACATCTTTTGGGTAAGAAGGGTATATAAGTACATGGCCAAATATGTGTTACAAAATCCAAGGGGTGCATATTCTAACTTTCGAGACTTTGATTTAGGAATAAATGATATTTATGGAGGTACTTATGAAGAAGCTGCTAGGACTTGGGGAGTCAAGTATTTCAACAATAATTTACAACGTTTGGCAATAGTTAAAGGTAAAGTTGATCCTGAGAACTTCTTTGCTTTGGAGCAAACTGTTCCTCCTCTGATTCTACTTCCAGAGATAGGGAGGGAGAAAGTGACTTCTGCAACTGCTGCAACCTAGAGTTCATATATAATAAGTAGTGTGTGTGTAGAATGATTGAATAAGAATGTTTTTTTTGTATATTTTTTCAGTGTTGTGGGATTTATACATAGCCTACTTGTGTATTGTGTGATGAAATGTTGCAAATAATAATAGTTATGCTACGATTTTGATTAGGATTATGGATGTTGTAAGAAGGAACTCAGTTTTATCTCACATTAGTAAACCATAAGAACTATTCTTGTATTACTCCCTTTATAAAACAGGTTTCATTTAATCTTTTAGGACGTAAGAAACATGTACGATTTTTGTCATTAATTTGTCAGGCTATGGCCTATAGAAGCCTAGTTATTGACATAATTAGTCATTCTTGCATTCTTGTCTAGTTTTTTAGAATAGTTAAAGTTGATTTTTGGGGTTTGTAATTTGAAAAAGTTTTCTCTACGATATAATCTTTCACAGTGAGCGAGGGATTTGTTTCTGCTTTGTCCATATAAAATTTTTGAATGAATTGTGTAAATTTCTATGTTTTCTTAGTACTTTAATAATATTATTCCGCCCTATCTCATTTGTTTTAGGTTTAACAAGTTACTTCGAAATTTGGTGGTGCTACTTCTGCTTTGCATATGGAAATATCACCAGCATTTTGGAGAGTCCTATTTTGCAGCCCTTAATTTGCTCCTTTGATGGTAGAAAGTTAGGCTCTCCTTGGGTTGCTATTTTTTATTTTTTTTAGTTTTCAATTTTAGCATCACTTCTCATCTTAAAAAAATTTAATTTTCACCAACTCCAAATGAAAAGAAATCTACTTTAATTAAAAAAATTTAGCAATCCACGTAGAGCACTATTCTTTGATTATTATGAACAAGCTTCTATCAAATGATATGGATATTTAAAAGATGTACAAGCTCATTCTGCATATTAAATCCGTAACTAATAGGTTAGGCATGTTTACAATTTCTCTCATGTTCGTAGGTGTAACAAGTGACCACTATCCTGTCAAAGAAAGTACGACATTTTCTTTCTTAATTTTCTTTGATGTTTTGATTTTCTTTATGTTGTAGAAGCTCTTTACTTCATTTCGGTTAATATATATTCATCTTTATGTCAAAAAGATTAAAAAAAAACAATGTGTTTGTTCTATTTCAAGTAAGAATTTTGAAATAATTGTATATCATTTTGGATCATGATAATATTGGAAATCAATTCTTGTTAGGACAAGGGAATTGAGGAAACACAAGATTGGTTAGGACTATATTCTTCAAATTCCATACCATTAGGATTTTCTCAATGTGCCAAAACAGTAGGATATTCTAAATATCAATTTAGGATCACTAGTTTCTTAATGTAGGGCGGAAGTCTTTATAAATAGGACCTCTAATCTTTTAATAGGGTGCGTCAATTGTGAGTATCCAGCTTAGAAAAGTTGTATTTTGTGAGTGTTTGTAATTTTTGGAACTTGTTGGGTCAAGAACTACATCTAATACCACTTGTTGTCCATGAATAGCTGAAACAGTAAACAAAATATGGAAAGAAAAAGAATAAAGACGGAAATATCAAGAATTTAACGTGTTTTGATCTTTCAACAAAGACCTACTACATCCATGACACAAAAGGGAAAATCTTCACTATGTAATTTTAGGATGTAAGAAAACTACAAACCCTTACACTAGGTAATTTTTTTAGGGACAAAATTACAAACCCTTACAAGATATAACCCCTTATGAGTTGGAGTGTCAAAAGGGCCACACACCCTATTTTAAGATAGGAGGTTCTATTTATAAGGTCTTGCCTCCTTGCTTTAAGAAACTCCTAATTTTAGACAAGTACAGAGAAAATCGGCCTCGGCTAGTCTGTTCCACTTTCATAATTATCCTTTATATCATTCCTAATTATGTATATTTTATCATATAACATACCAAATAAAAAAGCGTTAAAGATAAAATACAATATTAAGGGAATGATACAAAAGATGGTTAAAAAAAATTATACAAATCATTTTGGACAGGAAAAAATCCAACTTTATTGTGATGTTAAAAAAATTGTAATCCTAAAAAACATTGAGAAATATAATTCTTATAAATCTTTTCTTTCTTCGAGTTCCATATCCAAACAATTTTAAAACAGGTGGACGAGACTCTACTGTGACCTCTATCTTTAGAATCATTTAGGATTATTTATAATATTTTTTATTATAATAGTTTTTTTAAAATTTAATTTTTTTAAAAAAATGTATTTTTTGTTTGATAAATTTTATTAATAAAATATATATTAAGAATTTGTTATTAAAAGAATGTTATAAAGAATGTTAATGAAGATGTTACAGACACTCTGAATCACTTTATAATTTCATCGCGTGTATATATATATATATATATATATTAGCCGAATTATTAACTGTTAAACGCACAAAATGTCGGCAGGATTTGGACAAAACTTAATTAAGACATATTATTGAAAATTGAAGAAGCACTTAAATGACATTATTTTCCACAACGTAAGAGCATTATCATAAAGCCGTTTTATACTGGAAGGTAAAAAGAGCATAAATCAAAGAGCAAAAAAAGCAAATTTATTAAAGTAATTTGGCCTACCTTTTATTTTTTCTTCACTTGTGGGAAAATGGTGGACCAAACATATCCACATTCCACTATAAATTTCTTCACAATATTTCGTCTCGAAGCCATTCTGTACTATCCATATAGGCAAATTATATATTACGGCACGGTACACCTATTAAAACTAGGGTGTTTTATTAAATATTAGAGTTTGATACAAATTTATAAGGTTTTAGTTTATATGCAATCACTCTTTTTTATCTCGTACCATACACATCCGCCACTTATCCTTTTTCGTTCTTCTATTCTTCATTTTTTTCCGTCAGAATTCTCCACAAATCCTTAATTAAACGATCGCTGTCTCTTTTTTCCCACAGTATATATCACTACAAAAAAAAATGATACATACCAATGGCTTAAGCCGTTGGAAAGCCGCCCGTATTATGTAAATCCAACAGAATATCGACGGCCAGGTCACCGTCAGTCTGCTTTCGTCGATAACAAACGTCGGCAATTCCTATTCTCAACGAAATTGTTGATGGAAAGTTTTTTGTTCTGTGAGATTTCACTAGCCGACGCAAGCTTTCCGTCGGTACTAAATACCGACGATGAAGTGTCGTCAGTAAGTCTCACCGACAAAATTTCAGAAGGTTGTTTGCCTTCCATCGCTATTGTATGCCAACGCATATACCAACGGAGTCAAAGCCGTCGGTAAATATTACCGACGACTTCATCCGTTGATAACTGATTTTTTAAAAAAATATATTTGCCAATGCCCATCCGTCGGTAAATTGTTTTTTAATTCCCAAAACGGACCACAAACTCCTTGAAATGCAAAAAAATACAAACGTAGCAGCATATATTCATAAACTCATATTCATACATAAAACATCAAACCGCTAAAACATCCATAAACTAAAATATCCTTAAAATATCAAAGAAAGATAAAATATACAAGTATAAAAAATTCTCGGGACCCTTAACATCACTAGAGGCCGGGGAAGGGGGAGGGGGGGAAGGGGGAGGGGAGGGGGGATTGGTATGTCCGAGGATGGGCATGATAATATGAGAATCCAAGGACCTATTACAGGAGTGATGGCAAGGAAGATAGAAGGGGAAAATAAAGGGATGGTGACATTATTCAAGAAGAATGTTAGAGACCTTACTTGAAATTCTATGGAAGGAGAGAATGAAGGTTAAAGAATCACCAAAACATTCCAAATCTCCATAATGGAAGTAGAAAAAGCAAACAAGTTTGGAAGGTCTTGAAGATTCATCATCAAATGGAGAAGAAGGATTGAACCCTACTGCAGGGGGTAGGGTCATAGCAAGGGAGGAGGAAACGATACCTACCGCCGACGATAGGTTCACCCTACTGTCACCGGTAGGTTTTGGCCAAAGAATTGTTTGAAGGTTTGACCTACCAACCACGGTAGGCCGAGACCTACCGTCTCGAAAGCTGAAGGAATTGGGAGTTTTTAACTCCCTTGACCCATCAATTTGATTGTTAAGTTCCTTGTGACTTGCAATTAAGTGGCCTACGTACCTATCTAATTATCTTAGTTAGTTTAACAACTAAGGTTAGGATTTAATGATTTGGAACACTATATATATATTTTTTCAGACTTTGGAACACAATATTGAATATATTGAAAGAAAAAGTTGAGAGAAGAACCTAGAGTTCTTGAGGTTTTTCCAACTTCCATGTAAATTAGGGATTTATTTCCATTTTAGAATTATAGGCAAGTGAATATTGAATTCAATTCAAGAGTTCTTGTTCTATTCCCAAATCCTTCTCTTCCTAGAGGTGCTAACTTTTCCATAGTTAGTTTTGCTAGGAGGTTAGGTCCTCCTTATATATGGAGAACAGGTGAGGCTGCTCTAGGCCTTGTTGATTCTCCCTCAAGATAGGAGGTTTTTCTTTGTTTTCTTTGTTTAATTTTTGTCGGAATTGATCTTGGAACCTCAAATTTCTTATCACAAGTAAGCCAAGGATCCTCATGTAGAGAGTTGCAGGAATCTCAACAAGAAGAAAACAAATTAAAACCTTCTTATATAAATTGGAGAATCAACAAGGCATGAATCAAGCATCACCTATCCTCCACAATCTAAGAAGTACCTAAAACCCAAGCAACACCAACTAAGTAGTTGGCACCTCAAGGGATTAGTAGGATTCGAAATTAGACATGAACTCTTGAATTTGGAGATTCAAGAAGTTTCTTGTCATGAAATTATACAATAAAAATCCTTAATTTACAAGGAAGGAGAAAAAATCTCAATAACCATAATTTTCTTTCTTAGAAATTGTTCATTGTATGAGTGTTGCCAATGGCTGCCAAAACAGGAGTATTTATAGGGGTCTTTACAATTACTTGTCAACCTTAGGGATTAGACTAACTAAAAGGAGTTTAAAAGTAACTTAGAATGCTTAAATACAATTTAAACAAGTCTACAACCCAAAATGAAGAGTTCAAGAAGTTAAAAACTACCCAATTCCTCCTTCAACTGAGACCTACTAGAAACGGTAGGTCACGACCTACTATTCGCGGTAGGTAGGATTGCTCATTCCCTTCCTTATCATCCTCTTGAACTTTGAAGCTCTCTCACTTCCCAAGCTTGCTACCTTAGATTCCTCCACTTGCACACTAGACCATAGGATGGTTTTGTACCTTTCTAAAGTCCTATTCTTGATCCCCTATCACTTGCCAAGCCAAGTCTAGGATCTTGTTTTTAAATCTGGCTATCTTTCCTTGGTGCTCTTCTTCCATTTTTCTAGACATTACTCTCGTGACCGGACCTTGCAATAGCTCTACTTTTCCTTGCCCTTCATGGGTCATACCATCTACCTCTACTTTGAAAGGATTCGTCCACAAATATATTCCTTCAAATAGCAACAAGAGGCGAATGACATTACAAGTAGAGACATTAAAAGGCACTATACCAAGAAAGTTATCCAAGCACTCAAGACGTAGATGGGAATAAGCAAACAAAGCATTAAGTTTGTCGACCAATGTCGCAATGCCATAAGAATTCTTAAACAAATAAGATCAAAGCTAAGAAACTCCAAAAATGACTATTCAAGAAGCACTTAAAATTTACAGAAATTTTCCGAAAGAGGTATGGTTGAAAGTATTGAATTCTTGTAAATCAAGGAAAACGTTAATGTAAGCATCTTTTAAAGGGAGATTATAATAATAGCTTTTTCCCTTCTCCAACTCAAAGAGTAAATCAAGAAGATCGAGAGTTTGAAACATGGTCTCTTTAAAAGGATGATGGGTATATAAACTTAGATTCTCAACACTTTACAAAGTTCCTTCATTGATTCTTGACAAATGCTTTTGCAAAGTTCTAGTAATATATTGAAGAATCCAAGAAGTGTTAACCAAAAGACTCTCAAGATCACGAACGTCATTACCTAGAAAGTTCCTTTTGGAAGTCAAAGAATTGGTATTGAAAGATTTAACATCATTTTGTACTTCATTTGCAACACCAAATTTCCAAGAAAACTCTTCGAATTGCAAGTGATAACACCAAATCCTTTCTCTTTTCCATTTCAAAGAATCTTTAAAACATTTTCTCAATTGTTTGGTCAAGAGTTCTAAACTATGAAATCCAAGACTAACACTTCTAGTCCACCAATAACTCCCATAAAAATCTTTATAACTTGTTCTTTCGCTAAATCATGTTTCCAAAAGATTTTCTTGAAAGGAAGATGGTAAAATAAGAAGTTTTGATGCGAATTCTTCCAAAAGAGCTTCAAGATATTATTCAAAAAAGAACACTCTTGATTTAACATCAAAACTTAAAGAACTTTCAATTCTCTTTTGAAATCAACTCATCCAAAAACTTCTTGAAGGTTAGAGAATAAAGTAAGGTGGCACCAAGAGATTGATTCTCAATCTTGACACAAAACTTTGTGTTTTAAACAATTGACTCATTTAAAATTTCATCTTTGAAGAGAAAGTCAATAGAGGCAATAGAATAGACAAGATGTTCCTCAACAAGATTCTTCAAGTTTAGTTAAAAAACACCGTTTCCAAAGGTAGTTTTCACAAGATCACAAGGATGGGATTTAAACACCTTTAAACTACCATTCATTTTCTTTCTAAAGTTTAGCAACCTTATAAATTCCTTGAAATGAGAATAGTAGAACTGGAATCCATGAATGCTTCCAAACAAAAAAGTTTTCAAAAACTCTTCAACAATTAAAACCTTTTGCTCTTCATGAGGAAATTCAAATTTATAACTCACAAGGCACAAGAGTTTAATGGAAATAAATCCATCAAAATTTTTCTTAGAAGCATAAAGGAAAGATAATTCATAATCACAATTTTTAACAAACCCTCCTTTAAACTTAGCAGAAATTCACAACATAAGGTCTAGAAAAAACAATGAACTCTCTCATTTTCAACAAAAATTCAAAGGAGGATTTAAATCTTACCATACATAGATGCACAAGAAGTTGAGACATGAGCAATAAGTCTATCAAAGATGAGATTATCATGTAACAACTCAAGGTCATAACAAGATGGTTTAATTCTAGCAATACTAACCATAAGTTGTTTTTTGAGAAAGGCACATGAAGAAGAATACTTAAGCATATGGTCAATATCAAGAACTAGCTCACAAGAGAAAAGATTAATCATACAATCCCCAACCAAAATCACATAGAAGACATTAAATTCTAAGAACAATTTTAACTCTTTGAAGGAAAACATAAGGTAAAAGAGAAATAGGCTTGAAGAAAAACTCATTGTCAAATCTCCATAGCATAAGTTTAGTTTTCCTCCATCACTTTTGCCTTGTCCTTCGAACTCCAAGGTATGCCTCCTTCCCCTCATTGATGTTATGGTGCAAACATGTCGGAGAGAGTTCCTATCAAATCCTAGCGCAAGGCCAACAATGTTAAGCTCAACAAGGGAAGTATCATCTAAATTACCAAAGCTATAACAAGAACGATCAAACATAACACTACTACTAATTAACGGATCCTCAAGAGATAAATGAGAAGAAAGGTATTTTGTTATAGACTACACAAGAAGGAAAAGGTTCTCTTCGAAAGCAATGATACACATATCACCAATTAACCTCACTTGAAAATTATAAAAATCCAACAAAGATTTTAATTCCTCAAGAGAAACTTCATAACACAAATAAGAATGGTTAAGAGATAGGCTTATTGATAAGTCTTCAAGAATAGGGCCAAGCTCTTTCCCCATGCTCCTTCTTTCCTCAACTCCTAGCAAACAAGAAACATAATCAGCAACATTGAAATCATTTTCATCAACTCTAGGAGTTGCACAACATACGAAATTACACTCAATGAAATATCTCCTTTCAAGATATGTTCCAAGAGAGTTAAAGAAAATGAAATGATCTCCATGATCTATGAAAACAAGTAAGGAAAATTTATTTTCCTTAAAATAAATCTCAAAACACAAGTACGAATTAGAAGGAAAGAAGCTTATTGTTTTGATGGAGTTGTAGATAAGTCTTTTCTCTTGATTCTTGCTGGCTCTCCAAAATTCTACACAAAAGGAAATTCACTAACAAGAGAAGAGTTAGTTTGGTTAGCAAAGAAATTTCCTTATTATTTTCAATTACATCCAATTCTTCTTTTGAATTCTCTTGTTTTTCTTCGCTCATCTCTTTTGTTCTCTCATTTTCCTCAAAATCATTCTCTTCTTCTTTAGAGCTCTCATCTTTTTCACACTTCTCACTTAAGAAGAAAAGGAAACAAAGAAACTTGATTTTTCAACTAGTCTCTCTTTCTTTCCCCTCTATCTTTTCTTTCAAACTCAATGCTCTCCTATTCTTCAAAGCTCAAGTCACTCATGGAATCACCATAATCTTCTTTAGACATTTCTCCTTCAACATGCATTTAAACACTTTCATCTATTTCAATTCTAGCTTATAGAAGTTCATTGACCATTGAAGACTTTTCCAATAATAATGCTTTCATGGACAATTCCTTTTCAATCCCTTGAGAAGAAATGTACATTTCTTGCTTCCCTTTAGAGTTTCCTATTGCTTCACTCCATCCTAGCCTTTTACATTTGCCAACTCCAAATTTAATGCTCAAGGCACCCTTTAGCTTACTCCAAGTATTAAACCCCACTACTTTCCTCCATTTATAAGCAAGTATGTATTCCAAAATCGAAAGAGAGAAGGAAGAAGAAGCTAATATAGTCTTGTCATCTTCATCTACAATATAGACATCGAACAAGTGTTCCACCTCACTCTCCTATTCCCATTCTAGATAGTAAGTTGGAACAACCTTCCCATACATAGTAGGCAAGGACTCCAAGTTATGATTGCACAATCTAGAAGCTTGTTTCAAGCTTTGTGAACTCTTCCACAACTTATATTTCCTCTTGTGTGGAACTTCTCATCCATATGCACATAATTCTTCTCATTTCTAGTTTCTTTCCTTGGAACCCTTTCAAAAAGCCTATAAGCAATACCATTTTCTGCCTTAGTTCTATTTTCCTCATAGCGATAATAAGAAGCATGCTCAAAGGATCTAGTACAAGGGAAGAAGTTACCAATGCCTTTGTGCCTTCTCGGAGTGAAGTTGGTACTACTAAGGTTGATTCCACCGTAAGTATTTCCTCCTTGATTATGAGTACCGTAGTTACAACCTTCATGATATCTCACATACTCTCCTCGGTTTCTCTTCCATCCACACATTATTAGAACATTTAAAACCTACAAAATAAAAAAAAACAAGTAATAGAGAAAAAAGGGCCTCGCCGCTCCCTTAGTGTTTCGGTCAATGATAATTTCTCCCAAACCTCGTGTTTGCACTCACCCTCTACGCTTTTATATTAATGTACTCACCTTTTTGCCTTTTACTTTCCCACCCACTAGAGTTACTTGGTGATTTCCAAAACTTCCAAGTTATAAAAAATTCCCAAGGCAGAATTCACACAAGTAATTCTTCAAAGATAAGGAAAAGAATTCAAAAGGGAACTTTTGTCGAGCATGTAGAAGGCATAGAAAGTCAAAGAAAAATTCAAGTACATGAGTCAACAAATGAGTCTAATTTCCACAAAGAGATCAGTAAAACACTTAGAAATATATCCAAAGATGTTACAATTCAAAACAAAGACAATTGAAAGCTTAATTCAAAGATGTCATGAGTACTAAGATAAATTTCCAGAAACAAGGCAGCAAGACAATTCATCACAAAGTAATCTGGAATTTTCGAACAGGAAATTATATGTCATGAAAAGTGAAAAAAATGAAACCCAAATTACATGAACATGTTCAGTTTGAATCCTTGTTGAGTTATGGTTCTTCAGAAACAGTTTGGGTCGATTTGAAGCTATTTTTTTGGGTCAATTAAATGCAAATTTACAAACTGTTCAGAAATCGCTGCTATTGAGAACATACAGATTAAACTGCCAATATCTTGCGTTATACTCTCTCAAGTTGATCGAAAATTTTGATTAATTCATCCTCTTCGAGTTGGGCATCTTTCTGAACTTGTTTGACTTGATTTGGAGTTATATTCACTAAGTTATTGTGATTTAGTAAGAAGGTATCATTATGCTATGTTTTTCTAAAAAATTCATTCTAGTACTCTTGCTTTCTTAAAATCACAATTGCGAATCATCTTTGTTTTGATTTGAGTGTTTCTTTGATCAACTTTCTAACTGCTTTGATCTTCCTTTGCGGGCATTGAACACTTACTCATACTCTTGAATTTATCTTTGGAACTCTTTGCAATCTATGAGTTCGACAAAATTCCTCTTTGAGCTCGTTTTCTTATCTTTTGAGAATTGCCTGCTTGAATTGCTTTGGGAAATTTTCTTATAACTTGGAATTTTTAGAAATAACTAAGTAACTCTAGTGGGTGAGTAATAGTAAAAGGTAAAGGTGAGATTATTGTTATAAAAGCTGTAGAGAGTGAGAGTAAATATGAGAGTTGAGTACATTGTTCTTGAGTGAAACTGTTAGGGAGTGGCGAGGTTCCTTTCTTCTTGTTTTCTAATGTTTTGTGCAGGTTTAACAAACCATTAAATGGGCTATATTTGGGCTACCTCATCATGGCAAATGATGGAAGCAATAGGAAGATAAGATATGGCTTATTCCAAGTTTGCAAGAGCAAGGTCTAATTGCCACAAGGATGGAGACTATGGAAGGAATGCTTACGGAGGAAGCCACCATAGAGATGGACATTTCACCCATAGGAGTCAAATGGGTACTGGTAACTTCTCTTCTCGTTCTAAAACTTTTGGTCATATGACTTATGATAATTATTGTGAGAATAGTTCTTATGATGTTCATAAAGGATATCATGGTAGTCATGATTATAGTTATCAAGGTTGTGGTAGAGAAGTTAACCATGAAGGATTGATTGGTGAAAAATACTATGTGAGTGGCTGACAAAAAGAGCAATTATTCTATACCAAGTGCAAGGTGCTAGAAAAGATTATAATTCTTACTGTAGATATTGGTAGTGAAGTTAATGTGACTCGTACTTATCTAGTAGAGAAGTTTAGTTCGGCCCTTCTTGATCATCCTAGACCTTACACATGTCAACGGTTAGATGATTGTGTTGAAATTAAAGGTAACAAGCAAATATGGGTACCTATCTCTTTAGGGTTTTGTAAAAACGAAGTGTTATGTGATGAAGCACCCATGCAAGAGATTCAGCTATTGTTGGGACATCCTCGGATGTATGATAGAAGAGCTAAACATGATGAATTCAAGAATGCTATCAACGTCAATAGGAATGGCAAGAGAACCACTCTCAAGTCTTTGGCACCACACCAAGTATATGAAGAGCAAAAGAGGTTGAAGGAGAGGTTAAGGATATTTGAGAATGAGAAGAACATTTAGCGAGATGAGAGCATGGAAATTAAAGATAAAGAAAGAATGGAAAAAGAAGAGAGAATAGTTGAGAGATTATGTATTCCTGATTTTAATTCTAGTCTTTCAAGAGAAAGTGAGAGAGATGAGCTCTCAAAAGAAAACGAGAGTGAGTTTGAGAAAAGTGAGCAAGAAAAGGAAAGTGAGAGTCTCATGGAAAAATGAGAGTGAAAAAGAAGAACAACAAGAAAAAGAGATAGTTGCAATTGTAAAGAGTGAGGAGTTGAACTTTCTTACTAATCACACTAACTCTTTCCTTTTTAGTGATTTGATGTGTGCAGAATTTTGGATTATCAAGCAAGGGTAAAGGAGGAAAACATGTCTATAAACCCATAAAGACCATAAGCTTCTTTCCTTCTAATTCTTACTTGTCCTTTGTGATTTATTTTAAGAAAATTAAGTTATTTTCACTTGTTACCGTGGAAAATGGAAATCATCTTTATTTCCTTAACTCTCTTGGAACTTTCCTTGGAAGGAGACACTTAATTGAGTTTAATTCCATATCTTGTGAAATTCCCAAGTTGATGATTATGATTTTAATATTACTAAATGTGTTTCTTGTGTGTTAGGAGTTAGGATAGAAGGATCATGGAGAAAGAGCTTCACCCTATTCATGAAGACTTATCAATAAGCCTATCTCTTAACCCGTTTTTCTTTGCGTTATGAAGTTTCTCTTAAGAAATTAAAGCCTTTGTTGGTTTCTTATACTTGTCATGTGAGCTTATTTGCAGATATGCATATTATTGTTCTTGATGGGAATCTTTTTCTTCTTATGCCTTCTATGTCCAATTGCCTTTCTTCTCATGTATCGCTTGAGAATCCATTGACTAGTAGTAGGGTTAAATTTGATCCTCCATATTATGGTTTTTGTATGTTAGAAGATACTTCCTTTGTTGATTCTAACATTGTTTGTTTTGAGCTTAATTGTGCTTTATTTGACATTTTACATGATGAGTATTTAGGAAAGTTTATTGATGATGTTGTTTATGTGCTTCCTTTCTTTGATGCTCTCATGAAAAATTTTGATGGAGTTATTCGATTAAACTAACGTTTTCACCTTTTAAGTGGTCCAGTTGAGTTTTCCCATAATGAGTACAAGCTTTCAAATGTTGTTGACTCTTCGAACTTGTTGTTTGAAAACACCTTTGGATTCAAATTCTACCATTTACAATTCAAGGATTTCTTGTTAAAGGGTTTTTGAATCAAGGTAGAGGTAGGATTTGAATGCACTTGCAATGATTTTGTTGTTGAGCTTCTTTATTACCATATAACTTTCAAATAGTAGTTTTCAAAGTTGTCTATTACACCGGTTAGTTTTGATGGGACGCTGCTTTATCATCTACTTTTTAAAGAATTGTTAAAGAAAATGAGATTTAAAGAGGGGGCAGAGGTCCTATAAATTTTTTTGGAGCTTGGTATCTATTTCCACTTACCTTAATTTTCAAGTCCGGGTTTTAGTAAAATACAAGGTTTATCCTTCATGTCCAAATGCTTTGGAGTTCCTATGGAAAGTCATTTTTGCTTATTACTATCTTCTAGGGAGAGACGCTGTTCAAACTTTTGGTTTTCGTGAGTTATTTTTAGAGTTTGGAAATGATGTAAGTTTCTACTTTTATTACCTTCTAAAGATGTTAGTGAATGTACTTTCTTGAAGGAGTGTTGAGGATTTAATGATTTTGAAAACCTTGTAATTACTTCTTCTCCTTTTGAGTGTGAAGTAATGGAGTTGTGGAAGCATATAAGTTATTCATCATTTTCAAATGCTCTTTGTTTTTGTTGGAATCAACATTTTCATTATCATCATTTCAAAGAAGAATATTACAAAGTTTTTGAATCTTATGCATTATTTCTAACATTTGACAAAGATGAGAATTTCTTTATTCTCCTTTTGAAAGTTTGTCAAGGATGATGTACCTATAAAATTTTCTTTTCCAATTCTTTAGTTACACATTTGAAATAACACTTTTTAATTGGAAATCCAAGTTTCTACAAAATTTCTTGAGCTTCACCTTGAACTCTTTTCAAACTCCAAGTGTCGCATTTCATTATCTTTTCAAAGAAGTGCGAGAAACCTTTGTTGTTTTGAGTGATTTGCAAGATATCCATATTTCTAACCTTTGTTCTTTTTCTAAGAAATCTTTTGTCATTTTGTTGGTGTTGTTTTAATACTTTCATGGTTGGTTTTATTTTAAAACTTTAAATCCATACTACTTTGCTTTTCATAGACCATTTAAGGATGTATATATGGAACTTGTGGAATTTTTTTGGTGTTGAGAGGATGATCGATGAACTTGATGCATTATTTGCTTCTCTTCTAATTCTTGAGAGTTTTAGTAATGTTCATAATATTGCTTCTTTTGATGCTTCCATGTTTAATGTTGCCTGCCGCTTGTGGTTATTTGAAGGAATGGATTCGAGGATGAATCCTTTTAAAGAGAGGGGGTATGGTATGACCCGGGATGAGCATGATAACGTGGGAATCTTCCAAGGACCGACATAAGTTTGACAGCAAGGAAGATAGAAGGGGAAGACAAAGGGATGGCGGCATTATTCAAGAAGAACTTTAGAGACCTTACTTGGAATGCTATGGAAGGAGAGAACGAAGGTCAAAGAAGCACCAAAACATTCCTAATATCCATAATGCCAGTAAACAAAACCAAAGGAATAAGTTTGGATGATCTTAAATATTCAACATCAAGATAGTTTAGGTCCTCCTTGTGTGTGGAGAATAGGTGAGGCTTCTCTAAGTCTTGTTGATTCTCCATCAAGATAGGAGGTTTTTCTTTGTTTTCTTTGTTTAATTTTTGGTGCAATTGATCTTGGACTCTCAAATTTCTCATAACAAGTAAACCAAGGATCCTCATGTAGAGAGTTGCATCGTGGGAGGGAAATTGGATCTCATTCAAGCCATAGGAGATTCATACCAAAGATCAATAGTCCTGGTGCCCGGGGCATCAATAGGGGGGAGTATAGGAAAATACCTCGCGTTTGAGGTCCCCGCAACTGCTGTCATTGATAGAACGGCAACCATAGTAGCTCTGACAATTTCCATCAATGGTGGCATCGGGGTGTGCGACAAGTGGCTCTGCTCCATAAACCCCCTCATGTGCTCCATAAAGGTAGCGCAGACACTGAAACAGCAGCCTTGGCCCTCCTTATGATCCTCTGCTCCGCATTCAAAGAACAAGGTGGCAATCCAGCTATAGCCTTACTACTCTCGAGTTTGAGATGAGCTAGCTCCAAACAACCCTATATAACCGGTCACGACTCAATCCACCAGATATAGTGGTCATCAGCTAGAATGGCATAGCAGTGCCTATCGCTGTAGATTCCTCCTTGGCCTTTTGTCGAGCCTCGTGAAATTCGACTATAAAATGAAATGTTAGTTGGATGATAAGTTACAAAATATTATATTATATTTAAAAGTATAAGTTATAAAATATTATGTAAACTTCAGTTGTAAATTTCACCTAAACATACCAGAACTCTTTTCACTAAAAATCCACATACTCCCCTTTCTTATCCTCTTTCTGGTGCTTGTAGAGTTTCTCTAAGTACTTGCACTTGGAGAACCTCTTTGTTAAATTCGATTGCTGCAAAACAACAATACAGTTATTAATTACATTATAATGAAGTAATGAAATGAAGTTATCACATCAAAGAGTTCCTAAATTCTTCTATATCTAGTCTATGAAGGAGATAGAAGCACATGTGTGCTTCCAAGCTCCCCGTCCCTATCCCCCACCCCCACCCCCACCCCTGGTCCCTCGTTCTTGTTCCATGTATTCCTTTCACAAAAAAGTTTTATGCTTAAGACTCTCCCAATACTTTGTCATCTGCCTCCTATTCATTTGGAACCCAAACGAGCCTCTTCTATGTGGCCTGAGCATTATCAAGCAAATCTCTCATCCGGTCACCTTGACCTCCCATGCATGCCTCATCTTGGAGATGGGTAATGTCAGGTTTCATATGCATCTTTTCCGAAAATTCAATGAAAATTCAAAAAATTAGAAAATAATATTTATATAAATATAAGTATAACAAGTATAAGATTCCAAATATTTAAAATATTATAAGTATAAAGACTTGTAAAAAAACTAAAACCAAGTAAAATAACTACAATATAGGATTCACATTTCTTAAACTCTTGCCACCACATATCGGGGACATCCAGCGGGACCTCAGACCAACTGCATAATAGCTAAGATATGGGTGGCAACTCTCAGGGAAGGATGTAGTTTGTACATATTAATGTTAGTGTATATTATATTTAATCATAGTTTATAAATGATAAGTATCTGCTTTTTTTGTTTATTGAACTTACCGATGTACATTCAGCATTAATAACTGTTGAGTATCACCAGAAGGCGGCTTCCAAGCCGCAAGATCCAGAGGGAATCGTAGAGGGTGATAGTTGTGTGGTGGGTGTGAAAGATGATGCGGGAGCATCGGAACGTGCCTCTTACTATGTCTGTGTTGGTGGATCCTAATGTGTACATATCTGTGGATCCTACTGTGTTGGAGGTGGTAGACCCTACTATATGCCTGAGGCGGTGGCTCTTGCTGTGTGTGTGGGGGAGGGGAGGGGGGGGGGTGATGGATCCTTTCTCTTACATCCTCGTGTCATTGAACCTGTAATATAAGTAAGATGATATAATTAGTTATATATAATAAACATAAGTATAATTATAACGTAAATATAATAAATATAATAATCATAAATGATAACATATGTAAAATAACATAAGTCTAATAAAAGTCAATCATACAATGTTGTACGTGTCGAAATCCTCATTGGAACCATTATCGGATTCAGCATCTGAATCTTTGTTGGTATCTTCATCAGAAATCTCATTCTATTTCAGTTTAATCATTTTGTACTTTCTCGAAATATGTTTTGACGGTGATATATAATTCTTCCGATGAACGAGACTTGAGGACGAGGCCTTACGTCTTCAATCGTTACATCTGTTGGTGAACCCTCATGAATGTCCACGTTCCCTTGGGATGCATCATCTTGGACCGAAATAGATATTAGTCGGGATCGAGATTTCATAACACTAACCCAATCGGTCCTCGGTCTTTTAGAGCCACGATATGGGAGGAATGGAACTTGCTCAGCTTGATGAGCTAAAACGAAATGATCATATCCTCCATACCTCAGGTCTTTGTACAACTCAACAATTTTATGTTGAGGATGAATCATCATTCCTCTATCCAAATAATCAACCCAATCACAATGAAACAAGACGACCTTTAGATTAGTTTTCAAGGAAACTCTACCTCAACTGTTTCTTTTAAAATACTATAATAGTTCGGTTTCACACAGACACCGTCAATATAAGTTTCTCCCTCCTACCCCTAACTCTTGTGTGAAATCGAAAATCATTGCCAATGTATCCCGTGTACTTTTTAACTTTTTTAGAAGGACCCCAAGATAGATTTTTTATGAGCTGACTACACTATTTCGTGGGCTTGTGCATTTGTATACACATTTGAAAAGGTTAATAAGGTTATGTAATAATCATTGTTAATTAAATTTAAATGCTTTCATAGAGATTAACTTACTTCAACTCTAAACCGCTCTGTGAATCCCTCTCTTATTTTCTCTTGAATTTTATCATCCAAGATATTCGAATTGAGATTTCTCAATTCTAATTCGTATTTCCCGCACATTTAAATTTAAAGTTTACAAGATATATACATATGTATGAGAAATGTGTGTGAAGTGAAGAACATCGATTAACTTATTGAAGGTAAGGTTCTACTTTCTCGCAATTAAGGAGGATATAGTTCCTTGCCACTTTTAGCTCTTGATCATCCAAGAATCTTTTTTTTCGTTTTGCAGAATTTTCTTCCTTGTTGATTGCATGTTGATAGAACCTCACCTTGATGAAGAGGAAACTCGACATCATCATTTTTCCTAACTCATTTGTGGAGCGTAGGTACGCTTTCTTCAAGGTAGTAGTTGAAGAATATTACAGCCTCCTCAATTAAGTAAGCATTGCAAATTGATCCTCAGCTCTTACCTTATTTTTTATTGTCTGCTTTATATGGTGCAAGTACCTAATATATTGTAAGTATATTAAAATGAGTTATATAATTTAATTAAAATGATGTTTGACAAATAATTAAGTGAAGTTGTGTAGATTACTTCTCAAAGGAGTACATACACCTGTATTTGACGAGACCGTATACTCTCGCCTCATACGACAAATGAATCATCAAATGCTCTTTGACATGAAAAACATTCAGAGGGAATATGCGTTCTAACTTGCATATCAAAATGGAAATACTTTCCTCTAATTCACGCATTGAGATTCACTTATCTTCGGCCTGCACAAGTCCTGGTATAAGAGACTCAACTCAGCCAAGCTACTCCACACTTTAGCCGAAAGAAGCTCTCTAAATGCGATGGGCATCAATAGTTCCATGAACATGATATAATCATGACTTTTTATGCTGGTCATCTTCATGTCTTTATAATCAACACACCTTGTCAAGTTAGATGCATATCCATCTAGCAGGTGCAACTTTTTAACCCAATCAAGTACCATTTTCTTTTGTTCCTTCGTCAAGCTATAACATGTCGTTAGCTTCGAATACTTACTCCC
The DNA here is from genome assembly GCA_028651295.1 of Catharanthus roseus. Lineage (NCBI taxonomy): Eukaryota > Viridiplantae > Streptophyta > Magnoliopsida > Gentianales > Apocynaceae > Catharanthus > Catharanthus roseus. The sequence goes on along the minus strand of JAPQWS010000159.1, from coordinate 35,524,712 downwards.
ACCACTCTCTTCCATCAACAAGTCTGGTCGGTTACAATACAAATTTAGCTCTTTTCTAGCCTTGATATTATCTTTTGACTTCTATTTTACATCCATAACTATGTTGAAGACATTATTAAACATATTCTTTTAATTGTGCTTCATGTCAATGTTATGATGCACTAAAAGGGTAAGCCAATAAGGAAGATCTCAAAATATACTCCTCTTTGTCCAGTTGTAATCCTTCCTTTACCGTGTTCCTTGCCCAATTCCTTTCTTGTTTCTGTGATTTTTGAAAATTGATGGACCCTTTCCCATATCCTCCACGACGATCGGTCTTTATCTCTACCCTTCTTGAAAGACCTCAAATCTCATCTAAATTGATGACGCGGTGGTAAAGAAACATCGATGGCAATCAAACTATGATTGGTTTCTCCCATTTTGCAGTCGAAATGACTTTGTTTGTTCCATACAAACGGACAAGCCAATGGCCATGAAGAGTTTATCTTTCTCTCCATTTCAAAAGGTGGAAACTCATTCGTACATAAGCCAAGTCTCACGTTTCTTGCTTCTGTCAAAAAGTCTGCGTAAGTCCTATCAAAATGCTTCCAAAATTCTCCATCTTTAGGATGATTCATCATATCTGGCTCCTGTGACCTTTCAGAATGCCATCTCATGTGTGCAGCATTCTTTTCCATACATACAAGCTTTGCAATCTAAGAGTTAAAGGGAAATAAAACATCCTCTTCACCAATCTTTTCTACCCTAGTTTCTTCTTCTTCCCTCTCTTTTTCCTACATATCTTGTACCAGCGACTGCCACAAAACTTACATTACGTTTTGCCGGAGTTCTCCTTCTAATAAAGCATACAACCACTGGCACAGACATCAATCCTTAACACGGGCAATCCTAACCCAGATATCAATTTCTGTGTCGCGTACTAATCTCCAACCATATTATTTCCTAGGGCCAAATGCTTCTTTATAAATGCACAAACATAATTGTATGACTTTTGAGTCCATTGGTTCTCAAACTTAATGTACAACAATTCTGCATAAGTAGATCATACTGAATGTCAGTCATCGCATTCAATCAATGGCATCTCTATGTGCAAAGTGTAAAAGTAAGTAATGTATAGATAGAGATGGTGTGAAGAATCATCTATTGTGGTGGGGTTTTGTGATCTGTTATCATAATTGGACAGTTCATGGTGAAAAAATATGGTCACTGATGAGGGACTTGTTCTTGCGGAACGTGCTAGTACTATCCGATCTAATATTCGGTATGCCGGATGAAATTTATCATGACATGATAATTGATGTAATCAATCTTAAATTTATCCCGCATGAAGAACCAGCTAATCATTTGGCCAAAGAGTTTTTTTACAGGTTAAAAGCATCGGGAGCAATTGGAGCTGAATGTAGATCAACAAGTTTAATTTACTTATATAATTATCATTATTAAACTATAATATATACTAACCCTATCTTTGTGTAACAAATTGCATCCATATTTGAGAGAAGCCAGTGCTAATACTTCTATATTCCATGAGAGGTTCTGTATACGAATTCAGGTCCCTCTGGAGGTTCGGGATTTTTTTTGGGGAGAGTTCCAAGTAAATGAATCAAATTTCAAAGAATTTAATAATCTTTTCATTAGTTGTAGAAAAAATGTGCATGGGATCGAGCCTTACCCATGTCAAAAATCTGGGATACTTTGGAGGGTAGGACAAGCATTCAGATGAGGGATTTGATGTACAACATTCGAAAAGATGGTAAGGGGTCCCCGTGGATTGAGGAGGGATGCTGGACATCTCATCTCTTTCTTAATTCCATTATTTGTTTCAAGACAATGATGAATGAAACAACTAACCCCATGAATGAATTAACTTATAGGACCCTTAACCCTCGGCATGAGGGCATGAGTCGTTCTCTTTACATCCAATTACGATTTGGTATATTTTACATAGATTCTAAGAATGATTAGGAGAAAGAATTGTTAATTCTTAAAAGTTTAAATAATCTTTAGAAACAAGAAGATATAACTTCTAATTCTTTATAATCTTTAAAAACATGGTTCTTCTCTTTCAAAGCATAACAAAGTTTCCCTTAAAAGGTTAAAAAAGTTCCAACTTCTAATTTCATTTTATGTTTTACGTTAATTCATTACTCTAAAATCTATGCAATTATAAGATTGAAAATTTTTTGGCAAAGTTTCATCTGTATTATGTACATTTCCCAGGCAAATAGGTCACTCAAACAAGCAACAAACACATAACAAACAAAAAATTAAGAGTTAGGGCTCCCCCATAAAGCTATAAAAAGTCGGGGCTCTCCAATTAAAACTTTAGAGAGTAAGGACTCTCCTATAAAATAAAATTTAAACTAATTAAACACATACATCTAATGTGTATGTGAGGGAGAATATATCGTTGAAATCCTCACGAACAAAACTATAAGAAAAAAATATAATAATATTGAATTTTAAGCTAGATTTTCATTCTGAAACTCAATGTAAAATCAGTTTTCATATTTATAAGATATCATGCTACAAACTATTCAACTTTTACAAGATTGAAACAAAAGTTCAAAAGTGATTTCTATATGGTAAGAGAATCTCCAATGACTTTTATGGATAGTATTTATAGCCTGCATAAACTAGTTAACTTAAAGTCGTAAACTTAAAGTAATTTAACTACTTAAACTTAAATCCACATTTTTAATGAGGAACATTATTATTAGGTCTAGCGAGGAATTAAAATGTGGCTTTCAAAAGGTAAATCCACATTCTTTCACAAAATACACTTGATTCTAGCCTTCAAAGTGCATGAGCAAGAATCAAAAGCCCTTCATATCATTAATACATACGCAATTTAGTCACTTCTAAGCATGTGTAGAAAGAACTTAACTCACACCTCCAGAGTATAATATATCCCTTCTCAACTAATTCGTGTTTCCAACAAAGTTCACTTGTTAATAAGTCCAACTAGATATGGTAAGGGCAAGAACTAGATTATGCTTAAGGTGTAAAACTCATTGGATTAATGAACCTTTTCTTATAAATTAAGATTCTAAATATGTGGTAATTACAAAAGTGAATTGGTAAGAAATTTATTGATTCCCATGCATAAGTAGGCATGAAGAGCAACAATAACTAATTTCCCACCATGACTAAATTTTTTTTTATGATTTTATCACATTAAAATTGTATTCTAGCGTAATAATAATAATAACATAATAATAACAACAATAATAATGACAATAATAACAATAAGATTATTTTTTATCAAAGAAAAAAATGTTATTAGTTATCGTACGAATCCATAAGATAATATAGGTCATTAATGTTATTAAATCCACAAGATTGAAAAAATTTTGTCAAAGTTTTCCTTATATTATGCACATTTTTCAGGCACACGGGCCACTCAAACAAGCCATAAACCAACACAAATAAAGATAAAGAGTCAAGGTTCCCCTATAAAACTTTAAAGAGTCAGGGCCCCCCATAAAACTTTAAAGAGTCAGGGCTGTCCCCATAAAATAAAATTTAAACTAATTAACACATGCCTATAACGTATATATGATGGACAATATGCCACCGAAGTCTTCACAAACAAAATTATAAGAAAAAAAGAAAATAATATCAAATTTTAAACTTCAAGTTAAACTACTTAACTTAAAGTATTTAAACTACTTAAACTAGTTAATTCAAGATGGTAAGGTATCAGGTCACCGAGAGGCTTCTTCCAAGCCACGAGAGCCTTGAAAGAAGTGGACGGCTATGTGCATGGTTGTATGGCAGGCGAGGTAGATGTTGTGGAAGCCTCGGAAGTGGAGACCGGCTACATATGTGTCAGAGGGGGTGTGAGGGACTGAGAAGGTGGCGGCAAACACAATGCAGCTGCATTGGGTATGGTAGATAGCATGGAGTAGTAGATGGTGTAGGAGTAGTAGATGGCGACAGCCCATCTTGGGATGTGCTAGCATCCTCAACATACTCTTTTTTATGTCCATGTGCCATCGGACTTGAGATCTTTGCCATGATAAACTTTAAAAACTTTTTAACATCATGAATACGACATAATAAAGTTTAATTCACTTTTTAATAAACTTTCATAAACTTTATTAAACTTTTATTAATATGAATAATACGATAGAATCTTAATATTCATTATATCTAAGTCATTACAAAAAAATCTAAGTTCTTATCAGTTTAGAAATATTTTGGCAAGTTTCCCTTGTATTATGGATATATTCCGGGCACACAGGCCACACAAACATTAAGAACACACAAATTCACAATATGAAAGAGTTAGGGCTCCCTCATAAAGCAATATTTAAACTAAAAGCGTTAGGGCTCCCCTGTAAAGCAATATTTAAACTAAAAGAACCAGGACTCCCTCATAAAGTAATATTTAAACTAAAACCCATATCTTTACCGTGTATATGAAAGAGTATATGCCTACCAAACTCCTGACAAACAAACCTATAAGAAAATAAGGGAATGACATTAAATTACACCACTTAATTCTTAACTTAAAGTCCTAAAGTCGTAAAAGTCCTAAACTCAAAATAAAGTCATCACTGTCACGTATATTTTATCCAATTTTTAAACTAAAACACATACCTTAACTGTGTCTATGGAAGAGAATATGCCCGCCAAAATCCTCGCACGTAATACTGTAAGAAAAAAAGAGAATTCAATGAAGTAAAATGCTTTACGTCTAATAACATAAGTGTAACCCCTAAGGGTATATTTGTAATGTTTTGATTATGATTAATGTGTGCTTTGTGATAATAGAAATAGTTTTATAAGAAGAACAAAAGATGCACAAAAAGAGTTTCAAGGGTAATCTACAAAGAAGAAAAAGATCACTCAAGACTACAAGATTTTATCAAAAGATGAAGTGATCAACTTAAAAAACTTGAAGACAAGAAGAATTCTTAGGGATAGCATTCAAGGATGGGTCTGAGGGGAAAGAAGAGAACAAGGACAAGAGCAAAGTGGAGGTGCTCCCCAGTGGAGCTAGAGACGTCCAATGTTTTAAGCGTAAAGGATATAGACACTATTCCACTAACTGCCCAACAAAGAAGCTCATGGTCATTAGGCAGGAGATCATATCCAAAGATGAAGGTGAAGGTGAGCAAGAGAATGAGGAGTCAGATAAAGAGTCTTTGTATGAAGGGGAGGTCTTGGTGGTCTTTAGAGCTCTTAGTTCTCAAGATTTTGAAGATGGTTCAAGCCAACGAAGAGAGAATATCTTCCACACAGATGCAAAATAGACAACAAGGCTTGCAATGTCATCATTGATAGTGGGAGTTGCACCAATATGGCAAGTGCATATTTGGTGGAAAAGTTAAATTTTCCAACCATCAAATACCCTAAGCTGTACCGATTGGAATGGTTAAATAATAATGGAGAGGTAGGGAGTACCAAACAGGTGATGGTGTTTTTTTCCATTGGGAGATACAAAGATGAGATCCTTTGTGATCTGGTTCCAATACAAGCCGGACATCTCTTATTTGGAAGGCTGTGGCAATTTGATAAGAAAGCTATTCATGATGGGTTTAAGAACACTTACTCTTTTGAAAAGGATGGAATCAAGATTTCACTTAAACCTCTCTCCCCTTTTCAAGTGTACCAAGATCAATTGAAGATGAGAGAAAAGGAGTTAGAGGATAAAAAGAAGAGTATAAAAAAAGGGGAAGATAGTGGAGAAAAAAGAAAAGAGAGAGAGAGAGAGAGAGAGAGAGAGAGAGAGAGAGAAATCAAGAGAGAACAAAGAAGAAGGGAGTGGTAATAAACGATAGAAAAGGGGAGACTAGAATGAGTTTCTTGGCCAAAGAGATTGAGATTTGTAAGGCGATAGATGCTAAAGAAACTATTCTACTCCTTATGTACAAAGGAGCTTATTTGTCTTCTAATGAATTTGCTTCTTGTTTATATCAAGCCATTGTAGATGTTATCAAGGAATTTGAAGATGTCTTCCTAGAGGAAGTACCTAGCAGATTACCACCGTTGAGAGGGATAGAGCGCAAATTAGCTTTGTTGCTAGAGCCGTGCTACCAAATTGCACCGCTTATAGGAGCTCACCAGAAGAGACTAAGGAGCTTAAAAGGCAAGTGGAGGAGCTACTTGCTAAAGGGCACATCTGAGAGAGCCTTAGTCCATGTGCGGTAACAGTACTTCTAGTCCCTTAAAATGATGGTAGTTGGCATATGTGCGTGGATTGTTTAAATATCGTCATCCCATTCCTAGGCTAGATGATTTGCTTGATGAATTGCATGGGTCCATGATTTTCTCAAAAATTGATTTGAAAACGAGTTACCACCAAATCAAAATAAAAGAGAGAGATGAGTGGAAAATCGCTTTCAAAACCAAGTTTTGTCTTTATGAGTGACTTGTCATACCTTTTGGTCTCATCAATGAACCTAGCACCTTTATGAGATTGATGTATCATGTCTTGTATGAATTCATTGGGAAATATGTTCTAATATACTTTGATGACATTTTGATTTATAGCAAGACTTATGAAGACCATTTACATCATATTAGGCAAGTTTGTCTTGTGCTTAGGAGAGAACAACTATATGCCAATTTGAAAAAATGTGAATTTTGTTTGGAAAGGATAACTTTTTTTGGCTATGTTGTTAGCTCTAATAGATTGCAAGTAGATCGCGACAAGGTGAAGGAAATAGAGGATTGACCAATGCCCAAGAGTGCCATCGAAGTTCGAAGCTTCCATGGGTTGGGAAGTTTCTATCGGCAGTTTATTAAGGACTTTAGCACCATTGCAAGTCCTCTCACCGAGGTCATCAAGAAGACAAATGGGTTTACATGGGGAGACGCTCAAGAGGTAGCCTTCAAGCTTTTGAAAGAAAAGTTATGCAATGTTCCCCTCCTCACTTTGCCAAACTTTGAAAAGATGTTTGAGATTGAGTGTGATGCGTCCGAAGTGGGAATTGGAGGAGCTTTAATCCAAGATAAAAAGCCCATAGCCTATTTTAGTGAAAAATTGTCAAGAGCTACTTTGAACTACGCCACTTATAACAAAGAATTGTCAAGAGCTACAATCCTATTATGTATTATTTCATGATATTTATGCATGAATTTATGCATGTATAAGTCTTTGTAGTTTTTTTCTTAGTGTATTCTTATATTTTTGTAATGAAGTTTTTTATATGATCGTTCTAATGTAGGATCGACCGGTATTGAGATTACGTGGTCGTCATGTGGCACTTACTGGGTACACATTGAGATATAGTGATGTTAGACAGGGAGTTGCTACATCAGGACTGATTCATCTACAGTCGTGCATGTTCTATTATGGGAACAGTACCCTTTTATCTGCATTCGTGGAGAGATGGCAGCCAAACACGAACTAATTACATATGCCATTTGGAGAGATCACGATCACATTACATGATGTGAAGCTTATACTTAGGATACCTGCGTATGGTGAGCCACTAGACGAGATTTTTATCTAGGATCGGATCATCAAGATGGTTAATAATGATTTGAGGTTTAAGCTTTCCGTTCCCAAGAGTAGTGATGCACAGCGTGGGATTCCTATGCAGTTATATCCACGGTCGGTGATAGTGCATGTTTGTCCATGGAGATGAGGGCATCCTGTTACTTGTTGTCCGTTCTTTGTAATTCTCTCTTCTTTGTCAAGAGTGGCCTACCTGTGGCGAGCTACGAGTTAGGCACTACAGTAAGGAATCTACAGAGGTGCAAGAAGATAGTGCGAGGTGTTGCAATGTTAGTGTGGTTGTATAGAAATCTTGGACAAGCCTCACGTTCGGATGCCCGGGAGTTGAGAGGTTTCTCATCACTATTGGAAGGTATTCTTCACTATTAATAAATATTCCTTATATTATTTGAATTTATATACCGATACTTTATATTCATATATGTATGTTTTTCTGTTATAGGCGTGGACATATCTATACTTTCCGATGTTCACACAACCTGTGAGCCCCTATGCAGTTCAAGGAATTCGCTATAGCCAACAGATTGTGATGATGGGATATATAACTGATATGGTTGAATTATCCGACTATTAGATGAGGTTAGATATCATGACTGCAGCTGAGGTTCGATGGACACTTTATAGGCTAGCAGAGATACATGAGGTACATTTTTCTACATAGCACAGCTTCTTAGCTTACTTTTCTTGTGTAGAGCTGCACATGCCCGAGAGATGTGTTTGGCAGTTTGGTTAGACTCAAGGTATTCCACATCCTCCTGTTATTAGTCAAGTCGCACACTGTAGGCCAGCTTCAACTAAATCATATGTCGTGAGACACGCTTTAACTAGGGCCTTTCTGGTATGATGTTGAGAGTCACTATATGCACGATGTTAATATGCAAATATTGCTATGCCGTCACACACTTGCCATCTAAGTTACATGTTGTGATATCTCCGACACAATCATCCGATGATACAAAACCCGGAGTTATTTCCTGCCTGAGTTGAGTTGCCACCAGGATCTCAGCCTCTAGCTGTTGTAGTACTGGACTCCTTAGGTCTTTATGTTGGGGATGATGATCTAGATGATTTAGAGACCCAGGCTGCAAGGTATAGAGAGATGTCTCGTCTTGTACGTAGATGCGTCTGTTTAGTCATTAGGTTTCCAATAGGTACATGTTATTATGTTTATTTTACATACGGAGCGTGGATTTATAGTACTTGTTTGTTGTGATGGAGTTTTTATTATACGTAGGATGATGTTTTGTTTATTACAGTTAGTACTCCTATTATTTTTGTCAACCAATATTACAACATACAAAAAAATTACTAAATAAAAAAAACTCCATAAAATTTACATTAATGCCACAACATACAAATAAATTTAATAATTACATATAATCATGGATAAACAAAAAAAAGATGACAATAAATCGATAATACACCCATCAACCAGCCGTGGAGGGGGATACATTTAGGTACACGTATGAGCTCACTCCCTAAATCGTGATTGATATGGAACCAAATAATTACATACGTCCTAATGAGTATGCCACTCCCACAACAGATTTATAGGGGTCATCATAAAGTCTTCGTACAAATGTAACTGTCAAGAAAAATAATTAATTACTATTGTTCTTGAACGATTTATGTACAATCTGTATATGTTCCCAGTGTGAATTTTCCCTCCTCGTCGAGTCCATCTTTTTCCGACCCTAAGTAATGACTGTGTCCGGAGGAGAAGTTAAAGGTCCCTCGGGGTTTGACGGCAAGACGGGATGCAGATGTCTCGGGCAGCACGACGTCACTCCATCAACTGTTAGAATATAGATTAAATGCATAATTAGCCTAACTTATTATCTAAATGTAATAAAATAAATCAATAATAACACTTTTTAACATACTTGTGATAGGGTTGTTGTCTAAACTCATCTAGAATGCCGGTGATATCATTCTCCTGGCATTGCATGTTATTCACGGGGTTTGCATAATCATGATACTCCATTCCTGATACCCCTTCTATCACAAGAGATGACCAGAAATGGTTAAGACTGTCATCCTTTAAAGGAATATACTTACGGTATCTAGTAATCAACTCGCATGAACATGGTAGACCGTCTGAACTCCGAAGCAAATGTCCATAAAAATTCTCTAGATCGCTCATTATCTTTGTCGCTCTAATTAATTCTTCTTTCATAATCTTCAGTGCGAAATGACTTACATTTCCACAAATATCAGTTAACACAAGATTACTCTTTGCATTATCTTTCTCTTGGCAAAGATCCGTGACTCAATCATTGAATGTATCTTACTGAAGACAATATCTAAGTCACCGTGACATGTTTGAAGGAACATTTTTTATACCAAGTGTTCAGACTCAACCCTATTCGTGGTCTCAGACCCGAAATGTAAAATTTTTCCAATCAATCTTACAAATTTATATGCACGTGTGCTCAACCATTCATCATACAAAGATGACAAGAACCACTGCAAGTTACTCCAGTTGGTATTCAATTTTTCCAATCTCTTTGCATAATCAATCTAAGTCCTAACAGTTCACTAATCTTCTCTAGGTTGTCTGTACAAACTCTTCAGCTGCTTCCTTATCAATCACCGAAATTAATTTCCCCTCGATATTTTTTTTAATATGTCTCCAGCACAACATATGGTATGATTTATTGAGCACTAGATATATCACTAGCATCAAACCTATTTCCTTATCGGTAATTACCACTATCAGTTTGAGAACATCAAAATATAATTTTTGAAGTTGTTGTAGTACCCCTTGATAAATAGTAGCTTGTTCATTATGCATGAACACAGTAGCTGTACAGAAATTCTTGCCAGTAGGTGTCATCCTTACTGCCTCAAGTAATGGCATGTTGTGCCTAAGTAAAATAGTAAATTTTAAACCTAAGAACAACAAATAAATCAAAATATGATAATTCTCTTTAACTTAAATAAAATACTAAAAAAACTTAACTAATTCATTTTAATTTTAAATAACATATAATATACGCTCAACATATTTTAGATAAGATGTCACTATAGAGAATTAACTTACATGCGATCTTAGATATTTATAGCAATTAATAAATTGAGTAATGAAATATTTTATTATTAAAGAAACTTACTTGTTCGTTTTGTAAGTTGTGTCTAATACAAGTACATATGGCCACGTCTTCAACATTTGAATGGATGTCGGATACACAACAACTATATCGCTAAGCACTGTGCTCTTTCAAAATTCCTCCAAAAGCACGTGTATCCAAGATTGGAACACATGTGAAGCACTCCTTCCAGTGTGTTGCATCCCTGCATCCTATCCTTCTTAATATTCACCAGAGCATTATATATAGTTTGGGAACCGTAAAAAAATTATATAAATTGATTATTAAATTAAAAAACATATATAATATCATTCAGTTTAAGATAATTAAACTAAGCTATGCAACATAACAGTACTATAACATGTCTCGCAGTAATATCTGAATTATTTTCCCGTAAATTCACTAATATAAAATGAGGTGCCATCTGATACCTACTCAATTACTTGGTCAGCTTGAACTCCTTCTCCATAGGCCTTGCCGCCTGAGAGTGACCCTGATAATAGACACAAATTTGAAGATTGTGCCTTCCATCTTTTACATGGTTTCCAATGTGATTTGCTAACATCTTCCTCGCCTTTTAATTTAAATGGACAATTACATTTCTTTGTTCTATACTGACCCTTACATTTTACAGGAACTTGTTCTACTTCTTCATCTTTCTGTGTTACCTTACTTTTTTTTTTTTTTCCTTCCTCCGATGGCAACGAATACAAACATATGGCTTAAACCCTAAACCCTCTTTTGTAAGACCATGCATAGTCGTCACACATATGTGTTAATTGTCTTTGCTCTTTTCTTTATCCAATCCATCAAATCGTCTTTCAAATTAAATTCACGATCCGTTTGAAATAAATAACTGTGGTCTACGAAATCCTCCATATGTAAAATATCCTCAAATTGTTCAAAATCTAATTCATTATCTTCCTACGCCATATTAGAAGATAAAAAATTATGAACAACTCATATTTTAAATAAAAATAAAAGTAAGTAACGTAACAACATACTTATAACTTCATTAACATAGTAACTTGTTAATTAAAAACACAAAAAGTAAACATGATGTGAAACTAAACATATTAATTACAATAAAAATCAAACAATTAAAACATGTTAATTATAATCAGAATTAAACTATTAATTATAACATCAACAAGGTAAACACAAACTTTAACATAAATAACTAACATAATTAATAAAATAATCATATTAAATATGAAAAATGAGCATAAAAAATTAATCATATGAAAAACAATTAATATAACACATAATTAACCTTTACATATTTATTTTAAAAAAAAAAAAAAAAGAAAGGCTGAGTTGTTTGTATGCCAATGGCTGTTGCACCAGCTGGCCTAGTGCTCCAGCTGCTTCTGTTCAATTTTTCAGCATTTTTTGGGTCGGTTTTACTTCAAAATTGATATTTTCGAATACGAAATCTTCAAAAATTTTCCATTTTCAACGTCGAAACCTTCAGAAATCTTCAATAATCTTCAAGTTAATTTAGAGAAAAAAAGAGTGAGAGAGCGGTGTTTGGTTGGAATGAGAATTTTTGAAATTTTATCGTGGAATTTATAAATGTCCAAAATTGAATTGCAAATTTAAAATTGCAATTTAATTATGAGATTAAACTGTGCACCTTGAATCTGGCAACGAATTTATTAATTCCGGTGCCGAATATTTTTGGGTGATTGAATCACGCCACTATTAGACTCTAGACTCGCAAAAGTTATTTATCTTAGGATTTTTAAAAAAAAATTCTTTTCTTTTTATTTTAATTATTATTCCTTTTTTAAATTAGGATTTGTAAACTGTACAAATTAAATAAGACATTATAGAATTTTAGGTTATGCTTTTCATAGAGTAGATTTGGGTAACTCTTCATCCAGGCTCTTCTATATTGATATGAATCATCTTATGCTTGAAGAATTGGATACAAATCTCCCCCAAGATCTCCTCCTTGATTTGATGTATCTCTATTGAGGATTTGAAGCTTCCACTTCTAATAAAGAACCTATGAAGAACAATGCTCCATTGAGAGGTTTAGGCTCTTTCCTATACTGATGATTAAAACCTTGAGACAACAAACACCTCAAAACCCCAAACACATGATATAGAAGACCTAGAATCACTTGAATCCAGAACACAAACTCTAGACTAAATAAACAAAAGGAATTGAGATGAACCATTAAATTCCATAGACTCTTCATACTAAGGCATTCAATCATTCACTACTAAGGATTAGAACCTTTAGCTAGCTAAGCTCTCAAAGGGTGAAGAACCCTAAGAGATGCACTCTTTCAATACATTTCAGCAAAATTCACAATTGTCTTACAAGGAGGTTATTAAGGGGTATTTATAGACTAAGAGGTGAAGCCAAGCTTAACTAGGAGCTAAAATTCCACTTGCATAACAAATTCCTGCCCAAAAAGGAGGTTACTAAAGTAGCCCTCCCCAAGCCTACCGACGACGGTAAATATGACCAATTCTCGGCGGTAGGTGCTTTGTTTCCGGCTACCCCATAAGCAGAAAGGTACCGTCAACGGTAGGGGTGAACCTGCCATCTGTGGTAAGGTGATTTTCCTCCATACGTAGCCAAAATTTGCTCCAAGTTAGTTTCTTTATTGCTCCTTATAAATTGAGTATTTTGTAAACAACTTGGAATGCTTTCCGAGGCCTACAAACTCCCCATCTTATTTCTTTAAGGCTTCTATTATGCAAACAAGCATGTCATTATCCTCTTCAACTTGAACTTTCTTCTTTTGCGACCTTTTCATCGGTCTAAGCTTCACTCCCTTGAACGACGAAAGCATACGGTTCATATCATCTGCCCCATCTTTGAAAAGATTCATCCTTGAATTCAACTTAGATGCAACCAAACCCAGTCACCAAGTTCAAACACCATACGTTTCCTTCCAACGATTCAACTTCTTGTTGGTAGAATAAATAATGTCATGCACCTTGGCATGAATAGACTTAATAAGCTCCGCTTTCCGATTACCATCCAAGCTCACAATGTGATCTATAAGAAAGGAACCAAATCAAAAGGAGTCAAAGGATTAAAACAATACACAATTTCAAAAGAAGAAAAGGAAGTAGTAGAATGTTTAGCCCTATTGTAAGCAAACTCAATGTGAGGGAGAGCTTTTTCCCATTGGCGCAAGTTCTTTTTAAGGATGACCCTAAGAAATTGGCCAATGGTTCTATTGACCACCTTCGTGTGGCCATCGATTTGTGGATAGCAAGCTATAGAATACAACAACTGAGTACCAAGTTTCTTCCACAAAACACGCCAAAATGACTAGAAATTTAGTATCACGGTCCAAGACAATAGGTCTTAGGAATCCCAGGAAATCTCACTATCCAAGTAAAAAGCAAGTTTGCGACATGGCAAGCATTACTGGTTTTCTTGCAGGGTTTGAAATGAGCCATCTTAGAAAACCTATCTACCACCATAAAGACAGAATCCATGCTTTTAGAAGATTTACGCAAGCCAAGAATAAAATGTATAGAAATTTCAACCCAAGAAACTTTAGGCACATCCAATGGAGTATAAAGACAATGAGGTAAATAGTAGATTTAGCCCTTTTGCATTCTAGACAATTATTATAAAACTTCTCAACATCTCTTTTCATATGAGGCCAATTAAAATGCTCATGTTAAATGTCATAAGTCTTTGCAATACAAAAATGCCTCATTAATCCACCACAATGAGCCTCATGTACTAACAACAATCTAGTAGAACAAGATAGAATGTACAATTTACCATTACAATAAAGGAAAACTTCATGAACAAGGTACTTACTAAGCACAAGAGAGCAATTCTCATTTATACCCTTAAAGTCATCATAACTAGCATATAACTCTTTAAGCATCTCAAAACCAAGAATTTGAGCTTGCAATGTAGAGATAAGAGTGTACCTTTTTGACAATGCACCAGCTGCAATGTTTTCTTTACCTTTCTTGTAACGAATTATGTATAGAAATGTCTCAATGAATTCCATCCATCTTGCATGTCTCTTCTTCAACTTTTGATGCCCTTTGAGAAATTTCAAGGACTCATGATTGGTGTGAAGAACAAACTCCTTTGCCAATGCTTCAATGTCCTCACTAGTGCATAGAGTTCCTTATCAAAAGTTGCATAGTTCAAGGCTGCTCCGGTCAATTTCTCACTAAAGTATGCCAAGGGCCTCTTGTCTTGCATCAAGAAACCTCCAATACCAACACTCGAGGCATCACATTCTATCTCAAACATCTTCTCAAAATTTGGTAGTGCAAGCGAAGGTGCACTACTCAACTTCTCCTTTAACAATTCAAAAGCTTTCTTTTGACTCTCCTTCCATTTGAATCCATTCATATTCTTTATAACATCCATCAAAGGATTAGCAATGGTGCTAAAATCCTTGATGAACCTCCTATAGAAGCTTGCCAAACCATGGAAACCCCTCACTTCAGATGCATTCTTAGGAGTAGACAATTCTTTGACTGATTTAACCTTCTCTTGATCCACTTGAAGACCTTGAGAGCTCACCATTTAACCTAAGAAAGTCACTTTTTCCAAAAAAAAACTCACATTTCCCAAGGTTAGCATATAACTTTTCACTTCTCAAAACTAACAAAACTTGTCTAAGATGATGCAAATGATCTTCATAAGTTTTGCTATATATCAAGATGTCATCAAAATAAACAACAACAGATTTACTAATGAAGTTCCTCAACACATGATGGTAAGTATCTTGAATTTACTAGGACCATTAGTTAAAACAAAAGGCATGACTAGCCACCCATAAAGACCAAAAATAGTTTTGAAAGCCATTTTCCGCTCATCTCCTTCCCTCATTCTAATTTGATGGTAACCCAATTTTAAATAAATCTTTGAAAATATTTGAGAACCATGCAACTCATCAAGCAAATCATCTAATCTAGAAATAGGATGCCTATACTTGATAGTTATATTGTTACAATCAACACACATACACCATGTTTCATTTTTCTTAGGAACTAATAAAACGGGAATGATACAAAGGCTTAAGCTTTCTCTTACATAGTCTTTGGATAGCAATTCCTCAACTTATCTCCTCAACTCCTCTAGTTTCTTCGGGAGGACTTCTATAAGCCAGTCTATTTGACAACACTGCTCCAGGTACCAAATCAATTTGATATTCAATCCCTCTCAAGTGAGGAAGTCCACCGAGCATCTCTTCAACAAAGACATCTTTAAAATCTTCAATAATATCTACTATAGCATTAGACAAAGAAGACAAGTAATGATTAGTAGAAACAAATGTATTTTTGCAGTAGAGAAGTAGCACCGACTCTTTTCTTTCAATAGCCTCTATAACCTCACTCTCTTTTGCATGAAAATATCTTTTCTCTCCCTTGCAACCCCCATTCTTTTTATCTCTATTTTTCTTGTTTCTCTTCACTTTTTCCTCTCTCATTCTTTCCACACTCAATTCTTTTTCCTCAAATCTTTTTCCCTCTTCAATACTCTTTTTCTTTTTCTCACTCTCTAGTCTCTCTTTTTCTCTCATTTTTTTTTTTTTATCAACAAACACCTAACTAGGAGTCAAAGGATTCAAAATCAGTTTTTCACCATTCTTCTCAAAAGTTTAGGTATTCTTTACACCATCATGAATAGCCTTCGTATCATATTGCCAAGGACGCCCCAATAACAAATGTCCCGCTTGCATAGAAGCCACATCATAAAGAATTTCATCATTATAGGACCCCTTAGTAATAGACACTAACACTTGTTTATTCACCTTCACCTCCCCACTATAATTCAACCAATGTAGCTTATAGGGCTTAGGATGCTTAATAAGAGGTGAATTCAACTTCTCAACAAGATAACTGCTAGCTACATTAGTGCAACTACCACTATCAGTAATAAGGTTAGCCACCTTACCTCCCACTAAATATTTAGTGTGAAAGATGTTTTCTCTTTGATTGCTTGATTGTTCCTCACGGATTTGAGTAGATAAAGCTCTAATTGTCACCAAGCTCATTCCCTCTTCTTCGCCTTCAAAAGAGGTAATATCTTGATCCTCACTACTTTCGTATTTGTCACAATCCCTTCTTGGAAATCATTAGCACTCTTCTCAATCCAACCATTTAAATCTTCACTAAACACCAAAGTTCTTTTGTTAGGGTAATTGATGGCTATGTGCCCCACTCAATTACATTTGAAACACCTTAGTGGATTAGTGATTAACTTTCCCTTCTCTTCCACCTTAGGCTTAGAATAATCCCTGAAAGAAACTTTAGGCGTATCTTCCTTCTTTGACCAACTCTTGTACATAGTGCTTGAGGATTAGGTACCACATTCCTTGAAGACAAAAGATTAGATTTGGAAAAACCAACCCTCTTCTTTTGATATTCTATCTTGGTAGTCAAATGACACATGTCTTCATAAGTGGTATAGGGGTACAACTCTAGTTGATTAGCTATATCCCTATTGAGACCACTTAGAAATCTTGCAATGCATGCATCTTTATCTTCTCCCAAACTCAATCTCCAACTCCAACTCTTGCCTATACTCATCAGCACTTTTAGTGCCTTGCTTGAGAGTAATCAATTTATAATGCAACTCTCTATAGTAGTGCTCTGGTAAAAATCTTTCTTTCATAATAATCTTCAATTCTACCCAAGTTTCTCTAGTTGCCTTCCACTTCTCATCCTTTGTAACAACTCTTTCCCATCAATGGAGTGCAAAACCCAAAAATTCGACTATGACTAGTTTCACCTTGACAATTTCACTATAGTTTCTCACCATGAAGAGGTTCTCTACTTGTCGTTCCCGATCAATAAACACATTAGGATCACTATCATCCTTGAAGCTAGGCATCTTCAACTTGATTTTGTCTAAAGCTTTATCTCTCTGTTGATTACCATAGTAACCACCATGGTATGCTTGACCAATATTAGGATTGTCCCCATCATCTTCATAGAAGTTATCATCATGCCAAGCTTCTTGCCTTGGATACTCTTCTTGCAGCCTATGATATCCTCTTCCTCCTAGGGCTCCTCTTCTATCACCTCTATGTTCTGGTCTTCCTTGATATCCAAAGTCATGAATTTGATGAGAATATTGAGCCGGCATGTCATGGTATCCATAAGTAGATACATTATCGTAAGATCTTTGATAGTGAGGTGATTTGAAACCACCAAGGTTATCACCAACTCTTTGCTCTATAGTAGCACTACTCTTGCGCTTCTTAAGCTCTTCCACATCTCTAGCAACACTTTGGAATTGTCTTGCTAGTCCTTCAATAGATTATTGCATAGACCTCAAAGTTTCATTGAGATTTATCTGTAAAGGATCACTAGGACCTTCTTGATGAGATTGAGTAGGCATATATGACCGTCTGTGGACATGACTAAACCTGCAATTTAAGACAAAGAAACAAAAACAAGGACCTCCCTAATCACTCCCTAAGTGTTTCACTCTTTGATGTTCACTCAAGTTCACTCGTGTTTACCCTCTTGTTGGCTTTTATCAAGATAGGCTCACCCTCTTACCTTTTTCCAAACACTCAACACTCAAGTCTCGTATAGATGCTTCAAACTTCTTAGCCAACTCAAACCAAGAGCATCAATCCCAAGCAAGCAAACAATCAATGCACTTAGTTGGAAAGTGTTCAAAGAGGCAAAACATCAAACACTTGATGTGTAAGAGTTTCAAAGAATTTAGTCTATGGAAGTGAACCAACAAGTATAATTGTTCATAAAAAAATTAATAAAAGAACTCAAGGAATCAAGAAGAAGTCAAAAACAAATCAAATCAAATCAAAGCAATTAAGCTAAACAAAGAACATAAGAATACAAATACAAAAATTCCAGGAAATAGGGGAGATTAACACCCCGACACTAAAATGGCAATAACTCAACAAAGATGAAACAAAATCGAACGATACCAAACAAATAAGCTTCCTATTTCAGAGAGGATGAAATTGTGTACAAATATCGATAAACTTTGGATCAGTAAAACACGAGTTATGTTCAGATCAAACAACATTTTTTTGCAATCGAAAGTCCGAGACACACTTCGCAATTCAATCAAATTGATCTAGAAAATGACCTCCAAATTAAGCAATTCTTATCTCAAAAGATTCAAAACTCATAGAAGAAAATCTCTGAAAAATTCAACATCAAATTCGAAAAAATCACAACTGAATTATAATAGAATTGCAACATAATTTTCCCGTAAATTTTCCAGTACTACTTTTGCATGATCTTTTTGTAAGTTTATGTATGATCATCAAGTACTTTCACCTTTTTTTTTATTTTGCACGAATTTAATTCACTTACAAGTCAATTTTCCCTTCAAATGGAGGATGCTCTGATACTAATTGATATGAATCCTTTGTGCTTGAAGACTTGGATCCAAATCTCTCCCAAGATCTCCTCCTTGATTTGAAGTACCTCTATTGAGGATTTGAAGCCTCCACTTCCAACGAAGAACCTATGAAGAACAATGCTCAATAAACCCAAGCATTGAGAGATTTGCGCTCTTTCCTATATTGATGATTAAAACCTTGAGGCAACAAATACCTCAAAACCCCAAACACACTATAGAAGACCTAGAATCAATTGAATCAAGAACATAAACTCTCGACTCAATCAAAAAAAAGGAATTGAGATGAACAATTGAATTCCATAGACTCTTTGTACTAAGGAATTCAATCATTCACTACTAAGGACTAGAACCCATAGCAAGTTAAGCTATCAAAGGGTGAAGAACCCTAAGAGACCAAATAGATCACTCTCTCTATAAATTTCATCAAAATTCACAATTAGTTTTACAAGGAGATTATTAAGGGGTATTTGTAGACTAAAGAGTGAAGCCAAGCTTAACTAATGTTTAGGGGCTTTAATTACACATAATCCCCTTAATTATGAGCTAAAAGTCCACTTTCATAACAAATTCCCGCTCAAAAAGACGGTTACAAAAGTTGCCTTCCCCAGGCCTACCAGCGACGGTAGGTATGACCAACCGTCGACGGTAGGTGCTTTGTTTCCAACTTCCCCATGAACAGAAAGGTACTATCGATAGTAGGGGTGACCTGCCGTCGGTAGTAGAGTAATTTTCCTCCATACTTAGCCAAAATTCGCTCCAAGTTGGTTTTTTCATTGCTCCTTATCAATTGAGTACTTTGTAAACAACTTGGAATGCTTTCCATGGCCTTCAAACTCCCCATCTTTGTTCTTCAAGGGTTCAATTATGCAAACAAGCATGCCATTATCCTCTTGAAGTTAAACTTTCTTCCTTTGCAATCTTGTCATCAGTCCAAGCTTCACTTCCTTGAACGACAAACTCATACGGTTCATATCATATATCCTCTCTTTCTTTTTAGTTTTGGTGAATTTGTTTATGATTAAGAGTAACTAAAGATTTTATGACTAAGGCCTTTGATTGAAGGTCAAAACTTTTATGCAATGGTTATTTTTATTTAAAGATTTAATATTTTCTCATTTATGGGTAATTTTTATTACTTGTTCTTAATGCTTGCAATTTTTCTGGCCAATTGTTACATTTTCATAAATTGCATCTAGATACTAAGAAGTGCTAGGTTCAATTGGATTAGAGTAATGCCAACACATCGTAAAACTGGCTAGAAATAGATTTGATTTCTTTGTGTTGTTTCTAATAAGTAGGAAACGAAAGTTAGGGAAGGTACATGGAGATGTTTGCGATTTCTACAATTAAAATCACGTAAAGATACGATTGGTTTATTAGAGAATTAGGAGCTTTTTGCTAATGGATTAGGTCTAGGTTATATTTAGGAATTCCACCGTTAACCAAATCAAGAATTAATAAAGAATAAATCTACCGGTGCCATAGAGCTAGACCAGTGAGCTATTACGCTTTCTTCAAAGCATGGCTGCTTCCAAGCCCAACTCCTGGTTGTCATCGCTCGATCACCTCCATTTTCACTAAGTGATTGCTTAGGGACCTTAGCATATGATCTGGGCTGTTTCCCTCTCGACTTTGAATCTTAGCACCCAAAAAGTATGTCTGTACAAACGATCTAGACCTGTATTTGGAGTTTTCCTGGGGTTGGTAAGGCGAAATGGGACCACCCTTGACCATTGAGTGCTCTACCTCAGGCCATCGACATCATACGCTCTACTGAAATAGATTTCGTGGAAAACCAGCTATATCCAATCTTAGTTGGCCTTTCACCCCTAGCCACAAGTCATCCCCATATTTTTTGCCATATACGCACAAACTTTTTTCCTTTTTACATGATTTTTTTAATAATCTATACGATTCTTATGCAAATTAAAGGTTAATATAATAAATTAGATGAAAAAGATTTTACTAATTTTCATGAAAGAACATTTTTATGCACTATCTCTGTGGTAAAATTTGGACTCCACTTTTTGTTATGTATATGTGATATGTCGTGTATAATTTCTAAGGTATAATATTACTACGATATATTTTTTTTTTAGGATTAAGAATATATTAATTTGTCCTTAAAACTTTCACCATATATATATAAGAGGGATTTTGTTTTCTTTATTATATTGTTTTAGTTTTTGGAAGGCAAAAGTAAGAGAAATTTTGCAATGTTTACGGAATTGAGAGGGATTAATAAGACGTACTTCAAAGTGAAACTCAAAGCATAAAATAGTTCAAAGATTCAACGAGAAAAAATTAATCAGGGCAAAATTAACTCACAAACTTCTTTTCTTTATACATGACTTTTTTTTTAATAATCTAAACGATTTATATGTAAATTAAATGTTAATATGATAAACTAGATGAAAAAGATTTTACTAATTTTTATGAAAGGACATGTTTATCGACTACCTCTGTGGTAAAATTTAGACTCCACTTTTTTCCATGTATATGCGATATGTCGTGTATAATTTGTTAGGTATAATATTAGTATCATATATTTTTTCATGAGGCTTAAGAATATATTAATTTATCCTCAAAATTTTCATCATATATATATTTCGTGTATAATATTTTTAGGTATAATATTATATTCTTTTTCATGAGGTTTAAGAATATATTAATTTATCCTTAAATTTTCCACCTAAATGAAATTTAAACGTTTTATATGAAAAAGGAACCGATAATATGGGATGATTCTACGTAACATCCCGCCTAAACACCTCAAAGTTAACATAAGTTGCGGTGAGTTCAAACAAAAGTTTTGGGATTGTTTTATAAAGAATAGAAGTTTTGGGGTCATTTGGTAATTTTTAGAAAATCTAAGGAAGAATTTTTCGTTAAAAACTTTTTTGCGCATATTTTTGGATTATTAGTGTTTAACACTTTAAGTTGGAGATTGAGATTTTAAGTTTAATGAGTTTTAAGTCATTTTTAAGATTTGGTGCCAATGTAGAAAGTTTAGAAATTTGAAGGACTTTAGTGTCATTGTAGGAATTAGTAGTGCCAAGTGGGTTGGTGATTTGTGGACATGGCAAGTAAGTGCCATGTGTCTTGACCCCAAGCCATGCATACATGGCTATATATAGGAGGTGAAGTGAAGGCAAATTTCTCATTTTCTCTTCTCTCTTTTCTCTCCCAATTTTTCTCTCTCTCTCTCTCTCTCTCTCTCTCTCTCTCTCTCTCTCTCTCTCTCTCTCTCTCTCCCCCCAGTTTCTCATTTTTTTTCTCTTTCTTCCTTTTCTCTTCTCTTTCTCGGCGCTCTCTCCCTCTCTCTCTCTCTCTCTCTCTCTCTCTCTCTCTCTCTCTCAAGGTAAAATAATTTTTTTAAATTAACTGTAGAGCTTTATTTTATTTTTATTATTAGGATTATATTTTTTAAAATAAATAACAGTAAAGTTTCATAATTATGGATTTATTTTGGGAACCCATGATTTTTAAGGAGTTATTATGAAATTATTTCGAGTTTTTTTTAAGTCCTTTGAGTTTAGAAAAAGTTTAGGTGAACCCTAGGGTCATTACGGGATAATGTTTATGTTTTTACGGTTATATTTGATTAAGTTTGGAATGCTATTATTTGTAGGCTTCTTCGCGACTCAAGGTGAGTTCACCAACCTTTTTCTTCTACAAGAAATTTAATTATTTTCTTAAAAGCATATTTCTCTGTTGTTGGTTCTTAACAAAATTTACGAAATATCTACTGATGATATATTACGGGTTATGCTAAAAGTGGTCTACATTTAAATGTTTATTATTTCCTTTAAAGACATAATCCTGCTAATAACTTAAGGGAAGATTTTCAATATACTCTTATAATATTTTTGTTTAAATTTTATAAACTAATGTAACTACTTTTGTAACTAATCATATAATAAGGTTCTTTAAGAATATACCTACATTGCTTAAATTATTTGCATATCATCATAATTTTTAATTCGCTTTTCCTAAGAAATATTTTCACTGCAATTTGGTTTGTAGATTATCATTAAAATTATTTGGAGGAATTATTTTAAAAATATTTATTATTTCTCTTTAAAATAATATTTTAAATACTCTTATAAGGCTTTGAGATATGTGTAAATTATTGAAACATTTTTTATATTACTTAGAAGTTTACTCTAACATAAGTTAAGAGATTTCTAAGAAATATTTTACCATGACTAAAGTACTCATATATTATGATTTGAGAAAATTTATTATTTCTTTTTAAATATTTCTCCATGGTTTTATGCATACACTAGTATAATATCTTCAGGGAAATATTTATCAGGATTGTTAAAAACAAATTAGCATAACTTAGTTTATCACCGGTAATATGTTCTGCTTAAAGATCATATACGCACACTTTCATTGTGTACATGAGTTTGAAAATATCTGGGAAACACAAATGTTTTATGAGGATTTATAAAGACATGATTTGAATTGCATGCTTATTACATTTATCATGTCTTTGGGTTTTGCGGTTTTTGCCTGGCGGATAGGGATTTTCGATATATAAAAAGATTTGTGTGTCCGAACGATGGCCTCTGATTTTATAAAAATTAAATAAAAACCTAGTCTGGCCGAAGGAGCTTTGTATATATATTTGGGATCAACACGCCGAGAAGATTGCACTATGCATGGGTAGTCCCCCGTACGAGAGCCTCTTCCGAACGACACGCTTGGTAGGTATACTCTTGATCTGGATCCAGTTGAAGTGGCGTAATACCATGGGAGGATTAGGGTCAAGAAGGTACTAAATTTGACTTCGTATCATGCTCTACAGTGGGACTACTTTCTAGCAGGATGAGTTAGGAGGGGCTCACGTCTAAGGTAGTATAGGGTGGCCTGGTAACTACCCCAGGGTTCGTTATCTATTTTGTGTGTAACTGGTGTGTGCGGTGGTTTATGAAATCGGACGTTAGTCCAGTGTG
Source organism: Catharanthus roseus (assembly GCA_028651295.1). NCBI lineage: Eukaryota > Viridiplantae > Streptophyta > Magnoliopsida > Gentianales > Apocynaceae > Catharanthus > Catharanthus roseus. Next base: position 35,500,835 of record JAPQWS010000159.1, on the reverse strand, counting down.
CTTTGGGTTTCTGGCTGGTATTGACTACGGGCCGTTTAAGGTTTTGAACTCTGTCCGTTGAGCCTATCATGGTACATGCATGGTTTTGAAAGCTCGGTGTCGCGGCAACGCCGATGTGTCCTAATTCCCTTAGACTTTCCGACTGCGCCCGAATCCTTCAAAAGTTTATAACTTGCATGCAAGAGATTTTTGAAAGCGTTTATTTTCTGGCATGACAAACCATTTTATAAAGATTGTTTTACCATATTGAATACTCACGAAAACACACGTGCATGTGAACTCACTGAGCACTTTTCGCTCATGTCTTTCAAATGTTTTTCCCCTTTTTCAGATGACACGGAAATCAGATCTGGCTAGTTGAGCCAATGTGGGCCGCTAAATTCTTTAATCTTGGGGTCTTCCCCCTCTGGCCATGAGATTTTGATCTATGAAGATTTTTTGCCCTCACGGGCTTAAATCTATATATAAGTTTTGAGAAGTCTTTTATTATAAAGTTATGTTTATACTTTACTTTCTTCCTCCGCTGTTTAGTTTAGATGGATGCATTATAGCTCCTCTCGCTTGTATTCTAGCTTTATGTCTTTGTAAGTCTAGTGCTGAGAGGCACGCAGGTAACTTAGCATGCCGCAGTTGACTAGTGGAGTGGTATGGGGTATCACATTCTATATATGCCCTTTCTCTTATCCTCAATAACTCCAAAGAGAAAAAAACAATAAATTAAATAAAAGAAATAATTTGAAGTCTGAAATATACTTAATACAACACAAGTTATTATTAAAAAACATTAAAGGGAAATGGCGAATGAAGTTCCCAAAGTTCCGGGTCTATCATTCTTACATCTGCTGTTGTAGGTTAAAATGTTTGGCCATTGATTCGATGTGGATGCCTCAATGAAGTTACTCAAACCGTAAGGTCATAACTCTTTGTTCTTTATTTTCTTCTTGATCAAAATAAGTTTTAGATTAAACTTTTTTCTTCTCTCAAAATTAAGGTTGGCAACTATATTTTAATCTTCAAAGTCATGTTTTTAGTAGTAATGTGACGCTTGAGAATACATTGGAAGGCTGAGAGTTTGTGGTTGATTGTTCATGCGAAGGAGTTGAAGGCTCTAAGGGCTTAAACAGGAATTCTCAATGACAATAACGAACAAGTTCAAGAAGAAAATTTTGAACCCACTCCACCGACACAAATGATAAGAAAAATGATTTTTAATCTTACAGGTATGCTTATGACCATCTCTTTTCTGTGTTTTCGCTTCTATTGAACCACTAAGATACCAATTGTTTCAGTTTCACAAGGACCTTTCTCATTGTATATCTTGTTGGGATATATGTACAAAAATACCATCATTTTATGTTAATATATAAAATATAAATAATATGATTTATTTGTTAAATAAATTTTTAGTTTGGATAACAAACACAAGGTCCAAGTATCATAAGTATATAGCCCACATGATGGGTCATGCTTCACAATAAAGTGTCGATTATTGTTACTTTTAACACAAGTAAGATTTGTTTTTAATCATTTGATGAAGTTGGACATGCCATCAAGTAAAGGCCATTGCATAGTTATTTCTTAAAATGATGGCTTACCTTATGTTAATGAGTGTCTTTGAGCCCATATATGGAAGTGGACTATGTGATATTAGTTAACAGGATCAAGAAGCCTAGCCCGCCAGTATCTCCTGCCAAGATGGGCTTCATGAAGCAAGCATGCTCTAAAACCATGCTTTGGGAGCTGGTACATGCCATATATTCATTCATCCATGTAAGAAGAAAAGCATAATGTTCCCACTCTATCACCTCGCCAGCTTTCATGTTTTCTTCCACAAACTGAGAAAAGGTCGCCGAGACCACCTCGTAATCTGGCACATGCTAAAGAGGATTTAAAGAGAGTTCCTAGACTAAGAGATCGTAATGGAGGGAAAGCACATGCCAAATGGGAAGATGAAGCCATTTACAGTAGGAGCTGGAAAAGGCATTACTAGGGAAAGTAAAGCACGGTCCATCTTGCACTTATGCTTAGTACGGTGAATGACGTCATAAATTCCAAGCCTTCCATTGATCACCAAACGTATATTATACTCGCAACAACTACTTGCCATAGTGAGCTGAGTCTTGGGACTAGCTACAAAAACTTGGAGGACCAAAGACCAATGTGCCAATATGGTTGGTTGAGCAATAAATCAAAGCCAGAAGGTCTAATCAAGGAAGTAAGGAGGAAGAAGGGGGAAGCATATGAGAGAGAGAGAGAGAGAGAGAGAGAGAGAGAGAGCTCTGAGCTGCCCGTGAGGGCGTGATAAGAGCAATTGGAGCCAGGAGAGAGATGAAGGAAAACGAGGAAAGAGAAGAGAAGAAAAGAATAAAAATAAGGAAATAAATAGAATGCACTTTGAATAGGTGATGTCGGCTGCATTCCAACCAAATTATTAGGTTGCTGATAAAATTAGTCACACAATTGTTAATCAAATAAGATAGGTACATAATTTATCCAAACAATAGGCTATCTTTTTGGAATAAACCCTTTTAATTATTATATATTTACACTAAATTGACACTTAAATGACAATTAAAAAAAATTACCCCTTAATTGGTAATTGACCCAAACTTTGGTCTTTTTTTAACTAGCCTTAAAATTGATCTGCCTAAATGACCATTTCCCTTACTTTTTCTTTTGCTTTGATTGCTTTTACTGAGCACTTTTGAGTTTTTTAGTTGAACTAGCCAAATTTTCATGCATTCCTATGTGTCACAGTTTGTAAAATAAAACATTTTTCTTATATGTGTTAAAATGCACTTTAAAAAAATTATAATAAATTAATTATTTTTTTATGTAATCCTTTATGTAACTCTCGAATAAAACGATCTCTTTATTATTTGTGTTAAATGTATTTTATAAATAATTTTCTCACAAGTTATTATTTTCTTGAGATAATCACACAAAGTACTCATAATTAACAATTTACACTTTTCTCTTTGTACCCATAAACAATGATTCATTTAATTTCTACTCAAATACTATATTCTAGTTACTTATACTACCAAATTAATAAAAGTACAGTGGAGGGGCAAGCCTAATCACGTGTCACCAGTGGAGGGGTATTGTTGTCCATTCATTAAATTAACTCCCCACCCAAAATATTTATAGCCCGACCCAACTCGAAACTAACCAGACCTGTGAAAAAAAAAAAAAAAACCCGATTGATTATCCCATCAGCCCCAAATAACAAACACATTTCCCCCTGAATTTCCTAAACCTTAGTACCCAAATTCCTTCAATCTCCAAACTTAGAAATCACTTGTGCAACACAGAGAATCATAGAGGCATTTATAGTTTGAATAAAGTAAGAGGTCGTTCCCATTTGGGAAAATTATATGGGCTCCCTATAATGCCTATTTTCACATTAATGAATATACAAAAATGCCCTTATAACAGATGGCGTCTGCGTTAGAAGTGCCAGCTTCTCTGTTACTTTTATTAATTTGGTTGTATAAGTTACTTAAAAATAGTAAATTAAACAAATAATCGTTAATTCGCAAATCCCAAATAAAATAATTTTTTAATCCTTCATTTAAATGCCTTTAACATAATTTTTCCAAATAAATATTTTCTTTATATAATTCTTATCCTCCTCTAACATTAGTTAACTTTAATTAGTTATTAGTTAGTTATTAGTTATTCTTAAATCTTTATTAATTATTTTATTGTCTTGAATTCTAGGATAAATTTCAATTTGGTCTTTCAAAATAGGGACTTGTCTCAATTGAGGAGTTAGATTTTAAAAATTCCATAAAGAATCTTTGAAATGTAAAATATGTTCCATTGGGTCATTGATATGAATCGGGTTGACCAAAGATAATGAATTGGCTCATGGTGATAATGAATTGGTTCATAGTCCAAGCACTAGAGCAAGGACAAGAAGATCAAGGCATTTGTTGCAAGTTTGTTGCAAATTTAGCATGCTTTCATTGCTTAAAGCTTCAAGAAGACAACGACATGCTTGTTCATATAATGGAAGCTTATGCATGCTTATATGATGGAAGCTTTGATGAGCAAAGTTGATGAGTTTGAGGATCAAGGAAAGCATCCCAAGTTGTTTACAATGTGTTCAATTGTCAATAAGAAATCAGGGGAACAACTTGGGAAGAAATTGGCTAAGTGTTGAGGAGAAACTACCCTATCGCTGCCGGTAGACTTCTTCTAGGGAACACCTTTGAAGATTGTCACTTGCTGCCAACGGTAGGTTCTGCCCTACTATCGCTGGTAGGTCTTAGGGATGGAATTTCTTAACCACCCTTTTGGGCGGAAATTTCTTATGCAAGTTGATTTTTCAGTTCCTAACTAGGGTTTATGTGTAATTAAAGGTATTAAACATTAGTTAAGCTAGGGTTAAGCCCTTAGGCTCTAAATACCCCTTATAACATCTTTGTAAGGATAATTGTGAATTTTGCTAAAATGTATTGAGAGAGTGCATCTCTTTGCTCTCTTAGGGTTCTTCATCCTTTGAAAGCTCAGCTTGCTAAGGGTTTTAGTCCTTGGTAGTGGATGATTGAATGCCTTAGTATGAAGAGTCTATGGAATTCAATTGCTCATCTCAATTCCTTTTGTTGATTGAGTCTAGTGTTTATGTTCTTGATTTAATTGATTCTAGGTCTTCTATATTGTGTGTTTAGGGTTTTTGAGTTGTTTGTTGCTTCAAGATTTTAATCATCAACATAGGAAAGATCCTTGACCTCTCGGTGCTTAGGTTTATGATACATTGTTCTTCATTGGAAGTTGAAGCTTCAAATCCTCAATAGAGGTACTTCAACTCAGAGGAGATCTTAGGAGAGATTTGGATCCAATTCTTCAAGCACAAGAGGATTCATATCAATTAGTATCAGAGCATCCTCCATTTGAAGGGGAAATTGACTGGTAAGTGAATTAAATTCGTGCAAAATCAAAAAAAAAAAGTGAAAGTACTTGATGATTATACAAAAAATACAAAAAGATCATGCAAAAGTAGTACTGGAAAATTTATAGAAAAATTGTGTTGAAATTCTATTGTAATTAAGTTGTGGTTTGTTCGAATTTGATGTTTACATTTTTTGAAGATGTTCTCCTATAAGTTTTGAATCGTTTGAGATAATAATTTCTTAATTTTCAGGTTATTTGCTAGATCAATTGATTGAATTGTGAAGTGTATCTCGGATTCGCGATTGCAGAAAAAGTATTGTTTGATCCGAACATAACTTGTGTTTTACTGATCCAAATTGATCGAAATTTGTGCTCAATTTTATCCTCTCTGAATAAGGAAGCTTTATGAGTTCGTCTTATTTGATTTGGTTCCTTCTTTTTTGAGTTATTTCAGTTTTAGTGTCGGCGTATCAATCTCCCCTGTTTCCTAGAAATTTTGTGTTTGTATTCTTATGTTCTTTTTTTAGCTTGATTGCTTTGATTTGATTTGTTTTTGACTTCTTACTAATTCCTTGAGTGCTTTTATTCATTTTTATGAACAATTATACTTGTTGGTTCATTTCCATAGACTAAATTCTTTGAAACTCTTACACATCAAGTGTTAGATCTTTTGCCTCTTTGAACACTTTCCAACTAAGTACATTTTGATACTCTTGGTTTGAGTTGGCTAAGAAGTTTGAAGGACCTATAAGAGACTTGAGTGTTAAGTATTTGGAAAAAGACAAGAGGATGAGCCTATCTTCATAAAATCCAACAAGAATGTAAACACGAGTGAACTTGAGTGATCATCAAAGAGTGAAACACTAAGGGAGTGATTGGGAGGTTCTTTTGTTTTGTTTCTTTTGTTAAATTTTCAGGTTTCTAAAAAATTTATATCACATGGAAGAATTTTTCCATCATATGCAACAATCCTTGAAAAGATTGGAACAACAATTCTCATGCCTAGCAAAGGATGTGAAAGACTTAAAAAGAGAAGAGGAAGCCATTTGTGAGCAACGTAGTAGAAGAGATTTTGGTGGACATCCAATAAATGAAAATCAATGGAGATGTGGTAACTTTTCTCCTCATGCTAGATCTTATAAGCATAATTTTTATGATTGCTTGGAGCTTAATGAAGCAATCATTGAGAAATATATTTGGAGTTGGAACCATGAAGGACAAAGACAAGGTCAACCAATAGTTAAATTCATAGAGTCTGTGAAAAGATTTAGTGCATCTTAAACCAAATTAATTTTCTATTTTGTTGTCTTACTTAGTGAAATAATGCAATTCTGTAATTTATAGTTGAAATAGTCAGGTTTGAGAAAGTCTTTAGCAGAAATATCAGGACATGATTTATTTTAGATTGTGGCAGGCTTTTAGAAGAGGTTAGTTAGTAATTTTTGCATATAAATGCATTCAGTATTGCTGTAGTTTTCTCCCGTTCAGAATTCAATAAAAATCAGTCATTTTCTACATATTCTTCTGTTATTCTATTTTTATTACTGTCGTTCTCTACATCTCTTTTGTTTTAAGGTATCAGAGCTTCGCTGAAGCTTCAAAATACATTTTTCTCTCTTCTTGTCTAGCAAGTAGTATTGTCTTGTTGGAGTAGATTGAAAGTTGTGAAAAGAAATAGAAATTGCAAATGGAGATAGTTTAAACACACAATACAGTGTCGATAAGCTTGTAGGGACAAACTACAAGTACTGGATAATGTGCATGGAGGCATATCTTCAAGGGCATGACCCCGTGGGATTTAGTCGCAGGAGATGATGGTGAAATTCCTGCAGACACTCCGGAAAATTCTGAACCACGCAGGAAATGGAAGATTAAGTGTGGTAAAGCTCTCTTTGCTCTAAGAACTTCTATTAGCAAAGAATTCACTGATCGTGTCGGGGACATCACCTCACCAAAAGAAGTATGGGTGACGTTGGAGAGACTATTTTCAAAAGAGAATACAACAAGGCTGCAATTGTTGAAAAATGACTTGGCATCATCGACACAAGGAGGTATGTCTATTTCTGAATATTTTCTACAAGTTAAAAGCCTTTGTGCCGAAATTTTAGAACTAGATGCGGATGAGAAAATCAGAGAAGGCGAGTTACGATGATATCTCATTCGAGGTTTGGAGAAGGAGTACATTCCTTTCGTCACCTCCATTCAAGGGTGGGCGAATCAACCTTCGGTAGAAGAGTTAAGAGAGTTTACTTTCTAATCAAGAGGCCTTAGCAAAACAAATGGCTAAGAATCATAATACAGATTCTGTTCTATTCTCAAAAGGGAAGCAGTACAAGAAAACACATCAGCATGGAATAAAAATAATGAAAAGAAGTCAAACACAGGAAAAGTTACAAACTATGACTCAAAAAATGACAACTCTTTTAAGTGTTATAGGTGTGGAAAACCTGGGCATATGAAGAAGTATTGTAGAGTAAAGCTCTCAAAAGCAAATGTTGCCAGCGAAAAACAAGATCAACTTAAATGGGAGCAATGTTTCACTATAGAAGTTGGTGAAAGTAGCGGCACAAAATCACCACCAGATCAAGCTCTCTTAAGACATGGAAAATTTAAGGACGAGTGGATCATTGATTCAGGCTGCTCTCATCATGTAATTGGAAATGATGAGCTACTCTCGGAGCTGCGTCAACACAAAGAAGAGAAAGTTATCTTTACAGCAGATAATTCAGCCTATCCAATAGCAAAAGAAGGGGTTGTGAAGATTGAAACGGATGACAAAAGCATAGTCAAGTTAAATGATGTTTTCCATGTTCCAGGTTTGAAGAGAAATTTAATTTTTGTTCTCAAATTACTGATTCTAGGAAATATGTTTTATTTGGGCCTAAAGATGTTAAAGTTCTTGATAACGTGAAAAAAATATCTGCTAATGTTGTTACCTCTGGTGAGAAGAAAGGTTCTTTATTTGTCATGACAGCAGGAGAAGCTTATGAGAAGAGGAGAAGTCAAACTGAAAGTGTAGCAATTTGGCACGCTCAATTGGGTCACGTAGGCTATCAACTGTTGCAGAAAATTTCCTCAAAGAAGTTGGTGGATGGCATGCCTTTGCTGCGAAATGTTCATGAAGATGTAGTTTGTCAAGGGTGCCAACTTAGAAAGTCGCATCATCTTCCCTTCACAAACTCGTCAAATCACAAATATTCCATGCTTGAATTGGTGCATTCAGATCTGATGGGACCAACAAAAATACCAAGTTACAGTGGGTGTCACTACGTCATGGTGTTTGTCGATGATTTTTCAAGGTACACCTGGGTGAAATTCATGAAAGAGAAGGGTGAAGCCTTAACAAAGTTTGCTAAATTCAGAGATGCAGTAGGGTGCCGAACCGTTGACGGTAGGTACAGGCGAATTGTGGCATCCTTTGGTAGCAACCTATCACGGATGGATATCTATGATAGCCAGGTTAGCATCTGAGATTGTACGCACTAAATTTAGAATTAAGACCTCACTCTACACTGAGAAATTGCGTAAGAGAAAGAACCATACCGTCCAACTCTTCAGAGGCGAACCCACTAGACTTATCCTTAGGCCCCAAGTAGTCCAGAGATCGTGCATAGGACTGAGTTTGGGTCAGGTGGGAACTCTGCAATAGGTCTTGCCTTACCATCGGCGGTAGGGTCCAGGTAAGTTTCGGGTCAGGTTTTTCAAGGTAAAACGAGTCGGGTCGACCAAATTTTTGGCTCCAAATTAATATTTTTTCTACACTTTTCTTTCCCCTCCTCTTCCAAAACCCTTACAAATTTTTTTTCCCTCTTTCTCTTCTCTCAAAGTCTCCATCACCTCCTCTCCTCTTCACAACTCCCCCAACCATTCTCCATCTTCCTCCACAACTCCGGTGAACTTCCATCAACTCTGGCGAGAAGAATAGCTGCAGCACTTTCTCTCTCTCTCTCACTTGGTACTTTTCTTCTCTCTCTTCTCCTCTCTTCTCTTACTTATTCTTTTCTTCTAAACCCTTCTACTACCTCCATTCTTCTTATTTACACAAATTTCATGCTAAAAGTATCCTTTTCTTCAACCTCCTTATCAAATGAACCCACATTTCCACTCAATTTCTTTCCCCATCTGCCTCCTCTTTAAATTTCTTGTTTTCGTAATTTCTTACAATTTCGGGTCTCGTAGTTAATTTTTGTTACCTACAAACTTAGTTTTGTGTTCTCTTGTGTTTTCTAACAAAAATTTTGCAGAAAAAGTCCAAGAAAATTTTCCAGCAAGAATTCCGGCGAAATTCTGGCGGTCTTTGACGATATTCTGAGAGAGACATAGAAAATAGCATTTACACCAGACAAGAAGGCAAGGATTGGCATTTCTCATGGGAGGAACTAAAAACTCGGCTCATGGGGGTGTCGCCAAGGGATGCCGTGGGTCATCCTAACCGGTGTCCGAATTGAAGTCGGACCGGTTCAACATTCTAAGCCGGGACTTTCCTCACAGAAGGAAAGCACCCAGAAACCAGGAACTAAGGCTCTATACTTGTGAGCGGCACACCCCAAAAAAGGTGGCTCCATACCTCAGCAACGCTTTCGTTGGAAATTTGGAATGTAGGTTCTAGGAAAGGTAAATTAGAAAATACTTGTTTACTCAAACAACTACAGGCTTACTCTAAACTTTGTCTCCCTTCTTGCCTATGCTTTACTTTAATTTTGGACTTATGCTTTTATTTTGCTAGAAATATTGTTGTATTTTGTTATACTGTTTTAAGCATACTATTTCACCCACGGGCTACGTAGGACACTATTACACACACGGGCTACATTAGTACTTTTATTTTTGTGCATTTTTGTGTTCTTATAATTGTTTGTGTTGGTGCTTTTTGGTGTTGCTTTCTCCCTTTCATTTTTCCTATTTTCCCTTTTCTTTCTACTCTCTCTATGGCACCCAAGAAAGTTGTAACTTCTTCAAAATCCAAATCAAAAAGGGCTAGAGTTGAAGAGACCTTGCCCGACCCCACTCTTAATGTTCTTCCTTTTCTCGAGCATCTCTCGGATACAGCTCGAGAAGGCTAGCCGATAGGGCCTCGCTTAATATGATCATTGAAAAATCTTTTGGTGAAGAGGTCATAGAACATTTTAGGCTTGAAAATATTTTTAGAGGGTTGAGTTGGATTCCTCTCCTCCACCACTCTGGTGATTATTATCTCGACCTTGTCCAAGAATTCTAGGCAAACATACTTCATAAAACGGATAAGGATCTTCCTACCATTATCTCTCATGTCAAAGGGGTTAGGATCATTCTGAAAAGGGACTGTTTGCATCCATCCTTGGGATTCCGGAAAATAGGAACACAGTGACTGTGGATTCTAATAGGAGGTCTATAGATGAAGACCCGAACTGGAATTTTGATGCGGCTTGTAGCCATTTTATATCCGGCCCTGGGCTCATGATCATAGAAGAATAATCCACGGGAGCAATTTTCCATCCGTCCTTCCAAGAGCCCTCGCTTATTTCTTTGGCCATGCTCTTGTTCAAAAGGGCAGAGGACTTAGTGAAGTTTGTATTGTTGATATGTACCTTCTTGATAAACAACATGGTAAATCGCCCCTTTCTCTCTCGCTTTGATAATCAATATAAGTCGCATCACAGGTTATGATTCTACTAAAAAGCGTGTCTTTCGTTATCCTGTAATATTATCTCGTGTATTTTCTGCTTTCAATGTCAATTTTGTAGGAGAACGACGATTATCAACCGGGCCGCAACAAGTTTTTCAATTCACAACATTCAACAATTGCGGTAACCAATAGGATGAGAAGAAAAAAGAGTGGACTCTCCCCTCCGAAGAAGATAGGTTGCGGGACTCTGCTAGTGATTTTCGACCAATAAAGAAAACCACTCAATTTGGCATCGAAGCGTTATCCTCGCAACCAGTTGAGGATAATGACGAGGCTGAAGCCTCAGATGATTAGGAGGACGAGGTTGGTGCCAAGAACACGATCCCAATGGATGCATTCTAAACAGAGATGTGGACTACCTTTGAGCAACTCCGGATCAATCAAGAAACCTACGGGATGCAGTTGATGGAAATTGAAGAGTTCATTCACTATGCGAATGAGTTGGCATATCAAAGGGCATCGATTGATTGCCAAGAAGTGATCCTAGCCCGACTGTGCAACAAATTCATCCTAATCAAGGCAGTAGTAGAGGAGGTAGCATGAACTTCTGTCCACAATAGGGAGTTTTTCTTTCTTCTCTTCTATTTTCTATTCTTTTGTTTTTATTTCTTGTCCTTTTACATTCTTTTCTTTGTTTTTGTTTTTGTGTTATATTTTTTAGTTTATTATGTCATTTTTGTGTGGGGATGGCTTCCCGATATGCTTTAATTGCTTTATATCTATAGGATTGTTTCCCATGTATGTGTTTGTTGTCTTACTTCTTTTAGTATAACCCCCACATTGAGGACAATGTGATCTTGTGTGTGTATGTGTGTATGTGTGTGTGTGTGTGGGGGGGGGGAGGGATATTTCTTGTTTTTTCAAGTTTGTTTTTGTTAGTCTCTTTTAGTCTTTTTCTTTGTTTAGTTTTTTTTATGTTAGTCTCTTTTTCGTTTTTTTTCTTTTATAAGTTTTTTGTATTAGTCTCTTATTCTAAAAATTCTAAAAAAATCAAAAAATTTAAAATTTTCAAAAATATTTTATTTTCTTTTCTGTTTACTTCCTTAATTAAAAATCCAAAAATATTTTATTTTCATCACTTTTGATAGAGTTTAAAACTGAAAAATTCCTTAGGTTTTTCAAAAAAGGCAAATCACTTAATTACACTAAAAACCATATTTGCTATTCTTACTTGATCAATGGTTTTTATACACTTGTGAGTGTTGTTTGAGTAATAGAAACTTAGGAATCTTGGGTTATTAGCATTATGATAATAATTTTTGAACTTTGTCTACAGTTTCATGATTTGTCTATCTTTAAAAACAAAGAAGTCTAGTCTAGAATGGTCCGAAGATGATGGTCTTAGGGCTTTTGTGAACGATTGAATCTTCCTTATCTTATATCCTTCATGAAATTAATATGTGGTTCCTTTTTTTTGTGCCTTCATGCCAAGGTTTATACTCTCTTCTTTTCTTTGTTCTTTTAACCTCACTATATATAGAATCTCAATTTGTGAGCAAATGGTTAGTATATACTTTTGGCCGTTTGAGTGAAAGAAACGAATAAGTATGGGGGGAAAAAGGGTGAAGAAAGAAAGAAAAGCCCTATTGTATAAAGAAAAAGGGTATTTTTGAGTATTTTTATGTATTCGGTGATTTTGGCTTGAAAAGAGAGAAAGATAAAAAAATTATTTATGCTAGAAAAGAAAAAAATTAGAAAAAAGAGAAAAAGCCAGAAAAAGGAAAAAATGAAGAAAAATATATGTGCTTTATTTTATAGAAAAATCTTGAAAAACGCAAGCATCATAGCTCTCTTAATTACTTTCGTTATTATTGAAAATCTTGAAAAAAAATATGTTGGGGTTGTTATCAAAGAAGAATGAAGTAAGTTGTATAAAGATGAGTGAGAAAATTGAAAACGGTGGCTAGAAAGTGTTCTTTTGTTTTATTATCTCATCCTTTCGCTTGTGTTAGCTCTATCTCGTTTGTTTTTGTCTCCTTTTACCTTCGTTTGTACCTTACTTATGTCCCTAGCCTAACATTACAAGCTAAAAAGTCCTACCTAATCCAGGAACGACCTAAACTAGACTTTAATGTGGCTGAGTGATAGAAAAAGTATGAATTGTGTGCATTGTCTTTGAAAATATTTCTTACAGCTAATCACTTAAAATTCCTCTATTTTTGTGGAAGATGGCATGAGAAAAATAACACACACACCCTTTGATCGGTAATGATGTTTAGTAACTTATGGTGCTCTTAGTGATTTTGAAGTTGTGTTGGATTACTTTTAGAGTTGGACTGTGAAATTCTCTATTTAAGTGATTTTATTTTTCTAAGCTTTTCTTTTTGTTTGTTTTGTTTAAGTTTTCCTAAGTTTTGTTTAGATTTTGATTTTTGTTTTTTTGAGTTTGTTAATTTGAGCTACCAATGACTGTGATCATTTTAAGGTTTCAAATGTTTATATTCATGCAATTTTCATGTTTTGTCTTTCTTTTATAAAAGTTTTTATCCTCCATTTTCTGTTTAGTTTATGTTGCTTAAGGCAAGAAAAAATAAGTGTAGGGGTAAGTGATAAGTGTATAATTGTCTATATTTTTCTATATGTTAATTTCATTATTTTCGGTATTTTTAATATGTAAAAGTATATATTTTAGCTAAATACCTCTTATTCTTGTCTAGTTACCCTTCGGAAATAGAAACAATGAAAAGGAAATAAAAACGGAGCGAAAAACAATGAAAACAGAAGCCGTCGGCAAAAAGGTAAAAACTTATCGCGGATGGCAGGGTAGCCTACCATCGACGGTAAGTGCCGAGGATGGCAGCGCAAGTGTAAGCCGAGACCTACTGTGGACAATAGGCCTCACCCTACCGTCGGCTATAGGTAGTGCTGGCAAGAGTAGTTCCAATCCTTTTTAAACTCAGTTTTCTTCATTCCTATTCAAACTCTAGCTTGGATTTCTTGTATTTTTACCTCTATATATACGACTTTTATGCAGCCATTAAAGGAGAGAATCAAGATACAATTTAGAATGGTTTAGAATAGATTAGATACATATTTTTAGGTTAGATTTTTTATTAGGAGTAGATTAACTAGGTTAGATTAGTTAAACACTCTTTAAAATTCTAGCTTTTATATTTTCTTTAGTTATAGAATTTCAAGTTTTGTGCAAGATTTAGTTTCTTGGATTCAAGAATTGAAGACTTTGATTCAATATTTCGATCTTTGACTTGGTGACTCGAGAGATAGTCTTAGAAGATGTTTGGGATTCAATTGCAACTTCGATTTTTAATCCTAAGCTTTCTTTTCCTTTTCATGTTATTGAATTCTTTAACTAATTTACAGCTTTATTACTATGAATAGTGAGTATTTTTTATTGTTTGGTTTGGGGTTGAACACTAATTCTTTATTATGAAATTCTTGGTTTGATTTCTTGATTTCTTGAGTTGTTTTCAAATTGCATTTGTTTGTAATTTAATTATCACGAGATTAGATTATTCGCAAGGTTATTTAGAATTAAAAAAGGAAGAACAATCTAGGGCAACCAATTGGGGGTTAAATGGGACAATTGACTAGTGATATGATTTTGCACTTTTAGGTCTTTTTAATTCACCTAAGTTTATTGCACTCAAAGTTGTTAGGAAGAAAGGGATTTTCCTCTAAGAGTTAGTGAGTAGGGTGGCTTTCGTCCTAGAGATAGGGATTGCCCAATTTTGAGTGGTGACCCAACTTAATTAATTCAACATCGTTTTCATTAAAGTTTTCCAATTAAATTAGTAACAAGAATTAGGGAAATTCCACCAACCCAAACTCTTGTCTTTATAATTCTTTTAAAATTGTTTTTATTTGTTGAGTTACGTGTTTTTATTTTGCTTTTTTCAACAACATCATCTTTTTACGACTAGACATTAGGAACGATTAGTACTTGAACCTTCGTCCCTCCCTAAGATTCGTCACTCGGGTTGAAACTAATCTTTGCTTTGTTAGGTCCACTTACCTTACATTGTAGTAATTAGGATTTCATATCCCATTTTAAGATTTTAAACATCATGCATAATGCTAAGTACCTTATATATAATGGTGTTCTTTACCATGTCGGTAAGTTGTGCATTCCTTCTTGTTACTTTAAATTGTCGTTGGTGAAAGTAGCTCATCGTGGTGGCTTGATGAATTGTTTTGGTATTTCTAAAACTTATGTTATTTTACATGAGCATTTCTTTTGGCTTTGCATTAAAGAAGACATAGAAAGGTTTATTGCTAATTTCTTGGAGTTTGAAAGAACTAACTCTACATCTTTGTCACATGTTTATATTTCTTTGAATGTGTCTAAAGAACCTTATGTTGCTTTATCTATGGAGTTTATATTTGGATTACTTAGGGTTCTTAAAGGCATAGGTCCTATATACGTTGTGGCTTATGTTATTGAGATCTTGATTGATAGCAAAACTTGTGCATATCATTTGCATCATTTTAATCGAGTTTTCTCTATTTTGAGGAATGAAGAACTATATGCTAACCTTGGAAATTATGAGTTTTGTGTCAAAAATGGTACTTTCTTTGACTGTATAGAGAATTTTCAAGGTTTCCAAGTGGGTGCAAATAAGGTGCAAGCAATCTAAGATTGCCTTATCTCAAAACATGTCTTTGAGGAGGAAAGCTTCCAAGGATTAACAAGCTTTCATAAGTGCTTCAACAAGGAACTTAGCATTCTAGCTAGTTTCTTGGTGGATATACTCAAGGAGAAGTCTAGGTTTCAATGGCGATTTTGCCTACCCCTCTTTGGGAGTGTTTACAATCAAATTTCTTATTCTACTACTCTTCTTCTTTCTTTTGAAATTGATTATGGTGACAAATTGCTAGTGTCTTTTGCTTTGATTCCTTTATTCTTAAATTATGCTTAGAGCTTGGGTGAAGTGAAGAAGATGGAGTATTTCAAGGGTATCTATTTCATGAACCATGATGTTATTGCCACCAACCGCAAGACATTTGAAAAGAAACGATTAGTTTTTTATCCTTGAGGTTGGGATGGAGCCCTTGGATTCGAATGATGTTCTTCCCAACACAAATCTAAGCTTGATGGCCATGTCGAAGTTCCTTTTCACATTTTTGAATGCTTTTATGCTTGATCTTCCAGTTGAATTTCATGTTAGTGCTACCTTCTATATTGTGATATGTCTTTGTGTGTCGTAGGTGAAGATTCAAGGACGAATCTTTTTAAAGGAAGGAAGGATGACATGAATAGGGTTGACCAAAGATAATGAATTGGTTCATGATCCAAGCACTAGAGCAAGGACAAGAAGATCAAGACATTTGTTGCAAGTTTGTTTCAAGTTTTGCATGATTTCATTGCTTAAAGCTTCAAGAAGACAATGGCATGCTTGCTTATACGATGGAAGCTTATGCATGCTTATATGAGGGAAGCTTTGAGAAGCAAAGTTGATGAGTTTGAATATCAAGGAAAGCATCCCAAGTTGTTTACAATGTGTTCAATTTGTCAAGGAGCAATCAAGAAAACAACTTGAGAAGAAATTGGCTAAGTGTTAAGGAGAAACTACCCCACCCCCAACGGTAGGGTTGGCCCTACTGTCACCGGTAGGCTTCTACAGGGAAACCTTTGAAGATTCCCACCTACTACCGACAGTAGGTTCTACCCTACTGTCGCTGGTAGGTCTTAGGGATGGAATTTCTTAACCGCCCTTTTGGGCGGGAATTTGTTATGCAAGTTGATTTTTCAATTCCTAACTAAGGGGTTTATGTGTAATTAAAGCTATTAAACATTAGTTAGGCTAGGGTTAAGCCCTTAGGCTATAAATACCCCTTTATAACATCTTTGTAAGGATAATTGTGAATTTTGCAGAAATTTATTGAGAGAGTGCATCTCTTTGGTCTCTTAGGGTTCTTCACCCTTTGATAGCTTAGCTTGCTAAGGGTTCTAGTCCTTAGTAGTGAATGATTGAATGCCTTAGTATAAAGAGTCCATGGAATTCAACTGTTCATCTCAATTCTTTTTGTTGATTGAGTCTAGAGTTTGTGTTCTTGATTCAATTGGTTCTAGGTCTTCTATATTGTATGTTTAGGGTTTTGAGGTGTTTGTTGCCACAAGGTTTTAATCATCAATATAAGAAAGTGCATTGACTTCTCAATGCTCGGGCTTATGAGATATTATTCTTCATAGGTTCTTCATTGAAAATTGAAGCTTCAAATCCTCAATAGAGGTACTTCAAATCAAGGAGGAGATCTTGGGAGAGATTTGGATCTAATTCTGTTGGAATCCGTAGGCAAAAACAAAGTAAAATAAAACTACGGAAATCCACCAACAGGATCTGCACATACTAGAAAAACCGATTGGATAGAAATTACCTCAATGTTTTGATTGTTCATCGTGGAGGCGCTGCTTTGTACGCTTCGCCTTCTACTGGTATCCACGCGACGAACTCCTCTGCAAGCGATCGGGATGCTAGCCCCCTTCGTGTTCGAAAACTGCTCGGACCGATCTCGACTATCTGGTAATCGGTCGTATTTCGGAGAGAGGAGACGAGATACTATATCGCCGTTCTAGGGTTTAGGGTTTTGTTTTTCTTTATTCAGATAAAGGACGGCCACCAAGAAAAGGTTAACATAACCTTTTATAGTCATCAATATCAAAACCCTAATTGTCATCTAATGACAGTTTAATCTCGTCCGTCTATTCCTATAATCATCCAACGGTTGGATGAGTAATATTAAGTAATTAATTTCATTTATTCTATTAAATAAAATTAATTACTTATTAACCTACCAGAAAATATAATATGGAATCTGATTCCCCTTTTGTATACGTTCAACGAATCTGGACACAATCTAGATACATTGAACGTGGACGTTATGCTCACAAGATCGTCTATGCGTGTGACCCTGTAGGTTCACTTAACGTTGGCAATAAATGAAAAATGTCCTAGACATTTATTCACAAAACATAAGCAGCCTCTAGCAAGACATTATGCTTACCCAAGTTAAGTAAATGTAATAATAACCTAGCATCAGATTTAATATTTAGTCATTTTGTCACACGATATCCTAATTAAGTATAAGGCATGGATCAAGTCATCCTTATAAAACTTAATTAACCATTTACTTGATCACCAGGCAGACTGTTCCAACAAATAATATTAATAACACCTTATTAATACTTATTTGAGCATGGCCATGCATATTTTCCAGTCTTCCTTATCAAGGGGCCCATGGATATCTCTCTCTAAAAAGAGAGGGACAAATCCCTTTCACTATCTCCAATATTCAAGCCATGACGAGAAAATAAGCCAACCAATAATCATAATGATCACCTAATTAAAAGTGATGTTTGACTATGTCAAAACATATTTTTCTCCCCATGCAAGAAACATTAGAAACATTAGGTCGAAGGACACCAAATATAAAACTGAGAAGAAATACTTATAACTTAAACCCATGCAATATTTCTTCTTCACTTTGGGTCATGTCCAATACAATATTCTCAATATGTATTTATGAATTGATTTTATAACTCATATTCATGATCAGTAAAACTTGACCATCAATCAACTTCACACTAGTTTAATAAACTAGGGACAAATAAGAATAGTATTTTATTAGCTATAAGGGTTTTACTATCAAGTCACATACTTGATGACCAAGAGCATAAAATACAATTCAAAAATACATGCTTCATAAATCATAAATGTGAGTCAATTGGTCTTAGGGCATATACTAACAATCTCCCACTTGCCCTACCACCAATTTGACATGACTCTCAAACCCATTGACCTAGTATGACTCTCATGCTTAAGTTGTGGGAGTGGCTTATTCAATGGATCTGCGACATTGTCATTGGTGTCTACTTTGCAGATTTTAACATCTCCACGCTCAATAATTTCTCGAATGAGATGGAAACGCCTGAGAATATGTTTGGATCGTTGATGAGATCTAGGTTCCTTAGCTTGTGCAATGGCTCCTGTATTATCACAATATAGGTCCACTGGGTTCACAATGATAGGAATTACACCTAGTTCCGTGATGAACTTTCCCGATCCAAATCGCCTCCTTGGGTCGCATCGAAGCGACTACATACTCGACCTCCGTAGTAGAATCGGCCACGGTATCTTGCTTTGAACTTTTCCGACTCACGAGCACCTCCATTCAAACAAAACACAAATCCAGATTCCGATCTAAAAATCATCTACATCGATCCAAAGCTAGCATCCGTGTAACCATTTACAACAAGCTCTCCGTCCCCGACCTCAGTAGATCAAAAACATCTCTTTAGTCCTTCTTAAGTACTTGAGAATGTTTTTTACTGCAGTCCAATGCGGTTCACCAGGATTTGACTGAAATCTGCTAGTCATGCTTAATGCATACGAGATATCTGGGCGAGTGCATAACATGGCGTACATGATAGATCCAATTGCGAAAGCGTAAGGAATCTTACTCATGCGTTCTGTATCCTCCCTTGTGGTAGGAATTTGAGACTTACTGAGTTTAACGCCATGTGACATTGGCAAGAATCCTCTCTTAGAATCTTGCATACTGAACCTTTTCAGTACCTTGTCAATATATCCACTCTGACTTAGGCCAATAAGCTTTTTAGATCTATCTCGATAGATCCTAATGCCTAGAATATAGGCCTCTTTGCCTAAATCTTTCATTGAAAAACACTTCCCCAACCAAGTTTTTACACTTTGCAATGTGGGGATATCATTCCCAATTAACAAGATGTCATCGACATAGAGTACTAAGAAGACTACTGCATTTTCTGTAACCCTTTTGTAGACATAAGGTTCATCCTCATTCTTGATGAAATTGAATTCTTTAATTGCTTCATCAAAACGAAGATTCCAACTTCGAGATGCTTGCTTCAAGCCATAAATGGATCTTTGAAGTTTACACACTTTACTAGAATTCGAAGGATGAATAAAACCTTCAGGTTGTGTCATATATACATCCTCCAGTAGATTTCCATTAAGAAAAGCAGTTTTAACATCCATTTGCCATATTTCATAATCATAATATGCTGCAGTGGCAAGTAGAATTCTAATTGACTTAAGCATTACAACTGGAGAAAAGGTTTCATCATAGTCTATACCATGAGTTTTGTCTATACCCTTTTGCTACCAATCGAGCTTTGTAAGTGTGCACATTGCCATCCATGTCAGTTTTCTTTTTGAAAACCCATTTACACCCTATGGTCTTGCAACCTTCAGGTGGATCAATCAAAGTCCAAACTTGATTATCATGCATGGATTGCATTTCTGATTTCATAGCCTCTAGCCATTTGCTAGATTCAGGACTACGAATAGCATCTTGGTAGGAATTAGGTTCACCTTGATCAATAAGATCAATATTGTGATCCTCAGTCACAAGAAATCCATTTCTATGGTATCTGAGAAATCCTACTAGACCTTCTTGGCCCTTGTGTCAAAGGTTCAGGCTCAGTATGAATACGTGAGTCCAACTGAGTATCCATAATCGGTTTAGAAATGGTCTGCTGTCCTTGAGCTTCTTCAAGATGGATTCTACTCCCACTGACTCTTTTGGAAACGAATTCCCTTTCAAGGAAAATTCTGTTCCGAGCAACAAACACTTTGTTTTCAGATGGAAGATAAAAGTAGTATCTTTTAGTTTCCTTAGGATATCCCACAAACAGACACTTATCAGATTTGGGTGCTAGTTTTTCAGATAATGATCGCTTCACATAAGCATCACATCCCCAAATTTTGAGAATTGCTAAAGTAGGTTGTTTCCCTGGGTCCCATATCTCATATGGTGTCTTACGAAACGACTTTAGATGGAACTCTATTTAATATGAATGCAGCGAGTTTCTAGAGTATAACCCCAAAAAAGAAATTGGAAGATCTGTTTGACTCATCATAGATCGAACCATATCCAATAGAGTTCGATTTCTGCGTTCAGACACACCATTCCATTGTGGTGTTCCGGTGGAAGTAATTGTGATAATATCCCACAATTTTTTAAGTTGTCCGTCAAACTCTTGGCCTAAGTATTCACCATCTCGATCTGATCAAAGTAATTTGATACTCCTTCCAAGTTGATTCTGTACTTCATTTTGAAATTCCTTAAACTTTTGAAAGGAATCAGATTTATGTTTCATTAGATAGACATAACCATATCTACTGAAATCATCTGTGAATGTAATGAAATACTGAAAACCTCATCTGGCTTGTGTGTTCATTGGCCCACATACATCAGTATGTATGAGTTCCAATAAATCGGTAGCCCTTTCACTTTGCCCTGTAAATGGACTTTTAGTCATTTTTCCCAATGAACAAGAATCACATTTTTCATAAGACTCAAGGTCGAATGAAGATAAAAGTCCATCTTGATGGAGTTTTGATATGCGTTTCTCATTTATATGGCCCAAACGACAATGCCAGAAGTAAGTTTGATTTAAATCATTAGATTTAAATTTCTTTGTATTTATGCTATAGATGGGCTTACTAATGGAATCATGTAGGTTAAAGAATGTAAAGTCCATTACATAAAGAGGCATCCCCATTGAAAATATCATTTTTATAAATAGAACTTTTACCATTCTTAGTATTAAACTCAAAACCATCAATATCCAAACAAGAAACTGAAATGATGTTCCTACTCATAGCAGGAACATAATAACAATCTTTAACTTCAATTATAAGCCCGAGTAGGGCAAAAGTAAATCAAATGTCCCTACTGGCTACGAGCAAAGAACTTTTGCTCCATTTGCAACTCGTAGGTCCACCTCTCCCTTTGCCAAAGATCTACTCCTTTTGAGTCCCTGCACATTTAGACAAATGTGAGCTCCACATCCGGTATCTAATACACATGAAGTAGGAGTAGACATATTAATTTCTATAACGAAAATACCTGAAGCGGCAGTCTCACTAGCCTTTTGCTTCTTCTTTTCTTCCAAGTAGAGCTTGCAATTCCTCTTCCAATGACCAGGTTCATTGCAGTGGAAGCAAGTCCCTTCCTTTGGTGGTTTAACCTTGGGCTTGGGCTTCTGCTTGCCTTTACCCTTTTTGGCCATATCCTTTCCCTTTCCCTTTCCCTTGTTCTTCTTGAACTGCCCCTTCTGAACCATCGAACATTAGGAGTAGACTTCCTAATGTTTTGTTCGACTCGCTTGAGCATCCCGTGCAATTCATTTATGGACTTTTCCATATTATGCATATTGAAGTTCATGACAAACCGATCATAGTCGGAGGTCAAAGAGGCCAAGATCATATCGGTAGCTAAGTCATGACTTACGGGTGCTCCAAGTTTTTCAAGTCGATCAAAATACCCTTTCATCTTAAGGACATGAGCACTAAGCCCCGAAGTGCCGGGGGTCATTTTCCAGCTATTCAACGCCTTAGTGGTAAGATATCTCTCTTGACGTGCTCGCTCTTGGAACATTTCCTTGAGCTGTTTTATCATCTCATAAGCCTCAACTTCCTCGAATTGCTTTTGCAACTCAGATTCCATCGTAGCCAACATGAGACATGTCACATCGTTAGAATCATCTTTGTGCTTACTATAAGCATCCTTTTCGACTCTGGGCGCATTGTTAGCTGGTTGATTAGGGATAGGGTTCTTAAGTACATATAGCTTTTTTTCTTGTTTAAGGACAATCCTTAAATTTCGTGCCCAATCAAGAAAGTTAGTCCCACTAAGCTTATTCTTTTCAAGCACGGATCGCAACGATTTGTTTGAATTGTTTGAGGCCATTATCTACATAGAATTTGCAAAGTAAAATTAAATAAATGAGGCATTAAATTTTCCCTGAAATATTCAACACTTGATATAAATCATAGGTATAAAATTCATTTTATTCTAATCATAAGTAAGCTTTGGCTTAACACCCATAATTAGAGAAAAATATATTAATGGGATTTACATCTAAATGTACCGGCAAAATCCCATATGATGTCCTAGGCTCAAAACCGTTTTGATAGCCTAGTTAAGCCAAACCATTCCAAGCATACGGAAATCACCATTTTCCATCTTCCCCTACTTAGGTAACCATTTATCTCTTGCTTTGGCAATGAGACAAAATGATGATCCAAGCATGGAGAAGTGCTTATGATCATGGAAGATATTTTACGACTTAATTTTTTTTTTTTTTTTTACATGGTTTCAAAAACCTTCTTCCCTTTTTATTTGTATATTATTTCACAAAACATATATAAAAAATAAAAGGAAATAAACTAAACATCACATGCATAATATATATATATATATACATCAAATAAAACGTGTCATAGCATGGCCCCAATCCTATATTGACTTCCACGAGCCTCATGGAAGTCAAAGGTCAATTTAGGTAATTCTTCATCTCCATGAGCTTGCCTCCAATGTCTTAGCCTTCTAATCTTGTTACATACGACAGAAAAATATACATAGGAATAGGAAATAAAATTAACCTATTCTAGTAAAGCTTGATAATATTACATCAATGAAAACAACGACACACAAGTCGTATTTAAAACCATACAACCCATTAACAAAATAAGTCAATCAATCACAAGAGGTAAAGGGCCATGCTATGCACCATGCATCTAAAGATAGGAAGAAACATGCAAAGAAACAATAAGGGGGGTTCCGGGGGCTAAGAAAACGGCGGTTAGCGGGTGGGGTCAAGGGGCAGCGCCTTTGCGGGGGTCTCAGGGGGCAGCGCCCCCGAAAAGAAAAACGATTTTTTCTTTCTAACTCATTGAATAAGTTATTGCCGTCATAAACCCTAAAATCATGCCGCCAGAAATTTTGTTTAACAGTTAAACATTAAATCATGTGATTCTGCATATTAGTTTAACAATTAAATTGCACAGATTACAGACTGTACACCAAACAATTTGGCAGTAACAACATTCTGTTTAATTAATCGCATTAATAAGTAAAATAGAATATGATATATGCGAATCCTATAGTTCAATTTACTCTGATTCTTACACTAATCAAAACCCTTACTATAAGGCCGATTGAAAACAACATGTGTAATCAAAGTGGTAACAGATAAAATCAGTAAAACTAGTATGTACGTGGCTCTGATACCACTGTTGGAATCCGTAGGCAAAAACAAAGTAAAATAAAACTACGGAAATCCACCAACAGGATCTGCACATACTAGAAAAACCGATTTGATAGAAATTACCTCAATGTTTTGATTGTTCGTTGTGGAGGCGCTGCTTTGTACGCTTCGCCCTCTACTGGTATCCACGCGACGAACTCCTCTGCAAGCGATCGGGATGCTAGCCCCTCTCGTGTTCCCAAAAGCTGCTCGAACCGATCTCGACTATCTCGGTAATCGGTCGTATTTCGGAGAGAGGAGACGAGATACTATATCGCCGTTCTAGGGTTTAGGGTTTTGTTTTTCTTTATTCGGATAAAGGACTGGCCACCAAGAAAAGGTTAACATAACCTTTTATAGTCGTCAATATCAAAACCCTAACTGTCATCTAATGACAGTTTAATCTCGTCCGTCTATTCCTATAATCATCCAACGGTTGGATGAGTAATATTAAGTAATTAATTTCATTTATTCTATTAAATAAAATTAATTACTTATTAACCTACCAGAAAATACAATATGGAATCTGATGCTCCTTTTGTATACGTTCAACGAATCTGGACACAATCTAGATACATTGAACGTGGACATTATTCTCACAAGATCGTCTATGCGTGTGACCCTGTTGGTTCACTTAACGTTGGCAGTGAATGAAAAATGTCCTAGACATTTATTCACAAAACATAAGTGGCCTCTAGCAAGACATTATGCTTACCCAAGTTAGGTAAATGTAATAATAACCTAGCATCAGATTTAATATTTAGTCATTTTGTCACACGATATCCTAATTAAGTATAAGGCATGGATCAAGTCATCCTTATAAAACTTAATTAACCATTTACTTGATCACCAGGCAGACTGTTCCAACAAATAATATTAATAACACATTATTAATACTTATTTGAGCATGGCCATGCATATTTTCCGATCTTTCCTTATCAAGGGGCCCATGGATATCTCTCTCTAAAAAAGAGGGGGGACAAATTCCTTTCACTATCTCCAATATTCAAGCCATGACGAGAAAATAAGCCAACCAATAATCATAATGATCACCTAATTAAAAGTGATGTTTGACTATGTCAAAACATATTTTTCTCCCCATGCAAGAAACATTAGGTCGAAGGACACCAAATATAAAACTGAGAAGAAATACTTATAACTTAAACCCATGCAATATTTCTTCTTCACTTTGGGTCATGTCCAATACAATATTCTCAATATGTATTTATGAATTGATTTTATATCTCATATTCATGATCAGTAAAACTTGACCATCAATCAACTTCACACTAGTTTACAAGATGTAATATACTAGGGACAAATAAGAATAGTATTTTATTAGCCATAAGGGTTTTACTATCAAGTCACATACTTGATGACCAAGAGCATAAAATACAATTCAAAAATACAATCTTCATAAATCATAAATGTGAGTCAATTGGTCTTAGGGCGTATGCTAACAAATTCTTCAAGTACAAGAGGATCCATATCATTCATAGACGAGCTGTTGTCAGGATTTCCAGATGTTCCCCCTACAGTAGCCAGCACATGGAATTTTAGGAGCTCTGGATATGTGCCTTCCTATATACTTGGGTCGAGAGAGCATGGTGAGGATGAAGGTGGTGAGGACACAGTCTAGGCAAGGGGAGATGACATTGATGTTCAGGGAGACGACTTAGAGGATGAGACCAAGCACGTACAGGGCGATGGCGAGAGAGGAGGACGTCGACATGGGGGTGGTGGGATAATTGTCGTGGTTCCTCCACCTTCATCAGGGAATAGGAGTCGGGTTTCTTCAAGATACAACGAGATCCGTGAGGGGATTTGTGAGCTAACACGACCTTCATCTAGACGACGTACTGAGCTTGATATTGCTGAGGGTTCGAGTGCTGGGAAGAAGAATGCGAGGAAGGGTGATGACGAATCCTGGATGCAGAGAGGACTATTTCCTGGAGGTCCATAGGATCCAGAGATCATGCCATCAGACGGTGGACATGTTGCCATTTTCATTTGGCACGGAGAGGTATGTTTTACAATTTTTTTCAATATATGTATTTAACTTCATTTTATAGTGTTTTAATTAATTAAATGTATTATCTTGCAATGTAAAAATGTGTTTTTGTATATTTTTTTATTATTATAATATGCAGGAGCGACCTACGCTGAGGTTACGTGGCCATCATTCTACACTTACCTCATGGATACTGAGTGATCCTAATGTGAGACAGTTGGTAACTACATCAGGAGTTGTCCATCTATAGTCATGTATATTCCAGCACGGGCATAGTGTGCTTTTGAGTGCGTTTGTTGAGAGGTGGCAGCCGGACACCAACTCATTTCATATGCCGGTCGGTGAGATGAGTATCACTGTACATAATGTAGAGCTCATTCTTGGCATACCTGCCTATGGTGAGGTTGTTACTGGTGAGATTATGCTACAGGTGCAGCTCATCTCCTTAGTGAATCGGGATCTTGACATTAGTCTCACTGGTAGAGGTGATTATGAGCATAGGAATCCTATGGCATCTATTTCAGCAGCTGGTGATGATGCAGAAATTCCTATTGATATTAGAGCATCCTATTACATGCTATCCGTGATCGGGAATTCCATATTTACTGACAAGAGCGGGTTGAACTTCGTTCCTTACAATCTATGGCCTTTAGTGAAGTCCCTTCGGAGGTGCAGTAGGATGGCTTGGTTACTGCGGCTTTGGCATGGCTTTACAGGTTTTGAGTCAAGCGTCACGCATTGATACGAGGGACCTAGGGAGCTGCTACTCACTATTCGAGGTATGTATATTGATTTATTTTTAATACTAAGTATTTGGCATTTTATAATTCATACATTAATGTTATATGACCTTTTATTTTTTAGGCATGGATATATCTTGATTTTCCCATGTTTGCATCACCAGTGAGAGCGGGTGCAATTGCCCGCAATCCTTACATCTAGCAGTTTGAGCTCTTGGGGATCACACGTTGCAGTTATGTGTTGGAGTATTGTATGCGGTTGGATACCATGAGGGTGTTTGAGGTTCGGTGGACACCATACACAGCTCAAGAGATAGAGGGCGTGTGGTTTGCCACATATCACGATACATTAGCCTTCTTCAATATTGTGGAGCCGCACATGCCTGAGAGATATATACGATAGTTCAATCGATTGCAAGGCATCCCCACTCCTCGTATTATCGCGCCATGCGAACATTGTCAACCGGCTAGCACGAAGATTAGGTATGTAGTGGAGCACATCTTTATAGCGGCCTACTAGGATGACGCAGCGAGCCACTGCATAGATCCGGAGTATATTAGACGGGTTGTGATGCCTCCTTATGATAGTATGGCTCGCTACATAGATTGGTACCTATTCCGTATCCACCTGCGGATTCAAAATCCCGATAGACGTCCTCTCGACTCGGTTTACCCGTCACATCCTCCTATTCCAGTTGTTGTGATCCTTGATGCATTCGATCCATATATTAGCGACGATGATACTGCTGATCCCACTACTAGTCATGCAGATTCTTATAGATCTCGAGGATTGTCAGCTTCATTTATTTTTGTCCTTTATTATGTGTTTCTTATGTTGTATTGATACTCACTTTAGTATGTATTTGTCATTGCATATTTATTTTCAATAGGATTGCTCATAATTTTTTTGTGACACCTTACAAAAAATATTATAACAATTAATATTTCAATTAATTAATTTAGATTATGAGGACCATATACTGGAATAAACTCACTAACATACAAATCGTTCCAATCTGCTAAATGATTACTCAAAGGGACATTCTAGCTACTTACATTACTCTGACACCACCACGACCATTGTTCATATAGCGTGGGCAAGGAAAAGTTATTTTTCATGTGTAGCTGCAATGAAGAACAAAAAAATAAATAATAAACATGTTAATAAACAATCACAAAAAAGATGTCAAATTTTTAAAATTAAAAAAAAAAAAAAAAATTACCAGAATGAAGTGTCACCATCTGTCAAATGTCCGATGACAATAGTGTCTTCGACTTGGTCCAACAATGAATAAAATGGCAAAATTGTGCCATCATCCTACTTCACAATTAGGACGATGCATAAATTGAATGTGTTTGCCGCGAGGATCAGCTGATTAGGTGCATCTATCCAACAATGCCTAGGTGCAAAACCATCCTAATGTACACAACCGCAAAGAATCTTGTAGAACCTCTCACTGCCTCCAAAGAAATTCCAATACAATCTTGTTTCTCGTGCATCTCAATCTACATTTGTCTACGAACTTTAGGCCACTGATTTTTAGTATTGTATAAAAGATATGATAAAACCCTAAACACACAGTTCCCATCTCCGACTACATTTTCCCAATCTGCAACGCAAGGGTAAACAAAGTTGTAGAATGCACCTATGTACAGGAACTCACGCAAACCCAACGCATCTTGGACTGACAAAGACGACAGACCTGAGCTCAGTCCCCTACTACGGCCTCCACCTTGATTCCCAGGTGCCCGTGGTGGCCTCCCTCTTTCACGGGAACTCGTACCAGACCCTGATCAGGAACCCGATCTTCGTTAAGTAAATCGAACTGATTCCCCGATCCAGATTCACTTGATTTCTTCATTCTTGCATAGGCATTCTATACGTGCTTCCAGTGAGATTTATCCCTCTTAGTAGTGTCTGTCTTACGTCTTCCTTTAGTAAATACCGTGGGTGGAGCACCGAAAACCGGACCTTCCTGAGTAAATTAAATTATATTAATTATTCAAAGAAAACCTTTTCGGATATACGAACCTCGGACGGTGGCTTGTAGAGAACTCCTGGAGAATACCCGTAAAATCTAGTTGTTGTTTCTGAAGATCAGTCTCCTGAGCAGATTGTTGTCCTCCTATTCCCGATAACCCATTCATTTTGAGCGACCTCCAAAAAATATGAACATCCTCCAACTTTAGTGGAGTGTACATCTGGTATCGTTTCAGTAACTTGCACGAACAAGGGAGCATGTGTGTCATTCTAGCCCAATGTCCGCACAAATTCTCTGGATCAGCTAGGATCTTCGGGGCTCTCTTTATCTCATCTTTAATAATTCTCAGTGCCAAATGGCCTACATTGTAATACAGGTGAGCTATTACTGAATTATTTTTGTCGTTGCCTTTCTCTTTCAATCGGGAATATTCAAAAGTGGTCTTAATCTCAGTAATCTATCCCTCAATCAAAGAATCAATCTTCAGAAAAACTATGTCTAAATCTCCGTGTCTTGTTGTAATCCATGCCTTCAACAGCGAATGTTTGCTCTCGCCCCGATTCGTGGTCTCAGACCCAAAATGCAAAAACTTACCTGTCCAAACTCTAACAAACATAGGGGCGCATAGATTTAACCATTCATCAAACAAGTATCCTAAGAACCACTGCATTCGTTGACATTCTGTCTTCAATTTTTTCAATCTCTCATTATACTCCTGCTCATTTGAGGAGTTAATTAATCTGTGACATGTAGTGCTTACAAAAATTTTGTTCCCTCCTTTCCAATCTTCGGAGTTAACTTTCCAACAATATTTTGATCAATATGTCTTCTGCAGAGCATGTGGTAAGAATTATTGAAGACTAAAGAGATAACTGGCATCAAACCTGACTCCTTGTCAGTTACAATCACGACAAGCTTGGGAGATTCAAAATATAAATTCTTAAGTTGTTGTAGCACCCATTCGCAGGTTTCAACTTTCTCATTCCGCATGAAGGCAGTAGCTACAGTGAAAGTCTTTCCCCTAGGAGTCATCCTAACAACCTCAAGCAACGGCATATTATACCTAAGTAATACAATATAATATAAATTTAACGATTAGAAAATAATTCATTTTATAAGTTAAATATGTATTTACTTTTGAAATACAATACCAATTTAACCCTAAAATAATAAAAGAATAAGGAAAGCTCACTTGTTCGTTTTATACGTCATGTCCATAATCAAGACAAAGGGTCATGTCCTCATCATAAGAATGGATACCGGGTGCGCAACAACGATATCGCCTAAGATATTGTTTTCTTCACAGTTTCTCCAGTAAAACCTATATCCTTGTTGATTATATTGATGAAGTACTTCTTCTACCATGTTACGTCCCTCCATCCTCTTCTTCTTCATCTTTACCGGGGCATTGTATATAGTTTGTTTACTGCAAAAATCGTATAAAGTGAATTAATAAACTGCAAAATTCATATAAGATCAATGAATCTTAAATAATAAGTCACACAACAAAACATATTAATCTCACATATCCACAGCACAATCTGGATTCTTTTCCAACAAACTCGCCATAAAATTCTGAGGAGCGGCTTGACACCTGCTAAATTCCTCAGTGAGTTTTAACTGGTCATCCGTCAACCTCGCCGCCTGAGCGTGTACTTGAGAATAAACATCTATCTTATAGTTATGCCTCTCATCTACATATAATTTCCAATTATCTTCAATGGTTGATTTCTCTCCTTTCAATTGAAAGGGGCAATTATACTTCTTCGTTCTATACGGACCCCTATACTTTACCGGTACTTCTTCTTCTTCGTCTTCGTCATCGTCATCCAACCTTACTTTCTTTTTCCTTCCTCCTCACTTTCACAACAGATAGTTACATACGGTCAACGATCAAATCTTCTTTTTGACATGTACTAAGTAATAATAAGATATATATTTACTACATTCGCTCTTTTTCTTGTCCATTTAACAAAGGTATGTTGTTTAAAGCTTTTATGATGTTTCTGCACGAGCAATAAATGTAGGATAGAAAGATTCAAGTTATCCCAATAGTAAATCTGATTACTTATACAAATCCATTTTCGAATCAAATAATATATCCGTTTCAAACAAATAATTATGATCCACATACTCTTCCTCCATTTCTATAAATTTTGCAAAGAGTTCAGGATCTACATCTTCCTGTTATACAACAATATTACGACTTTATTAAAAAAAAAAACATGAACAACATAATTATGACTTTATTAATCTAACTTTCTAACTTAATGAAAGTATTCATTATTATTCATACTTTTTTAATTATTCAATCATTAAGTTGCTTTACTTATTTATTATTACTTTTTAAAAAGTTATTATTTTAACTGTATATTTGAGTATTTTATTACTTAAGAATAATTCAAATGATTACAATTTTAAAATTTATTATTGTATTTTTCAAAATATTAATTAATTTAATTATTATTTAATCTCTAAAAAATTTAAACATGATAAACGGTAACATAAGCAAAAAATTATATAATTAAAATTATACATTTTATAAACTAAAAATAAGTTAAATGATAATATATACATACGTATTAACATAAACTAAAACAAATTTATAATGTTAAACTAAAAATTAACAGTATACTCAAATATATATTAAAAATATTTAACATGCATAATTAAAAAAAAATAATAAAATTAAAAAACACAGCTAACCTACTTGAGCCATCCTGGTGCGAGTAAAGGGCACCTTGCTAATCATTAGCACAGACCGTGACATTGTTGCGCCAATGCCTGGCACAGGGTACCCCTACTCGCGCTCGGTCATGGCTTCAGAATGTTATAATTTTTTCTTTTATCCATTTTTATGTGATTGTTACCTCAAAATTAATCGTATTATATAGATAATCTTTAAAACTATCCATATTTCACTTCAAATTCTTCAACTTCTTGGGGGAAAAATTTACTTTTAAATTTTCAGAGTAAATTTTATATTATGGGGCGTAATTTATTAAGCCCCAATGATCAAACTTCTTCCAATCCTTCTCTTTCTTCGGGTGAAACCCAGAAGAAAACCCACCTTCTTCTTCTTCTCCTTCGCCTTCTTCCCCGTCGAGCCTCTCCGCCTTTGCTACGGACAATGTCGAAATGGAGAAGTCTCCGTCAAAGTTTAAAAGCAAGAGCATCATAAGCCCATAAACCTTCACTCACCTGATCTTATTTCTTATCTCCTAATCTTTCAATCTACTCACCAAAGCTTTTAAATATCTACTGATTTCTTTGATTTTATTTGTGAAAACTATTCAATTCAGAGATGGAGTGGAAGCAACAAAGGATTGGGTTAGAGGGGCAAAGAAATTAGCCTGGAGGGTGAGAGAGAAGGAGAAAGGAAGAGGATATGCTGGCTGGGAGTGGGAAAGGGAAGGGAATCAAGGGGGTGTGGGGAAAGCAGCGGTGGTGGAGTAGGCAGTGGTGGTCGTTAAGAGTTTCCATTGCAAGTTTTGAAATTGAAAATTACACCCTAAATTCTCAACCAAATTTATTTTGAGCCAATGGTTGGCTTATTGGTTCATTGACTGTCAAATAAGTGGCGTAAGTGACGGGAGAGACCCAATTGAAACAAAATCAGTACTTTTGTGGACTCTTATAAACTTCTTAAAATCTAGATTCCAAATTGAGACCCGTATCACCTTTGAGAAATTAAATTCAAATTTATTCCAAATTCTAACTTATTTAATATTTTTAATTTCTATTTTGCATACAAAATAGTTTAACTCTCCAAAATTCATTATTTCCTTATAGCTCTTAAATACCTACCCTTATTTTCTGAAAGGAAATACGTACCTAATTAACCCCAACTCCTCCATTATTAGCCTTTTGATTATTGTTAACTTCAGTAATCAAGTAAATCATCATGACTCCCTTAAGTACTTTTATAACAGATAATAGTAGGGATAGAGATAAACATAGAATAGATATAGAGATTAATGTCTTTTATGTTGTCTTTCATGAGTTAAGAGTGAAGCTCTGCAAACTAAACTAAATTAAAATATTTACCTTTTTTTTTTTTTTTTTGGCTAAACAATTAAAATATCAGAGTGATACAGAGGCCACTGCTATTTCATAATCAATTATCTGCAGTTTTAGCTGAGGTTGCAGATGTAACACTATAAATTAGCTGATTCCATATCCTAGACCTCGACATCTACAAGGAAAGGTAGCATAAACAATAGAACCAACCACATCTGTTTTCAGGACTACAGAGCCAAAAGAGGAGTTCTTTCTTTTTGGGGGGGTGAACGAGAAAAGAAATTATCTTGATATTTACAAGAGCAAACATGTCAAGATAATTCCCTAGCAACAACAATTGCTTGTAGTCCTGTTTGTAGATATCTTGGGAAATGCACACCACAGTTCTTACTCTGCAGCCACTGTAGCCTTAGCTTCTTCACCTTCCTC
Organism: Catharanthus roseus; assembly: GCA_028651295.1. Lineage (NCBI taxonomy): Eukaryota > Viridiplantae > Streptophyta > Magnoliopsida > Gentianales > Apocynaceae > Catharanthus > Catharanthus roseus. The sequence goes on along the minus strand of JAPQWS010000159.1, from coordinate 35,468,056 downwards.
AGACTCAACCTCAGCACCAGAGATTAAAGAAGCCGATTGAATTTTTCCAGCATGCTCCAGCCGCATCAATATCACACCTCTGCCAATTAGCAAGAAGGGTAAAGGATTTAGCCAGTTGCACTTTTGAAATCAGTTCATTCTCAGTACTCTGCCTTGCTCACAAATTACATTTTGCCAAATGCATTTTCTCTAATATTTTCACGGTACATATTACCAAATGCATTTTCTCTAATATTTTAAATGTACAGAAAATTTCAAGGTCCAACTAGAAATCTGATGATTAAATGAAAGATAATTGTTGTAAACAGATCCTACTGGTAGTTTGTTTGCCATATATGTAAGCAGGAGCTGATGCAAGGGTATTACAAATATTTGAAAATTTCCATAAACAAGGTGGGGAAGCTGTGAGCTTCTGGGTGACTAGAACCGATACTAAACATTTCAGCTTATAATAGAGGCGAGAAAAAGAAACAATCATAATATGTAACCTGGCATATCGCGACTGGATGGATATGTCTCGCACTTTTATGCGGTTCACAGTCCCACTCTGGCTGACAAGAACAACTTGTTCATCGCTCTCACCATCCTCTGCAAAAAGGGATTGGACCAATTCACTTGTTGATCATAAGAAAAAGGAAGTGAATCTAAATGCAAAGAACAAATAAGAAAACAAGATTACCTCCCGACGAGAACCCAACAACAAATACGGCTGCAAGCCGATCTTCATCAGCAAACTATTAAAGATGCAAAATAAGAAAGAGGTTATAAGATACCAAAAATAGGGTAAGGAAAAATAGCAGCATTTTCCTTTTTTCTTTTTTTTTTTCTCCCACCCCCATGCAAGCAAAAAATAAGAAACAAAAAATAACAATAAGGCTTTTTGCTCTTCTGCTTTCTCCTTGTTCTTCAACATACATACCTTGTAACCAATTAAACCAGTTCTGTTCAAGGCGGACATACGAAATCTACTGAGAGGAACCCGCTTCCCATATCCACTCTCTGACACAAAAAGTAACCATGGTCCTCTCAAGCCCTTGCCACTGCTGCCAAATATAAAAAAGGCAGGAAAACATTTATTCCTATGAAGGATAACAGCAGATATCACTGAGCAAATAAAAGAATGAACATTTACTAAAAAGGTTAAGGCCTTTTTTGAATGAATAATTAAAAAAGTTAAGGCCCCTGAAAAATGCAAAGGCATAGAAAACACATCAATTAAGGAGACAACGCTCTGAGAACTTATAATCAGACATGAATAATCCTGTTGTTTATTCCTCTCCCTCTAGCCTTACTTTTTACATGTCCTATGTTGGTGATGGAAAGGGTGATTTATAACAACAGTAACCGCATACTCAGAAAAAAGGTAAACTGGCTCAAAAAAGTGAAGGAGCATCTAGAAAACCTACTAATGCATTTGTAAGAGAAAATCTAACAATCCAAAGAAGCATTAGAAAAACTGATATCTAGTAAAATCTGCTGCATACACAAATAGACACAGACAGAGATACATGGACACATGAGAATACTTTAATAAAGAAAACAATTTGCTGCATATACAAACAGACGCAGAGACAGATTACATGGACACATGAGAATACTTTAATAAAGAAAACAATTTGCTGCATATACAGATGCAGAGACAGATTACATGGACACATGAGAATACTTGAATAAAGAAAACAATTGTTTAAAATGCAAATGTCCGGATTGATTAAATTCTCATCTTCTTTAATATCCTGCTTCAAGAACCTCTGAGCTGTGGCTTTCACAAATAACACCATAAATTAGTCAAAGCTTCTTCAATGAATTCCTTTCGGGATTTCATACCTATTGTTTAATCTTTTAATTTACTAAATATCATTATACTCCCTCCATTAAATATTGAATGTACACATTTATATTCTAGTTTGTCAAAAAATGAATGTCGCTTCCTTAAAATAAATACTTTTTTTATTCTCAAGATCTTCATAACTAACCTCCATCTAAGCGATATATACTTCACTAACATGAGCCATACCAGTATCCTCTTTAACTAATATGGTGAAACTACTCTCATTAGTATTTATGCAAAGTAATTGAAGGGAGTATAAAAGAGATTGCTGGTGTTCTCATGTTATAAACAAAATGGGTACAAGCTAACTCACTATTCTCATACAGTAGTGTAGCAAGACCCCCCCTCCCCAGCACAAGTACATAAAAACATACAATTCATACATGTAATATATCTACTACATGAGAAATACTTGTTTAGATAAGATTCTGACACGTCCTCCCATTCTTTACGCAGACCAGCTGGAATAATGTCCATGCTAGCAACTTGGTCATTTCCTTTTAATCTCATGGCAATTGAACCTCTTGTATTTCTTCCAAGTGCTCTAATCTGAGAACGAAATAGAGAAAAGACGACAAAAAGGCAGAAATACCAAGTAAATCTTCCGTGGAAAAATCCTAAAGAACCACATTGTTATAGATACAGGGCAAAATTCATTTGGTGCAACATGAAAGAAAAGATGGTCTTCAACGGCAAAGAAACAAACAAATAAATAAATAGCAAATTCAATCATCAAAGATTCATACCACAGATTTTTGAGTCCTTGGATGCTATTCTCCAGTATATACCAGAAAGCGAGGCAGTCTTTCATTTTCAACCCATGATACTCCACTCAAAATTAAACAGTACCAATCTCAAAATTATAAACCCTTGGCTTATGCATGTTTTGCAGCTAGTCAGATCTTTACTAAACACACTTACAAATGCCATAAAAATCAAGCACCAAAACAAATATCAGTGAGTTAAAACTTTATCTCCCACCCATGGAAAACCTTTTTATGTGGTAAAGCCTGAATAAATGTGATGGCCAATGAAATAAAGAATGAAATGAATGTATGATGAAAATTGAAGTGTAAAAGATACTACTCCAAATGCAAGGGAAAAAGGATCATTATAGCCAATTAAATATAAAAAGCCCAATATCTAGCTTATTATCCTCTTGTAGCTAAATAACAAATAAGAGGGCAAAGCAACTTACTTTGTCACACGAAGTCAAAGCAACCATTCCATTCAGTGATGCCATGGCAACAAGGTCATCACTGCTACAGCACCTCACCCATTTTAATTCATCATCAGGAACCTGATGAGCCAGGTATCATTTTTAGGCTGAATATCACAGGCTACAAAAAAAATTAATCCAAATACTGAAGCAACTAAGATGAGCGCAAACCAATTGAATTGCTATGATTCCCGTTGATCTGATTGATGAAAAATAGCTTAAGGACACTTTTTTGATGTAGCCTTTCACTGTAAGCATTAGAAGATACTGGTCCCCAGAAAATTCGCTTACTGGAATAATGGAAGTTATCCTTTCACCATCAGATAATGACAGGATCTACATTTAATGTGAAAACGTAATTGATCAAAGAAAGGTATAAGATAAGAGACTTCTATTTAATTCAGATAATTCAGACATGACATGTCAAATACTTGAACCAGTGGTATGCCAGCAGCAGCTCTGGTACATTCAGGAATTTTGTAAGCTCGAGCTGAGTAAACTGTTCCCTTATCACTGTCAGAAAAGTAAAGGATAACAGGAAAAAGTATATATAAAACTTAGAGAAAAAGATTCCTTCTACACAAGAACAATAATACAGAACGAGATAAAACAGCGAAGGAAGGAAAATTAAAGAACCTCCCAAGCAATTCTTGATGCATGACAGCCTAAAAAGTAAGGGCCAGAAACAAATTTCTATTTTGAAGAGGTATACCTAAAATAAAGCACATGATCATGGGCATGGCAGACCAGAAAATCAGACATGGCATCATTTACTCTTAGTTTCCCCACTGATTTACCAATAGTTCCCCTGTTCTGTAGGCTAAATGTATCAGGCTTCATCCGTTTGACATAACCCTTCTCACTAATCGCCTGAAATTGAGCCATTCCATAAGTGACAATTGAGTGAAATGTTTTCAAGCCACCAAAACTGTGAAGCTACCTACCAAGAGCATTTCTTCATTTGGGATAACATCTATATCTTCAAGTTGTCCACTATCAGTGTCTTCCAATGTTGAACGCCTTCGGGTGGAAAATTTGTTCTTTATGTCAACAGCTTCCTCTTCTATCAACTGGTTTAAAGAGAAAAAGAGGAATTGATGGATCATTTAACATGGCAGATGATCTAACGAAGAGCAGCAAGTTATTCCATATCATATGCATGCATTAAACAGCCCAAAAAAAAAAAAGAAACAGAAAATCATTGTAATATCTACTGTTATATACATAGACGAAATTTGACATGGGGGGGGCTGTGAAGGGCGGCAAGGGAGGCAAAAATTTATATTAACCTAAACAAAGGAATCTATATAAAAATATATAAAAGTTGGGGAGGATAATTGTGGTGGTGCCTCCTAGACATTTTTAAGATGAATGGATTCTCATTGCATCATGTGTCAGGATACAATTTGATTGGTTGAGTTTCCATTAACTAATCGCATCAATAAAAATAATAAATTGTTATGAAATATATAATATAGTTATAGACTATGGTATAAACTATAATTATAAACTATTGTATATAACTATAACTATAGACTATAAGTATATACTGTAGTTATATACTATTGTATATACTTTGATACATAACTATAGTATATACTACAATTATAGATTATAATTATAAACTATAGTTATATGCTATAATCATAACTATGGTTATCTACAATAAATCTGTAGTTACATATGTTATATGCATATAATTTAGTTTATACTATTATTCAGCAAAACGAAATATATAGTGTTTATACAATTGCCATATAACTATATATATATGTATAATATAGTTATAGACTATACTATAAACTATAATTAGAAACTATTGTATAGCAGTACAACTTTATACTACCAATGAGGCTTTGTCTAAGTTGGCAAGAGTTGAGGCCACCTAGCTAAAAGGTTAGGTGGGATTTACCCTCCTTTTTAAAAGGGATGTATTCTCCCTTGTTAGGGCTTATATATTTGGATTATTGATGCTGATACTGATGTAGTCTCCACCAATGATGGCACCTCTTGTATTGAAAAAAAACAAAACCATAATTATATACTATAACTACACATTGCAGTGACATATTATTGTATGTACCACGGTATATAATTATAGTTACAGACTACAGTATATAATTACATAGATTAGAATTATAAACTATAGGTATATACTATAAATATACAGTTATACTATAGTTAAGTTTTAATATATCAGTAACATCGAAATAATAAAATACAATTAATAAATCTCTTGGAGATACGTACCTTAAACATGTGTTGATTTTTTGTAATTACTAAAATTTAAAAGTAAAAAACAATTTACTATAATGACTTTCAGAAAACGTGATTATTTAATTCTTAATATAAATATATTCAATGATCTTTTGAATTTATGAAAAAAAATCATAATTTTAAAACAAAAATTTAATTTTAATTTATCAATAACATCGATATTCTAATGTTACGGGCGCAAATTTAAAGAAGACATGACTAAAAGCCTAGAATTCAATACCCATGGAAAGAATTTTCAAAATGTTGCCCCCACACAGTCATATAAATAATATCTCCAGAAAACAAAACGTAGGCTCAATATTTTCAATGGATATGTAAATAAAGCCAGATTATAAGAAAGCAGGTTTTAGTTCTTCATGCTATTAGCAACATGGGAGGTTACCTGTAGGATTCTCCTTTTACTAGACAGAAGTTCCTGTAACCTGGAAATTTGTTCCCTCAGTGATTTCCCTTCATCAACAAATTTATTTCTCTGCAGAATAAAAGAAATATAGCGGACATGACAATGATAGCTGACATATAACTTAAACAAGGCCTTGATGTAAAATTAAACTAAAAGATAGAGAAGACATTGGGATTGAATTACATCAAACCTCAAGCAGCGTGAGCCTTCGCAGGCTTATGTCCAATATAGCTTCAGCCTGTTTTTCGGACAAATTGAACTCTGTAACAAACAAAGAAGTGACATCATAACATGATTTACCAGTTGTAGTTCTTACCACCAACATCATTGCATGTAAAGCACGAGATGACAGCATAGCACCTAATTTAACAAGTTGTAGTTCTTGCCACCAACATCATTGCATATAAAGCTCAAATTATGTCTGAAGAGATTACTATATAAAAATGAAAATTTTGAAAAAGCGAAACAGCATGTACATGATCTCAAGTACTCAAAGCCTTAGATAAAAGCCAAGGCCACCTCAATAAAGAAAAAAAATCACAAAAAGTACTCCGGGATGTTCGCAGTCGTGTGCACACATAGATTAGACAAGAAACAAGGAGAGTACTATCGCTTTTCAGTAAAGCAGATGAAATTTGAGAATCTTTCCATAGTATTGGACAATGTTATCACAACCTCATTCAGAAAGAAACCAAAAAATTGGAAAGGGTAATGAATATTTTATCTCTGCATTATCTTGAACTTCAGCATATAACATCACTCCAAGAATGACAATGATTAACATGGAACATCTTTGCTGTTCTATGTAAAGCTTCAAAAACTTCTTAACATATTCAGTAGGATGCTTTCTGGAAAGGATTACCTTCTGGAACTGATTCATATAGGATTTTAGTTTTCTACACTGACTTGAGAAAATCTACTCAGCACCAGAAAGAACTTATTTAAGTAAATAAGAAACGAAATAAAAGAGAGTTTTCAAAGAGTAGTTAAGGTACTCTTCAGTTGAAAATATCCAGACCAATGAGCAGAGACAAAATTTTTCATCCATTAGAATACGCAACTCAAAGGGTTTTGTTGGCCAAGTTAAGCATCCCAAAATTTTAAAAGTAAAGAAGATAACAGAAATAGGCCAGAGCACTTCAGCAGAAGTTCATCAGACAAACAATAGATTTCTATGGGTGGCCGCACTGTTACTGTGGGAAACTTTCACTAAACCATGCTTCGCGGTTGACTTTAAAAATCACGAGCAATAATCTTCTATATAACTTTGATAATTGGCCAGTTGACTAAACGAATAAATTAGTCTAGATTTGGCATGGCATCAAAAATAACAAAATTCATAGGAAATCGAACAAACTTGGTTGTCGAGAAACATCAATATGGTGTATGACCAAATGACCACTTAACAGCCAGAAAATTGTTAGAAAACCACCGTGGACGGCACAATGAGAATTATGAAGCTTTGGTCTAAACTGACATTATGGCTCCCACGAGTTTCTTAATTTATAAGCTAAATGAGAGTTTGATATTACAACTTTCGATGTGAATGACCACTTAACAGCCAGAAAATTGTTAGAAAACCACCGTGGACTGCACAATGAGAATTATGAAGCTTTGGTCTAAACTGACATTATGGCTCCCATGAGTTTCTTAATTTATAAGCTAAATGAGAGTTTGATATTACAACTTTCGATGTGAGGCTATGCAAATATATATATATATATATATATATGACTTTCATGAAGTGATAGATTGAAAATCTATAGTTTTTCATGTTACCACTCATTGTGTAAACTAGATAGGTGTTTCTTTCATGCAAGTCCTACCTCCATCACAAGCAAGAGAGATATCAAAAATCACGTCTATAAATACTCTCTTTGCGGGATTTATATAAATTTTTTATAGACTAGTGAAAGCTAAAATTGTGAACAGCACAAACCCGAGAGAGAGAGAGAGAGATGAGTACCTGTTATCAACTCAGCTGCTGCTATGGAATTACTTGAAGCTTTCCTGATTGTGTCAATAACCCCATCCAAATTATCAAGTCCCGCTATGATACCCTAAAATCATGAGGCATCCAAATGAAAATAAAAAAAGATCAAAACGGAAACGTGCACACAACCACACAATTGGCAGCACAGAAGAAGAATGTGAACTTCAAACTGGCACCTCAACCTTCAGCATGTTTTGGTTTACAAATAATTAAGAAATTGAACCAAAAAACTATTCTGCCAGTCAAGCAACTAAAAGGTAAAGAATATAAGTTCATAAGTCCATAAATAAATACATACATATAGATGCACTGATCATAGAGACTTTGCCCTAGATAAACAACTATTAGAAATTGTTACCAACCTCCACAATATGATTCCTATCTTGAGCCTGAGAGAGCTTGAACCTGGCACGTCTTTCAACCACAGAGCATCTAAAATCCAAAAATGCCTGTGAAAGTAAGCAAATAAAGAAATTAACATAAAAGATCGTACATAAAATGGTGGAGGAGATTCTGACATGCATAATTAATGTTTCAGGTTTACAATGCAGCAATATAAACCAAGTCCATTTGGTATTTCATTCTACATACAAAAACTAGCATTCTTCATTAGATTATTATGTACTAGATAAAAATAGTTAAATAAATAAATGAGGCTCTACATGGATTGCTTTTTTTTCTTTTTTTTTTTTTTTTCTTTTTTTTTGAGTTCTTACTCACTTTTCACCCTGGGTTCCACCTCTCCCCTGACAAACAAATTACTTTCACAAACTCCAAGGTAAAAAAACTACACAATATTTAAAAAAATAGCAATCCAAGTAGAACCTGAGATTTTCATTGATAGTACTGGATAAGTTTGAAGCAGCGTTCTATGAACATGCACACATATGCCTATGCAATATTTAAGACAGCAGTAAGGACAACAAGGGGAAAAACAAGCGTAAGATGCAAGTTATATTTCCTATTCACGCATCAAAATTTGCATATATTTTAGAAATAAGCATAAAAGTGATGGTCTGCGAACTATAGATATTTTGCAGGGAAATGGAATGATATAATTCTATCACCACTGAACATTCCTCTCATCCTCTCAGTGTAATGTTATTGCACGAATTCCTCATTAACCATGTAGAATGAAAAGACAAGACTAAGAGGATATGGAAGGCAACATATGATATTACCCTTGAAGATACTTTTGGTTGTTTGTAAGTATTGACTCCTGTAACAGTTTATGTTCTTTATCTAGGTTCAGTGCTAGGGTATTTTAGTTATTTTTAACTTGCAGCAATTTATGTTGTTTCCACAAGCATGACATTTTAGTTCTCAGCTTTTAAGTTGTTTAGTGATAGAGATGCTATGCTATGGTTAGACAAGAAATACAGCATTTGGAAGCCTAGATATAAGCCTGCCCATTCTTGTGCAAAGAAGAAATTCTTACATAAAGGAAGATGTACATGCGATTAGAAGTAGCTATAGTTCAGTAATTTAGTGTTTTAGGAGTCAACGGTATTTTTGACATTTAGTTTATTGTTGGAATTGGCAGAGATTAGTCTTAAAAGTTTTTACATTATAAATACTTGCAATGGTTGGTCCACTTCTTTCAACAGTAAATTATTGGTTTAAGAATTATATTGTTTCATATAGGTGGCCTATCTCTCCCTCCTCTTTCTCTTCTTCCTCCCTTTTCCCTTCTTGTGAACAAAATCAACTGTTCACGAAGCCCCTAAACAGCTTCTGCTTCCTCCCTAAAAACTAGTTTTTCTTTCTAAAGTCCTATCCACACTTCACCCCCTTATTTTAGCTATTCTATAGACCTAAAAACTGAAGCTTTAAGGAGTTTTAGCTGTACAGAAACTTTTGGTTCTACGATTTTATGTCCGAGTTTTATGTCTATACATACTTGGAAAACAGCTCAAAGGGAGGTGATTATTGAAATGAACTAGCTTGTTTGTTGTGAGGTTTTGCCTTTTCCTCGTTTTACTCTATTGCTTAACTTCATCCATCTCTTCTATATTTCCATTATTGCAACAAAAATTAAGCAACACCATAACGGCCGCCGCAACCCCCCCCCCCCCCCCAAGCCCCCCAACTCAAGCTGAAGCAAAGCGGCACCAGTCAAACACCTTTATTGCATTTTTTTTCCCTCTTCCTAAGAATAATTGAGGAACTCATGGTCGTCAGAATTCTTCCATCTCTTCTTTCAAGGTTATATCCAAATAAAGATCTTAAGAAATAATAGGTGCGAGAGAGATGCTCTCGGGTATGTGTGTACGACTGTGTGTGCGATTACACACAGTAGCCGCGTGCTAGCCTCGGCTGAGTCGGTTCTTTGCAAATTTGATCTTCGGTTGGTTGTTTGCTGTAGTATCGGCTTGTTCGTGAAGTATTTCTTGCTTAATTTCACAAATTTCACAAATTCTGTAGTGGATTTGAGTTAGTTGACCTGGGCAGTAGCTGACTTCGCGGCTGGTAAAGCTCCAAAGGTGGGGGGTTACCCCTTGCCGGAGGTTAAAGGAGGCAGCAAGAGGAGTGTTCGGGGAGGTTTACCTCACTCGGCATTCCAGAATTTCTTTTTCCTTTAGCCATTTTCGGGCAGCTCGGCTGGCTAGACTGTACGGACAGGGCCAGCGAGAGGAAAGATTGTCACTTTAGCTGATTGTGTAAGAGTTAGGGGGTACTGCATTGAGGTTTTACTGCCGGGAGGAGGGCGAACCTGGCTGTACAGCCTGCTTGGCTCCATTTTCTCGTGGTAAGCTGGGCTAACTTTGAGCCACTCCTTGCTCGCGGTGCTGTGATTGAAGCTGGGGTCAAATCCTGGGTTGGTTAGCCTGACTATCTATATTATACAGGTATTTTGGCTGGCCTATTCTTGTTAATTCAGCTCTTAAGATTGTTTAGTGAGCTGTTGTTAGTTGTTATTCTTGGAACCTTGCCGGTTTCCGTCTTGTGTATTCCAGTTATTGTCTTGCTTTACCCTTGTCGGGTTATTGCTGTTTGTTGCCTTTGAACCTTGCCGGTTCTTTATTGTTGTGTTGTGAGACCTTGCTGGTCACTTGTGTTTGTGTTGGGGCTGTGTTGCCTGATTTGTGTTGTGGAGTTCCTGTTTGTGGGGAGCTATTGTGGGTTGAATTTTGGACGAACGGAGATGGCTAAGCAAAAATTTACTAAGCTGGATTTGAGCAAGGTCAGTGGTGCACCCCAGGAAGGGAAAAGGCCTGAGGGTGACAATGACACTTCGGTGGTGCCAGAAACTTTAGCTTCGGCCTCGGCCAACCTGCCTTCTAAGGGGATTGCTCCACAGAATCTACAGGAAGAAGGCCAGTCCAAGGAAAGAGTAATACAGGCCAATGAGGAGGTGAATCCTAAGGCACAACCTCGGAAGTCCTTTGCTTCCTTATTTCAGGATAATAGGAATCCTTCCAAAGGCTTGTCACTTGCTAAGTTCAACAATGAAAATGGTGTGGTGGATGTCCGTATGGAAGAGTTGGACAATGTAGTATCTACTTGGGGGTTTGCTTTGATTGGGTATGTGGCTGGTGGGTTTCCAGGCATTGAAGCTGTGAAACGGCTAACAAGTTCTTGGAAGGTGCCTCATAAGTTCTATGTCCATAAGTCCGGCTGGTTGGTGTTTCGGTTTGAGATTTTTGAGGATAGAGATCAGGTATTGCAAGGAGGTCCCTACCTTATCTATGGGAGGCCATTGATTCTTAAAGAGATGCCACAATTGTTTGAGTTTGGTCCTTGTACGCTCTCGGTTATTCCTGTGTGGATCACGCTCCCTGGCCTACCGCTTGATATGTGGAATGCAAGGATACTTGGGAAAATCTGCTCGGAAGTGGGAGAACCAATTTGTACTGATGACTTAACTTGTAGAAAGGAGCGAATCTCTTATGCTAGAGTGTTAGTCAATGTGGACTTGGCTAAAGATCTTACAACGGAGGTGAAGATTAGTTTACCGAATGGGAAGATGCGTATGCAATATGTTTCCTATGAGCACTTGCCCAAGTTTTGCTCGGTGTGCAAGATTGTTGGCCATTCTTTTGAGAACTGCTTTCACAACCCTAAGAATAAGAAGGATTTGGGGCAGAAGACTTCGGTGAAGAAAGGGCATAACCAGCATCCAGGAGAAGGTGGCAGTGTCACGGCTGAGGCAGGGCAGACAGGGACGGACGCTAGAGATGCCAAAGGCATGGCTGTTCAGTGTGACGGTCCGATTTCAGAAGGGAATAAGCATGCAGCTGGGGAATCCACCGATAGGCATAACTCGGTTCCGAAGATGCAGTCTTTTAAGTCAGGTACTGGGAGGGAGGCTGATTCAGGCAAGGTAGGAGCTTCGGTCTCAGCCAATGCTACTCATACAGCAGGGTTAGAGGCAGTCAGGCAGCCAGCAGTGGGTTTGGAAGAACATTCCAGTGTTCGGGGTGTTGATTCAGAGGTACTACAGGCAGGCATCACCACCCGGAGGACTAGGGATGGGGGAGTTTATCATAGGCGGAGTAAATCTCTTGGGGATGGAGGTGTTGTGGTGCATTTTCCTCTGGACAACCCTGCTGGGGAGGCCTCGGATTCAGTCCAGAAAAAAGAACAACTCAAAGGGGTGGTGGGGAAAATTGAGGAGCCGAGGGCAGAGGCTAACACTTGTGTGAAGGAGAAAATTTCAACGGAGGGAAAACTGGCCTTGAAACGGATCACCCCCACACCAGTGATCAAGGAGGTAAAGAAGGCAACTGTGAAGGAGAAAGGGAAGATGGTCCAAGGCAAGAGTGAAGGGATTGTGGCTGCTGAGAGAAGGAAGGGGGGAGGAGTCCACATTGTGTAATCATGCAGATAGGTTGGTGGAATATTCGAGGGTTCTCTAAAGCCCTCAAGCACAAAATTGTATATAGTTTTTTGAAGGACCATGGGTTGGCACTTTTTGCTCTTCTTGAAACAAAGCTGGATGATGGAAGGTTATATGATATTATGAAATGGAAGTTTCCACAGTGGAAGGTGGCACACAATTTTGATGAACATGAAGCTGGACGGATGGTGGTTCTTTGGAACCCAATGATGGCAGGGGTGGAATTGTTGGGGTCTTTTGATCAAGTTATGCATTTGAGGGTAACTTGTAAGACTTCATCTAAAGTGTTTTTTGTGTCTTTTGTGTATGGGTTACATTCGGTAGTAACCCGAAGACCGCTATGGGAGCTACTCACAGCCTTCGGTGGGAATGGCAGGCAACCGTGGTTGGTATTGGGCGACTTCAACAACGTTTTGGAATTGGATGACCGGACTGGAGGTGTTAAGCCAAAACCATATGAGGTGGGTGATTTTCAGAATTGCTGTATGGACTTGGGGTTAACAGATATTGCCTATAAAGGGGCTCGGTATACTTGGAGTAATGGGCATATTTGGTCCAAAATAGATAGGGCTATGTGTAATCAACTTTGGCTAATGGAAGGTAACTATGCCTTGGCAGATTTCCAGCCACCGGGATGTGCTATGCATGGAATATCTGTCTAGGAGCCTGAACCGTATGACTAGAAGGTATAGGAGGTGTGGATTTAACTTCCATGCCAAATGTCAGCAGAATCGAATCTCTCATCTTGCATTTGCGGATGACCTTATGATCTTTACAAGGGGGGATTCCTCTTCGGTTGGGATGGTGTGCCAAGTGGTGGATAACTTTGGTAAAGTCTCGGGGCTGAAAGCACATGCACTAAAGTCCAACATTTTCTTGGCTGGAGTGGAAGAACAGGAGAAAGAGCATATTCTGCTGACCACGGGTTTCATGAAGGGAAGATTGCCATTCAGATATTTGGGGGTGCCTCTTTCGGGGGAATTCCTAAAGCTGGCTGACTACAACCCGCTGCTGGAAAAGGTAGCTTCTACTTTGGGATCTTGGGCTGGCCTCAATTTGTCTTATGCAGGCAAGGTTGAAGTGATAAAATCAGTAATTCAGGGTATCCAATGCTTTTGGTTAGGGATTATACCAATTTCGACAGCAGTGCTTGATAAAATCACTACTATGTGCCGAAGGTTTTTATGGGGAGGCAACAAAGCTAAGGTTGCTTGGAGCTATATGTGTCGGAAGAAGAACAAAGGGGGATTAGGGTTCATGGATACAAGGGCTTGGAATTTAGCTTTGCTAACCAAAACCCTCTGGAAAATTCACTTGAAGGCAGACACTTTATGGTGTAAGTGGATTCACCACATCTACCTAAAAGGCTCCTCGATTTGGTTAACCCCCATAAAAAAGGGTTTACCTCCACTCATGAAGAAATTGTTGGAGATTCGGGACTTGCTGATTACAGGCCGAGGGACTTATGAGGAGGCAGTAACCACCCTGGAAATCTGGAGCTCCAAGGGCCGGTTTGACACTGCAGCTGCCTATGATTTCTTTAGGCCGATTGACAGGGTTTGCAATTGGCATAAGATTATCTGGAACAAGGTGATCCCACCAAAGTTTTCATTCATTTGCTGGGTAGGGGTATTGGACAGGCTGCCGACTAAAGACAGACTTGGTTTTCTGGGAATGGAGACACTTTGTACTTTGTGTGGGCAGTACCAGGAGACAATGGACCATCTTTTTTTCACTTGCAAGTTCACAAACGAGCTATGGGCACAGGTTAGAGAATGGGCAGGGCTGGTGAGAAGAACATCTACATTCCAGAGTTCCCTCAAATGGCTCCGGAAGAGTAATGGAGGCACATCTTGGAAATGCAATTGGAGGCACCTTTGCTTTGTGGCCACAGTCTACTACTTATGGAAGTGTAGGAATCAAAAGATTTTTGAAGGTTGTAACCCCGATAGCCAACAGATTGTTAGGAAAATCAAAATACAGGTGTATAGGATTATTTATGCCTTGTACCCCCATATTTTGACTTCCTAATATGTCTTGTTTTGTCTGTTGTCTTAGAAGCAGTACGCTGCTTGAGGCCCTTTGAGGGAGTCCCTCTTTGTTAAAGCCGTGGGTATACCCGCGTGTATTTGTACATGCTCTTTTGATCTATACATCATTTACATTTAGATCAAAAAAAAAAAAAAAGATCTTAAGAAATGCTAAAAGACACATCGCCACCAGGGCATCTTTTCTTGCTACTTCACGTTTTCAAGAAAGATAAAGCTTTGTAAATCAAAACAAAGAATCCAGTATGAGATTAACCTAGCATAAGGCCGTGTTAATGAAACATTAAAAAAAAAGAAAAGACATGCACTTATTAGAAGTCTAATGAAGAAGCAATAAGATTTAGAAGAATTTTTTTTAAGTGCTACATCTCAAAAATATGCCCCATCAGTTAACCTCACAGATAAATGCCAGTGAAAAGGTTTAACAAGAAGAAAGAATAAATAAAAACTGGAGTAGAAGTAAACAAAGACCACAAACACAAGCCTAACAAACATGTATGCATTCTGTGTAGCATTTAACTACTACAATCATAAAATATGATGAGGGCTTGTCACCTGAAGTAATTCCTTTAAGCCCATCTGTTTAGGTTGGCCATTAAGTATACTGAAAATACAACATAAACACAACGAAAAATTAAGAAACAGCACTGTTAAATAGCTCTTCATGTAATCAGCAGTGAAATGTAAACAATATATCTGCATTGCAAAAATGAATTGATCATAACGCAGAAGGTATCTGTTCATTTTTTTCCATTTCCTCCTCCCTCCCCACCCCACCCCCACCCCCCCCCCCCCCCCCCCCCCCAAAAAAAAAGGGTAAGGAGGAACGCAAAGGAGTAGAAAACTGAATAAATGAACATTGAACTTGTGAGTGTATCTTTTATACACTATGTAAAGCTTGCAGAATTCAGTGAATAAAAGGCAACTCATGCCTCCAACATGCATAGCATCACCAGCCTCTCAGTTCCTCATAACTCATGTTTTACAAATAGCAACTCCAATACCAATTCTGCTGCTAATATGTAAACACTTACCCCACCATGTTACAGCTAAAACTGGACTGAAGTACAGTAAGACGAAACAGATTATTCAAAACAATTGATGGATCTGATCCCCTCTTAACCTAGAAGATGGAAAAGACAACAATTCAATTTTCCAACCTCAATAAGCAAATTGATCACAAGGGGTTGTTAATTTAATACCTCAATCACAATGCGCATTCCAGTTCGATCACTCTCATCACGGATATCACTTATACCCTCCAGAGTCTGAAACAGAAAAATTACACAAAGAATATGAAAATTAAGTACATTATGAAACCTAAAAGGAAAAACAAAAAAAAGTACAAAATCCTGCAGAGGCTGAAACGTTGCAAGCCCAAAACCAGTACACATTAACAGAAGGAGTCGGAAGAGGCTACAAGGCGGAAATAATGTATTTAGTAGTTTATAGTACCTTATAAAAGTAATTAATGAATGTGGAATCAAGAAACAAGAACTCTACTATTAAGAAAGCTAAGTAGCATATCTAGCTTCTTTACCACACAAGAAGAGCCTTAAGAGACCTGATTGTACTAGGGTAAAAACGGCAAGTGAAAGCACTATGTATTGAGCAGATTAGCAAATAGAAAATTAGCTTTATGGCAATCCATTATGGCATCTCAGTCTAACTAATAAAATGATTTCCTTCTCTGAAGTTGATACTCGTCAGCAGCATTTAATTCTTTAAAAGAAAGTTTCTAACAACAGTTTCAGTATCAAAAGAGGCAAAATAAGAGAAGAATTTTTATTGTACCCACAACGGAAAGGGGAAAAAATGGGTAAAACGCCCAATTCCACATATGAACAAAAGTTTCAAGTCATGCACATGCCACATAAGCCAAAGCGATTTTTGCAGATTTAGTTGGTGAAGCAGGCATCTTACCTTCCTCAGCACAAGGAATTAAGAATGCAAGTGCTTTTAACTACAAGGCAAAGGTTAAAAGATAACGCTGTAAAGCACAAGCCATCATCATGGTAGAATGCACCAGAACTAGCAATTTCAGCTTTACCTCCAAAGAACATATAGGCATTCAACTTAATGACAAACATGTCTGTATGTTGCTCACAGTATGTTGCATCTAACATAATATCAACACAAACTCAGGTTGTAATCGTGCATGAACACATTTGTACATGCACCTACTTTGAAAAGTTTAGAGAAGCCTAAAATTGCAAGTGATGTCACAAATGACTGAACAATCATTCTTGAAATCCAAGAGGTAATATTAAGATTGAATTCATTACCATAAGGTGCCAGGAGTCAGAAAATCAAAGAGAACCCTTAATGTATTATCACAAATGACTAACCTAAGCCAGACTATCCCTGTCCTCCACATCTATAATAGAGACACCAAGGGAAAAAACACAGCCCAGAACATCAGAATTTTCAAGTAAATGGTGGGAAAAGGCAACGGAAGGATGAATTTTAAAAATAGAAAAGAGTCTCCAAATTATATTCATTACCTTTGGACAAAAGAGAAAAATCCCAAAATAAATGAATGAATGAATAAAAGAAAAGGTACCTTGTCTTCTACAAGCTCAGCAATTTTCTCAACAAGATATGCTTTATTGGTCTGATATGGAATCTGTTTCATTACGCAATACGGAATGAAAACAGTAAATGTATTAGACAAAATATTGCAGCTAATTTTAAAATGAAAAATACACATCCCAAAGTAATACCACTGTAAAGGATAGAGATGAAACCTCTTTTATAATGATTGCTGTACGCTTTGTTTTGGAATCAAGTACTTCAATTTCAGTCTTTCCTCTTACTATAATACGTCCTCTTCCAGTCCGATATGCTTCTAAGATCCTTGGCAGCAGAAACATATGAGAGAACACTAAGCAGTCAGCAAGTTTCACATTAGCCTAGGTTTGGATGTAAAAGAAATGCAAATGCTTAAATGTATTACATCAGTGCTAGTGACATGTATACCATTATATGCATTGAAAGCATTGTTGGAGACAAACAGAGGAGACAAAATCCACCTACCCCATGTTACCCATGATTATCCCACCGGTTGGGAAGTCAGGTCCAGGCATGTATTCCAGCAGTTCTTGTAGCTATAGAAATAGATTCAGAGCCAAACAAAAGGCAGGGACATAAACAATTAATTGCAAAAATTTTATTGGAAATATTGTAAATTTTGACATCAAAGGGTATCATAAAAGAAAAGCAAGACGGCAGCCGTGAACTTGGCAATATGCTCAAAAAAAGTAGAATGTATATAATATGATGTGATAACCCGTGTTTTTGAAAACCAAGCAAATTGTTGCGACTGAAACTTAACAACTGGTTACAAATTAAGGACAACTATTTTAAGGAAAGAGTTCCTCTTTGTGAGCAAGTGCTATTCTTGATCTGCCCGTCTTGTTTCTCTCTAGACATTCACACAGATATTACAAACAAAAGAAAGAGACTATGACCCAATAACACAATAAAGGAAAAACACATTATCAACACCTAAATCATAGCTATACAATGCAGTACAGTGATGATTATTAACACACAATAGTATCTAATCTTAGGAAATAAATGAAAACAAAAACACTCCCTCTATCTATAATTGCAAGTCCAAATAAATAATAAAGAATAAATAAACCAATGCTGGTTAAGAAAGATATAAGACACTGTGACAAGTTGAAGGACAATATATAGACATTTAGGAATCAAAATAGGAAGTCTTCAAGATAATCATATCCAAGTGGAATAGATGGCTTTATCACAATCTTTTGACAATCAAGAAAAGCAACTGATGAAAGTTAATGGATTTAGAGCCTGGGTCTATTTTGATGTCCCTCATTCTACAAAGCAATAGATAGGATATAGGAAAATTAAATACCGTGGCTTCTGGATTATGGATCAAGACAGAGACAGCATCCACCAACTCCCCAAGATTATGCGGGGGAATATTTGTAGCCATTCCAACCTGAAAACCATAAGTGATTGTATAAATTCATGTACCACCATAAGTTAAACAATCTCAAGTGTTGGCTAAATTCTCTGAATACTCATCAAAACAGAGTACTACATTTAATTAGATTTACCTGAAAGAAAGTTGAAGAAAAGGAAATGAAGAGATAGACACCTAAAACAGGAAACTCACTGCTATGCCAGAAGCACCATTCAACAGCAAGTTAGGTATGCGAGCAGGAAGCAATGAGGGTTCCTTCTGGGAGTTATCAAAATTTGGAACAAAATCAACCTGCATTCATTGAAACAAATAGTGACAAAAACATAAATTCAAATCTGGCAAACTAAACGCTACAGATGATTGTTCATTCAGAAAAAGGTGAAAAGAATACTGACAGTGTCTTGCTCAAGGTCAGCCAATAACATCGCTTCTGTTAGTGCCTGAAGAAAATAAATTCATAAAGTACGTCTCCCCAAATTTCACATTTACTTGCAGAAAATACAGTACTAAAGGATTACTAGTAATCTTCTGAACTAAAACAATTTTGCCACAGGTAAACTCATAAATCCATTTTAAATCTTATTCGTTGAAAATAAAGAAGATAGTCGTACAAGTGAAGTCTTTATATGAACTCTAGATCTACACTCAAACTTAGCACCCAACTCATCAAGAAGATAGACCTAAAAACACATTTGAGCTGTAATCGACTCAAGTCTTTCTTGAATTATTTGTATCAAATTCAAAATTGTTTCCTCAGCGAGCATGAGCTAGATTATGATCACCACTGAAGCACAATTGGTCGGTGAAGTGCAACTTTATTAGACAAAAATTCAACTGAAAAACCCATGAACCCACGGAATCATAATTTATTTTGTGCCCACACACACACAAACATCAAGGTATTATAAATTTATGACATATTTGAAGCCTTTCATAAATTTAAAAACAATAGAAGACTATTTAAACATGAATATAACCCCAACATGATATATTTCTTTCAACACATTGTTGGCTACGACCTTACTCAAAAATTAATTTATAATAAAAATTAAAATATGTGCAGCAGGAAGGCCTTTGGGTACTGAATATAAGGCCTACAAAGCAACTACAATAGTGTTACACAAACAGAAAACAACACCAAACTAAAGAATAACTGAATAAAAAAATACACCTACTTCCAGTCTGCATTCAGTGTAACGCATTGCTGCAGGAGGATCCGAATCAATAGAACCAAAATTTCCATGCCCTCGAATAAGCGGGCAACGCAAGGAGAAATCCTGGACAAGGCCGGAAAAACAAGGAAACAATCCCAGTTAGTGAAATTCAACAACCAGCATAGAGCTAAAAAAGAAATTCATCAAGAAGATGATGGCTCTGCAATCAGAATTTCAGAATGGCCAACAAATGAGAGTTACCCACATAAAATGCAGATAGAGGCAAGACACATTAACATTAGTGAGTTCTGAACACAATCTAAGATCCTGTGTTTCACTTGACAGAGTAACTTAAAAGCCAGAAGTAAACAGGACAGTGCAAGCGCATATCATTTACATCTGGGGTTTCAGTAATCACCCTTCAAAATTTTTGGAACAGGGGCAGCTTGTAAACAACCTATATGGTGCTCAGAAGTCCTTTTAATTAACAATGCACCTTCTACATTGAACAAGAAGCAGACTTCATAAATTAGTACTGATATCGCATGAACATTGTAAGCCGGATATAATCATATGTTGCACCCCACATCTGGCAAGTAAGTGCGCAGAAATGAGTCTTGAAGTAAACATTGGAAAACAGATAATCATGAGGTCTATTTGCAAAAAAGCCATTCCAAGATCAAAAGCCTAACTGCATGGCTAGCTATTCAACTTTCAATTTTTTTTTTCTTTTTATGAAATTCTCAAAAACAGCTTTCAGAAAACTGATTCTAACATTCAGCCAAATGAAACCAAAGTCTCAAAAAACCTGTATACCCAGAAGCAACAATCAATTATTGGAAGTTACGAAACATATCACAGCCTATATATATGATTACTGCAACCAGGCTAAGCCTGTTTATGAGATAACAAGTCATGAATCCAATCTTTAATTTCAAACCAAGCCGAGAAGAATAACAAAATGAATGCTCCAACACCCATCATGGACACCACTTAAACATTCTAAAAATTCCATAGAATCATGTATTCCCACCCTGGAACGACGTGACCAAGCAAATTAGTTTCTCCAATAATCATTTGTGGTAATTCCAGTGAAACTCTAAGGGTCTGTTTGGTTCAAGAATTTTACTGTCGAAAAGTAAACATTTTTCCTCAAAAAAGGTTGCCTCCTGTTTGGTAATAAGAAAGAACACTACGGAGAATTGGGTGAGGAAAACTCTAAGGAAAAGTTCAATTCAAATTGAGGAAAATTGCTTTCCTCACATTTCAGTGAGGAAAATGAAAAGTTTAAGGAAAATGGATGATAAGCAATTTCTCAAAAAAAAAAAAAAATTTAATAGCAAAAAATAAGATTCTTATATCACTTAACTTAATTTTATTTTCTAGTTTCTCCAGATGAAAGTAAGGCTGACAATAATTGTCGTTCTTTTTTTTTTCTTTTTCTCCTTTTTTTTCTCCTTTTGGTCTTTCTTTTTGTTTTCTTCGCACCCCGCCCCGCCTTTCATTTTTCTTCATTTTATTCTCCTGAAGTTCTTACATTTTCTTATCAACATGCAATATATACCCTTAAAAATACTTTGCTTCCTTAACTATTACTTATTAAATTCTTTCTATACTCATCTTTTTTAATTTAAATAACAAAACAAGTCCTTTTTATCTCTTATTTTTCATGATGGACTTATGAGTTAGCCTGTAACAAGATGCATCGTGGAAGACAAAAGTTGACAATGAAGAGAAAACTGAATGTCATTTTGAAGTGATTAATTAACTTCAAATCTTTTTATAACAAGAGTCATTGAAGCCACTTCAAACAAACAACAAACCAAAAAAAAAAGTGTATGAATGCAAAAATATGGTAAGAATAATATTGCTTGTCGAATATAAAACTAATGTTGGTAATGTGCAAATTTTTTTCCTTTTTTGTAGTGACAATAAGACCTTTTTCGTTCTTTTTCTTTTCCATCCATCCCAAAATCCACAAACCAAACAAGAGAAACTCCATTTCCTTAGTATTTTCCTTAACTAACCAAACCATGCATGATTTTTAGTTTTTTAAGGATTTCATTTTCCTTATGTCTTTTCTTTTCCTCACCAAAATCCTTGAACCATTGCCTAGATATCTTGACGCTTCAGTATAGGCCGCAAAAGCAGTTTCAATCATTATATACCAAATTTCAATGGACAGAATCTATTAACATTGCCAGATTCCGAAGAATATCAGTCATAATCTTAAAGGCATACTAATTAAGATTGTCCATCATGTTTCACCATATTAAGTTTTTCCACAAAATATATACTTGAACCATTTTTCTAAATGTAATTCTTTACTTTACCTAATTTGAACAATTATAATTGCCATATTCGAAAAGAAGATATAACACACAGACACATAAACTTGTGTCACTCATTATTTTTCCAAATATAACTTTTCTATTTGATGCATACGAATTATAATTTCTTTCATCCAAATATCAAACCTCCATTCCTAGAGCTATTGAATTTTTGAAACCTCAGAATATATTACATATACCAAAGATTTAACCATTATTCAGGTTAGGATTCTACCTGCCATAAATTTCTAAAAGTTAAAAACGGACAAATCAGTAATTGTTAAGTCCTGATTAAGAGGAGCAGCGGGTGCCATTAGGGAATCCAATGGTCAATGGATTATTGGTTTTGTCATAAAATTCCATATTTAACAAACTTACAAGAACTTACAGCAATTAATGCAGAATCCAACTAGCAGTTGACTAAGAACTTACATCATTAATCATGAGCTCAGATTCTCAAGCGGCAATTGAAATCAGCCAAAATCAGAGGAATCCTAAACAAGGTAATATGTCTTTTGATTGCCAGTTGTTGCGGAATCTCATCCCCAACTAGACCTCAATCACACATATATCAAGAGACTCAAGTAGCGTATAAGATAGCCAGACAAGCAAAGGAGCTGGAAGCCCAAAGACATTATCTTCCCCCTCTGTACTAAATCTTTACTTTGGTTGCAATAACATTATGCATCTCTATGCAACACTAATTACAAAATCAATTATATCTTGGAATGTTCTTTATAGTACTGTTGCTACAGACATGAAATTGCACAATTGTCACAATTTCTCAGCGGCTATGCTCAACAAGTCTGTTTTCGGCATAGTATTACATATTATCAAAAATACAATCATATTCACATAATTAAGCGCAAAAAAGGATTTGCATGCTACTCTCCCTGACAAACAACCTTTCCTAGAAAATCTTGGGATTATGTAAAAGTGACTTTCCTATAGAACTAGAAGATAGACAACAGATGTCACTTGGCAGATCAAACAATCTCAGTGGAACAGAATAGAATACAATCCCCCCTAGGGGCAATTTTTAATCCAATTCCAATTCTAAAGCAGCCTCATCAAGAAATGGCATCAAATGCTACAAGGATTTGTTAGTATATGACAATTTTTACAAGTTTAATGGCAGCAAAATAAAATCAATTCATAGTAACTTTAATAAGTTTTTAGGGATTTAAATCTTAAAATTACCTGAGCCATCCTAACCAAGGAATCATACACAGCTGTGTCTCCATGTGGGTGAAACTTACCAAGAACCTGTGTAAAACAGGATGAGGGAGGTAAAGAACTAATGAAAGAAAATATCAAAAGTTATATTGTATGATTCATTTCCTTTTTAAGTGAAATTTAGACATAGTTCGGAGAAAAGGAACTTAAAGAATTTCATATACAACCTCCCCAACAACTCGTGCACATTTCTTGTGAGGTTTCCTGGATGAAAGACCCAATTCATGCATTGCAAATCTGTATTCAAGTACCAGACAAAGAAAGTCAGATGCAGCATCAGCAAAGATTTGGGAGATTTGTATGATAGAACAACCAGCAGTTTAAGAAACAGAGGAACCTTTGGGATAAAGGAGAATAGGTCTATGTTGTTACACTGAGCTACTTAAAGCTTGTAAACTGAGGTATATAGTTAAGGCTAAAGCAACACATTAAATGTAACCATAACCAAGAAAAGGGAGAAAAAAAAAAAAAGCTATTACCAAAGCGTTAACAACTCTTAGTCCAAAAAAATAGTGTTAACCACTCTAATATTTATCTGACCATGATAAGATGAACTAGATATGCATCTGCAAATCTTGGTGATGCTTGTGATAAAGGTTCGTTAAACCACTCTAATATTTTTCTAACCATCATAAAATGAACTAGATATGCATCTGTGAATCTTGCTGATGCTTGTAGTGAAGGTTAGTTGCTTGACCTTTTTGCATTAGAAAATTAGAAACTACTGTAATAGATAAGCTCACAGGGACCCCCTTAACGGGTTGAGATCCTTCTGAAATTATTTCTGAAGTGTTTCTACATGTAAACGTCCATAAGTTTACTCAAATTCATTGGTAAACATCCAGTATGCATACAACAGCAGAAATTTCGATTGTTCTCCTAGCACTATCATATCTATCCACATATAATTTTATATTTTTTTCTCGTCAAACAGTGAAAGTTATCAGACCAACACTGAAAAAGTTATGATTTTCCTTCAAAAGAGAAAAAAATTTTATGTAAATTGTTAGAATCATTTCTTCCACCCACCTTCCAAAACAAAAGAAAAGAAAAGTTTCAAATCGATATCTTATGCACTTTGTACAGTTAAATTTGCTGTTATATATCATCAAATATACAGCAATTGAGTCATTGTAACAAGCCGTTTGGACTTAACAAAACACTCATGAAACCCGGAAAAAATTAACTAAGGAAAACTTTAGCAAGATACACCAATCTTTACTGAAGAAATCTTTTGTTTCTTTTGAAATAATATCCTCAAGCCTAGTATATAATATTGCATATCAAATTTGAGCAATGAGTTCCTCCTACCATAGTACTTTTCTACTATATAACTCCACAAAGGCAAGAACATTTTAAGGGGAAAGCTTAGATCGAAACTATATTGTACAATAAAATCCGTTCTCAGCATGCTCCTGCTCAGGATGAAATTTTAGAATCTTGACCATAAAGAAGCTCATTTCAAATCTTTGAGTTCGCAAAATACTCAAAGCATAAAGTGCAGCAATCAGGTCACTTTAAAAAACATTATCACTTCCAACTTTATGTTGGGTCTGAACGTACAGATATTTGTGACTTGTAAATATCAAAAAGAATGAATAAAAATTGAAACATTAAGAAAACCAAAAATAACCTACAAAATCCTTCGGTGCACGGGCTTCAACCCATCCCGAACGTCTGGCAATGCACGGCCGAGTAGAACTGACATAGCATAAGCCATATAAGCTTCAGTGGCTTCCTTGTGAAGCTCTGAAACAACAACTCTACCCTCACCTCCTCCACTAGTATCTCCAATTTTATCCCTAGCAACCACAATACTGCCATTACTACTATTTTCCATTCCATCTTCTTCGCCCCTGTCGTCAGACTCCCTTCGCCTAGCCTGTACCGATTTTCCAGATTTCCGAGGCAATGACGTAGAGAGAAACCGGAGCTCCGTACCTCCACGACGTAGTCCCAGAAATTGTGCCGGAGCTGGTCTTACAGAAAGCGAAGGGGAGAGACGGTAGTGAGAGTAACTACGCAGCAGGTGGAGTCCTCTGGTGACACTGGCTGCCATGGCTATGGCTTTGGGGGTGGGTTCTGGTTCGTATTCGTAGAGTCCGGGAAAGGTGTTGGTTCGGGTCGGATATTGTAGGTTCATGCCATGAAAATTGAAGATAATTAAAGGACACAGAGAGAGAAGTGTAAAACCCTAGAGAAATTTGGACAAGGTTCTTGCGCGCCAACTTCTAAAACCCATTTTCTTGCATCATCGGGAGATCCGCGGCTAAAGCATTGTTGTTAGAGGCAATTTATAAAGTATGCCTAAGCATGCATTGTATGCCTACTTAGTGGAACAAGGTGGTTTTGATTAAGAATTAGAGTGGTTTTAATTATGAATTGGAATTACAGTTTAATTTAAATAATTTCTATGCACGCGTTTTTTTAAAAAAAAATTTCTTCTTCATCCTCCCCTGTATATTTTTCGCGATCTCGCCTCTCTCCAATCTTCGATCATCGGCCAATCAATTTTGTTCAATCATTTAATCAATGAGCATTATTCAATTGTCCATTATTCTTACCATCTGTAACTTGTTTTTTATGGAGAATTCTATATCAAATTATGTTCTATCGTGTGGCACAATCGATTTGGAGAATTGTGTTACTTTGAAGTCTTCTGGTGTTGATGAGGGTCATTTGATGCTATTGGAAAACGTCACGAAAGAAGTTCCAAGTAAGGACTTTGATTTTTTTTGTGGTTTTTGTTGTAACTTTTAATTTCCTGTTATGTTTTGATATTTGGATGCTTTTTTATTTGTTGGACTTATGTGATGGTAGTTTTTAATCATCATTTATATGTTTAATATCGTGGGAGAGTATTTAATATAGAGTAGAAATTTTGTTCATAGGAGTGCATATTTTTACAATAGAAGTGTCTAATTTTATACATGTGAGTATGCCTATGTTTACAGTTAAAGGTATTTTCAAATTTTCTATTTTTGTTTGATGTGTATTTTCTTTTTCTTTTTTTATGGATTTGATGGGTTGTTCTTATGTCTTTTAACCATCATTATATGTTCAATATAGTGGGAGAGTGTTTCATGACAATTTAATATAGGGTAGAAGTTTTGTTCATAGGAGTGCCTATTTTTACAACCGAAAGTGTTTGTTTTTATACTTGTAACTGCCTTCTTTTATAATTGTCTGTGCCTATGTTTACAGCTAAGGGTATCTTCAAAGTTTCTGTTTTTGTTTAATGTGTATGCATTTTTTATGGATTTCATGTGTTGTTCTTATATGTTTTAACCATCATTTATATGGTTAATATAGTGGGAGAGTGTTTCATGACAATTTAATATAGTGTAGAAGTTCTGTTCATAGGAGCACCTATTTTTACAATAGAAAGTGCCTATTTTTATATTTGTGAGTGCTTACTTTTATAAGTGTGTGTGCCTATGTTTACAGCTAAGGGTATCTTCAAATTTTCTATTTTTGTTTGATGTGTATGCTTTTTTTATGGATTTCATGTGCTGTTCTTATGTGTTTTAACCATCATTTATATGTTTAATATAGTAGGAGAGTGTTTCATAACAATTTAATATAGTGCAGAAGTTCTGTTCATATGAGTGTCTATTTTACCAACAGAAAGTGTCTATTTTTATACCTGTGAGTGCATACTTTTATAACTGTGTGCGACTATATTTACAGCTAAGGGTATCTTCAAATTTTCTGCTTTTGTTTGATGTGTATGCTTTTTTTTTTTTTTATGGATTTCATGTGTTGTTCTTATGTATTTTAAGCATCATTTATATGTTTTATGCAAATGTTATAGAAATTGGTAATGAAGATTAGTTAATTGAAACTATTATAACGCCCGAGGAAGATGCTTTTCAGTTCTATACTGATTATTCATTCAAATTGGGGTTTAATATTCATAAAGGCAGAAAAAGGTGTAGGGTTGGTAGTGGCATAATTTATATGAGACAGTTTAATTGTCATAAAGAAGGGAAGAAGTTCGACAAAAGGGAAGATTGAGAAGTGTTATTCTAAAGTTGATATCCATACCGATTGCAAAGCATTGATAAAATTTTGTTTGAATAATAAAGGTGGCTGGACAGTGAACAGACACAATGTTAGTCATAATCATGAGTTTTGTCCTGCAAATCAAAGGCATCTTATGTGTTCTCAAAGGCCAGTGACAAAGAATCACGCTGGATATCTTCGAGAGTTGAAGGATAGTGGGGTTTCTATTGCTGCTGGCCTAAGAGTTTTAAAGAAATAAGTTGTAGGTTCTCCATTTGTTGGTTTTTCATCAAACGATGCATATAATAGTTTACAATTAGTTAAATCAAACAATTTGGATGGTGGGGATGAGAATGATCTTATAGAGATATTTATCAGGAGAAAAGAGAATTAAAATGACTTTTATTTTGAGTTTGAAGCCGATTGCAATCCATCATAATGTAGTTCGTTTGGAGGGATGGCCGATGAGGTGCGACTATGATTTATTTAAGGATCTTTTTGTTCATGATATGACCTATCAAACGAATAAATATGAAATGATTTTGTGGTCCATTCTTTGGGATGGATTTGTTAGTATATGCCCTAAGACCAATCGACTCACATTTATGATTTATGAAGCATGTATTTTTTGAATTGTATTTTATGCTCTTGGTCATCAAGTATGTGACTTGATAGTAAAACCCTTATAGCTAATAAAATACTATTCTTATTTGTCCCTAGTTTATTAAACTAGTGTGAAGTTGATTGATGGTCAAGTTTTACTGATCATGAATATGAGATATAAAATCAATTCATAAATACATATTGAGAATATTGTATTGGACATGACCCAAAGTGAAGAAGAAATATTGCATGGGTTTAAGTTATAAGTATTTCTTCTCAGTTTTATATTTGGTGTCCTTTGACCTAATGTTTCTAATGTTTCTTGCATGGGGAGAAAATATGTTTTGACATAGTCAAACATCACTTTTAATTAGGTGATCATTATGACTATTGGTTGGTTTATTTTCTTGTCATGGCTTGAATATTGGAGATAGTGAAAGGGATTTGTCCCTCTCTTTTTAGAGAGAGATATCCATGGGCCCCTTGATAAGGAAGACTGGAAAATATGCATGGACATGCTCAAATAAGTATTAATAAGGTGTTATTAATATTATTTGTTGGAACAGTCTGTCTGGTGATCAAGTAAATGGTTAATTAAGTTTTATACGGATGACTTGGTCCATGCCTTATACTTAATTAGGATATCGTGTGACAAAATGACTAAATATTAAATCTGATGCTAGGTTATTATTACATTTACTTAACTTGGGTAAGCATAATGTCTTGCTAGAGGCCGCTTATGTTTTGTGAATAAATGTCTAGGAGATTTTTCATTCACTGCCAACGTTAAGTGAACCTACAGGGTTACACGCATAGACGATCTTGTGAGCATAATGTCCACGTTCAATGAATCTAGATTGTGTCCAGATTCGTTGAACGTATACAGAAGGGGAATCAGATTCCATATTGTATTTTCTGGTAAGTTAATAAGTAATTAATTTTATTTAATCGAATAAATGAAATTAATTACTTACTATTACTCATCCAACCGTTGGATGATTATAGAAATAGACGGACAAGATTAAACTGTCATTAGATTATAGTTAGGGTTTTGATATTGACAGCTATAAAAGGTTATGTTAACATTTTCTTGGTGGCCGTCCTTTATCTGATTAAAGAAAAACAAAACCCTAAACCCTAGAACGACGATATAGTATCTAGCCTCATCTCTCCGAAATACGACCGATTACCAGATAGTCAGGATCAGTTCTGAACAGTTTTCAAAACACAGAAGGGGCTAGCATCCCAATCGCTTACAGAGGAGTTCGTCGCGTGGATACCAGTAGAGGGCGAAGCGTACAAAGCAGTGCCTCCACAACGAACAATCAAAATATTGAGGTTATTTCTAACCAATCGGTTTTTCTAGTATGTGTAGATCCTGTTTGTGGATTTCCGTAGTTTTATTTTATTTTGTTTTTGCCTACGGAGTCCAACAATTTTAAGCGTATTTGTTATCATTGTAGGAATGTTATGTTTAGTTGTGGGTTCTTAAGGAACAGAAAAATAGTCATTTATATGGTTATTCAATACTTTCTTGAAGTCTATGGGAGGTAAACATCCGGTTATAGTGACGACCGATCAGTCCGCTACTACGGCTGCTACTGTTGGTGTAGTCTTCCCAAAGACACGGTATCAGTTGTGCATTTGGAGTATTGGTGAAAAGTCAAATAAGAATATTATGGGATTAAGGTTAAAACAATACTTTGTTAGGCTGTTTAACCATGTTTTGAAGGATACTGATACGGTTGATAAATTTGATTTTCATGAAAGAGGTAATTTAGAACTGTTTAAGTTTCATATAGGAACCTGTCAGTTTTTTTAATTGTGTTGTTTTGTGATTCAGTATTCAAGTTTGCCTATTTTATGAACTAGGAGTATCTAATTTCATACCTGGGAGTGTTTAATTTTATAAATAAGTGTGCCTTTCACTATTATGTGACGTTAAAGTGGCATTTTTGTATTATAGTTTTATTGTTGAATTTTGTGCTAGCTTTTTATCTTTTTTGAGTGTGGTACTTAGTTGAACATAGTTTGAGAAGTGGTTCATGATATGTTGTAGTATGTTGCAACCTCTGTATGCATATGTGCCTAGTTTCATATCTAAAAGTGTCTACTTTTATAACTGAAAGTGCCTATTTTTGTAATTGAAAGTGCCTACTCCTATAACAGTGTGTGCCTACTTTCATAGTTTAAACTTCATACTTATATAACTATGTGCCTACTTTTTTAACTGAGAGTGCCTAGTCTTATAACTGGAAGTGCCTACTTTTATAATTGAAAGTGCCTACTTTTATAACTGAGAATGCCTACTTTTCTAACTCAGAGTGCCTGCTTCTATAGTGGTATTTTTCTATTTCTAGTTTTATGTTGAATTTGTGCTACTTTTATGTGTTTTAATTGTGGTATTTATTTGAACATAGTTTGAGAATTGTTTCATGATATGTTGTTGCATGTTCCAACCTCTGTATTTAAGTGTGCCAATTTTCTGAACTAGGAGCGCCTGTTTTTATAACTGAGTATGCCTACTTTTATAACTAAGAATGCCTTCAGAATTATGTCTCATGTAATATGTTTATTTTTTCTACTATAGGTTGATGGATATTTTTGGGTGCCACAATGCCAAATGGTTGAATAATTTGTATAATTTGAGAGAGAAGTGGTGTCCTGCATTTAGTAAGGAATTCTTTTCCGGAGATATTCTATCATCTCAAAGGAGTTAGACAATAAACCATGCTATTTTTAGGAGGCTTTCAAAAACTTCTACACTGTGTGATTTTTAACTAATATTTTCTAAAATTATTTCTAAATGGAGGAGCAACAGGAAAATGGAAGATTTATGTTGCCACCAAGGGTGTGTTGAGATGGTGTTCCGTGACTCGAAACTACTACAGCATGCTAATAGAGTTTATACTATTGGGGCATACATGTTATTTGAAAGGCAGTTTATGAGAATCCTGGAGTTTTGTAAGGGCTTGTAGTTTCCAATCACGTTGAGCATGTGTATGAGATTTGGCGTCTGGATCTAAGTGGGTTTAAACATACAGTTGTGTATAACGAGCATACTTTAAGCATTTCATGCACATGTAACATGTTCAGTGAAGTTGGCATGCTTTGTTCTCATTGTTTGAGTACCTTGAATATTCATTATGTTCAAGCCATTCCGGATAAGTATATACTGGAGAGATGGACGAAGAACATTGCTTTAAGTAGGGGTAGTAGCGGGATTAGTGATCAGAAAAAGTGAACAAGAAGGGTAATGCTGGTTTAAGTGTTTGGAGGATGGAAATATTAAGGAAGTAATCAAATTTGATTTCTGCCAGCGAGTTAAATGTGAATGCTCGGGAATGTGTAGAGAAAGGATTTAAAACGATGAGGGGTAGAATCGTGGCTGAAGTTGGACCTTATCATGTAGATGACTTAGGGAATGAAGGGTTGTCTATTATTAAGGATCCTATTGGAAGCCGTGCCAAAGGAGAACGTAATGTAAGGAAAAAGAGCATAGTTGAGATAAGGTGCAATCAAGTAAAAGGGAAGAGGAAGAACACATTGATGTGTGCTTCAAGGAACAAGACGATGGTTCACTTGTCTATGAACAATGAAGCACTAGGGGAGGATGTGAATGCTCCAAGTAGTGAATGTCAGTTTAGTTTAGGTATATCTAGCTATAGTGATGTTGAACCATCAAGTATATTGCAGCTATTGATAAATTTTTGTAGATCTCATAATTTAATTCCTTTAAGCCTTTTGTATGGTAAACTTTGTTTTTTTCTTCTTTGTTTAGTTTTTTATGTTATATTTGTCTTAAATGTTTTTAGAACTTTTGATAATTTAACTTGTCTTCTGATTTTTGTAAGCAGATGCGCCTATTTTTAAATCTAGGAGTGCCTATTTTCTTAACTAGATGTGCCTATTTATAAAACTAAATGTGCCTCTCCCTATTTTATGTTTTACAGGTAACATTTTTTTGTATATGTAGATGATTTTGTTGAGTTAAATTATCTGATTTTAGTGGCTCTTTTTGTGTTTTTATATGTGATGGATGTTGTAATATGGTGAGAATGTGTTTCGTGACACTTTGCCTTATTTCATGCCTACGAGTCCCTATTTTATGAACTGAGGTGGCTTCATTATTTTGTGTTGTTCAACATGTGGCATTTTTCTATTTTGTTGGTGATTTTGTTGAGTTTTATGGTCTTTTTTGTGTTTTCTTTGAGTTGATATGTTTTCCAATACAACTTGGAGTGGTTCGTGATAATTTAACATGTCGTCTCATTTGTGTAACTAGGGATATCTATTTTTACATGTAGGAGTGCCTACTTTCTTAGCTAGGTGTATATATTAGGAATGCCTTCAATATTCTGTTTTTTTCCAAGTGTTATTTTTCTATATGTAGATGGGTTTGTTAATTTCTGTTATTACATTTTATGGTCATTTTTGTGTTTAGAGGAGATATGTATTGCAATATAGTTGGTAGTGTTCATGATGCTTTAGCTCGTGGTGCAAAGTCTATTACCATGGTTGCCTATTTTTATAACTGTGAGTGCCTATTTCTTTTCCTGCGAGCAGGGATGGAACTAGGGGTGGTTCGACTGGGCTCGAGCCTCCTCGAAAATTCTTAAAAACTTTAGAAATTATGGGTTTTTTAATTCAAGCCCCCCCAAATTTTTTTTCAATAGAACCCCAAAACTCTAGCAAAATTTTTATTGTTCTTCAGCCCTCCAACCTTTTTGTCCTGGTTCCGTCACTGACTGCGAGTGCCTAGTTTTATAACTATATGTGCCTTCAATACTCTGTGTTTTAGAAGATAAAACATAAGTACAAGAATGATTGAGAAGTAAGAATGGAAAATGTAATTTTCATTTCATTTCCAAATATTGTATAGATAATACAAGAACAAGAAATTAGACTTTGTTTTGCTTGTAAAATTTTGATGCTGCAAGTTCTACAAGTTCTTTTTGGGTATTGATTTCATACACAATAATTTGTACATGTACTTGGCCCTGAGTCTTGAAATTATACTTGGGTCCTTCTTTGTTCCATCAGCAGTGTATCCCAGGTACAATTATGATGTCCCTTGGATGTTTCCATGTAATGCATACAAAAGACTTCACAGTTTACGTAGTTTTTACTGTCTTACCATTGCATCTTGCTAACTTGTATCTTGTACTTTATCACATCAATGTGTTTATTGAACATTTCCAACATTCTTTTCTTTATAGTATGTTAGGGCTTTTTTCTATTAATCACAAGGAAGCATGTATGTTAGATCTTTTTAACAAGATATTCATATATAATTCGTGGAAATGCATGACTTACAAAGAATGTTGAGATGTCTGAGTATTTCAACTGTGTCACGATTTTTGTGAATAGCCTATTGTCAATTATTTGTACTTGGCTTGTAATTCGATTCCTGACAACAAGGAGTAGTGCTCTGAGGCCACCACAGGGTAGATGAGCTACATTTTGAATAAAAATTAGAACAGTGTAACAATACTAATATATAAAGGAAGATTCATAGTGTAATTATTGAGATTGCTTACAAGTTCAACATCATGGCGATATACACTGTTGATATTGGAAGTGTCATGCTCACTGTTGACTCTCTCTGCAAAGTTTGTGAAGTACATTTCATCTTCCAGCAGTTTATCGTAAGCTCCCGACAAAGGCAACGTTAGCGCCTGTGGGAAGAAATAATTGGTGAAGGTTAGACAGTGTTGCGTTTTGGTGTGTTGTAAATAGATTAGAGTAAAGAGGATCAAAGTAAAGAAAGTTACAAAGACGTTCGGGGAGAATATGATTCTCCTGGGCTTATTATCTTTTATTTTCTTGATTAAGTGATTCAGATGATATGCCCAAGCTTCAAGAGTATTGTGTTTTACATACTGATATTTTATCATTGATCTTGCATCAGCCCTTGAAATATTGCATGTTTCCTTTAAGAAGAACATTTTGTCGCTGCAAAAAGAATAAAATTAAAAATTATAAAGGAGCATGCATTTTATATAAGATTGCCTACTTTTATTACTGTTTGTGCCTAATTTTATAACTAAGAGTACTTATCTTTAGAATTAAGAGTGCCTAGTTTTATAACTAAAAGTGTCTATTTTTATAACTGAAAGTGCCTACTTCTGTAACTGTGTGTGCCTACTTTTATAACTGTGTACGCCTAATTTTATAACTAAGAGTGCCTAGTTTTATTACTGAAAGTGCCTACTTCTGTAATTGTGTGTGACTACTTCGGTAATTATGTGTGCCTACTTTTATTACTAAAAGTACCTACTTCTATAACTATGTATGCCTACTTTTATAACTGAAGTGCTTACTTCTATAACTGAACAACTGAGAGTGCCTACTTGTGAAACTAAGAGTGGCTTGTTTAATAACTAGAAGTGTGTGATGTTATTAATAAGAGTATCTACTTTTATAAGTAAGAGTGCCTACTTTTATAAATAAGTATGACTAGTTTTATAACTGTGGGTGCCTAGTTATATAATTGAGAGTGCATATTCTATATATGCAAGATGGAATTCACAAAATAGTGTATGAACCAATAGATGTAAGATAATAGTTACTTGCTTAAAATTCCTTGTTCAGGCATGTCATCAAGAAATGCAAAGTCAGTTAAGAGCATTTCTTTTGTGGACAACTGGATTAATCCTTATGTTGCTCTGTCTAGAAAGGCGACCTTA
The DNA here is from genome assembly GCA_028651295.1 of Catharanthus roseus. NCBI lineage: Eukaryota > Viridiplantae > Streptophyta > Magnoliopsida > Gentianales > Apocynaceae > Catharanthus > Catharanthus roseus. Next base: position 35,433,470 of record JAPQWS010000159.1, on the reverse strand, counting down.
AATGGTTGGGGACTTTTTCGTTTTCTATGTAAAAGGCTTGGCCCAACAGTAGTCTCCTCAGTCAAGTCCCAATCATCCTCTACAAGGGCATTGCATTGGGGGGGGGGAGGAGGGAAAAATGTTAATTATAACTCTGTTTAGATCTTTTATTACTATTTATTACTTGAGGACATTTACCTGTCAATATCATAATCTTTATTTCAATCTTATTTTTTTCTTTTCTTGTTGTTTTTGTTGTTCTTCTTGTTGTTCATGTTATTATTATTATGTTGTTGTTGTTGTTGTTGTTGTTGTTGTTGTTGTTGTTGTTGTTCTTCTTCTTCTTCTTCTTCTTCTTCTTCTTCTTCTTCTTCTGCTTCTTCTTCTTCTTCTTCTTCTTCTTCTTCTTCTTCTTGTGCACCATTTTTTAAAATGTTCATTGCATCTGCAACAAGTTCCTTAGTTTCCAAGTCTGCGTACATACTGTCTTTGCTTGGTACCTCCTGTGTTTATGTTTCATCGTCCAATCCAAGATCAAAACTTGGCATTGTTGTCTTTTAGTCCCTTTGCCTTGATCATGTCTTTCTCAAATTCTTCGTATGCATTTAAGAAATCATCACTCTCGAAGAAGTTGTCTTCTTGGCTTTCAGTTTGTGGATTAGACGACGAAGCAGCAACATTGTCTTGGCATTGCGCTTTTGTTTTTCTATTTGGATGACTGGGAGCAACCTAGTTTGTATCTTTTTGAAGAGTCCACTGACATCAATGTTTTTTTCTTTTTAGATCTTCAATCGCTTAAAAATAGGTTAGATTGTTTTTCACTAAACCTATCATTGTTGTTGATACCTTTTCAAAAAGCTCTGGCAGATTACAGTATAAGTGAGTAATTTTGTAATTATGAGTACCTAGTTTTATATCTAGAAGTGTCTATGATATATAACATTCAATACCAGTCATTCTAACTAGAGTGCCTAGTTTTATAATTGTGTATGTCTATAATATATCACATACAACATCAGTCATTCTAAGCAGAGTGCCTAGTTTTATAATTGTGAATGCGTAGTTTTATAGCTGAGAGTGCCTACTTTTATAACTGTATGTGCCTATTTTTATAGACATGCAAGATTAGTAACTTTAAGCAGAGTGGAAAGTTTCTTATATGTGTGTGCCTAATTTTAAAGCTAAGAGTGCCTGTTTTTATGGCTAAGAGTTCATATAATATATAACATGCAAGACAATCACTTTAAGCATAGAGTCTAATTTTATAAATGAGAGTGCCTACTTTTATAACTGAAAGTACCTACTTATGTAACTATGTGCATCTACTCTTTTACAATAAAGAAGAGATCAAGCAGACTATATACCTTTGTATTATCATTATGGATATCTGGTGGTGGCAATAGAGGTAAGGCAAGTGCGTTTGCTGGACATTCTTCATGAGCTTTTTGTTCCTCAACCTTTAGGCACTTAAAGGACCCTTCCCAGTCCAAAACCTCCTACTGAAATCTCATTTGTCTGCCTTTGGCAAAGTAGCACATTGTTCCAGCAACCTATTACTGGGATTGCTCGCTTTTCTTCAAACTTAAACTTCACTCTATCTAGGTAGAAGAGCTGCATCATATAAATTTGCAGTGAGTTAGCAACGATATAATATTAAATCAACAATGGAAAATATATCAAAGTAAAACTTACGACTAAGAAAGTGGCAGGTCCAGTGAAGTATGTCTCGTTTGAAGGATTCTTTATAAATGTCTCACATTTTTCTATCAATGTCTCAAGTGTGTATTTGAACTAGTTGTAATTTTGGATGTTATTGTTGTTAGATAGTGTCTTGAACAGGTTGTGGTGTATTTTTTTTATGTAGTGTGATGGATAAGACTTGTGATAGAGAATAGGAGGAATTCTCTTTTGAAGTAGTCTCCCGCTTCTGGACTATCAATTAGTCTCTTCTGCACAGATGTCATAGACGATAGGAAACTTGTATATTTATCCTTCATCTCCTTTATGAATGCAACGTATTATGTTGTTTCCACAGCCTGCTTATTGTTCTCATCCACTGCATTCGTTCCCTATGGAATTCCAAAGACCAGATTTACATCCTTCTCATCAATAGATATTTTCTCATTCTCAAGTTTAATACTTGTATTATGAATGTAGAATTTTTCAGAAGATACCTTGGAAGTCTTTTTGGCACCTTATGTAATTCAAGGACAGTAAGGATCCGAATCATATATCTTTTACAACTGTTTTTGCTCTTCAGTAAGGCTTTTTACAATAGCATGTACTCCAGACGGTGTCATATTTTTTTTTAGCAGTGAGAATTTCTTCTCATCTGCATTGGCTTCTTCTTCATTGTTTGATTCTTTTTCTTTGCTTTTTGCCGCTAGTTTTTTTTCTTTTGTTATCTTGGCTTTTTTGTTGCTTTTGTTTTTCCTTTTTTTCTTCCGGCCTAAGTTGTTTAAGCTTGTTTAATATGCCGACTAGCTTGTTCTTTTGTGATGCTATCTTTATTTTTTATTGTACCTTCTTCTTTGGGGTTAACCTGTGTTATAAAACAGTGCAAACAATGTAAATATATAGCAGGGGATGTAAATGTACTGTTCTGTGTATATATTACCTCTTGACTGCATATGCCAATGTCTTGTTGTCAGCTAGAGTATCGTGTCTATGTTTTGTTCTCAATTCTACATTCTGCTCACTGTCAGGAGACATTTTCAAATGGCTAGTGTACATAGAGGTGCATACTTTTATATGTTAGAATGCTTACTTTTATATGTGAAAGTGCTAACTTGTATGACTGAGAATGCCTACTTTTATAACTGAAAGTGCCTACTTATGTAACTATGTGTGCCTACTTTTATAACTGAGAGTGGCTACTTTTATAACTGAAAGTGCTTACTTTTATAACTGAGAGTGCCTACTCCAATAACCATGTGTGTGCCCACTTTTATAATTGAAAGTGCCTACTTATATAACCATGTATTTTATAACTGAGACTGCCTAGTTTTATAATTGGAAGTGCCTACTTTTATAACTGAAAGTGTCTACTTTTATAACTATGTATACCTACGTTTATAACTGAAAGTGCCTACTTTTATAACTAAGAATGCCTACTTTTCTAACTTAGAGTGCCTACTTTTATAACTGAAAGTGCCTACTTTTATAACTGAAAGTGCCTACTTATATAACCATGTGTGCCTACTTTTATAACAGAAAATGCCTACATTTATAACTGAGAATGCCTATTTTTCTTAGAGTGCCTAGTTTTAGAACCAAGAGTGCTAACTTTTATATTTGAAAGTGTCTACTTCAATAACTGAAAGTGCCTACTTCTATAACTAAGAGTGCCTATTTTTATAACTCAGTGTGCCTAGTTTTAGAACCAAGAGCACCTACGTATATAAATAAGAATGGTTAGTTTTATAACTGAAAATGCCTAATTTTATAATTAAGAGTGCCTACACTCGCACAATATGGCTTTTCAACACGGGGAAAGTTAGGGGTCTGGGCTAGAAGATTTGGTTGGGTTTTATAACTGAAAGTGTCTACTTCTATAACTGTGTGTACCTTCTGTTATAAACTGAAAGTGAGCAGGAAAACATTTGAAATTCAGAAATGCTGTTACAATATGGTGTCCCCCTTTTTAAAACTATGAGTGCCTAATGCTATAACTAGCAGTGCCTAATATACCAACTGGAAGTGCCTGTTCGTACAGGGAGGGCGAGTATTGTGAAAGAGTGTTAGAAATGTGTGAAAATTCCACAGATATAAATATGCAACAGAGAATTAAACTGAAGGTGCCATAAACTGATGGACCATAAACTGAAAGTGCCTTTTATATTAGCAGGAAAAACATTTGAAATTCACAATGCTCTTACACTATGATGTGTATCTTTTTAAAACTATGAGTGCCTAACATTATAACTAGCAGTGCGTAATATGCGAACTGGAAGTGCCTATTCGTATAGGGAGGAGCGGTTATTTTGAAAGAGTGTTAGAAATGTTTGAGAATTCAAAAGATATAAATATGCAACAGTGAATTAATAGTAATATTCTCATTCTACAAACCTGATGGACCATAAAACACAAAAGAAAAACATGTGTCTCGAAGTTCAGAACACGAAAATTGTTGGAATCCGTAGGCAAAAACAAGGTAAAATAAAACTACGGAAATCCACCAACAGGATCTGCACATACTAGAAAAACCGATTGGATAGAAACTACCTCAATGTTTTGATTGTTCGTTGTGGAGGCGCTGCTTTGTACACTTCGCCCTCTACTGGTATCCACGCGACAAACTCCTCTGCAAGCGATCGGGATGCTAGACCCTTCTGTGTTCTAAAAATTGTTCAGAACTGATCCTGACTATCAGGTAATCGGTCGTATTTCGGAGAGAGGAGGCTAGATACTATATCGCCGTTCTAGGGTTTAGGGTTTTGTTTTTCTTTAATCAGATAAAGGACAGCTACCAAGAAAAGGTTAACATAACCTTTTATAGCTGTGAATATCAAAACCCTAACTATCATCTAATGACAGTTTAATCTCGTCCGTCTATTCCTATAATCATCCAACAGTTGGATGAGTAATATTAAGTAATTAATTTCATTTATTCGATTAAATAAAATTAATTACTTATTAACCTACCAGAAAATACAATATGGAATCTGATTCCCCTTTTATATACGTTCAACGAATCTGGACACAATCTAGATTCATTGAACGTGGACATTATGCTCACAAGATCGTCTATGCGTGTGACCCTGTAGGTTCATTTAACGTTGGCAGTGAATGAAAAAATGTCCTAGACATTTATTTACAAAACATAAGCGGCCTCTAGCAAGACATTATGCTTACCCAAGTTAAGTAAATGTAATAATAACCTAGCATCATATTTAATATTTAGTCCTTTTGTCACACGATATCCTAATTAAGTATAAGGCATGGATCAAGTCATCCTTATAAAACTTAATTAACCATTTACTTGATCACCAAGCTGACTGTTCCAACAAATAATATTAATAACACCTTATTAATACTTATTTGAGCATGGTCATGCATATTTTCCAGTCTTCCTTATCAAGGGACCCATGGATATCTCTCTCTAAAAAGAGAGGGACAAATCCCTTTCACTATCTCCAATATTCAAGCCATGACGAGAAAATAAGCCAACCAATAATCATAATGATCATCCAATTAAAAGTGATGTTTGACTATGTCAAAACATATTTTTCTCCCCATGCAAGAAACATTAGAAACATTAGGTCGAATGACAACAAATATAAAACTGAGAAGAAATACTTATAACTTAAACCCATGCAATATTTCTTCTTCACTTTGGGTCATATCCAATACAATATTCTCAATATGTATTTATGAATTGATTTTATATCTCATATTCATGATCAGTAAAACTTGGCCATCAATCAACTTCAAACTAGTTTACAAGATGTAATAAACTAGGGACAAATAAGAATAGTATTTTATTAGCTATAAGGGTTTTACTATCAAGTCACATACTTGATGACCAAGAGCATAAAATACAATTCAAAAATACATGCTTCATAAATCATAAATGTGAGTCAATTGGTCTTAGGGCATATACTAACAATCTCCCACTTGCCCTACCACCAATTTGACATGACTCTCAAACTCATTGACCTAGTATTACTCTCATGCTTAAGTTGTGGGAGTGGCTTTGTCAATGGATCTGCGACATTGTCATTGGTGTCTACTTTGCAAATTTTAACATCTCCACGCTCAATAATTTCTCGAATGAGATGGAAACGCCTGAGAATATGTTTGGATCGTTGATGTGATCTAGGTTACTTAGCTTGTGCAATGGCTCCTGTATTAGCAAAATATAGGTCCACTGGACCTAGTTCTGTGATGAACTTTCTGATCCAAACTGCATCTTTGGCTGCATCAGAAGCTGCCACATATTCAGCCTCTGTAGTAGAATCGGCCACGGTATTTTGCTTTGAACTCTTCCAGCTCACAGCACCTCCATTCAAACAAAACAAAAATCCAGATTGCGATCTAAAATCATCTACATCAGTCTGAAAGCTAGCATCCATGTAACCATTTACAACAAGCTCTCCTTCCTGACCTCCGTAGATCAAAAACATCTCTTTTGTCCGTCTTAAGTACTTGAGAATGTTTTTCACTGCAGTCCAATGCGGTTCACCAGGATTTGACTGGAATCTGCTAGTCATGTTTAATGCATACGAGACATCTGGGCGAGTGCATAACATGGCGTACATAATAGATCCAATTGCGGAAGCGTAAGGAATCTTACTCATGCGTTCTGTATCCTCCCTTGTGGTAGGACTTTGAGACTTACTGAGTTTAACGCCATGTGACATTGGCAAGAATCCTCTCTTAGAATCTTGCATACTGAACCTTTTCAGTACCTTGTCAATATATCCACTCTGACTTGGGCCAATAAGCTTTTTAGATCTATCTCGATAGATCCTAATGCCTAGAATATAGGCTGCTTCGCCTAAATCTTTCATTGAAAAATACTTCCCCAACCAAGTTTTTACACTTTGCAAAGTGGGGATGTCATTCCCAATTAACAAGATGTCGTCGACATAGAGTACTAAGAAGACTACTGCATTTTCTGTAACCCTTTTGTAGACACAAGGTTCATCATCGTTCTTGATGAAATTGAATTCTTTAATTGCTTCATCAAAATGAAGATTCCAACTTCGAGATGCTTGCTTCAAGCCATAAATGGATCTTTGAAGTTTACACACTTTACTTGAATTCGAAGGATGAATAAAACCTTCAGGTTGTGTCATATACACATCCTCCAGTAGATTTCCATTAAGAAAAGCAGTTTTAACATCCATTTGCCATATTTCATAATCATAATATGCTGCAATGGCAAGTAGAATTCTAATTGACTTAAGCATTACAACCGGAGAAAAGGTTTCATCATAGTCTATACCATGAGTATGTCTATACCCTTTTGCTACCAATCGTGCTTTGTAAGTGTGCACATTGCCATCCATGTCAGTTTTGTTTTTGAAAACCCATTTACACCCTATGGTCTTACAACCTTCAGGTGGATCAATCAAAGTCCAAACTTGATTATCATGCATGGATTGCATTTTTAATTTCATAGCCTCTAGCCATTTGCTAGATTCAAGACTATGAATAGCATCTTGGTAGGAATTAGGTTCACCTTGATCAATAAGATCAATATTATGATCCTCAGTCACAAGAAATCCATATCTCTGTGGTATCTGAGAAATCCTATAAGACCTTTGTGTCAAAGGTTCAGGCTCAGTATGAATATGTGAGTCCAACTGAGTATCCATACTCGGTTCAGAAATGGTCTGCTGTCCTTGAGCTTCTTCAAGATGGATTCTACTCCCACTAACTCTTTTGGAAACGAATTCCCTTTCAAGGAAAATTCCGTTTCGAGCAACAAACACTTTGTTTTCAGATAGAAGATAAAAGTAGTATCCTTTAGTTTCCTTAGGATATCCCACAAACAGACACTTATCAGATTTGGGTGCTAGTTTTTCAGATAATGATCGCTTCACATAAGAATCACATACCCAAATTTTGAGAAATGCTAAACTAGGTTGTTTCCCGATCCATATCTCATATGGTGTCTTCTGAACAGCTTTAGATGGAACTCTATTTAATATGAATGCAGCAGTTTCTAGAGCATAACCCCAAAAAGAAATTGGAAGATCTATTTGACTCATGATAGATTGAACCATATCCAATAGAGTTCAATTTCCGCGTTCAGACACACCATTCCATTGTGGTGTTCCTGGTGGAGTTAATTGTGATAATATCCCACAATTTTTTAGATGTTCGTCAAACTCTTGCCCAAGTATTCATCAGCTCAATCTGATCGAAGTAATTTGATACTCCTTCCAAGTTGATTATGTACTTCATTTTGAAATTCCTTAAACTTTTGAAAGGAATCAGATTTATGTTTCATTAGATAGACATAACCATATCTACTGAAATCATCTGTGAATGTAATGAAATACTAAAAACCTCCTCTGGCTTGTGTGTTCATTGGCCCACATACATCAGTATATATAAGTTCCAATAAATCGGTAGCCCTTTCACTTTGCCCTGTAAATGGACTTTTAGTCATTTTTCCCAATGAATAAGAATCACATTTTTCATAAGACTCAAGGTCGAATGAAGATAAAAGTCAATCTTGATGGAGTTTTGATATGCGTTTCTCATTTATATGGCCCAAACGACAATGCCAGAAGTAAGTTTGATTTAAATCATTAGATTTAAATTTCTTTGTATTTATGCTATAGATGGGCTTACTAATGGAATCATGTAGGTTAAGAATGTAAAGTCCATTACATAAAGAGGCATCCCCATAGAAAATACCATTTTTATAAATAGAACTTTTACCATTCTTAGTATTAAACTCAAAACCATCAATATCCAAACAAGAAACTGAAATGATGTTCCTACTCATAGCAGGAACATAATAACAATCGTTAACTTCAATTATAAGCCCAGTAGGCAAAAGTAAATCAAATGTCCCTACGGCTACAGCAGCAACTTTTTCTCCATTTGCAACTCGTAGGTCCACCTCTCCCTTTGCCAAAGATCTACTCCTTTTGAGTCCCTGCACATTTACACAAATGTGAGCTCCACATTCGGTATCTAATACCCATGAAGTAGGAGTAGACATATTAATTTCTATAACGAAAATACCCAGGCGGCGGTTTCATCGGCCTTTTGCTTCTTCTTTTCTTCCAAGTAGAGCTTGCAATTCCTCTTCCAATGACCGAGTTCATTGCAGTGGAAGCAAGTCCCTTCCCTTTGGTGGTTTAACCTTGGGCTTGGGCTTCTGCTTGCCTTTACCCTTTTTGGCCATATCCTTTCCCTTTCCCTTTCCCTTGTTCTTCTTGAACTGCCCCTTCTGAACCATCAGAACATTAGGAGTAGACTTCCTAATATTTATTTCAGCCTGCTTGAGCATCCCGTGCAATTCATTTATGGACTTTTCCATATTATGCATATTGAAGTTCATGACAAAGCGATCATAGTCGGAGGTCAAAGAGGCGAAGATCATATCGATAGCTAAGTCATGACTTACAGGGTGCTCCAAGTTTTTCAAGCCGATCAAAATACCCTTTCATCTTAAGGACATGAGCACTAACTGAAGTGCCAGGGGTGATTTTGCAGCTATTCAACGCCTTAGTGGTAAGATATCTCTCTTGACGTGCCTGCTCTTGGAACATTTCCTTGAGCTGTTTTATCATCTCATAAGCCTCAACTTCCTCGAATTGCTTTTGCAACTCAGATTCCATCGTAGCCAATATGAGACATGTCACATCGTTAGAATCATCCTTGTGCTTACTATAAGCATCCTTTTCGACTCTGGGCGCATTGTTAGCTGGTTGATTAGGGATAGGGTTCTCAAGTACATATAGCTTTTTTTCTTGTTTAAGGACAATCCTTAAATTTCGTGCCCAATCAAGAAAGTTAGTCCCACAAAGCTTATTCTTTTCAAGCACGGATCGCAACGATGTGTTTGAATTGTTTGAGGCCATTATCTACATAGAATTTGCAAAGTAAAATTAAATAAATGAAGCATTAAATTTTCCCTGAAATATTCAACACTTGATATAAATCATAGGTATAAAATTCATTTTATTCTAATCATAAGTAAGCTTTGGCTTAACACCCATAATTAGAGAAAAATATATTAATGGGATTTACATCTAAATGTACCGGCAAAATCCCATATGATGTCCTAGGCTCAAAACTGTTTTGATAGCCTAGTTAAGCCAAACCATTCCAAGCATATGGAAATCACCATTTTCCATCTTCCCCTACTTAGGTAACCATTTATCTCTTGCTTTGGCAATGAGACAAAATGATGATCTAGGCACGGAGAAGTGCTTATGATCATGGAAGGCGTTTTACGACTTATTATTTTTTTTGTTTACATGGTTTCAAAAACCTTCTTCCTTTTTATTTGTATATTATTTCACAAAACATATATAAAAAATAAAAGGAAATAATCTAATCATCACATGCATAATATATATACATCAAATAAAACGTGTCATAGCATGGCCCCAATCCTATATTGACTTCCACGAGCCTCATGAAAGTCAAAGGTCAATCTAGGTAAGTCTTCATCTCCATGAGCTTGCCTCCAATGTCTTGGCCTTCTAATCTTGTTACATAGGACAAAAAACATACATAGGAATAGGAAATAAAATTAACCTATTCTAGTAAAGCTTGATAATATTACATCAACGAAAACAATGACACGCAGGCCGTATTTAAAAACATACAACACATTAACAAAATAAGCCAATCAATCACAAGAGGTAAAGGGCCATGCTATGCACCATGCATCTAAAGATAGGAAGAAACATGCAAAGAAACAACAAGGGGGTTCCGGGGGCGAAGCCCCCGGAAGAAAACGGCGGCGCGGGGTCAAGGGGCAGCGCCCTTGCGGGGGTCTCAGGGGGCAGCACCGCCGGAAAGAAAAACGAATTTTCTTTCTAACTCATTGAATGAGTTATTGCCTTAATAAACCCTAAAATCATGCCGCCAGAAATTTTGTTTAACAGTTAAACATTAAATCATGTGATTCTGCATATTAGTTTAACAATTAAATTGCACAGATTACAGACCGTACGCCAAATAATTTGGCAGTAACAACATTCTGTTTAATTAATCGCATTAATAAGTAAAACAGAATATGATATATGCAAATCCTATAATTCAATTTACTCTGATTATTACACTAATCAGAAACCTTACTATAAGGCCGATTGAAAACAACACATGTAATCAAAGCGGTAACAGATAAAATCAGTAAAACTAGTATGAACCTGGCTCTGATACCACTGTTGGAATCCGTAGGCAAAAACAAGGTAAGATAAAACTAATAAAATCCACCAATAGGATCTGCACATATTAGAAAAACCGATTGGATAGAAATTACCTCAATGTTTTGATTGTTCGTTGTGGAGGCGCTGCTTTGTACACTTCGCCCTCTACTGGTATCCACGCGACGAACTCCTCTGCAAGCGATTGGGATCCTAGCCCCTTCTGTGTTCTGAAAACTGTTCAGAACTGATCCTGACTATCTGGTAATCGGCCGTATTTCAGAGAGAGGAGGCTAGATACTATATCGCCGTTCTAGGGTTTAGGGTTTTGTTTTTCTTTAATCAGATAAAGGACGACTACCAAGAAAAGGTTAACATAACCTTTTATAGCTGTGAATATCAAAACCCTAACTATCATCTAATGACAGTTTAATCTCGTCCGTCTATTCCTATAATCATCTAACGGTTGGATGAGTAATATTAAGTAATTAATTTCATTTATTCGATTAAATAAAATTAATTACTTATTAACATACCAAAAAATACTATATGGAATCTGATTCCCCTTCTGTATACGTTCAACGAATCTGGACACAATCTAGATTCATTGAACGTGGATATTATGCTCCCAAGATCGTCTATGCGTGTGACCCTGTAGGTTCACTTAACGTTGGCAGTGAATGAAAAATGTCCTAGACATTTATTCACAAAACATAAGCGGCCTCTAGCAAGACATTATGCTTACCCAAGTTAAGTAAATGTAATAATAACCTAGCATCAGATTTAATATTTAGTCCTTTTGTCACACGATATCCTAATTAAGTATAAGGCATGGATCAAGTCATCCTTATAAAACTTAATTAACCATTTACTTGATCACCAGGCAGACTGTTCTAACAAATAATATTAATAACACCTTATTAATACTTATTTGAGCATGGCCATGCATATTTTCCAGTCTTCCTTATCAAGGGGCCCATGGATATCTCTCTCTAAAAAGAGAGGGACAAATCCCTTTCACTATCTCCAATATTCAAGCCATGACGAGAAAATAAGCCAACCAATAATCATAATGATCACCTAATTAAAAGTGATGTTTGACTATGTCAAAACATATTTTTCTCCCCATGCAAGAAACATTAGAAACATTAGGTCGAAAGACACCAAATATAAAACTGAGAAGAAATACTTATAACTTAAACCCATGCAATATTTCTTCTTCACTTTGGGTCATGTCCAATACAATATTCTCAATATGTATTTGTGAATTGATTTTATATCTCATATTCATGATCAGTAAAACTTGACCATCAATCAACTTCACACTAGTTTACAAGATGTAATAAACTAGGGACAGATAAGAATAGTATTTTATTAGCTATAAGGGTTTTACTATCAAGTCATATACTTGATGACCAAGAACATAAAATACAATTCAAAAATACATGCTTCATAAATCATAAATGTGAGTCAATTGGTCTTAGGGCATATACTAACAAAAATAAGGCACAAAAATACAGAAATATGATTTCAAACAGAAATATATGGATAAAAAACCATGGGTGATGAGTGAAGTAGATAAAAAACAATGTAAACTACTTTATGTATGTTATTGTCGAAAATTACAGTTTCCAAGTTGAGTTGAATAGTTTGTGAAGTAGAATTTTACCTGTTCTCACCACTGCTCCGTGAAGAACCAATTTTTGATGGTATTTGTTTGTGAAGATGTATGAAATAGAGTAGAATCGAAGCGAAGATCAAATAAAACCGAAGAAATTGGTTACTGAGATTTAAATTTTGGTTAAAAATCGCCTTTCATGAGGATTTTTCTTTTGAGGAAAATAGGGGTTTAATGAAGATTGTGCATGTATTGTAGGCACGACGATGAGAGTGTGTCTTGTTTATTGACCTATTTCTTACACTAAATAAAACTGCGTAGTTTTGAAACTAGGCATACTTTGCAAGGTAGGCCTAGGTATATAATATAAGAACTTGTTAGAATTGGTATTTTTTTAGTCCATAATTGACTTTTTTAATTTTTTTTTTATTTTTTTTGAAAGGAGAATTGATATTACTAGCTCAAATGCCCGACACTCAGGTATATATTTTTAATTTATTATGAAAAATTTGGTTTCATCAAATCTACTAACCTTTTGAAAAACAGAGTTAAAATTAGGTAAGTTTCTTTCAAGATGTATGAAATGTGTATATTGAGAAATAATTTTTATATAAAGTAATGATTCAAATAAATGTTCAACAGAGTCACAATTTTATGTGACCTATTTCTTTTTTAAAATGTTAATGTTCTTTTTATCTCCTGAGGTTCCTCAAATGGCGCAAAATGACATTAAAATGTTGAACTCTCAATATTCTCCCAAACCTGTAAACCATGAAATGTAATTACTTATTAGAATTAAAATACATGTAACTTATTGATTTAGAAGAACCGCTTGTGGAGTGTATTAGATCCAGGTCTAAACATTAAGTTTCTATTCACCTCTCTCTCAGCAAATTATTCTCATACAAAAGAAAGGCTAAAATGTGAAATATTCAATTTAAGTGATTTTAAACTCCAATCTTGAAATTGAAGTAAGAATGCAACGTAAGCAACAATACAAATAATTAAACAAATGTGAAGCGTATGATGTGGAAACTAATTGAATTCAACCTAAAGAAATGAAAAATGTTTGAACAAAATGGCAATTGTTCAAGATCCGTGATATTAACCATAAGTGAATTCAACGAAACAAAATGTTGGTATATTTTAATATTCAACGTACCATGTATAATGTTTGATGAATCTATGTGAATTTGTTGATTATGTCTATACAATGAACTTCATAATGGATAAAGAGTTGTAAATCTTCCTAGGAGGTTTTGTTATGCCTATATATATATATATATAGATAACTAGTCTTTGATATACATGTTTTATCATATCATGTTCATATCCTTCTTCATATTCATATATGTGCATACACATTGAGAGAGAAGCTTAGTTGAAGAAAATGTTGTTCTTCTAGTGAAGCTTGAGCTTGAGTGATTTGTGCAGAATTATTACAAGCTACACAACAAGATTATTGGGCTGTTGTATCCTGAAAAGGACAAGTTAAAGGTTATTCTCTACTGCACCAGTATAAACGATTTCTGTCTACCGAAGAGGGCTCGAATCCCCTTAAAGAGAGTGACATATCATGCCTCAGTCTCGTAATCTTGGGTTTTTTTGCATTAACCATTATACCTCTTTTATTTGTAAGTTTAATCTATATGTTTTATTACATATTGCACTAACAGTTTTAAGAAGAAACGAAGATAAATGGATTGCACATGACAAGGCTGTCGATTGATTTGAATTTTTCAACAAGCCATTCAAGGTTCACATTTATTATTTCATGTTGTGCGAATAATGGATGAAGGAATGAAGGAACATGTTAAGATTATATATCTCCCATGTTGTAAGTTTCTTTATCAATTATTTACTTGTATCTCATTTTATTGGAGTATTTGGACATGTAATTATATGTTATTTTGATTCCAAGATATATTGGAATGATGAACCGCTTTGATGAGGAAGCGTTATGCCCTAGTCCTCGACTACTCAAGAAGTTGAGAACTGGCTTAGATGGGCTTGATTTAGACGCCCTTCCTTTTTCTACTCTCTGGATAAAAGTAATTAACAACCTTTTCTTAAAAAATGAGATGTTTTCAACGAATAGAAAATTCACTACATATTCTCTTGAAAGTGTTGAATGGTGATCTTTTATTACTATTCTTATTTTGAGTACTTCTTTAATGTTAGTACTCTTGTATTTCATAATCTTCCTATTTATTAGAAGAGAAAATTATTTTGATGAAAAAAATTATGAGAATGTTTTAGTCTTTTTATTATGAAATATCAATGAAAAGCTTACCTCCATAATTTTACGTTTCCTCCATATAAGTTATGGAAAGTTTTTTACCAAAGTTAGGATATTTAAAGGTCCTATTTGTGTATTATTTTTTTTCATGAAGAGATTTACTATTTAAATATATGAATCGTGGGGTTTGTTTGTTAAAGTGACTTCCATAATTATAAATGTGTTAATTAAAAAACATATATGAGATTATTTGTGGTTTATTGATCCTACTTTTGGTCATGATTCTTTATTATTAAAGAACTAAAAGTTCTTGGAAATTTACTTTGACACTAACATTTGCTTGAAAAAATCATTATGTCAAAACATCATTGTTGATTACGTTGCAAATGTGCTATTTACATGATACTTTCTATTGGAAATCAACTAAAAATTTGAAATAGCAACCAATACAAGTTGAAAGAGGATCAACATATAGTTGACTTCTTGTAGCCTAATGCAGCTTCTTCATTGGTATCATTCAGTGTATCTCTCTAGAAATTCTAAGTATGTCAAGTTTCTTGTCTCTTGATCTATTTTGTTCAATTCAAGCCATTGTGTAAACGTTGTCATTTTTGCATACTCATTTTGGGCAATGGTTGGTAAAAACGAGTTGTCTTTGGAAACCACATTTCGCTCTTCTTGAAGATCATACACTAATCTTTCTACTGCTGGCTGTTTGAAATGTATATCGAATTCATATGTTCTCCAACAGGTCTCATATGCCGAGATGTATCGGTAGTCCAAAAAAATCTTAAAACTTCGTTAACATCTTCATTTTCTGAATATTTGACCATTATCATTTTTCTGTATGATAGTTGTTGTTCTATCTAGTAATTTTATTCACATACTTGAACAAATATTTAATAGCTCTTGATTTGTTGCATGCCTTGACATTGGTATGACTGTGGTACTTAATCAATAGATATCGATTATATGGTACCACAAATATATTATCAAGTCAATGATAGCAAATTAATGTAATGATGTTAAGCTATATATGGTTATCCAAAGATTCACTTTTATATAAGTTATCATAATGTTATTACAGTTTTAGTTTTAATATTTACCTTCTATCATGCAAGGTGAATTTTGATATCTAGGTTTACATGGTCCATGCATCATAAATTTGGACACAACATCATAACCTTCTGGGTCTTTATTTGAATCTGGAATTTCAGCTGGAATGATTTCATCTACTTCTTCTAATGTTTGGCACTTTGTTGATTGATTTAGCCAAATAATTATATTTGAATGTGGCAGACCTCTTTTTTGGAATTTAATTATATACACAACTGTTAATGAAATGTTGGATATATTTTTAGATATGTTATATAAGAATTTAAATGTTCCAAAATTTGGAAAGATATTTGATATTAGAATATACCAGCATAATCTCATCTAAATATTTGATTCTTTATGATATCATCAATCATTTCATCGAGTTTCATCTTGAAGTCTATTTCTTCAATGTCAGGTCAATTTTCGGGCCTTTGTCCAGCTACTTCATCAATATTTAATTAATAAATTAGGATTACCAAAATATATGCAAAGTGCCATTACATCTTGATCATTTTGAATCATGTCCGCGTACTACCTGTAAATGATATGAATCTTCTTGTGCTTGAAGGATTGGATCCAAATCTCTCCCAAGATCTCATCCTTCATTTGAAGTACCTCTATTGAGGATTTGTAGCTTCAACTTCCAATGAAGAACCAATGAAGAACAATGCTCCATAAACCCAAGCATTGAGAGGTTTAGGCTCTTTTCTATATTGATGATTAAAACCTTGAGGAAACAAACACTTCAAGACCCCCAAACACATAATATAGAAGGCCTAGAATCAATTGAGAGAAGAGCACAAACTCTAGACTCAATCAATAAGAGGATTGAGATGAACAATTGAATTCCACAGACTCATCATCCTAAGGCATTCAATTGCTCACAACTAAGGACTAGAACCCTTAGCAAGATAAGCTATGGAAGGGTGAAGAACCCTAAGAGACTATAGAGAACTCTCTCTCAATCAATTTCAGCAAAATTCACAATTAGTTTTACAAGGAGGTTATTAAGAGGTATTTATAGAATAAGGGTGGTGTGAAGCCAAGCTTAACTAATGTTTAGGGGCTTCAATTACACACAATCCCCTTAATCTATAGATACCTCTCTATAACCTCCTTAGCAAGATAAGCATTCATCCTAAGGCATTTAATTACTCACAACTAAGGACTAGAACCTTTAGCCAGATAAGCTATGGAAGGGTGAAGAACCCTAAGAGACTATAGAGAACTCTCTCTCAATCAATTTCAGCAAAATTCACAATTAGTCTTACAAGGAGGTTATTAAGAGGTACTTATAGATTAAAGGTTGAAGCCAAGCTTAACTAATGTTTAGGGGCTTCAATTACACACAATCCCCTCAATTAGGATCCACTTACCTAACAAATTCCCGCTAAAAAAGGCGGTGCCAACTCCCTCATGAACAGAAAGCTACCGATGACGGTAAGGGTGACCCTACCATCGGCGGTAGGATGTTTTTCCTCTAACACTTAGCAAGGCTTTCATTACGCAAAGAAACATGTCATTATCTTCTTGAAGTTGAACTTTCTTCCTTTGCAATCTTGTCATCGGTCTAAGCTTCAATTCCTTGAACGATGGACTCATTCGGTTCATATCAGTAAAGGAAGAAGGCAATATAGTTATTCTTCTGGTATGACCTGGGATGAGCATGAGGACGTGTAGATCTTCCAAGGATTGGTCACAAGATCGACATAAAAGAAGATAGAGGGAAGAACAAATGGGTGGTGACATTATTCAAGAACTTTAGAAACCTTACTTGGAATGCTTTGGAAAGAGAAGATGGAGATCAAAGAATCACTAAAACATTCCTATTGTCCATAATACAAGTATAGAAAGCCAAAGCCAAAGAAACAAGTTTGGAAGATCTTGAAACTTCAAAATCAAACAGAGAAGAAGACTTGAACCCTACCGTAAGCGGTAAGGTCATGGCAAGAGAGGATAAAATGGAACAATACCTACCGCCAACGCATTCACCCTACCGTTGCTAGTAGGGTTCTGTCCAAAGAAAATTATTTTGATGGTTTGACCTATCGTACACGATAGGGCGAGACCTTCTGTCGACAGCAGGTCTTGGAAGGCTGAGAATTGGGAGTTTTTAACTCCCGTGATCCATCATTTTGGTTGTTAGATCCCTTTTGACTTGTATTTAAGTAGCCCAAGTACCCATCCACTTAACTCTCTATGGTTAGGGTTGCTTGAAAATTAGGTCTTCCTTGTGTGTGGAGAATAGGGGGGAGGGGGGGAGGGGGGTTTCTTTAAACCTTGTTGATTCTCCCTCAAGATAGGAAGGTTTATTTGTTCTTTCTTTGTTTAATTTTTCTGCAATTTTTTCTTGGGCTACTAAGCTTTTTATCACAAAAGTCTCCAAAAGAAGCCTTAGGGAGTTGGATCTTGGGGAGCAGTTGAACCTCATATAGCCTAAGGAGGTTCATACCATGTAATATTGGAGCAAAGCTCTCTATGAGGTGAAAATTTATATGCTTTAATTGTTGAATTTTTAGTTATACAAAAGCCCAATGAAAGAAATTGAACGAAAGGCATGAATCTAGAATTTTCGGACAGAAAATTATGTGAAAATATTGAGATGAAAAGTGTAACAAATGAAACCCAAATTGCTCGCATGTGTTCAATTTGAATCATTGTTGAGTTGTGGTCTTTGGAAACAAGTTTAGGTCGATTTGGAGTTGTTTTGATGGGTCAATTGAATGCAAATTTGTAAACTGTTCAGAAATCGCGACTATTGTGAATTAAACTGTCTATATAATATGTTATACTCTCTCAAATTGATCACAATTTGCTCTTAAATTCATCTTCTTCAATTTTTGCATCTTTCTAAACTTGTTTGACTCTATTTGGAGCTATATTCATGAAGTTATTGTGATATTAGGGACGAGGTGTCATTATGCTATGTTTTCTGAAATTTCGTTCTAGTACTCTTGTTTTCTTGAAATTCCAATTGCCAATCATCTATGTTTTGATTTGGGTGTTTCTTTGATCAACTTGTTAAGTGCTTTGCTCTTTATTTGTGGGGATTGGACACTTTTATTGACTCATACTCTTGAATTTATTTTCGGAACTCTTTGTACTCTACGTGTTTGACAAAATTCCTCTTAGACTTTGTTTTCTTATCTATTTGAGAATTTCTTACTTGAATTGCTTTTGGGATTTTCTTATAACTTAGAAGTTCCAGAAATCAATAAGAAACTCTAGTAGTAAGAGGCAAGAGGGTGAGATCATTTTCATAAAAGTCGTTAGGGTGAGTGTTAAACACAAGAGTTGAGTGCAAACCACTTTGAGCGAAACACTTAAGGAGTGGCGAGGTCCTTCCCTCTTGTGTTCTAATGTTTTGTGCAGGTTTAACAAGCCATTAAATGGGGTATACTTTGGCTAACTCATGATGGCAAATGATGGAAGCAATAGGAAGTCCAGAGATGGCTTATTCCAAGCTTGCAAGAGCAAGGTACAATTGATACAAGGATGGAGACTATGTGTGAATGCTTATGGAGGAAGCCACCATAGAGATAGACATTTCATCCATTGGAGTCAAATGGGCATTGGTAACTTTTTTTTCTCATGCTAAAACTTTTTATCATATTCCTTATGATGATTATTATGAGAATAGTCCTTATGATGTTCATAAAGGGTATCATGGTAGTCATGACTATAGTGATCAAAGTTGTGGTAGAGAAGCTAACCATGAAGAATTGATTGATGAAAATGTCTATGTGAGTGGGTGTCAAAAAGAGCAATTATTCTACACCAAGTGCAAGGTACTAGATAAGATTGTACTTCTTGCTATAGATAATGGTAGTCAAGTTAATGTGGCTAGTACTTATCTTGTGGAGAAGTTGATTTTGCCCCTTTTGATCATCCTAGACCTTATACATGTGAATGGTTAGATGGTGGTGTCAAGTTTAAAGTTAACAAGCAAGTATGGGTGCCTATCTCTTTGGGGTTGCTTAAAGACGAAGCGTTATGTGATGTAGCACCCATGCGGGTAAGCCACCTATTGTTGGGATAACCTTGGATATATGATAGAAGAGCTAAACATGGTAGAGACAACAATGATATCAACATCACTAGGAATCGCAAGAGAATCACCCTTAAGTCCTTGGCACCTCATAAAGCATGTGAAGAGCAAAAGAAGCTTAAAGAAAGGTTGAGGACATTTGAGAATGAGTTAAAGGGTGCCTTGAGCTATAAATTTGGAGTTGGCCAATTTGAAAGGCTAGAAGGAGTTAAGCAATGGGAAACTCTAAAGGGGACCAAGAAATGTACATTTCATCTCAAGGGATTGAAAATGAAGAGTCCATGAAACTATCATTATTGGAGAAGTATTCAATGGTCAATGAACTTCTACAAGCCAGAATTGAAATTGAAGAAAGTGTTGAAATACATGTTGAGGAAGAGACATCCAAAGAGGATCCTTGTGATTTCATGAGTGAAGAAACACATTGAAAAAAAGGAGTACATTGAAATTAAAGGAAAATAAAGAGTGAAAGAAAAAGAGAGATTAGTTGAAGAATTTCATGTCTTTAGTTCCATCTCTATTCTATTAAGAGAGAGTGAACATTTTGAGTGTTCAGAAGAGAAAGAGAGTGATAATGTAAAAGGTGAAGAAGTAAAAAAAAATGAGTTTTTATTGAAAAACAAGAGAATGAAAAAGAAGAACAATTGAAAAAGAGATAGTTGCAATTGTAAAGAGTGAGGAAGTGAACTTTCTTACTAATCACACTAACTCTTTCCTTTTTAGTGATTTGATATGTGCGCATAATTTTGGAGTGTCAAGCAAGGATAAAGGAGAAAACATGTCTGCAAACCCATCAATGCCATAAGCTTCTTTCCTTCTAATTCCTACATGTGCATTGAGATTTATTTTAAGGAAATTAAGTTGTTTTCACTTATTTTCTTGGAAAACAAAAATTAATTCTATGATGTTTTAGTTTATTGGTACTATCTTTTCTATCTAAAAGTATTGAGGATTGTCTATATTCTCATGAAGATAAAATTACTGCATTAGTTTGCTATATACTGTACTTATGTGTTTATATCATTACTCATGTGTTACACTTGTTCTTGCAAGAAGAGACATTGCAAGAAAGTTACATACTTTAAGGAATGCTGGAGAAAGTACATCTTACTTTGATTAAATATGATACCTTGGGATCTTTCCTTATAATAGAACAAAGTGATGATACTTCTTGAATTCCTTCAATTTTTAAGACTTTTGACATGTAAATAATATTTGGTAATGATGTTATGTACAACATTATTTTGATTTAGTGAATAATTGTTTTTCCTTTCTCTCTCTGTATCTATCTATCTATCTATCTATCTATCTATCTCTATATATATAGTGTTTGCATTATGCGATTTGTATATGAAATCATGTTACATATTATTGCTGTATGTGTCAGAATACACATTCATAGTAGCACTTTAAATTATTCAAATTTCGGAACGTTTCAAACATTACTGACATAAATAAGAGACAATAAAATATTAAAGTGTGCTATATATATATATATATATATGTGAATAAATAGAAAATTTTGACATACATTTATAACAAATATAAATGTCAGGGCTATTCTACATTACTATAGGTGACACGTTCTAAGTGTCACAAAAGCAATCGACTCCTATTGTGACATTTAAAACTATCAATAACTAGGCAAATTCTTGTAATGGCACAACTTTAACCAAAACTCTGATACGACATGTTAGAATAACATGGTCTTGTTAAAATAATAATACAATAAGCTCATAAACACGAAAGCATGACATGTTACATGTATTAGACATTTCTGGAGTAAAATTTCTTGTGATTAAGAACGCACTACTTGATCTTTAATATGACAAAGGGTGAGCAACTTGATTTTTCCTCTCTTAACATTATGTTGGTGTATAGAGATGGGGATCACACACAACTAGATAGGATGATAGGTTATTAAATTAGGGACTCTTCATTTCTCCCTTTGTAACTCATGTAACTTATGTTACTTTATTTCCCATAAACTCCATAAACATGGAGATGGTGGGGGTGGTAGTCATAAAATGGATGTTACAATTGTATTTGTAACATCTAACTCTTCATTTCATAACTCATGTGGGTAACTATTATATGTTAAGCATAACCCTTAACTAGGGGAGACGAAAACCCTATTAAAAAAGGATAATTCTTGCATTTAGCAAGAGTCGAACCCTAACCTTCCAATTGAGAGTCTTAAGCTATTGCCACATGGACAAGGCCTCACGGGCTTGAATTGTCATAATTTAACTATAGAAACAATATAGTATCTTTATGTGAGAAAGAATATTTTTAGAAATTAAAGAATCTATCTAATGCATCATGTCTGACCAATAGGCTGTGTATGAGTATATTTTAAATTATTGAAAGTCTTCTACCTGCTCTATGAATTTTCATCTAAAATGCTAAGTGAAAAATGTGATTCAAGATTTAGTAAATTGAAAAAATTTATTCAAAGGCCTTAGTTGTGATTTATTTAAGAAGATGTCTATTTTTTAAGTAAGTTATCGTTTCTGTAGATTTTCTATTCAACAGGTGATAAGAAACTTCCTTTCTTATTTTACTTCAATGAAGGTAGATTATGATTAACACTTAAATCTTTAAAAAATTAAACCCATGAAACAGTTAGACCTTTTGGTTTCACTAAAAGTCTCATGGACATCATCCCCTTATGCTCCCACTTGTCATCATTCCAAATAAACCCATCTATGTTGCACTTCTTTAAAGCTCAAAAATCCATCTATAGTTCTATTCCACTTAAGTCATTTCATCACCTCAAACTAAAGATCATAAGTTGCTGCTAAAGAGACTAATTAGAACTAAGGAATACATAGTAGAATACTATTCCTTTGTTTCTTGAGTTATTAAATTTCAGTTTCTAGGCAAAGTTTTTTTCATATTTGCCCTTTAAAATCAAGAAAATCATGGAGGGGGAGTTAGGAAAAAGGCAAAACTTATGACATGAACAGTGTTAGTCTTTGCTTGTAAGAGTAAAATAAATATTCTTCTAATAATTACAGAAATTAAATTGGAATATCATAGCAACAAAAGCGTAAACATTATATCCCATGTTTATAGAGGTACAGAGGATGAAAATAATAAATTCGAAATGCAGTTACTTCTTTCTATAGTATATTTTTAGTAAGTCCTCTTCATCTAATGTATTTCTTCTCCTATATTCCCTTCGAATTGTGCTTCTCAGTATGCACGTCAGCAGGTGAAAGAAGGAAGGACTTTTTGGATAAGAATCCATTATTTTACAGTAGAAATGCGTAGAAGAAATAGAAGCAAATTCAAATGTCTCAAAAATTCAAATATAGATGATGGAGGGAAAAAATCAGAGAATTTTTCCCGAATATCAATTCAATTATTTTTTTTGTTTCAGTATTTGGGTTATTTTGTAAAAGTTTTTTAAACTGTTTACAACATTTCTATCTATATAGCTTATTTTGCGACGGTTAGAAAACATGTTTCTATGATATGTACAAAAAGCTCCCTAGGAAATCAAGTATTGCAAACATGAGTACTTAACTTAAGTTTTGTTACAGAATAGTATGAATGTAGCTAAACGTTTACTTTTAAATTACCAGAAATCCTCAATGCTGATTTTAGGCCAAATAATAGGATCAAAAACATGTTATTTCTACTTTTGGTTCTATTAATTAGTTTTGTATATAAATTTTCCTGGTTTTCCTTACGATAGTTGTAAAAATCTATACTTTAAACTTATGAAAGAAAAATGCTTTTTAAGTTGTAGAATTGGATCAATTATAACGAATAATGGCTTCATTAATATAAAATACTAATATAAATGTATAGAGTAAAACAGGTAAATAGTTATTTCATTACCCTTCCATTTTTTTTTTCCAGTTCGACGATGTATTTTACTTATGCTTTCTAGCTGTTCTTGTTCTGAAAATTTTTATGAGTGAAGTGGTTTTCACTTTTTTTTAGTGTTGGTTTGATCTAGAGCCATTATATTTTATAATGGGCTTAGAATATTCTAGAAATTTTTTGAAATTTGTTTCTTGTTATTTAGTACTTTGTAGAATTCGAAGAGTTTGTTCTCAGAATATGTTAAGTTTCTTTGGATGTCATTATTTTATAAGAGAGATTTGAATATTTTAGAAATTCTTTGAAGTTTGTTATTTATTATTTAATACTTCGTATAATACGAAGGATTTGTTCTAAGAATATTTCAAGTTATTTAAAAATTTTTTAAGTTATTAATTACTACTTTGTACATTTGTTCAATGAATGTGTATAGTTTTTATGCCCTTAGGGATATCTTAGGAAGTTATCTTGATTTTTAGAATCAAGCATGCTAAAATTATTTACTTTTAGTTAATTGGGTTTGAAAGCCTTCTTGTTGAGTCCTAATGAATTGATCTGCTCATGCTTCTGCCATTTCAAATATTTCTCCATGCATATACACGTTACTCGCTATATGATTCTTTATTCATTTGAACAGACTATATGGGACTATGAAATTTCTAACAAAAGCTAATGAGTTATAAAAAGGTTCATTATTAAATATTTCGTATTTAGTGAAAACCATGAACTTATTGTGGGTATTTTGTTTCTTAAATTTACTTCTGAACATTGATATAAAAGCATTTTTTTCCATTCCTACATCTCATGTTTGTTAACATATTATGGTTGATAAATACATCTGTTTATATTAGCTTATAAATTATAAAAGAAAATTCAACAATTAGATGATTTGAACATCTGGATAATGTAAATGACGTAGAGATAATATAATTTTGTAATATAAAATACATTGTTATTCCCTGATAAATATAAATTTATTTGTCTATCACTCAAAAACTTAACTAATTATAAATACAATATCTATTACATGATATACTGAAGTCTGCAGAAATAGTATTGTTGCACTAACACTTTCATATAAGCACATTGTTTCACATTTGTTATCACCATATTTTTGTTTGTCTTAAAATCAGTTGCCAGGTTCTTCATCATTTGTTTTCTTTTGATTCTCAAGTGTAAGTCTTTTTTTTCTTTGTCACATAAATTTTATCTCCAGTGGGTCTCATTCTCTTCAGTTGATTCAGATCTACGATGGAATGTATATTTTATTATTTTTATATCATTTGTCATATAAAATTGTCGCAAAAATTGTATATATGATTACCTTGATTGGTTTCTTTTCTTTTTCTCATCTTCTGCAGGAGGTGTTTCAATTACTTTTTTTTTCTTCTTTTTTTTTTTTGGCATTGTTGTCTTATGTTCTTTAGAAGTATTTTTGTCTGCATCAAAAGTAGTAGAATTTTTTATAGCAATATATAGGTAGTGTTTCTTTTTATACGCATTTGAGTATGAATATATATGTATATATATACATATACACACACACACATATATATATATATTAATTATAGGTACTAATTCATTGTACCTTTGCAGTCAATTCATTGTTCTCAATAATTTGAGCTTCTTCATAAGTACGGTTTACTATGAAGCTCTCTTCTGAGTGTTCCACGATTTTGTTCATTGAATTTTACTTGAAATATGTCATTCTTCCCAATCAATTTTTTAATAGTCAAGGAATCACATCATCCATATTTTCCTACGATAAATATTAAATATATACTTCAGTAGTTTATGATTTTTCCTAGAAATGCATATGAACTAATAATATTTTGACATTCTAATATAGTCTCATAGTCTACATAGTCTTGTAAAATAACTAAAAACATATTTTAAAATAGTCTTTTATACTTATATCATATTCAAAAAAGAGTAAAATTTTACTTTCATAATCATTTGTGAAAGTTGAATAGCCTGCATTTACACAATCTTTTCGACATCTCTATAAAAAAAGCAAAGCGAGACTCTCCGGTATGGTTACCAACAATAATCTCAATACAATGCTTGAAATTTAAATGAATTGTTTTAATTATATTTAAATATATGAGGATATGATTTTCTTGTTTAAATATTGTTACCAAATTGAAGGATAGTCTTATGTTCAAACACAGGAATCACATGCCACGATTTTTCCACAAACTTTCGACTTTTTCTTACACTGAGTGCAAGCGTTATACTTCCACTCATTTTATGTATCAATCTTTGTGTGGTCACACTGGCATGTAGTGTGAGCCATGATGATGTGAACTGAAGTCGACGCGACTACACGCACATAGGGTCCACTTGAAGATAGTATTGGCATTGTTTTAGAAGTCTTGAAGATCCGTTGCATATCCATTGAAGATCACAAGACTCAAACTTCCTTATGTATTGCATATTCTATAAGGACACAAATCCTAGTGTGGTTTGATTGTGTAAGGAAGTTCAAGTAAAATAGGAAACTAAATCCTATTGATTAATCAAGGGAGATCTTATGGCACGGCGGGTTTAGGATTCCTTATTGATTAATCAGCCCTAAGTATTTAAAGACTTCATTTATAAAGACTTAAGATTAGCCGTTCAAGCTCAAGCATCCAAAGTTCTTAGACAACAATTCATAGGATTCAAGTTTATTTATTCATACAGTTTAAAGACCATGATGTTCATCCGGTGTTAAGTGTCAGTTCTACTAGCATTGGACATTGGAACTCTTTTGAAGACGACCTGCTTCTTGGGAGAGAAGCTTTGCTACATTTCAATGGTATTGAAGATTGAAGGAAGTTCAAGTTAAAGAAGCAATATTCCAAAAGGGAACCTTGAAAAGTTGGAGGGATTTCAATTATGCAGTGTACAAAGGGAGTTTGCACTTTCCACTAGGGAAAAACACTAGATGTGTTAATGAACTAGGTATTTTCTTGTATTGTGTTATCAATTATAATGGATTGCATTTCTAAGCGTGGCCCCACAAACACAGGGTTAGGCCGAACTGCGTTACTAATTAGTTGTGTTGTGTTCTTTATGTTGTCTTTATTATTGTCACCACTGATTAACTAACACCACACTCACGTTGCTATCTCGTCACACAAGCATTGTGGATTGAATTATGAACTTACATATGGTTTCAGAGCGGGGCACCTATTCATTGTGCTATTTATTTAGTAAGTGAGATCGTGGGAAGTTGGTACTTAGGCCACCATGTCAATCAAGTAAGATAACTCTGTGACTCATCCTCCATTGCTCGAGGGTACTAACTGTGCTTACTGGAAGGCTAGGAAGAAGATCTTTATACAGTCTATAGATGACTCGATTTGGGATGTTGTTGAAACAGAATGGACTGAGCCAACAAAGAAAGAAGAGGATGCCACAATAAAGATAATCAAAGATATGGTCAAACCCAGATCTGAATGGAGTTATGCTAAGAAAAAGTCTATCAAGCCGATCGCACTAAACAACATCTTTGTAGGTATAGATGAGGAGAAATTCAAATTAATATCTACTTGCACCTTAACTGAAAAGGCTTGGGACACTCTACAAGTAGTGCATGAAGGTACTAGCAGAATAAGGTATCTAAACTGGAGATGTTGACCATCTAATTCAAGGAATCGAGAATACAAAAAGATGATAATATTGCTATTTTCAGTGGTAAGCTGAGGGACATTTCCAATAAGGCTTTCCAATTGGGAGAAATACCTTGAAGAGAAGCTTGTACGTAAAACTCTGAGATCTCTACCCATGAGATTTAGTGCAAAGGTTACTGCCATTGAAGAAACAAAGGATGTGACTAAGATGACTCTTGATGATCTCTTAGGCTCTCTGCAAACTATAAGATGAACGTGAATGCACAGTCAAAGGACAAAGGCATAGCCTTGAAAGCCGAAGTAAGCACACCATAACACACTATATTCTGAAAAAGAAATCATAATGCTAACATGAAACTTCGAAAAGCTTTTTCGAAGATTTGGTAAGACACCAAGATCTCATATTGCCTACAAAAGTGAGAATCGAGACAAGAGAAATGTCAACAAGCAAAGGTCGAAGGTTGTGGTGAGAAGAAAAAATATGACTTGGCACAAAAATGAGAAAGATTTCCAATTAGAGAGTCTGAAATTAGGTTTTGGACACATACAAGCTGAGTGTCAACACAATGAAGAAGAACAAATCTCTGAATATCACATTCAGTGATGAAGACAAGAAGAAAGAGACTTATTTTGATGAGGAAGACGATACTTATCTAAATGAGATGATGGCATCCAATATAGTGGTGGACATGAAGGATACATCTCTTCATGATATTGACAACAGTGTTGGTGATGAGGATTTACTCTATAGTGATGAGGAGGTGTCTTATGAGGAATTTCAAGAAAATATAATCTAATGTACACTAAGTGGATTGATCTTGTTGAAATAAACAAGGAACTGAAGAGAAGTCTACAAGAAGTTAAGGTTAAAAAAGAGTCACTTGAAAACAAAAATTATGAGCTGATAGCCCAAATCAAGGATGCGACTGGAAGATTGAATGGTGCAGAACTAAGGTAGCATGAATGAACATAGCAAAGCCAAGCTCAATGAAATACTAGAGGCTGGAAAACTTGCTGAGCTAAAAACTGGTCTTGGATATACTGGAGGCAATCACACCAAGCAGAACACTGATGAAATTAGTAAATTTGGAAGTTTGGAAGATGTGTTCAAAAGGGTCAACATGACAAGTGTTGATGAAAAGAAGTTGGTCAACAAGTACAAGCCAAGAAGACCTCCCATTGTGTGCAGTCATTGTATGATGACAAGACATATGTGCCATCAGTGTAACCGAAGAGACAAAGATTTCAAGCAAGGAAGGAAACTACAAACACATGTTCCCAGCTATGCAAAAGGTGAAAAGGCCACTCATTGGATCTAGATTAGAAAAGATGATATGAGAAGCAATGTGGCACACTTATCCTTGCCAGTTAATATGTGTTGCCTGTGGTATCGTGACGGTAGGTGTTCCAGCACATGACTGGAAATGAAGGATATTTGACTAACTATATTGAAAGTTGAAGAAGAAGTTTTACCTTTAGTGATGGAGTAAGGAATAAGGTAGTTGGTGTAGGTATGCTGAATGTAGAAGAAATCTCTAAACTAAAGAATATACTACATATGGAAAGGATGAAAGCAAACTTGATAAGAATAAGCCAGCTGTGTGATGAAGACTTGTCGGTGTACTTTAACAAAAGAAGGTGTTATATGATCAAAGAAGATGAAGAATGCATCATAGCAAGAATTAGAACAGCAGAAAATTGTTATCAAATGAATGTTGTTATGGATAACATCAGTATGATAGTGCAGATACACGATATGGAACTATGGCACAAAAGGATTGGTCATGTGAACTACACGCTACTACATAAGCTCAGTAGCAAGGAAATAGTTCGAGGGATACTTGAGTTCAAAAAGAAGTGTAGATTGTCGTGTGGTGATTACCAAGTAGGAAAGCCAACCAAAGTAAAGCACACACAAATTGGAGACATCACAACAACACATGTCTTGGAACTCCTACACATAGATTGTTTGGACCAATACAGATAGAAAACATTAGCAAAAGAGGTATGCACTAACATTTGTAGATGACTTCTCAAGATACACAGGGATAGACTTCCTCATAAACAAGTTTGACACATTTGGAGCTTGCAGAAAGATGTCTAAACATGCAAACTAAGAAGGGCTCAATACTAAAGCGTCTGAGGAGTGATCATGGCAAATAATTTGAGAGCAACTTGTTTTTAGATTTCTGTGAATCATACGGGATCAAACATGAGTTCTTGGCACTAAAGACTCCACAACAGAGCAAAGTTGTTGAGAGAAATAATAGAAAAATTCAAGATATTATTTATGTAATGTTGAATCCCAATAATATGGGACACAACTGGTGGGCTGAAGCTGCCAATACTGCAGTGCTCATAGTCAACAAAGTATTTCTCAGACCTATGATAGTCAAGACAACCTATGAAATCTGGAAGAGAAGGAAGTCCGAATTGAACTATCTTCATATCATTAGAAGTAAGTGATATATTCTAAGAGATAGAGAACACTTAGGTAAATTCGATGCATGAGGAGGTGAAGGAATATTTCTGGGATATTCTATAAACAGTCATGCCTTTCATATCTTCAACAAATGCACTGGTGTTGTGATGGAATCTATGAATATTATGGTTTAAGATATACAGCACAACAAGATGGACTCAAAGAACTCTGCCTTTGAGGATGTTGATGACCCTCCAGACATAGTTAACCCACACTTTGATGAACACACAACAAAGTATGACTCTGTCACTATAGTAGATGTGGATGAAAGTGACATCAAAATCGCTACTAAACCCAAGAAATCTGAATCTAGGGTCTTGATAAATCATCCAACAGATGCAATTATTGGAGACGCTATAGAAGGAAGAAAAAGAAGGGGGAAGAAGAATGTTGATTATCGTGAGATGGCTGGAATGATCAGCATGACATGTTATACTTCCACAATTAAGCCAAAAAATATTAAAGAA
Source organism: Catharanthus roseus (assembly GCA_028651295.1). NCBI lineage: Eukaryota > Viridiplantae > Streptophyta > Magnoliopsida > Gentianales > Apocynaceae > Catharanthus > Catharanthus roseus. The sequence continues at coordinate 35,403,244 of JAPQWS010000159.1, read as the reverse complement.
GCAATTGTTGATGAATATCGGATTGAAGCCATGCAAGATAAATTGCAACAGTTCTAGAGAAATAACGTGTGGGAACTTGTTCCTGGACTAGATGGTGTAAATGTGATTTAATCAAATAGGTATACAGAAGACAACTGATGAGCACGGTAACATCACATAACAAGGCAAGATTGGTCGCACAAGGATATGGAAGGTTTGGATTTCGATGAGACGTTTGCACTAGTCACACGATTGGAATCAGTGTGACTGTTAGTGCTAATTGCCTGTGCCAAGCAGTTCACACTACAATAGATGGATGTGAAAAATGCATTCATTAATGGTATACTACAAGAGAAGCATATGTTGAACAACCCAAGGGGTTTGTCAATCCAGAACATCCTAACTATTTGTACAAACTAAAAAGGGCACTGTATGGGTTGAAACAGGCCCCAGGAGTATGGTACGAAAAGCTTATCAATTACTTGCTAAACAGAGGTTATAAACGAGGAGTTGGACAAAACCATGTTTGTCAAAAGGGCAGGATGACATGTTCTTATCGCATAAGTCTGTGTGGATGACATTGTGTTTGGATCTAACTCCAAGGAACTCGTAGATGAATTCATCACATCAATGAGGACTAAGTTTGAGATGAGTATGGTTGGAGAACTAACATTCTTTCTTGAATTGCAGATCAAACAAATGAAGGAAAGAATTTTCTTGTCACAAGCCTAGTATGCGCACAATCTTTGTAAGAAGTTTGTAATGGATGATAGAAAGGCTGTACGAACACCCATGTGCGCTACACTCAAGATCATAAAGGATGAAAAAAGAAAGAGTGTTGATCAACACAAATACAGAAGCATGATTGTTGGTCTTCTCTATTTAACTACTAGTCGACCTGACATAGCTTATAGTGTAGGCGTGTGTGCAAGATACCAAGCAGATTCTAAGAAGTCACACAAGAAGGCAGTGAAGCATTTATTGAGATATGTGAATGACACAACTGATCATGCTCCTTTCTACAACAAAGACACCACAACACACCTGGTGGTATAAGTTGGGTGTTGTTTCGGTCGGGCCCGGCAGGTGATGTGGTCGCCCCTCCTCGCTTACTGGATTTTGTGTGTTTCTTCTCTTTTTTCATCCGTTCTTACTCTGTATGCTCCCGCTTCACCTTATTGATCTTTCTTCTAACTCATCTGGAACATACGTATAAATAAAAAAGAGAAATGGAGGATAAATATACCATTTTACTAATAAAATATTTCGAAAACCGAAGAGTAAACATTGTAAAAACATATATAAAATAGACATATTAGCAACTTTGGTTATGAAGAAAGCCTAGCTAAATTAGAGAGGCCGGTTGGGCCAATCACTAGGGCTCGGGCAAGAAGCTTCAAGAAGAAGTCCAAAATCACTTATTACAAATAGTTGGACCTCAAGAAGAGTTTGGCCTTAAGATTACGAATGTGTTGCAAGTCCAAATGGATAATTGAGCCCTTTTCCACCTATTCAAAGAGAGACGACTCTAGAAGCATGCAAATTCGTCCAACTATTTTGACTAGCCTTTAGGATGGTCATTTTGAAGGGCTTTGATTATTTTCAAGGTTGAAAAAGTGGTTGAACCGATGCTACCTCGGAACTTTATTTAGTCTAATGTTTTCTTTCATTTTATAGGTTATTTAGTGCTATTCTAGATTATTGTAAGAATTCAGCCAATTTGGCAAATATACTTATCTTGTGAGAATTTTCTCCAATTAGTTATTGTGTAGAAATTGCAGTAATCTCAAGTGCAATCACTTGCATTCCAACCCTTATAATATTGGTCTTTTGGCTCTTCTATAGCCACAGGGTCAATATTCTCTTGATAATATTGGTTTCTTGTTCTTCTATAACAACGAGGTTAATATTCCTTTTCTTGATACTATTGGTTTCTAGTTAAAAATAACCATGGGGTCAATAGTCATTTTTTTTTAAACCTTCTTTGGACGATCTGGGAATTGATTTCCATCTTATTGACATCGGGTCTCACGACAAGTTCATTAGGGTTTGCATAAGAAAAGTATGTGTGGCTCATTAATTTCTACACTAAATATATATATATATCTAAAGTGTTGAAAACATATTCTTGCTAATCCACTTTCTAATATTAATTACCAAGAGTGTTTCTGTATATATTTGACCATTTCTCATCGCTCATTCCCTCTAGTTTAGCCTTATCTCCTAGAACAGGATCATACAAATATTTGCAAAGTAAATAGTCTTCCATTCTAGGTTTCCTATCCATATAACTAGATGAAGTAGTTAATTTTGTCATACATCAAGTATTATCTAAATCACATATTTTTAATTAGCACAACCGGATCAACAAAGAGCTTTGATACCATTTTTTTGGGAAATATGAATTCTCAAATCCAATAATGGAAGCCCTAACAAATATTTAAAGGGATAAAGCAATTTTTCAAATTCTAATTGAAATAGGTATAAGACGAAATAACCAGAAATAATATGATCACCAACTCCAACACCAGATATAGGCACAAAAATAAATAACATAAGGTACCAGAGATTTTTAACATGAAAAAACTACGGGACCTAGTCCAGAAAAACTTTCACTATCAACAATAATGTTAATGGGCAAAACAAGTCTTCTCTAGATAAAACTAGAGGCACAATATCATCAAAATCATCTTCCAAATATCAAAAAACCTAGAAAAGGGTTTGGAAGGATATTACCAAAATTGAGAGTAAAACTAAAACCAAAACTAATAGATGTGTAGAGCTTCTTGAGAGGATCGGGGTAATATAAATTTCATCTCTATTGGGCTTTAAATGGACATACGATTGAGAACCAAAGGCTAAAGATTTCTCTCTCAAAATGCTCTCTATTCTCTCTGATTTTTTCTTTTCCATGCCGAGGAAGGAGAACTCTCACAGCAGCAGCTACTCCTCCAGTTTAAGATTAGAGAACCCTTTTGTAATATTAATTTTGTGGGCTCAATATTATTTGCCATCCAAGACTACCCAAATGGGATTGATTTAAGTAAAGATATATATGCCCAACAGAAAAAACATACTACCTCAGTTTCATAATATAAGGTTAAATTGTCATATTTAGAGTTTCATATTATAAGGTGATTTCCCTTTATATATCTTTTTTCCTGAAAAATACCCCAACTCAATTAATGCATCACTACCTAGTGATTCCAAAACCTAAGCCAGTTCACATTTGATAAAAGTTTAAAATACAGAGAGAGGAGAGAGAAGATAAGGTTTTGAAGATGGGGTTTATTAAATTAATACAAGGGCATTGGAGGTTTTTACTTGAAAAAATACATCGATTTCAAATTTTTTTTAATTTGTGTGAAATAATAAATAACCTTATATTATGAAATAGAGGTAGTAATAAAATTCAAAAAGATAGAAGGAAATGGTTCAAATGTCATTATGGAAAAAATATTTCAATTTTGAAATTCATCCATTTTGTACGCCAAGAGGCATATTTTCGTGTTAAAAAACAAAATAAAACAGAAGAAAGAATAAGGATAGAATTCAAACAACAAGGTCATCCGTCAAAGCCTAAAAATCACAATCATCGATGTCGAAGACAGCAATATTCGGTGACAACGTCGTCCTTTTTCGACCATAATTTTGTTCTCTGGTAACCATATTCCTTCTTCCCTTTAATATCCTAATGTTATTTGAATAAGTTTTCTCGCCATACATATTTATCACCCTTGGATAACAAAGTCCTCTTCTCGTTCTCATATCCCCATAAAGAATTTATCAGGTCAAATTTATCTCCAACCTTTGAAGATTGGAGGAAGAAGAGTATGTGTGACTAATTAATTTCTACATTAAATATATATTCTCTGAAGAGAGGAGGGGAAGGGAAGAAGAATGAGAAAAGAAGGATAGTGATGGTGGCGATGGCAATGGCAGGAGGTGGCAGTTGTTCAAATAGAGATAAGGAGAAGAAGGGGAAAAAATAACCTTTTATTTAGTTATACAGTTAGGAAATTTTACAATAACTGTATAAGATTTTATGTGTTCATTTGAGTCCCAAATAATTGATTAATTTGGATTATCCATTTTACCCATAAAATATCTGCATGTGCTAAGAATGTGATGATTTTCAACTAAAATGACCAATTTCAAAGGACTAGGGCGTTAAGGACACTATGTAAATAGTTGGAGGGTATACGAGATTAAAAAAAAAAAAAAGGTATGAGTGGCTTTCTATGAATAATTTGAGGGCATTAATAGCCATTATCTCTTTCTAAAATAAACAATTTTCAGCACACATAATAAAACATCTTAATGGATCTATTGGACAACGATGGGGGACTGTGGCACAGTCGTGATGGTGGTGGCCTTGGTTTCTGTCATACTATTGATTTGGAAGGTTTCTGTGGTGCTACTGATTGCTTTTCTAATTGGTGAGTTGTCTACAGTGGAAAAGATATGTAATATTTGCTAATTTTTGCTCCTGCAAGAGTTTCTCCTTCGGTGGTCTACGTTTACCAACAAGTTATGTTATTGGTGCTCTTGGATGCATCGGTCGATGATATTTCAGGTTCAATTGTACGATGTTTTGATGCCACCTATGAAATAAGTGTGCATATTTGTGTAACTATCTCTAGCTAGTGTTTGGTTATCTAGTATGGTTGGGATGCTTTAGTGCATCCATATAGTCTGTGTTAAGCCACATTATCCCTGTTATTGATTATGTCTCCAATTATGGAGACAAGAGCAACAAGGATACTAATATTACTTAATACAAGACACATGTTTCATGAGTGGGGAAATGGATCGGATCTATAATAAACTTTTCGTGTATGTATGTAGTGTTTGGTTATCTAGTGTGGTTGGGATGCTTTAGTTTGGTCTTTTTAGTTTGTTTAGTTTGGTTAAGTTCTTAGTCTTAATATCTTAAAGTGTTGCCTTTAATTTCTCTTAACTTGAATGATTGTTTGGTTATTGAAGTCATTTTCTCGACATAGTCGTTATACTGAATTCTGTCGAACCCAGTTATAGCTATTAGACTATGAGTTAGTCTGGCAAAATTTGATTTGACTATGTCAAACTTCTAGGTTTAGATGGAAGCATATTCTGTCACTAGTAATCATATGTACCAAAAGACTTTATGTCTCCTATAATGAAACAGCTGGGATCGTCTAGTGTGTCTTCTGGTACACTCTTTACTAAGGATGCAAGCAAATCAAGCTTTTCACAAGCAATTCGTGAAAGCTTGGTAAGAGCTTGGCTCGAGGTCACATTGACTGAACACGAGCCCGAGCTCGAGTCAAGAATATTACTAAACGAGTAGAGCTCAAGCTTAACGAAACTTGGCTCGAATGCTTGGTTCGTGAGCTCGAACTCGGGCCCCAAAAGGTATAGTTATGATTATATTAAATATGTAAGATTACTGGGCTCAGCTTGGATTAGATTTTAATCCAAGCAAAACCCCAAAATAAGGTTTTAAAAAATCCACTTGGACAAGACTTTTACACCAACAAATTTGCAACTCAAAATAAACTCACGCATTGAGCCCAAATATCAAGTCCACACATCGTGAGCAAAAAAAGCCAAAAACTTACATGGCATTTTATTGTTTTAACGGATAAAGATAAAAAAAAAAAAAAAAGAAATTGTCCTCCATCTTGGTGGTCGACTAAGTTTTTAGATTGTTTCATTTAATAGTCGACTATTTTTTTTTTTGAAAGATTTTCATTTCCCTTCTCGTTGGTGGTCTTTTTTATTTTCACTTTCTGTTTCCGGATTTGTAATGATTTATGGATTTATGTATGTTAAAAATTTGAATTTTATTTCTTAATGCTTATGAAATGTATTTTTTTTGTATCATTCATAGATCATTTGATATCCTAAACACTTGCTTTATGATTTTCGATTATTGACTATGCGAAAACAATGAATTTGCTAGCCGACTAGAACATATACTAGTCGACTGCGATTAGGACTAGTTGACTATCATATGCCCAGTAACAATAACTGGCATACAACAAACCACTGATACTTATTGGACAATTTCACTTTTTTAATGTGACTATGCAGGAGAAAATTAGAAAAAGACTTTTTTTTTATTCAAGTCAAAGCATAACTTAAAATAGATTTACTTATAAACTCCAAATAAACCTACTTTTTATTTTAAGCATGCCACATCAACATTTTTTGGAAAAAAAAACCCAATCCAAACTAACCCTAAATAAAATATAAAAAAGCTTCACCCTTTCTTATTGTCTAGACTAGAAGATTTATATAATTGTATATCATTAGATAATTAATTTATATAAACATTGAGACTAAAAGTTATGTTCAAATATTTTAATCCATTGTAGGAACTTACTAATATTATATTAAAATATATAACGTAGACGATTATATGACACGTAAAAAGAAATGGATAACATTTTATATGTTATTTGTAGAGTAAATAATACTTATACTAGTTCGGATCGTCTGTAACATCCTGTGTAACGTTCCATGTAATACTCCCAATATAGAGTACTTTATTAATAAAATCTACCAAATAAAAAATAAACCCTAAATAAAAAAGGTAAACATTAAGGGAGAAAATTATTATAAAAAAGAATGTTACAGGAGATGTTACAGACGATCCTAGATCCTAGGTGATACTTCTACCAACTCAGGTATATTATCTATCCATTTATTTGATTTTTCTCAAACTACAATGTAGAAGCTCCATATTTTTAATATACACTAGTTATTTATATAATTAAAAAAATATATCATATCCACATTCAATTTAATGAAAACTACAATGAAGAGGAAGAGGAAAATGCATATGGTAAAAAGCCTCAATGCCTCTTGAACTTTTCTGGATTTTTGTTTTGGACCATGAACTTCAAAATGATAAAATTTGGACCTTGGACTTGAAAAATGTACAAAAATTGACCCCTCCGTCTCATTTATCGTTTACTCATTAACAGTCAAAAGGTATAGTTAGAACTTCACTTATAAAATTTCTCTTTTAATCCTTTAGAATCTAACAAAAAATCAATTAGGTCCCTATTTTTAATTATTAAATCTTTGAAGGATCTAATGTTAATTTATGAAAACCCTAATCTTATATATTTTATCTTCATATTTACCTCCTTCACACCTTCCACATACTATCACCACCAGTGCTCCTAGATCAGGACGTTGAATATCAAATTTCTCCCTCCTCATCCTTCTCTTCTTCTTCTTCTTCTTCTCCTCCTCCTCCTCCACCTACTGTCGCTGCCACCGTAAGAAGGAGAAGGAAAGAGAAGAAGAAGTGACGGTACTACCGTTTCCATCCCTTCCCATTTCCAATAGAAATACATCCTCTCTCACTAATATGTACAACTTAAATGAAGAACAGATTTAAAATAGCAGCTAATGAACAGTAAAATCCTATATGGAGAGATGTATAAGAAAAAAAGAGCTATGCACAAAATATTTTTAAGGAGAGATTCTTGTTTATTCCCACAACAAATAATATGTAGTATATTTTCTCTAGTACTGTAGAATAGTGATTCTTAGCATATATTTTACCTAAAGTCTCTCTGATTAATTATTGACTATTGTCAAGTCCTGGGAAAACTTTCTTTTCTTTAGAAGAAGAAGAAGAAGAGGAGAAGTTTGAGGTTCGGCGGCATCGGCGATCTAGGGGCAGTGGTTGTGGTAGTGTGTAAAAGATGTAGAGGAAGTTGCCGAAGAAGATAAAAGATATAGATTAAGGTTTTTATAAATTAACATTAGATCCTTAAAAGAATTAATAATTAAAAGTAGGGACCTAATTGAATTTTGTTAGGTTCTAAAGGATTAAAAGAGAAAATTTATAAGGAAGTTCCAATTATACCCTTTGATTTATTTGACCATTAATGAGTTAACGGTTAAACGAGACGGAAGGGTTGATTTATTTTACATTTTCAAGTTTGAGGTTCAAAATTTTTCATTTTGAAGATCAAGGTCCAAATCCAAAATTCAGGAATGTTCAGGGGGCATTGGGGCTTTTTACCCACATGAAAATTTTAAAAGTTAAGTTTTGTAATATCAAACTTGAGTTTGAGCTCGAACTTGAGTTGAAGTTAAAAAAAGTCCGAGTTGTATTCGAACTTTTTGAAGTTGAGCTCGAACTCTTCTAAAAATTTATCGAGTCAAGCTCAAGCTTAAAAATTTTTGTTAAAAATTGTTGTTTGGACAAACTTGAACATTGGCAAATTTCAGACAAGCTCGATTTGGTGCAGTTCGTTTACAACCCTATTCCCTAGTATACTCTTTCTTTTTTACAGTAGTTTGTCAATATAAATCCTATAGAATAAAAGATAAACTTTAAACTTGGCAAGATAAACCATAAGAAAAAGGTAAAGGAAGTGTATTAATGGGTGTATTATAAGATGTACTATACCATCCTTAGTGATGGGGCTTGCTATTCATAGCACAGTAAAATCCGAAGGATAGAACGAAAAACTTTCATTTTGAAAAACCCTTATTCTCTACTTATTTTCTCTCTAACCTTCAAAATTAAAAAACTCAAATTGGAGCAAATCTAACTGAAATTTTAAGAAAAAAAAGTTAGTACATCATTTTATACACGTTTATTTATAATTATATCAGTATAAAAATTAAAGAGAAAAAGCTCTAGATTGAAGATTTTTGGGACAAAAATTTTTCTACATTAACCAGATAGGCATTTCTCGCTATTTGCTTTTAAATTTTTTATAGAAATGGTATAGAAACGTCTAAATCAACTTTCCTTCAAATGGACATTTCTCTTTTTTGGAGGAACGCCCAACGCCCAATCCGAGCGTTACACCCTTCTGGAGGAACACCGGTCGGGACATTTCCCTACCCATTCTACTTAGAAAAATAAGTTAAAATTTCGGTGTATTTTTTCTCCCCAAACCTCACATATTCTCACACAGCACTCAAAACGTTTTTGAAAAAAATGGCCACCTTCTGTTTTCTTTTTTTAATCTTATGTTAATTGTTGATACCGGAAGACTGAACACAAAGAAGTTTATTATAAAAGACAGGCTGTAACACTGAATGACTGTAGGCAACAATATGCAGATTTATACATTGGAGACTTGGTCAACACCAAGCACATATGGCACAACAATGGTACAAGGAAATAAATAAAAATGAAAAAGAAAAGGGTAACTTTGACTACCAACAACACCAGCGTCCCTTCATGAGACTACTGCTACACATAGCTGGCAGAATTGCTATTGTTGTTGTTCTTGATGCTTCACATCAAACCAGAAAAAGACTGAGGTACGAGCATAAATTACTCGAACTTGTTGCAAAGAAAGAGCTCCGCTGGTCAAAACCGCCTTTGCACCACCTTCAATCCGGGTACGCAAAACAGACACACGATCACCCTTGTTGAGTTCAGAGGGCAGCATTTTAGAGCCAGTTGCAGTGCTCACAATTGCATACGAGAGATGGTCCAACAGATTTGATTCACACTGAAGGATACACCCATCAATTGTAAGTCTCCCACTTCTATGAAGCAGGCAGCAGCCAAGCTCAGCTCGTACTGTCAAATTGGCCAGTTTACAGGTGGATAAGAGCTCCAGTGCGCTGCACAAGTACAATAAATGGCATGCATACAGCTTAACAAAGTCTATTCAAAACTAAATTAAAAACTTTTATACAGACCACTTGAAACAACAAGAGCTGGCACAGCTCAGTTTCATGTGTGACTAGAAGAATATACAGAGATATTGGGCATAGTTCTTTTAAATTGCATAAAAAGACACTGTTCATAGACCTCTTAAAGAAATTTATGAGAAAGCCATCAAAAACCAAAGTTACGAACAGGGTGGAACCCCTTCCATGAAATATTAAAGAAACTAGAAGCTGCTGCTATTTCCCCTTCCCCATCTTCTACATGAAACTGATCAAAGTATGAATCCGTTGAAAGAATCCCGAGGTTTTAAAGAAGTTCCTAACTGAACCCAACCCTCAATTAAGTAAATAGCATAAGTGCTGGTCTATCAGAACTATGACTGCAGAATGACCTCAATCCCTAAACCATACATGTGACCTTGCAACTTCCAAATTAGCTGGTACAAGATGCACCTCATTTATTCAAGAGAATCTCCCCTTTCCCCACTTGGGGGAATAAGAGACAACAGGGCAAGAACAAAGGATCAAGTTTTGCAAACCTGTCAGAACCACGAGGGCAGGTGAGTGTTGTGTCATCCGGTTGCTCCCCTGCTCCGATCTGTGCAAGAAAGTTTAGTACCAAAAGCTAGTGGTGGTGTTCTTAAATGAAAAATGAAAAATCATCTTGAAGCCCTGGAAATATGCTGATTACAATATTTGATAGTGTATGTCCTTTATATATCCACTTTCATGATCCATAACTGCCTTGCAATGAGCATTGCTCCCTATACCACATCATAAAGGATGCAGAGATATTCTAACAGGACTGGCTCATCTCAGAATTTTATGCAACCAGTAAAATCTTATAATTCGTTTCCTTCCCGCCATAACCAGGGAGTAGAGGAAGTAAGGAAAGACAGATGCATTATGTACTAAACATCTATTGAACTACAAGATGGACATCTAAACTAGAATCCTTTCTACTGAACTACTTAATAAATCCCAAGTCCTCCAACTACTTAATCAAGAAACTTTTTCTGCAGGGGAGAGGTTGAGGGTAGAGGAGAGAGAGGAATCAAAGAGAAAACTTTCTAAGAAACATGCTCTCCCTGTTAAAATTTTCTCAACCTCCCCCCTCCTACCCCCAACAAAAGGAAAAGATGTGCAAAACCCCAGAAAGAATGGACCACATGGCCCTCTGGATCTCTTAAAGTAACTACATTCTCGCCACATGTTATGGTGATCCACCTATCAGCCAATTTTTTTACTGAAGATGTCCAAGCCATGGAAAATTTTTAATCACTCACAAAAGCTAGAATTTTGTTACCAAGGTTACCTCTGGACAAATCCATTTCAATGCAAAACCTTACATTGACAAATACAAGTAATGAATCGCGGAGAACAATTGAATCACAAAGCATATTCTTTATTTTTTTTATTTTTAACTCTTGTATGAATATTGAAAAAGTGTCTCAGGTATCAGTAAGTGAAACAGCGAGTTTGTAATAACTAGTGGAAATATACATGGTTCGACCGTAGGGCTGGACGCATTCAGTACTCTAGCATCTACAACATCAGCTTTATTTGCATAAAGTTGTTGCTTCTACACAAGGCACCGGAACTTGGTCAGAGTCTTAAGATAGTACTGAACATTAACAGGTCAAAAATCCTGCAGAAGGGTAAATTGAACATAGACTCAATGGACCAAGATGCAAAATAACCTGGCAATTACTTCCTCATTTTCAATTTATCTGCCATTTGGACATACTTTTTCCGTTTCAAAATATCTTCCGCTTTAGCAAACAAGAGAGTATTAAATGAAAATTTTCCACATATACCCCTACTTACTATCATTGAGATAGTACAATCTAAATAAATACTTAGACATAACTTAAATAAACTCATATTCCAAAGTATGGACAATTTAGTCTATTTATCCTTCAACTTACACAATCTAATCATTTTCTTAATAGTTGTGCGATGTCCTAAAGTGGCAGAAAAACTAAAACACAGGAAGTACCAGACATAGAGGCTTTTTAATCTGAATATTGGATGCAAGATGACTCCCTCCTGATGCAATTAGAATAGTGTCCCCAGGTCTGCACAAGTTTGAAGCCCAATCAATTTTCCAACTGCAGGACTTAAATGAAACAAGCATTATAACTGCAACTTATACAAACCTGGCCGCAGCAACAGCTGTATCAACATTGGGAAAAACTCCAGCCTGGGATAAATCTTTGACCGAACGGTCTACTCGAAGCCAAAGTCGAGGGTGACATGCAAGGAAGTGCCATCTGTGGCAAACGAGGGCTGTGTTATACCGATCTGCAAGCTCAACAGCAATAGTGACAAACACATGATAGCTAGGCGTGCATGCTTATAAGTAGAATAAAGATTTCATAGAACATTAATTTTCTTTAGTACAAATAATTCTACCCACAGCAATGATTAGATTCAGGAATAAATAACTTCTGGGCGTCAAAAACAGTTATGTTCCTTCGCCCATTGTTCTCAACATTTAAATTTGACGAAATAATTTAGATGGAATAATCATGCAAATGATTGTTCAGAGGTCAAGAACTGCCACTAATTTCTAGCTATCATGTAAATCAACTTGCAATAAGGTTGTCTTTTTTTTTTATTTTTTTATTTTTAACAAATGCATAATTTCAGGCAAATGCTTTTAATTTTAATCAATAGTTCGAACAATTTCGCAAGGGAAACCATGTTGAAAAATCATTAAGCAAAAATGCATTAGTTGATTCCAATCCTAAATAATAAAACAAAAAACAAAACAAAACAACAGTATATTTGTGCATTAGTTGGGCAGGTCAAGTGAGGGGAAAGGGACAGCAGAGAAAGAGAGGAAGAATAACATCATGAAATGAAAGGAGCAAAGTTGTCTCATACAAATGGAGATATGGAGGGACATAATTGTCAAAACCGCCAGCAATGAAGTTGAAATGTTCGGTAAATGAGGATCTAGTGCAACATGCTAAGAAAAGTTCCCAGCAAAGACTTTCCAACTTGAAAATTGGTACTTCTGGTAGGTTGATGCAATTTTTTATCAGTCAAAGATCCTCTTCCAAACTACTAGTGTGCAGTTGCCAAAAAATTATAGCATAGAATTACATGCAGAAGTAGGAGAGAGGACATTTATTATAATTCAGGATCTAAAATGTCCATTTATACTTTTGTAGCTTCTTTTCTTTTCAAGCATTTCACTTATACATTTCAGTACTAGCCTCTTAATAGAACAATCTATCCAATTACTCTTTATCTTCAGAAAATATTTGATGACTTTTATCTCATGCAAATGAATGATAAAGGGGGTGTATTTGGACACCCAACTCAAACCAAAATTTTTTCTGTGGGTCCCACATTTCTCCTCAAAAAAATAAAATAAAATAAAATAAAATCACGAAATCTAAGAAAAAAACTCACTTTCTTCAAACTCAACTGTAATCCAAATACGCCCAAAGTATGCAACCTCCCACTAGCCAAACACAAATGTCCTCTACTCAAACATAATCAGTTGTGGTTGTATTTACTACATTCTCTGCTACATCATCGATTATCTTCAGGTTCAATTGTTCATTCTCTAATAAAAACAGAAGCCATGCTTTTTTCCAAAAAATAAAAGCAGAAGTGCTACACATAATTCAGAATCACAGAAAACAAAATCTTTATGTGAATATTAGAGCTACAAATAAGATATGATCAGAGAAAGAAAGTTAGCCCTGTCCAATATTAGTGTCCAAGAATACTAGTGTCTTCCTCAAACAAACACACACACACATACACACACAGAACACAAAACCTCAAAATTATTCCCCATAAAGTAAATTTCATATACTCCAAATTGGAGCACATGGGCAAGAAATTCTGCACAAAACACAAACAGCATGAATGATGTGTATCAGGCCAAAGGGTATACAACCTTCTCCTGATTGAACAAACTCCTATCAATCCTAGTTATAACCACTACACTCTTTTCTACATCATCCATTATAACAAATTTGTCATCCATTTTATTGCCAGCCACCTCTGCAATTAGTAAAAGCAATAATCAAAGCGGGATATGCAAAACGTTCATTTCAATTCTTTTTGTTAAAAGAATGTCTACTTAAAAGGGTTTTAATAATTAAAAGTGCAAATACAGAAATCCCCATAGCCCAAAAGAAAAGAAGGTTCCATATCTCCTTCCCTTGATTCGTTAGTGTCCAACATTGGTTAGTCTCGATTGGATGATTAGTATTTCATTAGGTTTTTTCGGTTTCTATCCCTTCCCCCGGATCAGTTTCGGTATCCTCCATCCTTCTCTTTGCATGCCCTGCTAAGTACCTTGCCAGCTTAACCGTTTTGGTGGATTTCTCGTTCAGCACGAAATCATAAAGAAGCTCTACCAAGGATTGCCACCGATATGGCCATTCGCCCTCATCGCTCCATAAAGGGGGGGAAAAAAAAAAAAAGAAAAGATGGACTTCCTAAGTATAAGAAATATAAATTTTTCAATAAGAAAACATCCAATCTAAAATTCGAATGTGCTCAGGCAATGAATTGACCTTGAACAATCCCAAAGTCCACTAAACTAGGGTTTTTTTAAATTAAAAATATACATATGCACACAGAAAATAAAGACAATTGCACCCCAAAGTCACATCAAATTCTCAAAATTAAAGTAGAAAGACAGAAAATCAACATCGAAGTAATTCAATAAAAAACAATTGATTTTACCATGTTGACCTGGACAACTATTAAGCCCTTTCAAGAAGGGGATAAAGGGTTTTTCAGTAAGCACCTAAATTTGGAAGATATTTTAACATATAATATATAATATACCTGGAATTGGCGAAAGGAAACTGAAGATGTGCATGAGACAGCCATCATCCAGATTGTTTATATGGCAGTAAGCTGCTGAGTGCTTAGCGAATCTCTTCCATTTCCGCGTTTCTGGCTCCATCAGAGTGCTTTCTGCGCCAAAAATGAAAGCGCCTTTCTCCCTTCTCCTCTGGAGGCGATTTTTTGCTAGTGTCACCGTATCTCAACTCTAATTTGGAGTATTTAGATTAAGGAGCCAAGATCAAACCCGCTCAAATCGCCGATACCACATTGTATACATCTAGCGCTGTCAAACGGTCGAACCGGACCGGATCCGACTGGATTGCATTTAGCCCAGCACTGAAACAGTCCGGTTTGGTTCGAGTTAATTTTTAGCGCGTCGAACGTCATCCGTCCGCGCCGCCAGCTTTTTTTTTTTTTTTTAATAAAATTTGTTTTTAACTTTAAAAAAATTAACAATTAATCTTATTTAAAAATATTCAACTAATCATAAAAATTATACTAATTTCTAAAATAAGAAGATAAAATAATTACGCATAAATAACACACTATCTTTTGATAAAAATATTTTTAACATTAAACAAATATTAAAAAGTAATTTTCTTTAAAGATATTCAACTAATCATAAAACTACACTAATATCTAAATATGAAACAAAATAATTACACATTAATAACACCAAAATAATGTCTAAATATATATAATATATATAAAAGGCTAGCTTGCGAATCGGAGCGGACCGGACCGTAAAAGTCTGCACTCATATGGGGCTGGTCTGATCCGAACTGATTTTTGACGGGCATAATTTTAAAAATCCATATCCGTCCATTTTATGGACAGTTCAGCCCAGCCCGCAGGCTTAAACCCATTTTGACAGTACCATATAGATCCCCTGTACCACTTATTAATTTTGCTATGTTTATTGATAAAATGTATTAAATAAAAATATGCTAAGAGAAAAGGATAAACTTTAATATTAAGTCTGGTGATAGAATTGAGGGTTTTGCTATGTTTATTGATAAAATGTATTAAATAAAAATATGCTAAGAGAAAAGGATAAACTTTAATATTAAGTCTGGTGATAGAATTGAGGGTTTAGAATTAGAATTTCAATTTTAATTTTTTTGTTCAATTAACGCATTAATTATGGTATTAGAATTGAAATCCAATGTTAATTCTACAAAATCCAATTCCAAATAAGAATCTAAGAATTACCATCCCAAATTTATGGGATTTTCTATTAATCACTTTCATGGTTAATTATATAATTTTATATTCATATTTCTTTACACGCTCACACATACTTTCTCTCACTAAATCTTACGTACATTTTTTCTCTCTAAAATTAATAACGCTTTCTGTTATTAAAATTCATGACACTTTCTCTCTAAAACATTTGAGACACTTTCTATCTCTAGAATTCATGACACTTTCTTTTTTTAAAATTCACGACATTTTCCCTCTAAAATTTTATGATACTTTCTTTCACTAAAATCCACGAAACTGTGTCCAAAAATCACAACACTTTCTCTCATTAGGACTCACGATGCTTTCTCTTACTAAAATTCACGACACTTTTTCTCCAGAATTCATAAAAGTTTATCTCTCTAAAACTCATGGAACTTTTTCTCTCTAATAATCACGAAGAATTCACCATTTTATCTCTCTAAAACTCACGATACTTTTTTTCTATAAAAATCATGATACTTCCTCTTTCTAAAATTCACGATACTTTCTCTCTAAAATTCACGATACTTTCTCTCTCTATAATTTACGATAATTTCTCTCTAGAAATCACGATACTTCTCTCTTTAGAAATCACGATACTTTCTCTTTCTACAATTTACGACACTTTCTTCCTCTAAAAGTTATGACAATATCTCTCTCTAAAACTTATAACACTTTATTTCAATAAAAATTACGACACTTTTTCTTTCTCTTAAAATCACGGTATTTTCTCTCTCTAAAATTTTCAATACTTTTTCTCTTTAGAATTCAAGATACTTCTTCTTTTTAGAATTCATACTCACTTTCTCTCTAATTAAAATCATACGCACACACTCTCACTCTTATACATATATATACATTTTGAGTAAATATATATTAACATTTTAAATCCTAATTCTATACATTTTTTTTTGATTTTCAATGAAAGAAATTAGAATTAGAAAATGAATTGCACAACAATCCTATAGTTTTACCAATCAAAGGAATTGGAATTTTAATTCTTATAAATCTATAGAATTCCAATTATAATTCAAATTCAATTCTAGGAACCAAACACAACCTAAGGAAAAAAATATTTTATAAATGGGAGTGGTATAGAGTGTGACACATAAAAGTGGTATAAAAGTTTTGAGCCAACTCAAACATATGACAAGGGAACATTTTTATCTTTGGTTAATTAAAATGACTTCCAAAGTCATGAGTGTCAATTAGATACTTTTTTTGTTTTCTGGAACAAAGTTAATTAGATATTAATTCCCAACAATGATTAGATTGTTTAATCCCTCCTAATGTTGCCCTTCTTTTGTAGATATTTGAAAGATAAGATTCGAGACGAATCTTTTTAAAAAATGGGATATGATATGAATCGGGATAATCAAGAGGCTAAGGAGTTAATTTAAGAACTAACCACTAGAGCAAGATCAAAGAGGATCAAAGGACATGAGTATGGAATGGCAAAGGAATGAGGGCATTTGTAAGGTTTTGAAGGTGTTGTAAGGCTTCTAAGTTACATGATTTACACTTTAAGCAAGGAGCAACCAATAGAGCAAGATAGAGTTGCCAAGATTGAAGAGAAGTTGAAAACAAAGCCTACTGTCAGCAATAAGCCTTGCACTTATCGTCCACGTTAGGCTTTTGTCTAAAATCCACAAGTGATGCAACAACCTACCGCCAATAGTAGGGTGATATACCATCGACGGTAGGGTACTAATTTGATGTAAAATGATGTTTTAGGCAGAAATTATTATTTTAATTCACTTCACAGTTTTTAATTAAGTCCCTAATGGGTCTTGGGTTGACCAAGACTATGTTTAGGTTAAGGTTTTAGCCTGATTTCTAGATATACCCCTCTATAGCCTAATTGTAAAGTAAAAAAATGGATGTTTTATGAAAATTAATGAGTTTATCTCTAGGGTTCTTAAGTTGTGAGACTTTCTTCTTAAAATTCATCTAGGGTTTGATCATTCCTTAGATTGATTTTATTGAACACTTGGATTGGGAAGATCCAAGGGTTCTCAATTTAATCTTAATCCCTACTCTTTAATATTACATCATTGTAATTGTCCTAAGCAATGTCTTCTTCACAAAAGATTAAATAGGTGATGGGTAAACAATCTCATTGTTAAATTGGCTTTTGAAGGAAAGAATATTCAACATGGATTCAAGATGTCCTTACATTGGTTAGGAGTTGCTTGCGGATTGAGAGTATTCAAGTCCTATTGAAGGCAAAAAGTCCTTGGCAAGCTTTGTTGAAGACTTTTGATCTTTGCACAACAAGATTCATAAATTTGGTATCAGAGCTTGTCATAATATGGTGGCCAGTAAGTCGAACCTATTGCGAAGGAAAATAGGGTCTGACACAAAGTGTATTCGGTGTGGGGGTGAAGAAGAAAATAGCTTCCATATGTTCTTTGCATGTACGTGGTCACGACGGGTGTGAGAATGCTGGGAAGGAGGTGTTAAGGAGGTTGTGAGAGGGGCAGCTACGTGCAAGGATGTAATTTGGAGCGTGCTGGTATGCTTTGGGCAGTAGGGAAAGGAGAGAGTTGGTGAGTTTTTCTTGATTTTGTGGGGAATTCGGACAGCTAGAAATAAGCTGATCTTTGAGAATAAGATATCAATGGTGGAGGATATAGTTCAAATAGCAAAGGCATGGCTTGGTGAGTTCTTGCAGGCACAGGCTAAGCCATCTAGCGTTGGAGAGGTGGGGGCCGTAGGAGGAAGTCAGCAGGTGTGGAAGCCACCGACTGAAGGAGTGATTAAAATATCAGTTGATGGTGCTTATTCAATGGAGAGGGCTGGGGTAGGAGTAGTGCTGAGAGATTTTGAGGGAGATGTTACAGCCTTTATGGCTTTTGTAAATTGGAGGGTGTTGCATCTACTGCTCAGGCTGAATTATTGGCCATATGGAAGGGAGTTCATTTGGGTCAAGAGCTATATAGTCATAATTGTATTTGGGAGTCAGATTGTGCTGCTTTTGTTTAAAGAATTAATGAAGGAAAGAGGGATTGGTCATCTGATTGAGTGTATTAAAGAGGTCATCAATCTTCCTCGTATATTTAATTTAATTATATTAGGAGGAATACTGATGTGCGACTCATTTATTACCCAAATGTGTTTGTGATATCTTTGAAATTCGTATTTAGATGGAAGAGATTCCAGACATTGTTACTTCTGCTATTTTGGCAGATGAAATTTTGACATAATAAAGTATGCCCTTTTTCTTTAAAAAAGAAATATTTTTTATTCATAATTCTTTTTTTAAAAAAATAGATACTTAGGGCCGGTCTTTTTTGGATATTAAATTCAAATTAAACGCAACAATTATCGTAATTTTATGAATCGTGATTTTAAGAATTGTTAAAAATTATTCTTGGAAGTCAATTTTATAGATCAACTTTTAATATTAAACGTGATTATTAATGTATTTGTTCATATGTAAAAGTGATTTTGAGTCATCAAATGTCCATTGTATAATATTTGGCAATTGATATATTCAGGCTTTGATTTTAAAAATCAAGGCAAACTTTTTAATAAGTCAAATTTACCCTTACAGTTTATTAAAAAAATAATTTTACAAAATATTATCTGTCTTCCCTCCATCATTGGCATCGGAATTCCCCAGTTTCCACCGTTGTCTCAATCTCGTTACCTCTATTCTTTTTCTTTAATTTTTTTGGAGCAAATCTCTCTGAAACATGACACCTCTTGCACCACCAGGCACCGATATTCATAGCAAGCTAAGCAAATGAGCATCAATAACTGTCCACAATCTCCCAAACTACCCTCACTATACCCTCAACCTTCCAGACTACAGTTGTCGTCCAACCGGTGAAAAGTTCCCTCAAAGTTGCAATCAGAATTCTCAATCCACAGTTTTAATAGAAGGTATTATTAATTATTCCACTTATGCAAATTGATTCGCAGACGAACAAGTAACATTCATCTATTGTCTATCATTTTCTATATTTCTCCAGAAATTCTCCATTTTGTTTCTTCATATCACTAACAATTGTACTCAATTTTATTTTCCTCTCGTCCTTTTGGCATGATTGAGAAGAGCCATGAAAATTTTTAGACTAAATTTTCCGGCAACGGAAAAATAGCTCGTGTAGTTGCAGCTGCTTCTATATATCAACATTACCCCATAATAAACTGATTAATCTTGAAAGACTCCTATTTTATTTTGAAGTCTGGAATAAGTGAAAAATATGTGGGAAGGGTATTTACTAAGGATGAGGGTAATTTAGGAATTACACGAAACTCTGCCTTGGATTTGAAATGAATGCCCTAGATATATCAGCTCGCATTACGGAAATTAAGCCTTTGTTTTAAATTAAACTATCAAATAATTAAATAATAAAATTAAAAATATACCATAAGAATTTAACTTGTGCATATCAGCTTTTATTTTAGAAACTGTAAATTTTTATTTAAACCAAAAAAATAAATATTTAAAACAAACTAATAAAAGAGTTTGTCCAATGAAAACATATAATCTCTGAACCTAGTTGATTAAAAATGCGACTACTGTAAATTATCACCTAACAGGCAAGTAAATCTATCGGTGTAGTAGTATAGAACCTCTTGGTTGTCGAACTCAGGGAAAAGAGAAGCTAAAGTAATAATCATCTCTCTAAGGTCTAATCAAAAATAAAATTTTTTTTTTTTTTAAAGATGGATAATTTAAAAACTAAAACAATAACAAAGATAAGAATTAACAATAAAATAAAAGCTTGGTTCAAGAGATGAATATATGAGAAGAGAGTTTGAATAGTGAATCCCCCTATCTTTTGTCAACTACTTCAATTGGAAAAAGAATGAAAAAGTATGTTTGAAGGCATTGGATTAGGTCTCACACTTACATTGGGTAATCCCTATCTCTAGGTGAAAACCATTCTATTCACTAACTTTTAAAGAAAAATCTCTTTTCTCTCTAACCAATTATGAATCCATTATGATTAGATGATTTATAGACCTACAAGTGCAATTAATATCTCTATTGAATTGCCATCTCCTAATACTCAATTCATTTTCTTGAATTAGTTTTCCCTTTTCAATTCCCACCAATTTTGCGAATTAGATGATTCCGCGAAAATCAACTAAACAATTGAACAATACTCCAAGATAAATCAAACATCAATTGATTAAAAACTTAATCAGAGATTGTATCATCCAATATTAGGGTTCAACCTTCATTCAAACAAAAAGGAAATTAGCCACTCATCATTGTCACTAAACATAAATCAGTATTAGAATATATAAAAAGACAAGGGAAAGAAAAGCTTAGGTCTAAGAAATTCGATTTCACAGCTCCGAGTAACCGTCGAGTTTGTCTTTCGATTTGCCTGAAGAACTTCGAAATTACTCCATTGAAGATCTTCAATCTCTTCTCTAAACTACCAATTTGATGTCTAATTACTGAAATATAACTAATTAGAGAGGATTTGGGAAACAATTGGAAGAGTATTTTTGCCCAAAACTCTCTCTAAAAAACCTAAAACCCCGATTGCCTAAAAAGGGTGAAAATTATATTAAAAGACCCAAAAATGCATTAACATTGTTGCAGTTGGGACCTACTGCACATGATAGGTCTAGTCCTACCATCCACTGGAGGTCTTTGTCCACAATGTTCCAACAATCTTCAACACCTAAAGTTAGCGATAGGGATAACCTACAATCGATGGTAGGTCGCTGGCCATTCATCATTTTTTGCACTCTTAGCCTACTGCCTGTGGTAGGGGTACCTTCTGGGGCGATAGGTTGCTATCCAATTGGTTACCGACTTTCCGTCTTTGCTATTTTTGCTCTATTTTTGACCGTTTTGCTCCCGTTTCAGCTTGCATCAATCAAATTTTCTTCGAGACGCACCTAAGTCAAAAGGAAAAGGAAATGATGTAAGTTATATATTTTATATACTAAGAATGTGGAAAAGAAACATAATTAACATATAAAATTAAAGACACTTAAGCATATATAAAATTCCCCACACTTATCTATTGCTTGCCCTCAAGCAACACAAAACTAAAACATCTAAAAAATGGAGTATCATGCAACAACTAGAGTCAATGAAGAATGAAACAATAAACCAAAAAATGCAAAGACTAAGGACTCTAACTTAACAAAATGAACAAAAACAAAAACAACAAAATGTCACTTCCTACAGGGATATTATAACTTAACAAAATAAGAAAATTTCGAATAACGCATCACAAGAATCAAACATCCCACTGATACCTCACTTATAAACTTACGAATTAACGATGTGTGTGTGATTGGCTTGTGTCGCCGTTCAAAGAAAAACAAGGAATTTCAAGTGATTAACAAAGTGATCCATTTTAATTGCAAATGCCCATAACTTTAGCTTATCCAATACCTATCCACTATACGTTCTAACTTAAGTTTTTCCCGGATAGAGTACAACTTTCAAGCTTGTAATGTTAGGCTCGGGACATAAAGGCTACCAAACGAAAGGAAAGGAAAACAAATAAAATAGAAGTAGAGCTAATGCAACCAAAAGGAAAACAAATCAAAGACTATCAGAAACCTTCTAGCCACTTGTATGACCTGGAAAGGGCAAAGGAACTGTCGAGCTATTGCAAAGTCCGGTCACAAGAGCCATGGCTAGAAGAATGGAAGAGGAGCACCGAGGAAAGATAGCTGGATTTAAAACGATGATCCAAACTTGGCTTGGTAAGCGATAGGAGATCAGGTAGAGGACTTTAAAGGTCCAAAACCGTCCTATGGTCTAGCGTGCAAGTGGAGGAATCTAAGGAAGCAAACTTGGGGAGTTTGGGAGCTTCGAAAATCAAAAGAATGATTTTCTGAACCCTACTATTGATGGTAGGGCTCTGGCCAAGAAAGGACTGGAGGTATTTGACCTACCGTCGGTGGTAGGTCTCGATTGGAGGAGGAATTGGGAAGTTTCTTACGTCCTTAATTATTCAATTTGGTTGTAAACTTGTTTTGACTTATACTTAAGTGGACTAAGTACCTTTTAAACTCTTTTAAGTTTGTCTAATACCTAGGATTGGAAACTAATTGTAAAGACCACTATATATACTCTTATTTTGCAGCCATTGAGGAGAAGCTTGATACATTTGAGAAATCAAAGAGTGAAGAACTAGGGTTCTTGAGTTTTCTTCTTCTTCCTTGTAAATTTGGAGTTTCAATTGTATAATTCAAGGCAAGGAACTTCTTGAATCTTCAAAATTCAACAGCCCAAGTATAATTTCCAAATTCTATCTATCCCTTGAGGTGCCACTTCCTTAATTGGTATTTCTTGGGAAACTAATAGGTGCTTCTTGAAGTGTGGAGGATAAGTGGGCTTATGAAAGCTTTGTTGATTCTCCCCTTGAATACAAGAAGGTCTATTTGTATCTTCTTATTTATCTCTTATTATACTTGCAATTGTGTTCTTGTGTTCTTCAAATTCTCCAAAACAACTATCAAAAGAATCCTCAAGAAGGGAGTTGCATTTTGGGAGTGAATGACCTTCAAGGGAAGCTAAGGAGGATCATACCATGTGGTATTGGAGCAAAGCTCTTTTTGAGGGGAATTTTTATGAGTTTATTTGTTGAACTTTTGTTTAATGTGGAATGATCTTCAAGAGCATAAAATTTGGTCCAAAAAGATGAAGAAAACAAGTGTAACAAATAGAAGAGAGAAAGTGCCTTTGAAAGGACTTGAAAATGTTAAACTTCTAGCAACTTTGGATATATTAAATCCAAGACCTCAAGAAGGTTTAAATAAAATTTTTCCTTCAAAGTTCAAGCAACCTAAGGTATTTTGAACCTTAGACCTCAATGAAATAAGAAGAAGACCTCAAGACTAGTTTTCTACAAGAGTGTAGTAACTAGTATGAAGGAATTTTGATGATCAACCTTGAAGCTCTTGGAACTTTAAACAAGTCTTCAAAGTGATTTTTCTTTCAAGGAAGTTCACCCTTGAAGAAGATAGAAAACTAAGCTAAGAACTAAGAATACTAAGAGAAGAATCTTTGTCTTGAAATATTTCTTGATTAGCTTCTTCAAAATGGAAGACTACATATTTATAGAGACTTGAGGGAAAAATTAGATATTTTCAGCTTCTTCAAAATGGAAGACTACATATTTATAGAGACTTGAGGGAAAAATTAGATATTTTCAGCCCACAATTTAAGGCCCACAAATTTAAACCTTAAAAAAGCTTCTAACCATCTACCAAGGTGAATTTTCTATTTCTAACTTATTCAACCCTTTAGCATATTGCTGCATAAAGTCTTGGACATCAAAATTTAACCCTTGAAACTTCTCTTGCTCAATTTGATCCTTGTGACTCTTTGTTTGTTTTGCCTTGGCTCTTGTCATAACTCCTTGATGTTCTTGCATGTCTAACCGGTTCACATCATTCTCCCCCTCTTGAAAAGGATTCGTCCTCAAATCTCCATCACCTATACCAAATAAAGAGAGATCGGATACATTAAAAGTGACACTAATATTATAATGTCCCGGAAGATCAACTTTATAGGTATTGTCATTAATTTTCTCAAGGATTTGAAATGACCCATCTCTCCTATCATCAATCTTAGTATTTCTTTGTTGGGAAAATCTTTCCTTTCTAAAATGCACCCAAACTCAATCACCGGGTTTGAATACCACTTTTTTTCTTCCCACATTTCTTTTCTCTACAAGCTTTTTGTTGGAGTTGACAATGGCTTCATGGACCTTTGCATGAATTGCTTTCACAAAATCAACCTTCTTGCTGGCATCCTTCCTTAATGCTTGATCTATAGGCAAAGGAACCAAATCAAAGGGAGTTAGAGGGTTAAAACCATAAATAACTTGAAATGGAGAATGAGAAGTAGTAGAGTGAGGTGCCCTATTATAGGTAAATTCAATGTGTGACAAACACTTCTCCCATTGCCGCAGGTTCTTCAAAACAGCCCTTAGAAGTTGGCCAATTATTCTATTTACCACTTCGGTTTATCCATCTGTTTATGGATGGCAAGCTGTAGAATAAAGCAAGTTAGTACCAAGTTTCTTCCAAAGAACTCTCCAAAAATGGCTCAAGAATTTGGTATCCCTATCCAACACAATATAATCTGGTATCCCTATCTATGGAATCTAACTATCCAAGTAAAGAATAAGTTAGCTACATGACTAGCATCATCAGATTTCCTACAATACAAGAGCAACACCACTTCTTTTCATTCAATTGCTCCAATCACCTCACTAGGTTTTGCAAAGAAACAATTTTTTTTCTTTCATCTCACTCTCCTTTTTTTGGTCACTCCTTTTCTTTTCATTCTTGTTTTTCGTCACTCTTTTCTTTTTCCTCGACTCTCTTTCCCTCCTCGATTTTTTTTCTTTTGGGCTCACTTTCGGCCCTCTCTTTCTTCCTCATCTTTTTTTGTTCATCTCTCACTTGTTGAGGTGTAAGAGGGTTCATAGTGTATATTCTTCCATCTTTCACAAAAGAATAAATATTTTTCTCCCCATTGTGGAGGGACTTTCTATCAAATTGCCAAGGTCTTCCCAAGAGGAGATGGCATGCTTGCATGGGCACCACATCACATAGTATTTCATCTTTGTAAGCTCCCATTTCTATTGGTATCACAACTTGTCTCAACACTTTAATTTCTCCACTATCATTTAGATAATGGAGTTTGTAGGGTTTGTAGTAGGTAGTTTCAACTTCTCAACAAGATAAGCACTAGCCACATTTACATAACTACCACTATCAATGATAAGGTTGGCAATCCTTCCCTCAACTTTACATTTAGAATGGAAGATGTTTTCTCTTTGTTCAATCATGTTATCATCCAAAGCTTGAGAACTTAGTGCTCTTATGGTAACTAAGCTCAAGACATCGTCATTACTTTCTAAAGGGTTCAAATCAACATGTTCATCATCCTCACCATTTTCTTCACCCTCAACACATTTGCCACTTTCATCCTCCTCCTTCTCAATCCAACCATTCAAATCCTCCCTAAAGATCAAAGCTCTCTTTGTCGGACAACTACTTGCATAGTGTCCTGCACCATTACATTTAAAGCACTTTGGAGGGTTAGAAATAATTTTACCTCTCTTTTCCATCTTTGTTTTGGTTGGAGGTTGGAAAGTACCTCTAGGAGCCTCCTCATTTTTTGGCCATGGCTTGAAGTTGGAAGTAAGTGTTTTGTTGTTGCAACTTGTCTTTGGTTGGGAAATGAGGATCACATCATCCCACTTCTTTTCCTTTGGGATTCGATCTTGTTGGCAAGGTGGCACATATCTTCATAAGTTGTATGTGGATAAACTCAAGTTGGTTGGCTATCTCCCTATTGAGACCACTAAGGAACCTAGCCATTGAAGCATCCTTGTCTTCTTCCAAGTTCAACCTCAGGATTTTGAGCTCAAGCTCTTGTTTATATTCTTCTACACTTTTTGCACCTTGTTTTAAAGTCATGAGCTTATAATGAAGCTCTCTATAGTAGTGCTCGGGTACAAATCTTTCTCTCATCAAAGCTTTTAACTCTCTCCAAGTATCAATCGGTGGTCTACCACTTCTAACTCTTTGGTTCACTACCCTTTCCCACCAATGTAAAGCATAACCGTAAAATTCGGCTATTACAAGTCTAACTTTTAAGAACTCATTACAATTTTCAACATAAAAATGTTTTCTGCTTGCCTATCCCAATCTAAGAAAATGTTAGGGTCATTCTCACTCTTAAAACTAGGGAGCTTCCACTTCATTCGGTCCAAGGTTTAGTCACCTTGGCCTCTTCCACGGTTGGCAACAAATGGAACATGTTTATGATCATTATATAATGGCTCTCCATGCCTAGCTTGTGGTCTTGGAACTTCTTCAAAGTGTCTAGGCATGCCTCTTCCTCCAAAACTGCCTCTTCTGCCACCGTAAGGAGGTGGATGAAGTTCTTCATCAAAATGTGGAGGTTGGTCGAACTCGGTTGTCCTAGAGCAATTGGATGGTCCATTGCTCCTTAGGGTAGTAACATTGAGACTATCGTGAGGGCTAACCTCCCTTTGTTTATTAGAGAGATTAGTGACATCCCTTCTAATATCCCTCATCTCATCTCTTAGGGATTGTAACTCTTACATTATGAGCCTCAAAGGGTCATCATGTTGGGAGTTGCTAAACTCTTCTCAAAAAAGAGTTGGTGCTTGAGCTTGGGTTGACATCTTGATAGTGTTTACCTCACAAAACTCTCTTATTTAACTCTCTTTGGCTTTTTCTGAGGATATTCTCACAACTCTTGCCTTTTTCTAAGGTTCAAGTCCCAAAGAGTTCTATGAGTTTTTAACAAATATTTAACACCTCTACTCAAGTTTAAAACAAAAAAAAAAAAAAAAAATTCGCAAACAAAAACTAGTTGAGAAATATGAGAAGTAAGGAAAATGATATTGAGTCATCCATTCATTTTGAGGAAGTTCAATGACATTTCCAAGAGCATTGAGTCAATAATGGTAGATTGACCAAATGAAGAAATAAGTACTGAAAAAGGAAAGAAATTTGACCACAAATACAAACACAAAGCTAGGATACTTCAAGAACACAAAAGAATACAAAACAAAAGTTTCCAGCAAGCAGAGTAGATGACATACTCAGCTTGTTTTGAAAACTGGTATTGAACTATAAGTCTAAATTGAATGAGGTTTGTCTAAAAAGAATCCTCACTAAAATTCTTGAGTTTAGGCTCAAGAATCAAAGAAAAAGGAGTAGTAAAAGAGAAGATATGCTCAGGTCATTTCAGCACTTTTTGTCTGCAGAAAGCTAGGTGCACTTTCAACTTTTTGACTATTTTGAGATATCAAATGAAGTCCAAATCAGATGAAACTTGTTTCATTTGTTTCCTAGATAAATCTAGTATAACTCCATGTAAAAAGATTCCAATCATATTCCAGGTCATTCAAGCAGTCTATTTTTGTGTTGCCATTTTCCAGTAATCTTATCTCTTTTCTCCTTTTTTTTGGTCTTCCTTTTTTTTTTTGGTATGTAATATATTTCAAAAACACTTACTGAAGGTGGTTTTGATACCAAATGATGGGGAATGATCTTCAAGAGCATAAAATTTCGTCCAAGAAGTGAGGGAGAGAACAAATAAAACAAGTGTAACAAGTAGAAGAGAGAAAGTGCCTTTGAAAGGACTTGAAAATGTTAAACTTCTAGCAACCTTGGATATTTTAAGCCCAAGACCTCAAAAAGTTTTAAACAAAATCTTTTCTTCAAAGTTCAAGTAACCTAAGGTATTTGGAACCTTAGACCTCAATGAAACAAGAAGAAGACCTCAAGACTAGTTTTCTACAAGAGTGTAGTAACTAGTATGAAGGAGTTTTGATGATCAACCTTGAAACTCTTGGAACTTTCAACAAGTCTTCAAAGTGATTTTTCTTTCAAGGAAGTTCACTCCTGAAGAAGATAGAAAAAAAAAAAAAAAAAACTAAGTTAAGAACTAAGAATACTAAGAGAAGAACCTTTGTCTAGAAATATTTCTTGATTAGCTTCTTCAAATGGAAGACTACATATTTATAGAGAATTTTTCCCTCTCATATTTTCAGCCTAAAATTTAAGCCCCAAAATTTAAGTCCCAAATTTAAGCCCCATAAAGGCATATTCCAATTCTCCCATATTTTCAGCCCAAAGTATAGATATAATGTATACATTCACTTGATAAGACAATAAAAATGTTTTAATTGTATTTGGACGATTCTAGAGCACTAGTCAACACATTGCCAAAAATATGAGGCAATTTTCTAGCTTGGGCAAAAGGGCTTCTAACCATCTACCTAGGTGAATTTTCAATTTCTAACTTATTCAAAACTTTAGCATATTGTCCCATAAAGTCTTGGACATCAAAATTTAACCCTTCAAACTTCTCTTGCTCAATTTGATCCTTGTACTATTTAGTTGTTTTACCCTGGCTCTTGTCACAACTCCTTGATGTTCTTGCATGTCTAATCGGTTCACATCAGTGTTTAAGAAAAAGCCATTGATAGTATTTGAGAAAAGGCAAGTAATCTGGAAAATTTTTGGATAGAAAATTACATGTGAAAATATTGAGATAAAAAGCATAACAAATGAGGTTAGAATTACTTGAAACTGTGCAGTATGAAGCCTTGTTGAGTTGTAGTTCTTTAGAAATAAATTTGACCTGATTTAGATTTAATTTGGTGGGTCAATTGAATTCAAACGTGCTAACTATTTAGAAATCATGACTGTTGAGAACATGTGGATTAAACTGTCTATATCTTATATTATACTCTCCCAAATTTAATGAAATTTGTGCCTAAATTCATCATTTTCGAGTTTTGCATGTTTTAAAATTGGTTTAACTTGATTTGGCACTACCATCACTGAGTTATTGCGATTTTTGTGATGGATATCTTGCTGCCTTATTTTCTTGAAATTTTTCATAGTACTCATGAAATCTTTGAATTGAGCTTTCAATTGTCTTTGTTTTGAATTTCCAACTTCTTTGGATACATTTCTAAGTGTTTTTCTGATCTTTTTGTGGAAATTAGACTCATTCATTGACTCATGTTCTTGAATTTTTCTTTGACATTCTATGCCTTCTACATGCTCGACAAAAGTCCTCTTTGAATTCTTTTGCTTTTCTATCAAGAATTACTTGTGTGAATTTTGCTTTGGGAATTTCTTACAACTTTGAAGTTATAGAAATCCCTAAGTAACTCTAGTGGGAGAGAAAAGTTAGGCAAGGGGATGAACACATTGATATAAAAGCCGTAGAGGGTGAGCGTAAACACGAGGGTTGAGAGCAATTACTATCAAATGAAACACTTAGGGAGCGGCAAGGTCCTTGTTTTTTCCTATTACTTGTTTTTCTAGTTTGTAGGTTTTAAATGTTCTAATAATGTGTGGATGGAAGAGAAACCAAGGAGAGTATGTGAGATATCATGAAGGTTGTAGCTATTGTGCTCATAATCAAGGAGGAAATGCTTATGGTAGAATCAACCTTAGTGGTACCAAGTTCACTTCGAGAAGGCAAGATGGCGTTGGTAACTTCTCTCCATGTGCTAGATCCTTTGAGCATGCATCTTATAATCGCTATGAGGAAAATAGAATTGCAGCGGGAAATTGTATTGCTTATAGGCCTTTTGAAAGGGTTCCAAGGAAAGAGACTAGAAATGAGAAGAATTATGTGAAATGTGAAATGGATGAGAGGTTCAATACAAGAGGAAATATAAGTCGTGGAAAGAGTTCACAAAGCTTGAAACAAGCTCCTAGATTGTGCAATCATAACTTGGAGTACTTGCCTACTTTGTTTGGGAAGTTTGTTCCAACTTACTATCTAGAATAGGAGAGTGAGGTGGAATACTTGTTCGATGCCTATAATGTAGATGAAGATGATAAGGATATCTTAGCCTCTCATTCCTTCTCTCCTTCGATTTTGGAATATATACTTGCTTATAGAAGTAGGAAAGGAGTGGGGTTCAATAGGTGAAGTGAGCTAAAAGGGTGCCTTGAGCGATAAATTTCAAGTTGGCCAATTTGAAAGGCTAGAATGGAGTCGACCAATGGGAAACTCTAAAGGGAAGCAAGAAATGTACATTGCTTCTCAAGTAATTGAAAAGGAAGAGTCCATGAAACCATCATTGTTGGAGAAGTCTTCAATGGTCAATGAACTTCTACAAGCTAGAATTGAAATTGATGAAAGTGTTGAAATGCATGTTGAAGGAGAAATGTCTAAAGAAGATTTTGGCGATTCCATGATGACATGAGCTTTGAAGAAGAGGAGAGCATTGAATTTGAAAGAAAAGAAATGAGTGAAGAAAAATGAGAGAATTTAAAAGAAGAGTTGAATGTATTTGAAAAGAGTGAGGAAATAAATTTCTTTGCTAGCCAAACTAACTCTCTCTTGTTAATGAATTTCTTTTTGTGCAGAATTTTGGAGAACCAAACAAGAATCAAGAGGAAGGCTGGCTACAACTCCATGAAAACAATAAGCTTCTTTCCTTCTAATTCCTACTTGTGCTTTGAGATTTATTTTAAGGAAATTAAGTTGTTCTCACTTGTTTTCATAGAACATGGAGATCTCTTCACTTTCCTTAACTTTCTTGGAACATACCTTGAAAGGAAATACTTCATTGAGCTTAATTCCATATCTGGTGCAATTCCTAGAGTTGGTGAATATGATTTCAATATTGCTAATTGTGTTTCTTGTGTTCTAGAAGTTGAGAATAGAAGGAGCATGGAGAAATAGCTTGGCCCTATTCTTGAAGACTTATCAATAAGCCTATCTCTTAACCCTTCTTCTTTATGTTATGAAGTTTCTCTTGAGGAATTAAAATCTTTGTTGGATTCTTATAATTTTCAAGTGAGCTTAATTGGTGATATGTGTATTGTTGCTTTTGAATGGAACCCTTTCCTTCTTGTGTCGTCTTTGACAAATTGTCTTTCTTCTTATTTGTTTCTTGAGGATCCATTGATGAGTAGTAGTGTTATGTTTGATCCTTCTTGTTATGGCTTTGGTAATTTAGATGATACTTCCCGTATTGAGCTTAACATTGTTGGCTTTGTGTTTGAATTTGATAGGAATTCTCTCCAACATGTTTGCACCATAACATCAACGAGAGGGAGGAGACATACCATGGAGTTCAAAGGCCAAGGCGAAAGTGTTGGAGGAAAACTAATCTTATGCTATGGAGATTTGACAATGACTTTTTCTTCAAACCTATTTCTCTTTTACCTTGTGTTTTCCTTCAAAGAGTCAAAATTGTTATAAGAATTAAATGTCTTCTATTTGATTTTGGTTGGGGATTGTATGATTAATCTTTTCACTTATGAGCTAGTTCTTGATATTGACCATATGCTTAAGTATTCTTCTTCATGTGCTTTTCTTGAACAAAAACTTATGATTAGTATCGCTAGAATTAAACCATCTTATCATGACCTTGAGTTGTTACATGATAATCTCATCTTTGATAGACTTATTGCTCTTGTCTAAACTTTTTGTGCATCTATGGGAGTAAGATTTGTATTTTCCTTCGAACTTTTGTTGAAAATGGTTATGATGAGAGACTTTATTGTTTCTTTTAGACCTTATATGGTGATTTTAATGCTGTGTTTAAAGGAGGGTTTGATGATAATTGTCATTATGAATCATCTTTCCTTTATGCTTCTAAGAAATATTTTGGTGGATTTATTCCTTCCATTAAACTCTTGTGCCTTGTAAGTTATAAATTTGAATTACCTCATGAAGAGCAAAAGGTTTTAATTGTTGAAGAATTTTTGAAAACTTCGTTGTTTTGAAACATTCATGGATTTCAATTCTACCATTTTCATTTCAAGGAATTTATGAGGTTGCTACACTTTAGAAAGAAAATGAGTGGTAGTTTAAAGGTGTTTAAAGCCCATCTTTGTGATCTTGAGAAAACTGCCTTTGGAAATCGTGTTTTTGAACGAAACTTGAAGAATCTTGTCGAGAAACATCTTGTCTATTCTATTGCCTCTATTGACTTTCTCTTCAAAGATGAAACATTAAATGAGTCAATTGTTCAAAACACAAAGTCTTGTGTTAAGATTAAGAATCAATCTCTTGGTGCTACCTTACTTTATTCTCTAACCTTCAAGGAGTTTTTGGATGAGTTGATTTTTAGAAGAGAATTGAAAGTTCTACAAGTTTCGATGTTAAATCAAGAATGTTCTTTGTTGAATAATGTCTTGAAGCTCTCTAGGAAGAATTGCGTCAAAACTTCTTATTTTACCATCTTCCTTTCAAAGAAATCTTTTGGAAACATGATTTAGTAAATGAACAAGTTAGCACTTCTAAAGATTTTTATGGGAGTTATTGGGGGACTAGAAATGTTAGTCTTGAATTTCATTGTTTAGAGCTCTTGATCAAACAATTGAGAAAATGTTTTGAAGATTCTTTGAAATGGAAAAGAGAAAGGATTTGGTGTTATCATTTGCAATTTGAAGAGTTATCATGGAAATCTAGTGTTGCAAATGAAGTACAAAATGATGTTAAACCTTTCAATACCAATTTTTTGACTTCCAAAAGGAACTTTCTAGCCAATGACATTTGTGATCTTGAGAGTCTTTTGGTTAAAACTTCTTGGATTCTTCAATATATTTCTAGAATTTTGTAAAAGCATTTGTCAAGAATCAATAAAGGAACTTTGCAAAGTGTTAAGAATCTTAGTTTATATTACCATCATCCTTTTAAAGAGACCATGTCTCAAACTCTCGATCTTCTTGATTTACTCTTTGAGTTGGAGAAGGGAAAAAGCTTTTATTATCATCTTTCTTTTAAAAGATGTTGATGTTAACCCCTTCCTTGATTTACAAGAATTCAATACTTTCAATTATGCTTCTTTTTGGAGAATTCTTGTAAATTTTGAGTGGCTCTTGGATAGTCCTTTTAGGAGTTTCTTAGCCTTGATCTTCTTTGTTTGCACTTCCTTTTCTTATCATAGACCATTTAAGGAATTATGTTACTTATGGAATTCTTATGGTTCTGCGACGTTGGTTGACAAACTTCATGTTTTATTTGCTTACCCTCTTCTAAGTCTTGAGTGCTTGGGTAACTTTCCTAGTATTGGGCCTTTAAATCCTCTATTTCTATTGTTGCCTGCCTTTTGCTGTTATTTGAAGGAATGGATTCAAGGACGAGTCCTTTCAAATGAGAGGCGGATGATATGACCCGGAAAGCACAAAGAACCGTAGAGCTATTGCAAGGTCCGGTCACAAGAGCCATGGCTAGAAGAATGGAAAAGGAGCATCAAGGATAGATAGCTGGATTTTAAAAAATGATCCAAGACTTGGCTTAGTAAGTGATAGGAGATCACGAAGAGGACTTTAAAAGGTCCAAAACTGTCCTATGGTCTAGTGTGCAAGTAGAGGAATCTAAGGAAGCAAACTCGGGGAGTTTGGGAGCTTAAAAAAGAATGATTTTTTTGGAGCCGACGTTAGGTCCATCCTACAGTCGATGGTAGGGTTATGGCCAAGGAAGGATTGGAGGTGTTTGACCTACCATGCACGGTAGGTCGATACCTACCGTCGGCTGTAGGTCTCGGCTGGAGGAGGAATTGAGAAGTTTTTAACTTCCTTAATTATTCAATTTTGTTTGTAAACTTGTTTTGACTTATAGTTAAGTAGTCTAAGTACCTTTTAAACTCTTTTAATTTAGTCTAATACCTAGGGTTGGAAACTAATTGTAAAGACCACTATATATACTCTTATTTTGCAGCCATTTAGGAGAAGCTTGATATATTTGAGAAATCAAAGAGTGAAGAAATAGGGTTCTTGAGTTTTCTTCTTCTTCCTTGTAAATTAAGAATTTCCATTGTATAATTCAAGACAATTAACCTCTTGGATCTTCAAAATTCAAGAGTCCAAGTCTAATTTCCAAATTCTATCTATCCCT
The DNA here is from genome assembly GCA_028651295.1 of Catharanthus roseus. Lineage (NCBI taxonomy): Eukaryota > Viridiplantae > Streptophyta > Magnoliopsida > Gentianales > Apocynaceae > Catharanthus > Catharanthus roseus. The sequence continues at coordinate 35,369,208 of JAPQWS010000159.1, read as the reverse complement.
TGCGGTGCCACTTCCTTAATTGGTATTGCTTGGGAATATAATAGGTGCTTCTTGAAGTGTGGAGGATAGGTGAGGCTTTTGCAAGCTTTGTTGATTCTCTCTTGCATACAAGAAGGTTTTTTGGTATCTTCTTATTTATCTCTTGTTATACCTGCAATTGTGTGTTTGTGTTCTTCAAATTCTCCAAAACAACCGTAAAAAGGAATCCTCAAGATGGGAGTTGCATCTTGGGAGTGAATGACCATCAAGGGAGGCTAAAGAGGATCATACTAGCTGCTTTCGCTCACTTCTCGTTTAACCCTGGAACACTTTACTCTGTTTTTACTATGCATAGCCCACCTAACATGTTCTATATCCCATTAATCATGGATACTCAAGGAAGTTTGTATATAAGAGAGGGAAGCTCAAGACTTAAAGAGTAAAAGGTTTACAAAAAAAAAACTCTCAACTAACTACTCTCTTTTCTCTCATTTCTTTTACGTCTCTTCTTTTTCACAATTTTGTTTTTCTTTTCTTTTCACAATGATTGAGGATACACACATTTTTTTTCATAGAGAGCAACTTTTCACAAGATTTTCACAACACTTTGCTTCCCTCTTTTTATTTTCGAATGAGACCTTGCTCACACAAATTACCCAAGATACCCCTTTATTCAATATTCCTTTCTTATATAAGCTCATCTTGATGGATGATTGAGCTCATTTCTTTTCGAATGATATTCTCTCTTATATTTGAGGATTTGAGAGGAAACCCCATTGGCAAACTTGATGATAAGAACCAAACCCTTAAATAGAAAGCCTCCAATCTTTCCCCTAGGAAGAAATGAACAAGAGTTAACAAACCCCCACCTATCCCTACCTAAAGAAAACCTAACAACTAGAAAGCTAAAGGACAAACACCTCTAGAAGATTAGGAATTTTAAAGAGATGAGATAAAGAGCTCTTGAAAATCCATTCAAGAATCCCTTGCTCAATCAACTAATAAACTACTCTAGTTCAAGGGAAGAAGAAGCTAAAGAAGAACCCCAGGTTAAAACATTCATGGCTGCAAATTTTTCATTTTATCATCCATTTTTAAGACATTACAGAAAGATAGCATTTATAGTGCCACATTCCATTAGCTAGTTGCCCTAGCTATTAAGTTAATTAAAAGGGTGTTTTGGGCTCTAAAGCCAATTAATTACATGTCCAAAAATAAATAGCGTCAAAATTATGGGTCAAACAAGTTTAAAAATAGGACAATTCACGATCTGGCCGTGACCTGCCGGACCTTGCCACATACTGGCCGGACCCGGCCCCTTGCAATTCTACCACTCCTAAAAAATCCAGAGGGCAGCTGCGACAGGATGCTGGCTCCTTTTTTAGATCTTCAAATGTCCAAATTAGCTTTTGATGTCTTCATAAAAGTTGTATCTCTTTTTCTTAGATTTCTATATCAACTTGAATCACCTCATTTGGACTCGTAGACTGCACATTATGAGTTATGATTGTTTTACCAGGATGTGTCAAAACTACGATGCGATCCAAACGTGTTGAGTTTCTCTAAGTATTTGATGCATCAAACGAGCTCCGTTTCAAACAAACTTTGGCATTGTAGAATCCTCAAGATGTCTTCTTCAAAGTTCAAAAGGAATTAGAAGATTGAAACCATAATCAATTTAAAAAGGATAGTAAAGAGTAGTAGAGTGATGAGCTTTATTGTAAGCAAACTTAATAGGAGGTAAACAAGCTTCCCATTTGAATCCAGACATCTCCTTGATTACATTTGTCAAGGAACTAGAAATGGTGCTAAAGTCCTTGATGAATCTCCTATATAAGCTTGCTAGATCGTAGAAGCTTCTCACTTCGGACGCACTCTTGGAAGTAGGCCAATTCTTGCTTACTTTTACCTTATATTTATCCATTTGGAGACCTTGAGAATTCACCACATAACTTAGTGAAAGTACTCTTTTCCAAACAAACTCATATTTTCCAAGGTTATCACATAACTTCTCACTTCTCAAAACAAATAAAACTTGTTCAAGATGAAGCAAATAATCTTCATCAGGTTTGCTATAAATCAAGATGACATTCAAATAAACCACAGCAAATATAGACTCCATGCCTTTAGGGAACCTAATTAGTCCAAGTATAAAATCCATAGATATGTCTACACAAGATTCTCTAGACACTTTCAAAGAAGTATAAAGTCCATATGACAAAGATGTGGATGTAGCTCTTTTACATTCTAAACAATTATCAATAGACCTTTCTACATCTCTTTTCATACGAAGCCAAAAGAAATGCTCAAGTCAAATGTCATAAGTTTTGGAAACACCCAAATGACCTATCAAACCACCACAGTAAGCTTCTTTAACTAATAATAATCTAGAGGAACAAGGAGGAATGCAGAATTTACCTTCATGGTAAAGATATCCATCATACATAAGGTACTTTTCATTATTGACAACCAAACAAGCACCAAATATGTTCTTGAAGTTACTATCACTATCATGCAACTCTTTAAAAATTTTCAAACCAAGTATTTGAGCTTGTGAAGTAGAGATTAAAATATACCTTCTTGACGAAACATTGGCTACGAAATTTTCTTTACCTTTCTTGTACCAAATGACATATGAAATTGTCTCTATGAATTCCATCCATCTTGCATGCCTCTTGTTGAGCTTTTGTTGTCTTTTGAGAGAAAATGCATAGAGCTCCTTGTCATAAGTAACATAATTCAATGTCTCACTGGCCACCAAATCACTATGATGTTCAATTTCTCTCAAATGATGAAGTCCACCGGGCTCCTCTTTGGGGAAGCAACCTTGAATTCTTCAATGATCTTCATGATACTATTAGACATGGAAGACAAGTGATCATTATAGTATAGTAGAAACAGATGTACCTTTGCAATAAATAAGTAAAACCAACTCTTCTTTTTCAATGGCTTCTATGATCTCACTCTTTTGCATAGAAACATCTCTTTTCTCTCTTGCAACTATCACTTTCTAGATCACTAATTTTCTTTTCTTTCTTCAATCTTTTCTATCTCTGTTTTTCCCCACTCATTTCTTTTTCCTCAATTCTTTTTCCCTCTTTAATACTTTTTCTCTTTTTCTCACTCTCAAGTCTTTCTTTTTCTCTCATTTTCTTTTGTTCTTCAAATACTTGACTAGGAGTCAAATGATTCAACATGGGCTTCTGGCCATCATTTTCAAAAGCGTAAGTGTTTTTCACTACATCATGATTAGCTTTTCTATCATATTGCCAAGGACGTCCCAGCATAGGAGCCCCATCACAAAGAATATCATCATTATATGACCCTTTAGTAATTGAAGCTAGCACTTGTTTTTTCACCTTAACTTCCCCACTATCATTTAACCAATAAAACTTATAAGGTTTAGGATGCTTGAGGAGAGGTAAGTTCAACTTTTCAACAAGATAGGTACTGGCTAAATTAGTGCAACTACCACTATCCATAATAAGGTTAGCAACTTTACCTCCCATTAAGCATTTAGTGTAAAAGATGTTTTACCTTTGAATGCTATATTTTTCTTCAAGGACTTTAGTAGGCAAAGCTCTAATAGTCACCAAACTTATGCCGTCTTCATCGGTTTCGAAATAGGCAATTCCTTGAACTTCTTCACTACTTTCTTCTTCCTTTTCATCAATATTCTCTCGACAATTATCTTAATCCTTTTCAATCCAACCATTCAAATCTTCACAAATGGCCAAAGTCCTCTTGGTAGGACAATTAATGGCTATATGTCACACACTACTGCACTTGAATCACCCAGTTGGTTGGTAATCAATCTACCTTTCTCTTCTACCTTAGGCTTAGAATTATCTTTCACCTTAGGTCTTTCATCTTTTTTTTTACAGCTCTTGTAGGTAGATGCTTGAAGCTTACGCAAGGGTACAATTCTAGTTGATTAGCAATGTCCCCATTGAGACCACATAGAAATCTAGCAATAGAAGCATCTTTGTCCTCCTTTAGACTCAACCTCAAAGTGTATAACTCCATCTCTTGTCTATACTACTCAATACTTTTGCTACCTTGCCTAAGAGTCATCGATTTGTAGTAAAGCTCCCTATATATAATGTTCTGACAAATATTTCTTTCATGAGAGTCTTCAATTCACCCCAAGTTTTAGTCGGGTTGCCTTCTATTTCTAATCCTTTAAGTGACAATCCTTTCCCGCCAATGAAGTGCATAATTCGAAAATTCGGCAACGACTAGCTTAACCTTGACAATGTCACTATAATTTCTCACTATGAATAGGTTTTCCACTTGAAGTTTCCAATCAAGGAACACATTTGGATCACTTTCACCCTTGAATCTTAGCACCTTCCACTTGACCGTATAGAAGGTTTTATCTCCTTGTTGTCCACCATAATAGCCACCATAGTATGCTTGGCCAACATTAGGATTTTCTCCATAATCTTATACAAATTATTGTCATGCCACGCTCTATGTCTTGGAACCTCTTCTTGTGGTCTATTGTATCCTCTTCCTCCTAGACTCTCTCTTCTTCTACCTATAGTGAGTTGCCTTCCTTGTTATCCAGTTTCATAAAATGGATAGGAATTTTGAATCGGCATGTCATAGTATCCATAAGTAGGTACATTATCATAAGGCCTTTGATAGTCCACCAAGATTCTCTCCACCAAGATTGTCTCCAACTATTTGCTCTATTATGGTACTTCCATTGCCCTTCTTTAACTCTTCAACATCTCTAGCAGCACCTTAGAATTATCTTGCCAAACCTTTAATAGACTGTTGCATGGATTGCAAGGTTTCATTTAAGTTCATCCTTGTAGGATCACTAGTGCCTTCTTGATGAGATTGAGTAGGTAAATGACCATCCATTGACATCGCAAACCTGCAAATTAAACAAAGAAAACAAAATAAAAGGATCTCACAATCACTCTCTAAGTGTTTACCCTCTTTGATGTTCACTCAATTCCCTCATGTTTAACTCTCTTGTTGGCTTTTATAATAATAGGCTCACCTTTTACCTTCTTCCAAACACTCTTCACTCAAGCCTCTGTAGATTCTTCAAACCTCTTAACCAACTTAACCAAGAGCAACAACCCAAGCAAGTATAACAATCAATGCACTTAATTAGATACAAGAGTTCAAAGAAGCAATGTTTCTAACACTCGAGGTGTAAGGATTTTCAAAGAATTAATCTATGAAAAAGAGCCAACAAACTTAATTGATCATCAACAAAGAGTAGAAACACACAAAAAACAATTAGAATCCAAATTCAAAGCAAATCAAACAAACTAGGCTGAACAAAGAAAACAAGAGTACCAAGAAAATTTTCCCAAAAAAAGGGGATGATGACACCCTGTTACCAAAACTGCTATAACTCTATAATTATGAATCTAAATTGTGTGAAACCAATTTAGGAAGATTCCTCACTCCATGAGGATGAATATAAGTACGAATTTCAATCGAATTGAAGTAATGTAACACAAGAAATGCCCGAATTAATTCATACTTTTTCTATAACCGAGATATCAAAACATATTTCAAAATTCAATCGATTTGATCATTCAATTGGAATCCAAATTGAGTAAAATATTATTTCAATTTATCCCTAACTCAAAGCAGAACAGATCCAACATAAAATTTCAAACAAATTCACATGTAATCATTCAAGTTTGCAGTGGATTTTTGGATTTGATTTTTCTGTACTACTATTTCATGATCTTCATGGAATATTGTTTGATCAGCAAGTACTTCCTCTTTTTATTTTTTTTATTTCCATCAAATTCAAACAACATAAAACATAAACTGACCTTCATTTGGAGATTTCTCCGATGCCAATTTGATGTGAATTAATGTATGTTTTAAAAACAAGAGGATATCACTACTAAACTAAGCAACAGGCAAGTGGACCTATAACTATAGTAAACAAGTTATACCCGAGTGTCGAATCTCGAGGAACGATAAAGGCTCAAATACTAATCGTCTTTTCTAATGTTAAAATTTGGGTTGAAAAAGAATTAACTAAAAAGCTGAAAACGATTTAACAACTAAAGAAAGTAAAGCAATAAAATTACGATTTTAAAAACTATTAAAACAAGAGTTTGGATGGTGGAATCCCCCTAACCCTTGTTACTAATTCAATTGGAAAAATCTTATGAAAATAATGTTGAATTAATTAAATTAGGTCATCAAAACAAATCGGGGATCCCTATCTCTAGACGAAAGCCACCCTACTCACTAATCCTTAGAGGAAAATCTCTTTTCTTCCTAACCAATTATGAGCGCAATAATTATAGGTGATTTAAAAGACCTAAAAGTGCAAAATCACATCTCTAATCAATTGCCCCAATTAACCCCAAGTGATTTCCCTAGAATGCTCTTCCTTTTTCAATTCCAAGCACCTCCTGCGAAAAATCTAATCTCGCGACAATTAAATTGCAAACAAGCACAATTGGAAGAAAACTCAATTGAAAACAAACATCGAATTCATCAAATTAAACCAAGAACATCGTAGATAAGTATTAGGGTTCAACCCTCATCTAGACATGAAAACCTACTCACTAATCATTGTATAAAAACTGAAATTAAACATTGAATTCACTAAAAAGTAAAGAAAAGAAAGCTTAGGAGGGAGATTGAAGTCGCATAGCAATCTCAAACGTTTCCCGAGCTCATCCCTCAAGTCGCCCAATTGAAGCTCGAAATCTTGATATTGAATCTTCAAATCTTGATCTCCAACAACTAAGTTATAGAAATTCTAATGATTACTTAACTAATTGAATATAAATTTTGGGAATTATCTAACCTAAATTCACCTTTAATTACCTCCTCTAGCCCTAATGACGGAATGACCTATTAATAGATGAAAAAGTACAAAAAATAGAGTTAAAATCGGATTATAATTGCTACAGCCGGGACTTACCGCGCACGTTAGGTCGAGCCCGATCTTCTACGGAAGGGTTCTGCCAAAAAATTGCTCTTTTGCCATCGGACCTACCGTCAATGGTAGGGTTCTGGTGGTCTTCTGCTTGTGGCTCTAAGACCTACCGTCGGCATTAGGTTGGCCTACCTCAGGTGGTAGGTCTGCTTCGTTGATGCTGTCAGCTTCGTTTTAGTCGTTTGCTCTCTGTTTTCGACCGTTTCTGTTTCCTCTCATTGTTTTCTTTTTTGGAAGGCACCTAAGAAAAGAATAAAGGGTATTAATCTAAAATATGCATTATTACATATTAAAAACATCATATAATGATGAAAATAATTATAGAAATATAGACAAATAAGCACATATCAAATATCCCCACACTTATCTGTTGCTGGCCCTCAAGTAACATAAACTAAACAGACAAAATAGAGGAGTTGAAAACTTTTATTTTAGGGAAAAAAAAAATACAAAAACGAGAAAACTGGACTTAAAACAATTCAGATCACAGATCACCACAACCAACGGTAGTAGAGATAATCACATAAACAAAACAAAATAAAAACAAAAATAACAATGAACAAAAACTAAGAAAAACTAAAGACAAAACCACTTCAACAGATACTCACTATCGAACCCCGAAGGTAAATCAAAATAGACGAATGACAGAATCAACAAGTCCACCTCAAGTCATTAAAAATTATTACAGACCAAAGGTGTGTGTTTGTGTGTGTATTACTTATGCCGTTTTTCATAGAAGAGAAGGAATGTCAAGTAATTAGAACATTGAAATATTTAAAGCACAATGCACAAGAAATTCATATTTTTCTATCACTTATCCACTCAAAACCCTATTCTAGGTCATTCCCGGATTAGGTAGGACTTTTCAGATTGTAATGTTAGGCTTGGTACATGTATAGGGTGACAAACGAAGGTAAAAGGAGAACAAAAACAATTAAGATAGAGCTAATGCAGCCAAAAGAGTAGATAACAAAATTAAAGAACAACTTTTTAGCCATCTTTTTAACTATTCTCACTCACCCTTGAACATCCTACTTCATTCTTTTAGTGCACACTCCACTTAACAACATTCTTCTAAAGATTTACATGAAAAACAAAAAATAAAGAGATGCTTGATATTTTTCGAGACTTTAACTAAAATGATAAAATAACACTCATATTTTTTTCTTCATTTTCTACAAATTTTTTCATTTTTTCCTCTTTTTCAGTTTTTTTCTTTCAAGCATCAAATTCTTTTTTCTCTCTTTTCAATAGCCCAGCATCAAACAACTGAAATTTCCAAAATACCCTTTTTTCATAAACATAATTTTCTTTCTTTGTTTTCTCTTTTACCCCTACACTTATCTTTTCCCCTCTTAAAATGGCTAAAAAGATATACTAACCATTAGCTCTACAAATTGAGGTTTTATGTATTGTGAGTTTAAAAGAATAAAGAAAAGGAGGGATTGAAACCCTTGGCATGACGGCATAAAAAAAGAACTAGGGGTTGATTTCATATAAGGATTTTGGCAAGAAAAGCACAAACAACACAAAGAAAGCCTAAGACCATCATTTCTGGGACCACCCTAGACTAGAACTCTTTGCTTCTAAAGACAGAAAAACATAAAATGCAAGCAAAGAACCAAAAATGATTCTCATTGTGCTAATTTCCTAAGATTCCTAGGCTTCTATTACTAATCGACATTTACAAGTGCATGAAAACTATTGATCACGTAAGAAAATTTAGTAATTGTGGTTTTCAAAGTGATTAAGTAATATGTCTTTTCGAAAAATTGAAAGGGGTTTTGCAGTTATGTACTCTACTAAGAGTGGCAAACAAATAAAAATTTTGGATTTTTTCTAAGTATAAGGAAGGGAAAGTAAATAAAAGTTTTTGAAATTTTTTTATTTTTTTGAAAATTTTCCAATAAGAGACTAAAAGTTTATAAATAAGAAGGAACGAGAAAAAAAACATAAATACCCCCCAATACTTAAAATCACATTATCCTTAATGTGGGGGTTAGATTAACAGAAAAAACAACAAACACATACATGGGAAGCAATGCCGCAGATATAAAGCAGTAAGCAAATCAGGAAGCAATTCCCACATAAAGATAAAACAAAGAAATGAACATAAATAAAGGCAAAATAACAGAAAATATAAAACATGAAAGAGAACAAGAGAACATAAAAGGAAAACAACACAAAAAGAACAGAAAAGAAAAGAAAAGGAAACTCCCTATTATGCACTAAAGTCTGCACTGCCACCTTCTTTGCTGCCTTAATCGGGCATGAATCTGCCTCACAGGCGGGCCAGTATAGCCTCCTAGTGATCATTGGATGCCCTCTAATGTGCTAACTCATCAGCATATTGGCGAGTCAACTCCACTATCTCCGCCAACTGGGCCAGTAGATATCTTGAGTAAAGTGGAGCTACTTGAAAACAGTTTGCATCTCAGCCTAAAATGCATCCATGGGGATTGAAGAAGGTTCTTCCTCTGCTGAGAGGTTATGAACTCGTCATCCTCACTCTTATTGTCAGTGGACTGTGAGGAAGACGCCCTATACCAGTTTGTCTGGTTTTCTTTATTGATCAAAAATTGATATAGGTGCATTCCCGCAATCGATCTTCTCTGTTGGAGGGATCCATACTTTGTTCTTTTCATCCTAGGTGTATTCGCAAATATTATAGGTGGTGAACTTTATTACTTACGGTGGTCTTGTTAAGGATCGTCGTTCCCCGACAAAGTAAACATTAAAAGTAGCAAAAATTCAGGCTAAAATTAAAGGGTAATGATAAACAGGCGTTTTTAATGTGGTCACAACCAGTATTATGCATCGGGTGTATGATCAAGGAAGTGATGGAGAAGGGGGATTGATTGTGAATCTTATCAAGCATATAGAGGTCAATAATGCGGACATCACTTTGCCCGCCCCCTTTTGAACTAAATTGTGCCCGAAGAAATAGGCAAGGGCACAAGGAAGGAGAGTTGGGAAATCACCCCCGTAGAGGATGCGGCGACGATCCATTAGACGCTGCCGAATATCAAAGTGATTACAAGCTGTGTTGTAACTCCAGTCCGAGTCCTTCTCTATAGACTTTTTGTATGAGTCCATGGTGACTGAATTTCCTTTGTCCCGAATACCAAGACTAGATGCGAGACACTCCCTAGTCAAAATTATTCTAACCTCTTTGATAGTAGAAATAATAGTTTGGAGATCCTTATCTGTTTTATGGAGTATATTTGTGTAGAATTCACGGATAAGGTTAGGATAGAAATCGCCAGAAATACTAAGAAGAGGGACCCAACCCAATCCCCAAAAAAGATGTTCAAGCTCAAAATGTTCGATGACCAACTCATTGAATGACTTTTCAAATAACGATTTTGAGTGACTCCTTGTCAGCTACCCATTTCCGGGCTACTGGAGAGAGACGCTCCAGAAAAGGAAGAATATCTTGGGTGGTGGGGTTTGGCGAGGACCTCAATACGAGCCCTTTTGGATTTAGAGAAAGAGGCAATAGATTTCTTTGGAGCCATAAAGGGAGTTGAATGAAAAGAAGGAAAAAGAGGAGGACAAGGAGAACACACAACACAGCACAGTAAAAAGAGTAGAACACAAAAATGCACAAATAAAGAAAACAACTATACGTAGCTCGTGTGTGCTAAGTGTCTAACGTCGCTCGTGTGTGATGAAGTGTTACAAAGCTAAAAGAAATAAAACTAGGAAAGCAGTAAATGTAACACTAAAGACAAAGATCCAATGAAGCAAAAACAAGAAAAAATAATGCCCACAATAAGAGAAAAAAATCAAATAAAAGCAAACTAAAATGAAAAGGAGGCAAAAAATGGAAGAAGTAACCTGTGGTTGTTTGAAGAAACAAACTACTGACATGAGTAACGTGCGTTTTCTGCCTTGAATAAATTGTCGCCAGAATTGCCGGAATTTTGCCGGAAGATTTCTTTGAAATTTTTGCAAAATTTTTGTTAGAGAACACCACAAAACACCCACAAAGTTAGTAAATACAAAAATTTACAAAAAGAAAATGGAAAATAAAAGAAGATAGGAGAAAAAGAAATGAAAAGGGAAAGAGTAGGAGGTGAAGAAAGTCGGGAAAAAGGGAAAAATATATGGGTTCTTGAGAAAAAAAGGTGGAAGCAAAGGATGTTGGGTGGTGTGGGATTTGGTGGAGAGTGGAAGAGGAAGAAGAATGGAAAAAATAGGAAGGTAGAGGCAGAGAAAGAAGAAGAAGATGTTAGAGAAGAAGACAAACCGAAGAGAGAGAAGGTTGCTGCCGGAGTGCTTGCCGGAGAGGGTGGAGGTCGCCGGAGTTGAGAGGAGGAGAGGGGGAAGTGAAACTGAGAGAGAGTGGAGAAGGAAGGGAGATGCGGAAGGTAGAGAAAAGATTAGAAAGAGGGAAAGAATTTAGGGACTTTGGAAGAGAATGAGAGAAAAAAGTGCAGAAATATGTGTAATTGTCTTGAATTGATGTCAATTGGGGCGGCCTAACCCGCTTACCCCTTAAAATTACTGAAACGCAGCCTAAATTAGATCCTACCGCGTCCGGTAGGTCGAGGCCTACTTTCCACGGTAGGCTTATGCTTTCCAAGACGAACAACATCAACAAACCTACGGCCGGCGGTAGGTTTCTGCTGAGAAAACTTTTTGTTGCCTTCATCCTACCGTGTGCAGTAGAGTGCCCTACCGTCCATGGTATGATTCCTGGATGCCGATTTTCTTCTTTTCCGCAAGTTTGAACCCTATTTCAGACTTGCTAACCTTATGGACTCAATTTAGCTCAATAAAGACCTTAAAGCAGTTATGCCTTCTCTCCAAAATTACCTTGCAACACAAAAACAACAAATGATCAAAGTAGGAAAACGAGAAATTTAAATTACAATTTTACAATTACATAAAACATGCTAGGAGGAGCTATTCTTAACCATTTTGGAGAACGAGGGACTCTGTCTGAAGGTTTCCCACGTCCTCTTTAAAGTATGACTGAAAGTGATGCCCATTTATGACTTTCTTGTAATGAAAAATGAAAGAATTTGAAACCCAAAACAAGAAGACAAATAAAAAACTGAAGATTAAGCTCAAGAAAGATAATACAAGTTATGAAAAATTTTAACTCTTTAAAAGAAAACAAAAAGTTAACGACGGATAAGTTTGAAGAAAAACTCATTTGTGATTTTCCATAGCATAAGTTGTTTTCTTTTAACGCTCTCGCAATCAATTCGAACTCCATAAGATGTCTCCTCTTCTCATCATTCTCTTGGGGTTGCTTCCATAATTCCTACATACATAAAGAATTCTTAACAAAAAAAGAGTTAGTTTCGTTAGTAGGAAGTTCACTTCTTCATTCTTTTCGATGTCATTCATCTTTGTTTCTTGTTGCTCTTCCGTGTGACTCCTTTTACTTTCCAAGAGACTTTTATTTTCCTTTTCTTGTTCACCTTTCTCAAACTCTTTCTTATTTTCTGTTGAGTGCTCCTCTTCTTGAGGAAAGTGGACTCCTGCAGTGTTTGAGTAGTTTTCTCCTCTTCGTCCACAACCATGGGAGATGTCATCACAAGATCTTATACACTCTGCAAGGTGACCACCTCTGCATATTTCTTCGGAGTCAGCTCCAGATAACTTAGTAAACTACCAAGCAGCCTTTCAGCGATCATATTTGGCAATATCTCGATTTGATTCTCCATGTTGTGGATGGAAGCTGTTTGGCTTCTTGGACTGCTCCCATGCTCTTCACCCCAGCATTCGTGGAATTGATATATTTTGCAATGAGATCTTCTAGATTAGGCAAAGGGGGTGATAGATGTACCGGTGGAGTATAATTGTATGATGAATATTGCGTATAACCTCCCTAAAGAATGCTCGGTTGATTCATCCAACTCAAACTGTAATGGTTAGGATACATGTTGTACCCCTGCCAATTCTCTTGGAACAGGGCCTGCTGATAATGCATAAATTGGGGTTGAAGAGCCATGTTCTCCATTCTTTGTTCTAATACTGAAGCCAGTCGGGCTTTCATGGCATCATTGGTATCGATATCCTGTTCTCCAGAACTTGAAATAACAATTGGATAAGCAATCAATCACAGGTTCCAAAAGTAATAAGCCGAATTTCCAATGTTCATACCACTAACACCGAACAAAAACAAGAATAAAGAACCAAACGAAACAAAACAAACAAAAACTTACTAAAGCACCATAAAACGATTTTCCTTAAGATGCCATTCCCCAGCAACGGTACCAAAAACTTGGTGTATGTTTTAAAAACAAGGGGATAGAACTACTAAATTAAGCAATAGGCAAGTGGACTTATTACTGTAGTAAACAAGTTATACCCAAGTGTCGAATCTCGAGGAACGATAAAGGCTCAAGTACTACTTGTCCTTTCTAGTGTTTAGTCTAAAGAAAAGTTGGGTTGTAAAGGAATTAATTAAAAAGCTAAAAATGATTTAACAACTAAAAAAAAACAAAGCAATAAAATTACTGTTTTAAAAACTATTAAAGCAAGAGTTTAGGTGGTGGAATTCCTCTAATCCTTGTTACTTATTCAATTGGAAAAATCTTATGAAAACGATGTTGAATTAATTAAGTTGAGTCATCACAACAAATCGGACAATCTCTATCTCTAGGTGAAAGCCAGTCTATCCACAGATCTTTAGAGGAAAATATCTTTTCTCCCTAATCAATTATTAGTGTAGTAATTATAGGTAAAGGGCCTAAAAGTGAAAAATCATATCTCTAATCAATTGCCCCAATTAACCTCCAATTGGTTGCCCTAGAATGCTCTTCCTTTTACAATTCCAAGCATTCTTGTGAAAAATCTAATCTCGTGACAATTAAATTACAAACAAGTACAATTGGAAGACAATTCAATTAAAAACAAAAATCGAGTTCATCAAATTTAACCAAGAGCATCGTAAACAAGTATTAGGGTTCAATCCTCATCTAAACATAAAAAACTACTCACTAATCATTGTATAAAAAATGAAATTAAACATTGAATCCATTAAAATTAAAGAAAATAAATCTTAGGAGGAAGATTAAAGTCAAAATCACCATTCCGAACATTTCCCGAGCTCGTCCCTTTAGTTTCCCAATTGAAGCTCAAAATCTCGATGTTAAATCTTCAAATCTTTATCTTCAAGAACTAAATTATAGAAATTATAATGATTACCTAGCTAACTGAATGTAAATTTTGAGGAATTATCTAACCTAAATTCACGCTAATTGCCTTCTCCAGCCCTAATGGTGGAAGAACCCATTAATAGATGAAAAAGTACATCAAAATAGAGTTAAAATTGAATTATAATTGCTACAGCTGGGACCTACTGTGCACGGTAGGTTGAGCCTACTGCCCACAGTAGGGTTTTGCCAAAAATTGCTCTTTTGTCGTCTGTACCTACCGTAGATGGTAGGGTTCTGGCCGACTTCTGCTTGTGGCTCCAAGACCTACCGTCGGTAGTAGGTCTATGTTTTTGACGCCGTCGGCTTCATTTTTATTGTTTTCACTCTGTTTTGGAGCATTTTCATTTCCTTTCATCATTATCTCCTTAGGAAGGTACCTAAGACAAGAATAAAGGGTATTAGTCTAAAATATGATTTTTACATATTAAAAACAACGAAAAATGATGAAAATAATATGTAGAAATATAGACAAACATGCACATAGTATGAATCTTCAATTGATTGCAAATTTGATTCAATACCTTCCTAAGATTACCTCTTTTTACGAAGAACTTCTATTGATGATTTTGTAGTTCTAGCACTCTAATAGAGAACCTATGAGGAACTAAGCCTCATAAACCTAATATTGAGAGGTAAAACTTTTCCCAATTTGATAGCAAGAACCTTGGGGAAACTATGGCCCCAAACCCAAACTACACAAACTATAAGACCTAGGTTTAATCAATTCAAAGAACAAGAACTCTTAGAATTAATCAAAGAAGGAATTGAAATGATCAATTGATTTCTATTGGTTCCTCAATCTAAGCAATCAATTATTCACAAGCTAAGGAAGTAAACCCTTAGAAGCTAACTAAGATGGAGTTTAAACCTTGAAAACCGGCTAAAAACACATTAGAAATAATTCCCGGCACCTATAGGTGACGGTATAGTATACTCTACAGCACACGGAAGGTCTTCAACCAACAAGACATTAGTAGATAGAATCTTATTGTGGACGGTAGGGTCAGGGCCTACCATCGACGGTAGGCTTTGTTTTTGCCTTTCCTTGGTTTATTCTTCTCCCAATTTACTCCATTGATTGCTTTAAGTTTAGGCATTGATCCATAAATAGATTAGGATGATTAATTCATCTTTCAAGCCTTCATTCTAGCTCTTTAATTCATTTTTCATGGTTTTTTCAAATGAAAGCAAACATTCCTTAAACAAGTTTTCATCAAATGGCTTGATCTTCTTGCCCTTGCTCTAGTGATTGGATCATGAACCAACTCCTTAGCCTCTTGGTCATCCCAGTTCATATCAGGCTTCATCTTTGTTCTCAGATTGTAAAGGTTGTCAAAAATGTGTTTGAAGCAAAAGTGTCGAGTTGCAAAGAAAAGCAAGATTACAATCATTTTCCTTGTATTCAAAAAGATAGAATCCCTCTTCTTTAACTCCTTTAATTTCTCTATCAAACTAGTTGCTTTAGTTGGGGCATGCTTAGTCGAGATCATTTCACTCTTCTTCACCCAAATTCCCCAGCACTTATTAATTATACTCACTCAAAACAGCGAAAAAGTTAAAAAATCATTAGCTCAAGCGAATTGAGGTTCTTTTATAGTGAGTTTAAATGAAAAAGAAAGGAAATGACCAAATCCCTTAGCATGGAAGCACAAAAAGGGTACTAAGGATTGACTTTAAAAAGGGTAGGCAAGAAAAGAACAAAAGGTTCAATGATAAGACCATCATCTTCGGGGCCAACCTAGACTAGACCTTTTCACTTCAAAGCACGGAGACGACAAGTGTAAGGGCAAAAGCTTGAAAAGAAATCACTAGGTTAATCTTCTAAGATTCCTAGGCATTCTAATACTAATGAACGCTTGCAAGTGCAACAAAAACATTGATTTCATAAGAGTAGCAAGTAAGTGTGAATTTTAGTTCTATCAAGTCATACACCTTTTAAAGTTCCATAAAGGTCTTGCAAAGAAATCCCCATTGGTTTTGTGACAGAGGGAAAATATTTTTGGGTTTTTAAGGTTTACAATAGTGTAAAACTAAAAAGGGACGTAAAGAAAGAAATTTATTTTTGTATAATGTTTTCGCATAAGGAAAAGTAAAAAAAAAAAAAAACTTATGAAAAAGAAAATGTTTCTGAAAATTTCCAAAGTTTACGAAACGCCACTAACTACAAAAGAGAAACTAAAACAAAAGTGCAAAAGAACTTACAAGAAAAACGAGTCTTTTTGGATTTTTTTTATATAATGAAAATTAAGAAAATATTTTGGAATTTTTTTCAAGGATGTCAATTTTTTTTGAATATTTTGAAACTAAAACTAAAATAAAAGACTAAAAAAAAAAACAACTATTGTTAAAAAAATGCCCCCACACTTTGAACCATATTGTAACGCCCTACCCCGTAAGCACCTAGCATGACTTTAAAATTAAGAACATGATGAAAATAGAGTTTTGATCTATATGGTGGGATATAGTGTTTTTGGCACTTAGTAGTATTATGGGGATATTGAGGAATAGGAATAAAATTTTATTATTTTATTGAGGTTTTATTATTAAGGTTTATAAATGTCTTTAAGTGGATTTTTATTTTTAATACCTAGTATATTTATTTTAGAAATTTAAAATACTTGGCATTTTCATATAGGAATTAAAAAAAAAAAACTTAACAATTAAGAAAGTGAGCCACCTAGCCATCCACCTGCCACCATCCCGAATTTTTCCAGCCTTGAGCCGCCATTTTATCCCTATATATAGGCATGCAAGCAAATTGTTTTTCTTCATGCAATTTTCTCATCTTTGAGCATATATACATATACATATACATATACATATCATTTCCTTTTCTTGAATAAGAAAGACTAGGCAGCCAACTAAAGTAAGTTATTTATTGCATGTTTCGTTTCTTTTTTTTAGTTAGTTAGTTAGGTTATATATATGTATATATATAGTATATATTTATTTGTTTTCTTTAATATATAGTGAGATCTATTTCTAGTTAGATTATATATTTTTAAGCTAGTTATTTATTTTAAGATTTCAATATTTTAAATGGATTTTTTAGTATAAAGTATATAGTTAATTATGGTTTCTTGGGAGAGTATATTTTTTTTAGAGTATAGGATTTTTCAATCTTTTTAAAGAATTATATAAGTATATGTATTATTATACATCCTAAAGTTCATTTTATAAGATTTCGATATTATTTAGGGAATAGGATTATTTGATCGATACCCAGGTATTAAGTATTTTCGCATTATTATTTTGTAGGATTTTAGCACCAGATCTACATCCAGGTGAGTCCATAAACTCCATTTTATTTCAAATAGTACAAGACATATAAATACGTTTTTTTTTTAACCTTTACAAAATTTTGCTATTTTTGGAACGATATTTCTCAGCGTATTTTTGGAGATGTTCTCCCTAATGTGTTACGTGTTTCGTAGAAAAATGCATAGGAGCGGTGCTCCAAATAGGTGTCTCTTTTAAAACAGACTATTACGGTGGTGCATAAGAAGTTTGTTGTATGCAGGGTTTTTTTTCGGAAATATTTATATATTGAAAAATGTTTTAGCTTGAAAAGTTACGTACATGATATGCATGAATATAGATTTGGCATTGGCATAATTGTGAAATTGCATTAGCATGTGATGACTGGCGGATGAGGATTTTCTTTTGTATTCTGAAATGTTTATGACTTGAATATGTTATTATGGCCCATTGATTTGTAAATACATACGAAAACCTCATTCTGACCAAGATTAAAGTTTATTGATAATGAAGTGAACGGACGCATTAGCGGATTGCACTGTACATGGCTAGTCCCCTGTACTAGGGCCTCTTCCAATGACGTGGATGGGTTTTTGACTCTGAGGGTGGATCCACTTTAAGAGGGGCGTAGACCGCGGAGGGTGTGGCCCAATCGATCTATGTGGACACCGCATCATGCTCTACGGTGGGGTTCGACCGCCTAGTGGAGAGTCAGGAGGGGCTCGACACTGAGGTTGGTTCCAGGGCAGACCTGGTAGGTGCCCCAGGGATCTGTAGCCTGTTTTGACCAGTGTTATGGGAGTGCGGTTGTTTGTAATCGAGCGCTCGTATGTTGTTTGGCTGGTATTTGACTACAAGATGCCGGAACTTAGTTTCGATGGCCTCGTTTTGGGGATCCGGACTTTGTTGGTAGAGCCCCACTGTTGCATTACATGTTCTTTTAAAATTGGGGCATAGAGCTGCGCTGATGTGTCTTGATTCGCTCAGACTTCCCGGTTGCACTCGAAACCCTCATGTAGGTTCAGGTATCAGCTTTGTTAAAATAGCAAAGGAAATATTTTTCTTATAACATTGCATGAATTGTTTTGTAAAATGACATCGGCATGGTTTTAAAGAAATCACTACCGCACACACACACGTGGACTCACTGAGCGTTCGCGCTCACGTTTTTCCATATCATGTTTTCTTCTCAGATTAGCTTGGAACGGTCAGGAGTCCCGCGAGCCACTGAAGTTTTATGCCAAGAGTTTTTTGGATCAAATCTCCCCGGAAGGGTATAGATTTATGTGTTATCTTTTTAGACTCGAATCGTCTGTAGAGTTTTTTTTTATGTTTTATGTAAGTTGTTGATGTAAGATTACTTTTGTGTTTATTATAAAACGGAAATGAGAAGTTTTTTTTATCCTGTGTTTGAGCGCACCGGTAGTATCTAATTTACTTCAGTATTCCGCGTACTTTGTGTATACCTGTTAGTGTTGTTCATGGGTTTTGTTTTAGTGTGGAACTTATAATTTAGTGCCGAGAGGCACGCAGATGCCCTACTTAGCCGCAGTTGACCTAGTGGCAGGGTTGGGGGCATCACACATATTGTCCTCAATGTGGGGTTGGGACTAGGCCTGTAAACGCGGCAGGTCTATACTCGTTTTTTGTGGGTAAAGTTTAAATTTTATACCTGCGGACCCGTACCCGTACCCATACCCGTATTGATTCTGTTATATGGGTCTGGACAGGGTATGATGATGCCCAGACCTGTATACCCGTATTAAAAAATAATATATATTTATATATATTATTTATATATTATATTATATTAATATATAATTTATAAATTTTTATATTGTAATTTATATTATATTATATATATATATTATATTATATATTATATATATATATATGATATTAATACCCATTGATGTGAGTTTTTTTATCTTTAACTACATATTCATAATTATCTCTATTTTACATACACTTGTAATATATACTCACTTCTATATTTCTTTTGTAGCAGACAAATAGGATCAAGCGGTATCCAAAATCCAAATGCTTTGATTAATATATTGTATTGAACTAGAACTTTTATTCTTATTGGATTAAATGTACTATGAAGATTTTGTGTATATTTGAACTTTTAATCATTTGAATTAGAAATGTTAAATGATTGTATTTGTTAAAGAAATTTTGAGGAGATTATGTTAATCATGTTAAAATTTTTATTTTAGGATTATACATTGTTTTATATATTTTTGTTTAATAGGGAAAAAATAAAAAAATGTCATACGGGTACGGGTATACCCAGACCCTACCTGGACCCTAGAGGGTCGGGTCTGGGTAAGAAATTTTAGACTTGGAGGGTATGGGTTCGGGTATGGAGGTACCCTGAGGGTCTGGACCCGTTTACAACCCTAGTTGGGACCAAAGAAAAGTAACCAAAAAAAGATAAAGACCAGAAAAACCAAGTAAAAACATGCATGGGAAGCCATCGCAAAGATAAAAAATTGCAAGCAAATAAGCGAAGAAATCCCCACAAGTATACAAAACAAAAGAAATAAAGAACGGAACAGGAAAAACACATATAGCAACAAAAAAGGAAGCAATCCCTCAAGACCAGAAAATTAAAAGATAAACATTGAAAAACCTTAGAAGGGGGGGGGGAGGGAAGGGGAGAGGAAGGGTGAATAAGGTTCTTGGCTAATTTGAAAACTTTTTGAATAATTTTTTAATATAAACCTCTGATTTTATTTGAAGAAGAATTTAATAACACTTTTTAATAAAATGCTTAGCCAAACAAATTCTTTTTTATAAACGAGTATTAAACTTTAAACATAAAAGTAAAAGTAAACCACAAGGAAAAGAGACAAAGAATTTATAGTGGTTCACTCTCTCAATAGAGCTACATCTACTACCTTGGGACTCAACTCAAGCATTTCACAATCCACTAATTTCAAGTTTTTACACACAACACAATGAGGATCACCCTTCAAGGTTTTGCACTCAAACCTCAATGTTTACAAAACACAACAATATATCAATTATCAGAGGATCATCCAAAGGGTTTTTCGCAAACCTTTGATCACAAGATAAAATAGAAGAGTAAGGATGGAACAATGTTACCAAATAAGCTTAAGAAGAGAAAGATACAACACAATATTTGTTTCTACAAGCTCCTCTTGTTCTCCTTCTTTGAAAGATGATAAAAAATTTAGCTCCAAGGAGATTTTCTTTTTGTAATTGTAGGATAAAGAAGATTAGAAAAGTGTTCTTTAAAACTATTTAAATGTGCTTTAAATGGTCTTCAAATTTTTAGCATTTACTGCTGATAAAAAATCTCTATTTATATGTGAAGGAAAAAACTAGCCGTTACTGTCTGTAACCATTAAATTTTTAACAGTAAAAATAAAAAACTGGACGACCAGTTTGTAAATCCGAACGTCCGATTTCTAAAACTGAACGTCCGATTTCCTTGTAAGAGGAAAATCGGATGAGCCCTTTTTAAAATAGGAAGACAGATTTTTGTTTTACAAAAAACAATCGGATGACCCTTTTTAAAAAATGGAAGATCGATGTTTCTACAGCTTGGAAAATCGGACAACTAATTTTTCTTTTCCTTTGGAAAATCAGATGACCCCTTTTTGAATATGATAGAAAAATTTTAACAACCAGTTTTCCTTTCAAAAAACTGTAGACTTTCCTTCACATTTCAAAACATGTATTCTTGATACTTTTTAAAATAAGTAAACATTCAAAAACATCAAAAACTTTATCAAGAATACTTAGTTTTTCATGTATAGTTTGTAAAACCTACTTCTTCCAAGGAGCTACCATACTTGATCAAATATCAAAGAGATGAGTTCGGGAGTTTTACAAAGTTACCTTAAGGATACCCCTAACTAATCTTCTTGTCTTCAAGGTGTTCAACTTGATCACTTCATCTTCATAAACTCTTGTTGTCTTGAGTGATCTTTTGCTTCTATGAGATTACCCTTGAGACTTCTCTTGTGCATATTTTGTTCTTCTATATAAAACTATTTCTACTTAACACAAAGCATAAGTTAATCATAATCGAAACATTATAAATGTGCCCTTAGGGCTTACAATCTCCCTTTTTTGATTATGAAACACAAAGATGCAAGATAGTGATTATATAGAACAAAAGAACAAGTTTTAGCCAGAAGAATGCTTTAAAATATCAACATTTAGAGCCAAGCATAAAAATGAGAGAGAAAGAACTCCTCCTTTCATTTTGAAAGCAAGCCAAGGTTTAAGAAATGGTTTAGAAAGTTATAGCTCCCCCTAAAAGCATGCTTCATAATAACTATGGCATCAAAAAAATATCATCAAGAGAACTCAAGGCCATATAAGCAATAAGGCATAATGCATAGCACTTTATGCAACTCAAGTATGTTGCCAACACAATTTAAAACATCAGGGCAGCACAACTCAAGTTATCAAAATAATTTTCAAAAAAGCATACGCATCTCATAATTTCTCCCCCTTTTGTCATAAATCAAAAAGCACAAGGACTATAAGGGATGATTGAAACAAGGATCAAGGAAACTCTCATCATTAAGATTTTATTATAGAGTTTCAAACTAATCAAAAGAGATCATAGAAACAAAGCTCATTGAAACTAATCAAAAAGCATAAAACTTCATAAGCACCAAGGTTATAGGCAAAAGTAATTCAAATCAAAATAAAGGAAGTTCAAAGTTTGAAACTAAACAAAAAGAAACAAAGACCAATAAAATTAGCATGTTACTCCCTTTTCATCATCTCTTCAATGTCCTTCACCTCTATCCCTTGCTTCCAATCTCATAACCCTCTCTTGGATGCCAGATATTTTTCTATCTAATGCATCGAAGTGACTGTTCATAGATGCTTGCAAGGAAGCTATCATATCCATGATTTGACTGAAATTAGCATGTTACTCCCTTTTCATCATCTCTTCAATGTCCTTCACCTCTATCCCTTGCTTCCAATCTCATAACCCTCTCTTGGATGCCAGATATTTTTCTATCTAATGCATCGAAGTGACTGTTCATAGATGCGTGCAAGGAAGCTATCATATCCATGATTTGACTCATGCTTCCAGATGATGAACCTTCTTCGGCTCTTTCTTGTCATTTATTTTGCCTTATTTCCCTTCCATGAGTTTCTTCCTCCGGTTCTTCTTCACTTTCATCTTCCTCCAAATTCATCTCTTCTTGTTCCTCATCTCCTTCATCATCTTCATTGTCTTCATCACTTTCATCTTGTCCACCTCTAACTAACATCCCTTCCTCATTTCTTTCAAATCCCATCTTCTTGAATGTATGCTTGTTGTAGATTTTTCCTGCTCTAATAGGATCACCAATTCCAACAAAGTTGAATAAAAAGTATTGAAAGATCTTTGTAAGGAAGCAACCATATGGAAAATATTTGGTGGAAGATGATTGAGTAGCTAGCATGTGTTCTATGGCTATATAACCAAAGTTCATTCTTCTATGCTCATGAAGTGCTAGCATGACAAAGGAATGCATGTTTGTGATGGATGACTTATGACCAACCTTGGGGGTGATGATGTTTGAGATCATATGATGGAGTAATTTACCATAGACATCAAGCTTGTTCACATTTCTATCATGTCTTTTGAGTACCTCTCCCTTTGTAAATATCTCCTCAAATCTTCTTTCACTATACAGGTTAGGGTCATAACACTTCTTATTCTTTGTGTAAAATCTTATACCCTCTTGAGGAGTTTCTAATATATTATTCAACAACCTATCATCAAAAGCAATGTCCCTTCCACCAACCCTAGAGAGTACCCATTGATGGGTTATATTTCCAACTTTTTGAGCTCTACCCTTATGAAGATTTGTATAAAACTCATAGATCATTTCAAGGAAATATAATTCATCAACCGTTAACATAGATCCCCAACCATTTTCATCAAAGAGATTAGGAATGATTTCTATACCTCCCATGTCATTCAAATCCACTCTATGGCCTGGAACAATTTTTCTTCTTTTCCTTGTCCATTCTTCAAAGTTTGTTGCTTCTCTCACAAAAATGAATCTGTCTGGAACACTAACTCTAGATGGCACCCTTTTCCTTTTCCTATTCTTCTTCTACTGCTTCCTCCTTCTTCAACATTCTCACGTCTACCATTGTTTACATTCTTCACTTTCACCATTTTGGAGGATTTTGAATTTAGGGTATGAAGGTCTTTGAATCTGAAAGTTTCAGATAGAAATGTTAGAGAGAGAGAAAGAAAACTGAATAGTTTTCTTGATTGAGAAAGAAAGTAACTGAAGATTTTTGAGAAGAAAAGTGAGAATCGGACTTTGAAAATGGTCGGGCTTTGTTAGAGAGAAAACTTTCAGAAGAGAGAGTGCGCGAGAGTTGTAAAAAAGGTCTTCTAGTTTTAAAAACGCAGAACCCGACATTTTAAGAAAAAATCAGTTGACCGATTTTTGAAAACGATCGTCCGGTATTCTTAAACCAAGAAATCAGTTGTCCGATTTTGTAGTCCGAATCTCAGCTTTTTGTGAAGAAAATTTTTGACATTTTCAAATGGAAAACGGATGTTCGATTTTTTAAATGATCGTCCGATTTTGTAATCCGATTTTCTAGGCTTAAGAATAAAGAAGAAGAAGAAATCTGAAAACTAAAAAAACACACATTAATCATGGAATTTTCCAATACCAAGCAATTTTATCAAATAACAAAAGCGTTATTCAGAAAGGGGTTTTGTAAAGATGTCAGCAATTTGATCTTCTGTGCAAATATAGTTTAAACAAACATCTCCTTTTGCAATATGGTCTCTTACAAAATGATGTTTAATTTTCAATATGTTTAGTTTTTGAATATTGTATAGGTTTTACAAAAAAGATTTATTGCACTTGTGTTATCACATAAAATAGGTATGTTTTCAAAATCAAAACCAAAATCAAGTAAAGTGTACTTCATCCAAAGTATCTGAGCACACCAATAATCAGCTGCGATATATTCTGCTTCAGCGGTCGATAAGGATACACATAATTATTTCTTGATGTACCAAGATACTAAGCATCCTCCCAAGAATTGACAATTTCCCTTTCTACCTCTATACCGTTTTTCATCAACCTTTTTACCTCTTTCAACTTTATCAAGTTTCAAAGATGAGCTCATTGGAGTTCCTATGCCTTTTGCGTCGCTCATCCCAAATCTCTTGAGAAGTTTTGTGTACTTCTCTTGATTGATGAAGATGCCTTCTTTAGTTTGTTTGATTTGTAGTCCAAGAAAGTAGGTTAATTCTCCCATCATGTTCATTTCAAACTCTTTTTGTATAAGAGAGGAAAATTCTTCACATAAAAAAATATTAATAGCACAAAAAATAATATCCTCAACATTAATTTGGACAAGAAGAAGATCATTGTTACAAGAGGTTTTGGTAAAAAGAGTAATGTCCACCACACCTCTTGAAAAATTGTTTGAAAAAAGAAAACCACTTGATTTTTCATACCAAGTTCTTGGAGCTTATTTTAAACCATAGAGTGCTTTTGAAAGTTGTAAACATAATTTGGAAATTTTTCATGTACAAAACCGGGAGGTTGTTCGACGTAAACTTCCTCCTCAATATCACTATTTAAAAAAGCACTCTTAACATCTATTTGAAAAAGATGGAATCCTTTAAAACAAGCAAAAGCTAAAAGCATCCTTATGGATTCAAGTCTAGCAACCGGAGCAAAAGTTTCATCAAAATCTATGCCCTCTTCTTGATTGAATCCTTTGGCAACAAGTCTAGCTTTGTTTACAATAACTTCTCCGGATTCATTTAGTTTATTTCTAAAAACCCATTTTGTGCCAATGGTGGGGTGATCATGAGTTCTTGAGACTAAAATCCAAACTTTGATTCTTTCAAATTGATTTAATTCCTCTTGCATAGCAATAATCCAAAACTCATCACACAAGGCATCATCTATATATTTAGGCTCAATTTGAGATAATAAGGCAAAGTTGTCAATAAAGTACCTTCTTGTTCTTACCCCTTGTGATACATCACCAATGATTTCATCCTTGGAATGTCCGTTTGGATATATCACATCTTGAGGAAGATTTTAAACTTCTTGATCATTTTCTTGTTTCTCATCAATCTCTTCTTCTTTCTTAGCATGTTCCTCCATTGCTTGAGTATACAATGGTTAGTAGCTCAAAGAATTATCTATGTCATCATCATCCTCTTTCTTTTCAAAAAAGTTAGATTCATTGAAGTTTACATGAATTGACTCTTCAATACACAGTTCTTTTGTTGTAAATTCTATACGCCTTTTTTTTTTGAAGAGTAACCTAAGAAAAATTCCCTCCTTAGATTTTCTATCAATCTTACCAAGATTGTCCTTGGTGTTTAAGATAAAGCATTTACATCCAAAAACTTTGAAATAGCCAATTGAGAGGGTTTTGTTGAAAATGAGTTCAAAAGCAGTTTTCTTTAAAAAGGGTCTCAAAAGAACACAATTCATTATGTAGCACCCGGTGTTACGGCTTCGGCCCAAAAATATTTTAGTAGAGAGTTTTCACAAAGCATTGATCTTGTCATTTCTTGTAAAGTACGGGTTTTCTTTCTGCAACACCATTTTGTTGTGGGGTTTTAGCAGCCGAAAAATTGTGTTATACCAAAATCATCACAAAGTTTTGTAAAATCTTGGTTGTTAAATTCTCTCCCATCATCACTTCTCATGGAGATCAATTTACAATCAAGGGAGGTTTGGACATTTTTGAAAAGTTTGAAAAATTCTTGAAATGCCTCATCCTTTTGGCTTAAGAATAAAGTCCAAGTAAATCTTGAGAAATTATCTAGTATAACAAAAGCATACCTATTACCACCAAGACTAGTGGTCTTCATTGGTCCAAATAAATCCATGTGAGTGAGTTCTAAGGGTTTTGAAGTGGAAATCATTTTCTTTGGTTTAAAATAGGTCATAATTTGTTTTCCAAATTGGCAAGCATCACAAAGTTTAGTTTTCTCAAAATGTAGTTTTGGTAATCCTCTAACAAGTTCTTTTGAAGAAAGTTGTTTCAGTAAATCCATACTAACATGTCCAAGCTTTCTATGCCACAAAATACATCATCATCATGAACCGAGAGACATTTTAAACTTTGAGAACTAAGATCTTCAAGATGAAAGACACAAACATTTCCAACTCTTTTTGCAACAAAAATAGTTTTGTTTTCATGCTTATCAATGATAGAAGATGAATTACTTTCAAAGACAACTTTGTACCTATTATCACACAATTGACTAATACTAAGCAAACTAAACTTTAAACCATCAATTAAAAGAACATCCTTAATAAAAGAAGAGGAGCCATTACCAATGTTACCTATACCAATGATCTTTCCTTTCTTCTTATCTCCAAAGGTAACGAAGCCACTTTTGGTCTTCTTAACCTTACTAATAAGGGATGCGTCACCGGTCATGTGCCTTGAGCAACCACTATCCAAATAGCACTTAGTTGAGCTTGATTTGTGTACCTACAATAGAGGAAGTAGAAATGAATTTTGGTACCCATATCCTTTTTGGTCCATGAACGTTAGTTGAATTTTCTTTTATATTCCAAATGGTTTTTACTCCCTTTTCAATTTTTCTTTTTATAAAACATTTTGTGACTTTATGACCACTCTTTTCACAATAAGTGCAACAAAGGTGTGAGGGGGATGAGGAAGCTTTTACAAAATGTGTTTGGTTAGAGAAAATATTGGAATGATTATATCTAATACCATATTTGTCAAAAGGTGATCTTTGAGAAACAATAAGCTTTTAAAAATTTTATTTTCCTTTTGTAAACTTTTCAATACATATGGTGAGATCACTCGCCTTTTTCTTCAAATCATTGTAATCTTCCATGCATTTTTCAAGAGAGACGACTTTTCCACAAAGATTTTTGTTTTCTATAAAGAGTTTTTGAAATTCTATTTTTGAGAGGTCCTTTCCTTTTTCAAAACTTCTAAGGATTCAAGAAGAGTTTTGTTTTCACAAACAAGTTTTGAATTATCATTTATTAAATTGTCAATCTTATTTTTTAACTCCTTGTCCTTGACATAGACTCCCGTCCTCTAATAACATGAGGATGCTACATTGGGACTTAGCCGGGATAGCTCAGCTGGTAGAGCAGAGGACTGAAAATCCTTGTGTCGCCAGTGCAAATCTGGTTACTGGCACATGATTAATTTAGATGAGTCTCTCTTCCATATATTAATTGATTCTGGCGGGTCTTGCTTCCGAAGAAGCTCTATTGATTGGTTATGGAGATTGACGGGGCTCGAACCCGCAACTTCTACCTTTACAGGGTGGTGCTCTGGCCAATTGAACTACAATCCCGGGGAAACAATTAATCATACATTTCAATGAGCATAGAATTAGGATCATCATCATCATCATCATCATTATAAAGAAAATTACATAAATTTGAGGGTGAAGATTGTACCTCATTTTCTAATGCCATGAAGCACATGTTGGTATTTTCTTCTTCTTCACTTTCACTTGAGTCTTGACCCCAAGCTCCTATCAGACCTTTTTCTTTCTTCTTTGTCTTTAATTCCTCATGAGTGACTTATGGTAATTTCCACATTTCATGAGACGAATCGCATCCTCTCACTCTATTGTACTCGTCTGCATCTAATCTACAACTTAATATGTTCATAGCTTGAAAACTTAGAGTCATCTTTCTGGAGTCAAGCTCATCGAATTCTTCAACCGCCTTGACTCTTCCATCCTTTTTAGGAGAAAAAGGACTTTTCTTTACAATGCTCCAAAGATCAAAGTTAATAGAGCAAATATAAATTCTAATTCTTGACTTCCAAAAAGTATAATTAGTGTCATTAAAAAGATGAGGTCTATTTGTAGAAGAGCCTTCTACATAAGGTTGGTTTGAAATACTAATATTTTATAAAGATCTTTTGCTTCTTAGGATATTAAGCCTTTGAAAGAAGACCTACTCTGATACCAATTGAAAAACCTTAGATGGGGGGTGAATAAAGTTTTTGGCTAATTTAAAAACTTTTTGAACATTTTTTAATATAAACCTCCGATTTTGTTTGAAGAAGAGTTTAATAACCCTTTTGAATAAAATTCTTAGACAACAAAATCTCTTTTAATAAACAAGTATTAAACTTTAAACATAGAAATAAAAGGCAAACCACAAGGAAAAGAGACAAAGAATTTATAGTGGTTTACTGTCTCAATAGAGCTAAGTCCACTACCTTGAGGCTCAACTCAAGGACATCACAAATCCACTATTTCAAGTTTTTACACACAACACAGTAAGGATCACCCTTCAAGGGTTTTGCACTCAAACCTCAATGTTTATACAACACAACAATACAACAATTACCAAAGCATCACCCAACGAGCTTTTCACAAACCTTTGATCACAAGATAAAATAGAAGAGTAAGGATAGAACAATGTTACTAAATGAGCTTGAGAAGAGAAAGAGAAAACATAATATTTGTTTCTATAAGCTCCTCGTTTTCTCCTTCTTTGAAAGATGATAAAAAATTTAGCTCCAAGGAGATTTTCGTTTTGTAATTGCAGGATAAAGAAGATTAGAAAAGTGTTCTTTTAAGCTATTTAAATATTCTTTAAATGATTTTCAACTTCTTAGCATTTACTGTTGATAAAAAATCTCCATTTATATGTGAAGGAAAAAACTAGTTGTTACCATCTGTAACGGTTAAATTTTTAATAGTAAAAATAAAAAACCGGATGACTGGTTTCTAAAAACGGACGACCGATTTCCTTGTAAAAGGAAAATCAGATGAGCCCTTTTTAAAATAGGAAGATCGATTTTTGGTTTACAAGAAAAAATCGGATTAAAAAATGGACGACCGATTTTTCTACAACTGGAAAAATCGGACGATCGATTTTAAAGTAGGACGACCGATTTTTCATTTCCTTTGGAAAAATCTGATGGCCCCTTTTTTGAATATGATATAAAAACTTTTACAACCGATTTTCCTTTCAAAAAAATGTAGACTTTCCTTCACATTTCATAACATGTATTCTTGATACTCTTTAAAATAAGTAAACATTCAAAAACATCAAAAACTCAAGAATACTTAGTGTTTCATGTATAGTTTGTAAAACTTATTTCTTCCAAGGAGCTACCATACTTGATCAAAAATCAAACAGATGAGTTAGGGAGTTTTACAAAGTTACCTTAAGGATACCCCTAACTAATCTTCTTGTCTTCAAGGTGTTCAACTTGATCACTTTATCTTCATAAACTCTTGTTGTCTTGAGTGATCTTTTGCTTCTATATAGATTACACTTGAGACTTCTCTTGTGCATCTTTTGGTTTTCTATATAAAACTATTTCTACTTAACACAAAGCACAAGTTAATCATAATCAAAATATTATAAATGTGCCTTTAGGGCTTACAAACATAAAGAATACAAAGGAAAAGGAGAAGAAAACTCCCTCACTATGACCATATCTGCTTTCCCACAGCTGCTCGATCCCTACTCTGGCAAGAAATGGCTACAAAGCCAGGTAAGCATAACTTCCTGGTGATTGATCGATGCTCGTTGATGCACCAACTCATTTGCGTATCAGTGGGAGGACTTGACTAGCTCCGCTAATTGAGCTCCATGCGCATCTCGTGTCAGGCAGAATTGCTCAAAAGCGTCCGGCATCTACGTCTGGAAGGCTCCCATAGAGGCGGCCTCAGGAGCGTCTTCATCTGAGGAATGGTTGGGTTCATCATCAGTAGACTCCTCATCAATTGGCTAGGAGGATGATTCCCCGAGGCCGTCCGGAATGTTTCTTGGTAGACCGAATCTTGAAGGCATTACCTCTGTGCTGATCCTCCACCCTCGGGGGTATGCACTTTTCCTACTTCTTGTCCTTGGCGAATCACAGTTTTTGAAAGTGTCAAAAGCGATAACATGCGGGCGCCCCATAGATTCTCACTGCTCGACTCTAAAGTCGATAGTGTAAGCCTGAAAAACAAGGGAAATTAGCACAGGATAATGATACACACGTGTTTTAGTAGTATCACAATTAGTATTATGCATAACATGATCCAGACTTTATCATGTAATGATCCAGAATTCGACCTCACTATGCCCATCCCCCTTCTGCATTAAGGTATACCTAAAGAAATAAACTAGAGCTTGGGATAAAAGTTTCAAGAAGTCATCCCCGTGAAGGATTCTTCTCCTATCTCCAAGACGAGGACGAATCTTAAGCCGACTAGATGTCATTGCATAACTCTAGTCTAGGTCCTCTTGTATGGTTTTTTTATTGGAATCTACGGTGACCGTATTTCTCTCGATCCTGATGCCAAGAATGGTCACTATAAACGTCTTATAAAAAATAATGCAAACCCCCTTAACCATGGATTTATTGGCAAGAAAGGCTTAAAGGGGTCAAAGAAGGCCCAACCATCATTTCTAGGATCAACTAAAACTAGATACAAAATCGCCTCAAGGTGTGGAAAGACAAGTTCTAGAATATGCTTGAAAATAAATCACACAGACAATTTCCCAAGATTTTCAAAGTATTTATCTACTTCACCGACACTTGTAGGACATAATAACCATCAATTCATAGAGCATAAATGATAGAAAGATGACAAGTCGAACCGAGCATTTTGCGTCATCAAAATTTCCAAAATGTCAATGCAACTTATTTCCATGCTATCACATTATGATAAAAAAAAAAATAAAGAAAATCTTTTTGGGTTTATGAAAAATAAAAGAAAAAAATACTTTTGGGTTTTTGAAAAATAAAAGAAAAAAAATCTTTTTACCTTTTTGTAGTTTTTCCCATTTTCTTTTAAAATTTTCAATTTTTTTTGGTTCTTTTCCAAATATAAGCAACCTAATACACAAAACTAACTGAAACTAAAAGTACGAAGGATTGATGTGAAAACACAATAAACAATCCCCCATACCTAAAATTACATTGTCCTTAATGTGGGAGTAGACTAAACTAGACATAAAAAACCCCAATCAAAAAGAAAAATAAACACAAAGCATAAAAACAAATCAAACCAACAATCCTAACTAAAAATTAGCATATGGAAAGTATGGAAAAAATATAAAGTGAGAGAGGGGAAGAGAAAACTCCCGAAACGGTGGGACCGTTTGTGCCGCTGCCACTGCCGCTCACCCCTTCATCTTGGAAGAAACGTTCGTACATCTTTGTCATCATGAAATGTTGAGGGGCGAGCATCTCATCATGGCGTTCTAGAGTATTCGTGATTTCTTTCAATTGATCGCCGTGTTGAATATGCTGAATTTGTATTTGTTCGATCGATGCTAGGACCGATACTTGGATCTCTTTATCGTCCTCGGCACTTTCCCCTTCTTCTAGCTCCTCCTCCTCTTCTTCTTCCGCTATAGATGAATAAGTGGAGTGGCCGTTT
This sequence comes from Catharanthus roseus, assembly GCA_028651295.1. NCBI lineage: Eukaryota > Viridiplantae > Streptophyta > Magnoliopsida > Gentianales > Apocynaceae > Catharanthus > Catharanthus roseus. The sequence goes on along the minus strand of JAPQWS010000159.1, from coordinate 35,337,470 downwards.
TATCTACTCAAAACTGCTTCTAGAAAATGTATCACCGGGGACAATGTTGGCGTCAGTTGTGGTTTTCGCTGCTCACCTAAATCATCAACATAGAAATAATGAAAAATATCGGTGAGAAGCAAAGAGAAACCAAAGAGTCCGCTATCTTTTTGCATACCCATATTATCACGCATGCAAGATATAATTACAGAAGCCAAAGAAACGTGCACATGAGATATCATCTTATTCACAATGTAGATATCTATCGAACGTAATTCATTGCGAGTCTGCTTCGACCTAGGCATAAGGTAATTGCCAATAAGGATAGAAACAACTTTTAGTCTAGGACTTTAATCATTAGAATCGATATGTTTCTCCTTCTCCCAAAATTTTATTGATGTCGGATTCCAATATGATGAAATGCCTCATGAAAGTCCCACTCAATAACCTCAAGGATCTCTCGAGTGGTGAAGCCTAAAGTTAGACTATTGCCCTCGTTGTTGATGGCTGCTATATGAGCAAGTAAAGCTCGGTCAAAGTAAGTGAGGGTTCCCTTAACAGTGGTTTCTATAGTAATGTCATCCTTATGGCTTGTTTAAGTCATGTTTGAATAAAAACACTTTCACCAACATCAGTTAATATGTCCCTCTCATCCCGATCATATTCTGGCACTCCGTATCATTAAAAAGATTCAAATGAGTAGCTTGCTATCTAGGAGGGCGTCTACAGTTTGTTTGGCTACCATTTGGTTCTTTTTTCGTTTATTGTACCAGGCAAGGTTACTAGCATTAAGGAATTGCTTGGGAAAGGGAGGTAGGAATGGTTTGAGTTCATCATATAAAGTCAAAACTACTTTAACACGTTTGGAAGTGGTAGTGTTAAGAGGCATTTTAATGGTTGGTTGGAATTTTAACTCAAGTACTCCCTAAATAAAAGTTTTAAACATACTTCCCTTCTTAGTTTCTACCAACACCCTAGCTAACACCAAAAATTAAATCTCAGTAACAACACAAAGCCACAAAACAACAATTTCCCAACAACGATGCACAAGAACAAAAACCACAAAAAATGACACGACATAAAGATAAATAAAAGCAAAAAATAGACAGCAGCGAACGTTAGTTTGTAAACCTAAATAGTATATCCGTTTAGAGTAAACAAAAATCGGTATACCTAATATGAATCCCTAATTTTATTGCAAACTGAATCTACCACCATGATAGAAATTATATATATCCCTTGCAAGCTTGGAATAATGGTCCTCTTGTTTGCTCTTTTCTTCTATCCTTTTCCATGATGGATTAGACCAAGTATACTCCATTTATTTCTTACTTAGACCTGCACAAAAAGGATAGAAAACAAAAAGGACCTCCCATCAGTCCCTTAGTGTTTACTCTCTTGAAGATGATCACTCATTTCGCTCGTGTTTGCTCTCTTTAAGGCTTTTGATAAATAAGCTCACCCTCTTGCTTTTTTCTCAACACTTAACTAACAAGGCTCTTTAGATCTTTCAAACTCCTTTACCAACTCAATCAAGAGAATCAATCAAAGCAAGTATCACAATCAATGCACTTAGTTGGAAATAAAAGAGTTCACAGAAGCAATTTATCAAACACTTGAGGTGTAAAGAATTTCAAGAGTTTGTCTATGGAAATGAGCCAATAAACATAATTGATCTTCCAGTAAAGAATATGAACACACAAGAAAGGAATTAGAAATCAAATTCAAACAAATTCAGAGCAAACTAAGCTAACAAAGAAATAAAGAGTACTAAGAAAATAATTTTCCAGAAAAAAAGGAGATGATGACACGCTGTAACAAAAATGCAATAACTCCACTAATACTAACCCAAATTTAGTCAAGAAAGTTCACAAAGTTTTCTCACTTGAAGAGGATGAATTTAGGCACCAATGTCGAATGCATTGAAGCAGTATAACACAAGATATGATCGGTTTAAATTCACATAGTTTTTCTAAAATTGAGATCTCAAACACCTTTAGGTTTTCAATTGAATTGATCTAGTACATGAACTCCAAGTCAATTCAAATAAGTTTATATAGAAGCAAAACTTGATGAGGATGATATTAAGCACAAATTTCGTCCAATTTGGAAAACATAACAAGAGATATAATAAGATTAAGCAGCAAGTTCTCAACAACCGAACATTCTGGATAGATCCGAAGTTTTCATCCAATTGAACAATCAAATCAACTCCAAATTGAGTAAAACTTAATTGAATTGATCCCCAACTCATAAGATTTTAGATCCATCACAAATTTGGAACACTATTTCGCAAATAACAATCAATTTCAGTCTCTTGTTTTGACAACAATTTTTTGTACGAATTTGCTTTTGCATGATCCTCATTATTGTTTTCATAGATCATCATGTATCTTTTTTTTTCAGCGAATTTAACACAAATAAAATGTAAGTGGACCTTCAATTGGAGGTTTCTCTGATAAAAATTTTATGTAAATTCCCAAATTTATATGAATAAACTAAGGATCATTCGAAAAATTCCAGAGGAGCAACTAGAGAATTGAAGAAAGCCTAGTTGAAGCTTCAATTGAGGAATTTCGGAGTTAATTAAAAGGTTTGGAAGAGCTTTAAGACTTCCAAGATTCATTCAAGTCATAAGAAGCTCAACGGAATGAAACTAGAATCTCCCAGCCATTGTAGATGACAAAAGAAGCAAAGAGGGGAAGAAAACAGAGGTTACCATCGATGGTAGCTTTCTTGACAAAAGGGAAGCTTGAAGAGTGCACTACCGGCGAGGGTAGGTTTACCCTACCGTCCGCAGTTGGTCTCGGATTAATTTCTTTAAAATGGACAATTTAGTTAATTTTTTATTAAATCTTGGTTTCTTATTTTCCAAGCTTGTAATTAACTTTTATTAGACGGTTAATTAGGTACTTTTAATATTCATTAGATTTTAGGAAGAGGAGTAGGTTTTCTATATAAATACCTACTTATGCCTCCTCTTGTAATGAACTTTGATGATGAATGATATATCAAATTTCAGAGTTTTCTCTTAGGGTTCTTAAGTTTTAAGGCTTTCTCTTTGAACTTCATCTAGGTTTGATCGTTCCTTAAATTTATTTTATTGACTACTTGGATTGGGTTGATCCAATGGTTCTTAATTTGATCACATATCCTAATTTTATTATAATCACATCCTTGTGATTTATTCTAGAGCTTAGCTCTTCTTCAATTGATCTAATTGGGTAGTGGGTAACCAGTCCCATTCTTTTATCAATTGAGGAAAAGATCTTCTTTATATAAATATGTTCATAGTTTGGGTTGAATTATAGGTGGGTATTGTTGAAGGAGATCAAATCCTATTGAACACAAAAGGTCCTTGGGAGGTTTGATTGAACGCTTTTGATCTTTGCACGATAAGATTCATATAATTTGGTATCAGAGCCACCTTCAAAGTAAGCTCTATTTGTTTTTAACTGCGGTAATATTTGTGAAAAAGAGGAGTATATGATGATCTATACAACATACATGTAGATCATGAAAATTCTCAGATAGAAATAGTGATGCAAGAAGAATTGGCTTGTTCCAAAGTATTATTAAGTTGTTTTGGAAACTATTTATATTTATCTCATCTGCTGTGAGTTAGGAATCGTTTGAAATTGGTTTCACTGAATTTGGACTTTATTTGATAGATCAAATTAATAAAAACGTTCGATCTATCCAGAAATCGAAACTGTTTGGAAAATGTGGATTAATATGTTAATATCTTCCCTTATAATTATCTAATTCAAACGAAATGCGTACTCAAATTTATCGTCATCGTGCTGCGCTTCTTTCTAAACTAATTTCACTTGATTTAGATTTGTAATGTGTGAGTAATTGCCGATTTAGCCACAGGGTGTCAGCAATCCCTATTTTCTGGAAATTTTTGTTTAGTACTCCTACTTTTTTGTTTAGCCTAGTTTTATTTTGCATAGTTGTTTTTTGAATCTAATTACATTCTTCCAGTGTTTAAACTTCTTTGTGTGATCAAATTAATTTTGATTGGTTCTAATTGCTCTTGGATTTTTTTTGAAACTCTTGCACTACAAGTGTTTGAAGAAATCTCTCTTTGAACTTCTTTAATTCCTAAACTAATTGTTCAGTTAGAAATTATCTTCAGTTGATTGCCTTTGATGATTCTAGGGGAGGAATTTGAAGACTCAAAGAACTCTTGTAAGTTTAGAGTTTGAGAAAAGGCAAGAGGGTGAGCTTACTGTTATAAAAGCCATAAGAGAGTTAAACATGAGATAATCGAGTCATCATGAAAATAGTGAATACACTTAGGGAGTGATTGTGAGGTCCTTCTTTTGTTATGTTTTATGTTAATATGCAGGTTTAATCATGTCTATGGAAGCTTAAATGCCTACTCATTAGAATGAATGAACTAGTGGAAGTTCTCATTCCAATTTAGATCCTATGAAGATTATCATGCAAGAGCTTCAACTAATGAGAAATGCCATGAAGTAAATGGGAGGGAACATTACTAATTTTTCTATGGAGCATGGATATCAAAGCAACATTGGAGTACTCGTCACTTCTGGTACTCAATGGGGATATTTTAACTTCTCTCCTCTTGCTAGATCTTATGAGCATAATTCTTATGATTGCTATGAGGGTAGTAGACTTGGAACTAAAAATGGTCATAATGATAGAACTTATAATAGAGTTCCAAGGAATGAAGTTAGAAATAATGGGAATTACGTAAATATGGATGGGAGGTTCCATAAAAGAAGAGGTGATTAGAGGGATATTATGATAGTTATAGCTATGGAGGGTATAGTTGTGGAAGAAGTTCTCAAACTTTGGAAACTACATCAAGACCTCTTAGTTACAACAATTTGAAATTACCTTTTTTCTGGGACAATTTTAGTCCATATGATTATGAAGAATAGGAGCGAAAGTAGAATCATTGTTCTATTCCTATGGCTTAAGAAAAGAAGAAAAGTTTCATTGGGTGCTAAAATCTTTCTCATGAGATCAATGTTTAGTGGGATTGTAAATGTGAAAATAAAAGGAGAATAGGAGCTCAACCAATCATGACTTGGAGCTTAATGAAGGAAGCATTGAGGACAAAATTTGGAGTTGAAAACCATGAAAGACAAAGAAAAGGTCAAGCAAAGGAAAAATTCATGGAATTTTCAATGGGTGAAAAGTCTATAAAAGTAAATAAGCTTTTACAAGCTCAAGATGTAGTTGATAGAAAAGTCCTTCACCATGAGAAGGAGAACACTTATACCATTATAAAGGAAGAAAAATCAAGAGAGGAAAAGTGAAGTGTGACAAGAAAATCAGTGATGAAAAGAAAGAGACAGTGCTATGGAAGAGAAAAGAAGAGCGAGTTTCCATTAGGAAGAAAGTGTTATTGAATCCATTTCTACTTCTTTGGAAGAGTGTTGTGAGCACAAAAGAAAGTGAGGGAAAAAGAAAAGAGAGTCAATGCTTGATTAAAAGACATGAGAGTTTAAAAGAAGAACAAGTATAAGAAAAGAAAGATGAGATTGAAAAGAGTGAGGAAACAAAGGAAGAGATGAGCTCAATTCCTTTTGAGGGAGATAAAAGAGATGAAATGAAAGAGGATTGCTGTGACATTATTTCACCATTAAACTCACTTTCTAGTGAGGAGGTGAACTTGTTTACTAATTCCAATAACCATTTCCTTGCTTTTTATTTTCTCCAAGTGTGAGGAAATTTGAAGCTCAAAATATGGAAAATGAAGGAAGTCTTGGCTACAAGCTCTACAAAACCATAAGCTTCCTTCCTTCCACATCTTTCTTGTCTTTTTGTTTAATTATCAACGAATCTAATAGTTGCTCTTTTTCGTTCTTTTGTGATAGAATTCAATCCCAATTTGTGGACTTCTTAACTACAATTTGTGGAACAGACCAAATCATGGGATGAAAGTTAAAGGAGAAGGCATAGGAAAGGAGCTTAGCATTAACTATGAAGATACATCAATAAGCCTTTCTTCAAACCTTTTTCTTTTATGCCATGAGTTTTCTTTTAAGGAGTTAAAGTTGTTCTTAGAGTTGTATGCCTCTTATATGACTTTAGTTGGAAATGTGACGGTTAATCCTTTCACTTGTGATCTACCTTTTCATGTTGATCATATGCTTAAGTGCTCTTCTCCATGTGTTTATTTTGACAAACAACTTTTGGATAGTGTTGCTAGAATTAAACCATCTTACCATGATTACATGATACTCTTTTCTTTGATATTCTTGTTGCTGATTTCTCATCTTCATGTGCATCTATATTGAGTAAGATTCATATCTTCTTTGGATCTTTTGTTGAAAGTGGTTATGATGAGAGAGTTAGTTGGATCTCTTGGACTTTATGTGATGTTTTTCATGCTAAGCTAAAAAAGGAGTTTGTTGAGAATTGTGATTGTGAATTATCTTTCCTTTATGGTTCTATGAAAGATTTTGATGGATTTATTCCATCCATTCAACTCTTGTGCTTTGTGAGTTAACAATTTGAATTTCCTCATGATGAACAAAAGGTTTTAATTGTTGATGGATTTTTGAAAGCTTTGTTGTTAGGAAACTTCCATGGGTATGAATTCTATCATTTTCGCTTCAAGGAACTTTTGAATCAAACCTTTGGTGGTACTTTGATTTATTCTCTGACCTCAAGAAGTTTCTGAATGAGTTGATTCTTAAAAGGAAGTTCAAAGTTCTTCATGTTTTGATGATAAAACGATTATTCTTTGTTGAAAGGTTTCTTGGAACTATTTTGGAAGTATTTTCATTAAAAATTCTTATTTTACCATCTTCCTTTCAAAGAAATCTTTTGGGAACATGATTTAGAAAAAGGACACGTTGGCAGTTCTAAGAATTTTCATGAGATTTTGGTGGATCAGAAGTGTTAATCTTGAATTTCATTATTTAAAGCTTTTGATTAAACAGTTCAGAAAATGTTTTGAAGTTTCCTTCAAATGGAAAGGAGAAAGGATTTGGTATCTTCACTTGCAATTTGAAGAATTATTTTGAAAATTTGGTTTTGCAAATGAAGTACAAAATGATGGTTAAACTTTTCTATACCAATTCTTTGAAGTACGAAGTTTCTAACTAAAGATTTCTATGCTCTTGAATCTCTTGTGGTTAAAACTTCTTGGATTCTTCAATATGGTTCTAAAGTTTTGAAAATATATTTATCAAGAATCCCTGAGGAATTTTGGGAAGGGTTGAGAATCTAAGCTTATACTACCATTATCCTTTTAAAGAAGTCATGTTTCTAACTCTTGATATTCTTGATTTACTCTTTGATTTAAAAAAAGGATAAAAACTTTTACTATCATCTTCCTTTTAAGGATGTTGATTTCAATCTTTTCTTTGAAGAATTATAATAAAGTTGTTCCTAAAAAGCTTCATTTTAAAGTTCTTTTCTAAAACTTTTGAAGGAATACTTTTATTTTGGATCTTGAATGTTTTCAAAACTTATTGTGGTTAATCTTAAAATGTATTTCTACTTTGAGCTTTATGTTTCATCGACCTTTTAAAGAAGTTCTGGGAGATATTGTTGATGTGCTTCAATTACAATATTTCCTTGGTTGTAATTGTGTTCTTGTCGGGAGAAATCTTGTAAAGCAAAGGCGGTATATGCATCATTTCTTTAACTTTTATGGCTATGCAACATTTGAGTTTGATATACCTTTTAAAGAAGTTATAAAGCCCTTACTGATTTTGTTGTTTAAATGGCTTTTGGAGTTTAATTGCTTAAATCTTTGCATTTTTTATATTGTTGAAATCCATTCTAATGTTTCCCACATTGTTATGGATACTTGAAGGAATGGATTTGAGGATGAATCCTTTTTAAGAGAGTGGGTATGATATGAATTAACAAGGGATCATTCAACAAATTCTGAAGGAGCAACTATAGAATTGAAGAAAGCATAGTTGCTATGAACCGGATGAGTCCATCGTTTAAGGAATTAAAGCTTGGACAGATGACAAGATCGAAAAGGAAGAAAGTTCAACTTCAAGAGGATAATGACGTGATTGCTTGCATAATTGAAGCTTTGAAGAACAAAGAAGGGGAGTTTGAAGGCCATGGAAAGCATTCCAAGTTATTTACAAAGTACTCAATTGATAAGGAGCAATGAAGGAACCAACTTGGATTGACATTTTGGCTAAGTATGGAGGAGAATCACCCTACTCCAACAGCGGGGTCACCTGTACCGTTGACAGTACCTTTCTATTCATGGGGGAACTAGAAACAAAGCATTTACCGCCGACGATTGGTTATACCTACCGTGGCCGGTATGTCTTGGGATGGCAACTTTTATTAATTGCCTTTTTGTGCGGGATTTTTTATGCAAGTGAATTTTTAGCTCCTAATTGAGGGGATATGTGTAATTGAAGCCCCTAAACATTAGTTAAGCTTGGCTTCACGCTTTAATCTATAATTACCCCTTAATAACCTCCTTGTAAGACTAATTGTGAATTTTGCTGAAATTTATTGAGAGAGTGCATCTCTTTGGTCTCTTAGAGTTGTTAAGCCTTTGATAGAATAGCTTGTTAAGGGTTCTAGTCCTTAGTAGTGAATGATTGAATGCATTATTATGAAGAGTCTATGGAATTCAATTGTCATATGAATTCCTTTTGTTGATTGAATTTAGAGTTTATGTTCTTAGTTCAATTGATTCTAGGTCTTCTATATTGTGTGTTAGGGGTTTTGAGGTGTTTGTTGCCTCAAGGTTTTAATCATCAATATGGAAAAAAGCCTAAACCTCTCAATGCTAGGGTTTTTAGAGCATTGTTTTCATAGGTTATTCATTTGAAGTTAAAGCTTCAAATCCTCAATAGAGGCACTTCAAATCATGGAAAAGATCTTGGGAAAGATTTGGATCCAATTCTTCAAGTGCAAGAGGATTCATATCAATTGGTATCAATCGTGCTTTATTTAAAGGGCAAATTGACTTGCAAGTGAATTAAATTCGTGCAAAATCATTAAAAAAAAAAAAAAACTGAAAGTACTTGATTATCATACAAAAACATAGAAAAAAGATCATGCAAAAGTAGTATTGGAAAATTCATAGAAAAATTGTGTTGAAATTCTATTGCAATTCAGTTGTGAATTGTTTCAATTTATGTTGAAATTTTTTGGAAATGTTCTCCTATAAGTTGTGAATCGTTTGAGATAAGAATTGCTTAATTTGGAGATCATTTACTAGATCAATTTGATTGAATAGTGAAGTGTTTCTTGGATTCGTAATTGCAGAAAAAGTGCTGAATGATCGGAACATAACTTATTTTATAGTGATCCTCTTTGATTCAGGAAGCTTACTGTGTTGGTCTCATTTGATTTGGTTTCATCATTTTTGAGTTATTGCAGTTCTAGTGTCGGGGTGTCAATCTCCCCTGTTTCTTGGAAATTTTGTGTTTGTATTCCTGTGTTTTTTTTTTAGCTTAATTGCTTTGATTTGATTTGTTTTTGACTTCTTCCTGATTCCTTGATTGATTTTATTCATTGTTGATGAACAATCATACTTGTTGGTTCATTTTTATAGACTAAATTCTTTGAAACTTTTACACATCAAGTATTTGATCTTTTGCCTCTTTGAACACTTTCCAACCAAGTGCATGATTGTTAGCTTGCTTGGGATCGATGCTCTTTGTTAAGTTGGCTAAGAAGTTTGAAGGATCTATAAGAGACTTTATTGTTGAGAGTTTGGAAAAAGGCAAGAGGCTGAGCCTATCTTGATAAAAGCCAATAAGAGCGTAAACACAAGTGAACTTAAGTGAACAGCAAAGAGGGAAACACTTAGGGAGTGATTGGAGAGGTCCTTGTTTTTGTTTCATTGTCTTAAGTTGAGGTTTAATCATGTCCACGGACGGTCACATGCTTACTCAATCTCATCAAAAAGGTTCTAGTGATCCTTTAAGGATGAATCTCAATGAAACTTTGAGGTATGTGCAACAATCTATTAAAGGACTAGCAAGACAATTCCAAAGTGTTGCTAGAAGAGCTTAAGAAGGGCAAGAGTAGTGCTACTATGGAGCAAAGAGTTGGTGAAGACCTAGAGGTTTCAATTCATCTCACCATCGAAGACCTTATGCTAATATATCTACTTATGGATACCATGACATGCCGGGTAAATATTCTCATCCAATTCATGACTTTGGATATCAAGGAAGACCATAACATAGAGGTGGTAGAAGAGGAGGCCTAGGAGGAAGAAGATATCATAGGCCACAAGAAGAGTACCCAAGGCAAGAAGCTTGGCATGATGACAAATTCTATGAAGATGATGGAGACAATCCTAATATTGGTCAAGCGTACCATGGTGGTTACTATGGTAATCAACAAGGAGATAAAGCTCTAGACAAAATCAAGTGGAAGGTGCCTAGCTTCAAGAGTGATAGTGATCCTAATGTGTTCCTTAATTAGGAATGACAAGTAGAGAACCTCTTCATGGTGAGAAACTATAGTGACATTGTCAAAGTGAAACTAGTCATAGCCAAACTTTTGGGTTATGCACTCCATTGGTGGGAAAGAGTTGTTACTTATAGGATGAGAAGCAGAAGGCAATCAGTAGAAATCAGGGCAGAATCAAAGATTCTTATCAAAGAAAGATTTGTACCAGAGCATTACTATAGAGAGTTGCATTATAAATTGATGACTCTTAAGCAAAGCACTAAAGTGTTGAACAGTATAGGCAAGAGTTGGAGTTGTACATCTTGAGATTGAGTTTGGAAGAAGATAAAGATGCATTCGTTGCATGATCTCTAAGTGGTCTCAATAGGGATATAGCTAATAAACTAGACTTGTACCCTCATACAACTTATGAAGACATGTGTCATTTGGCTACCAAGATAGAAAATGAAAGGAAGAGGATTGGTTTCTCCAAAAACTAATTTTCCGTCTTCAAGAAATATAGTGCCTAAGCCTCAAGCATTTACATACAAGAGTTGGCCAAAAAAGGAAGATACACCTAAGGTTGCTTTCAAGGATCATTCTAAGCCTAAGGTGGAAGAGAAGGGAAAGTTAATCACTAATCCAACAAGGTGTTTCTAATGTAATAGAGTGGGACGTGTAGCTATTAAAAGAAAAGAGTTGGTGCTACTTCTCTATTGCAAAAATACATTTTTTTCTACTAATGTTCATTTATTTTCTTTGTCTAATGCTATAGTAGATATTATTGAAGAGTTTAAAGATGTCTTTCCCAAAGAGATGCTCGGTGGACTTCCTCCCTTGAGAGGGATTGAGCATCAAATAGATTTGGTACCCGGAGCGGTGTTTCCAAATATACTTGCTTGTAGAAGTCCTCCTAAAGAAACCAAGGAGTTGAGGAGACAAGTAGAGGAATTTCTCTCCAAAAGCTATGTAAGAGAAAGCTTGAGCCCTTGTGCCGTTCCCATTTTATTCGTTCCTAAGAAAGATGGTACATAGATTATGTGTGTTGATTGTAGAGGCAGAGATGGTACTATCAAGTATAGGCATCCTATTCCGAGATTAGATGATTTTCTTGATGAGTTGTATAGTTCTCAAATATTTTCAAAGATTGATTAAAATCCGGTTACCATCAAATTAGAATGAGGGAAGGGGATGAGTAAAAAACGGCTTTCAAAACTAATTTTGGTCTTTATGAGTGGCTAGTCATGCCTATTGGTTTAACTAATGCTTCTAGTACATTCATGAGACTTATGCATCATGTGTCGGGGAACTTCATCGGTAAATTTCTTGTTGTTTATTTTGATGACATCTTGATATATAGCAACACTTATGAAGATTATTGCATCATCTTAGACAAGTTTTGTTAGTTTTGAGAAGTGAAAAGTTATATGCTAACCTTGGAAATTGTAAGTTTTTTTGGGAAAAAGTGACTTTCCTAGGTTATGTGGTGAGCTCTCATGGTCTTCAAGTAGATCAAGAGAAGGTTAAAGCAATCAAAGAATGGCCTACTCCGAAGAATGCATCCGAAGTGAGGAGTTTCCATGGTTTGGCAAGCTTCTATAGGAGGTTCATCAAGGATTTGAGCACCATTGCTAGTCCTTTGATGGTCGTTATAAAGAAGATTAATGGATTCAAATGGGAGGAGAGGCAAAAGAAAGCTTTTGAATTGTTAAGGAGAGTTGAGTAGTGCATCTTTGCTTGCACTGCAAAATTTTAAGAAGAAGTTTGCGATAGAATGTGATGCCTGGGGTGTTAGCATCGGTGGTGTCTTAATGCAAGACTAGAGACCCTTGGCATACTTTAGTGAGAAATTTACTAGAGGAGCCTTGAATTATGCAACTTATGATAAGGAACTCTATGCACTAGTGAGGATATTGAAGCATTAGCAACATTGTTTATGGCAAAAAGAGTTTGTCGTGCATACCGATCATAAGTCTTTGAAGTTTCTCAAAGGGCAGCAAAAGTTAAACAAGAGACATGCAAGATGGATGGAGTTCATTGAGACGTTTCCATACATCATCTGTTACTAGAAAGGTAAAGAAAATATTGTAGCTGATGCGTTGTCAAGAAAGTACACTCTTATCTCTACTTTGAAAGCTCAAATTCTTGGTTTTAAGATGCTTAAAGATTTATATTCTAGTTATAATGACTTTAAGGATATATATGAGCATTTTTTTCCTATGCCTAGTGATAAGTGCCTTGTTCATGATTGTTTTCTTTATTGTGATGGTAAATTGTGCATTCCATCTTGTTCTACTAGATTGTTGTTAGTAAAGGAGGCTCATTGTGGTGGATTAATGGGGCATTTTCGTATTGCAAAGACTTATGACATTCTACATAAACATTTTTATTAGCCTCATGTGAAAAGAGATGTTGAGAAGTTTTGTGGTAATTGTTCTAGAATGCCAAAGGGCTAAATCTACTATTTTGCATGGTCTTTATACTCCATTAGATGTGCCTAAAGTTGCTTGGGTCGACATTTCTATGGATTTTATTCTTGGCTTGCCTAAATCTTCAAAGGGCATAGATTGATCTTTGTGGTGGTAGATAGGTTTTCTAAGATGGCTCATTTCATACCTTGCAAGAAAACGGATGATGCTAGCCATGTACCAAACTTATTCTTAACTTGGATAGTGAGATTTCATGGAGTTCCTAAGACCAGTGTTTCGGACTGTGATACTAAATTTCTTGGTCTTTTTTGGCATGTTTTGTGAAAGAAACTTGGTACACATTTGTTGTATTCTATAGCTCACCATCCACAAACCGATGGCCAAATGGAGGTGGTCAATAGGACCATTGGCCTACTTCTTAGGGTCATCGTTGAAAAGAACTTGCGCCAATAGGAAGAAGCTCTTCCTCAAATTGAGTTTGCTTACAATAATGCCTAACATTCAACTACTTCCTTTTTTCCTTTTGAGATTGTGTATGGTCTTAATCCTTTGACTCCTTATGATTTGGTTCTTTTGCCTATATATCACATTGCGAGCCTGGATGATAATCGAAAAGTGGAGTTTTTCAAGTTCATTCACGCCAAGGTGCATGACATTATTGAATCTAACAACACGAAATTGATGGCAAACCAGAACGTTGGAAAGAAATGTGTGGTGTTTGAACCCGGTGATTGGGTTTCGGTGCATCTAGGGAAAGAAAGTTTTCCTTCCCAACGCAAGGGAAAGCTTGATTCTCGGGGCGATGGACCGTTTCAAGTTCTTTGAATGTCTTGGTGATAATACTTATAAAATTGATTTTTCGGGTGACTATAATGTTAGCGCCACTTTTAATGTTTGTGATTTTTCTTCTTTTGATGTAGGTAAGATTCGGGGACAATCTTTCCAACGGTAGGGCAAATGATATGAACCGGATAGTCCATCATTAAAGGAAGTGAAGCTTGGACCGATGACAAGATCGCAAAGGAACAAAGTTCAACTTCAAGAGGATAATAGCATGCTTGCTTACATAATAGAAGCTTTGAAGAACAAAGAAAGGGAGTTTGAAGGCCATGGAAAGCATTCCAAGTTGTTTACAAAGTACTTAATTGATAAGGAGCAATGAAGGAATCAACTTGGAGTGAAATTTGGAGGAGAATCACCCTATCGCTGAAGGCAGGGTCACCCCTACCGTCGACCTTTCCTTTCTGTTCGTGGGGGAGCTATAAATAAAGCACTTATCGCGATGGTTGGTCATACCTACCATTGCCGGTGGGTCTCGGGATGGCAGCTTTTTTAACCGCCTTTTTAGTAGGTATTTGTTATGCAAGTTGATTTTTAGCTCCTAATTGAGGGGATTATGTGTAACTAAAGCCCCTAAACATTAGTTATGCTTGGCTTCACTGCTTAGTCTATAAAAACCCTTTAATAACCTCCTTGTAAAACTAATTGTGAATTTTGCTGAAATTTATTGAGAGAGTGCATCTCTTTGGTCTCTTAGGGTTCTTCACCCATTGATAGCTTAACTTGCTAAGGGTTCTAGTCATTAGTAGTGATTTTTTGAATGCCTTAGTATGAAGATTCTATGGAATTCAATTGTTCATCTCAATTCCTTTTGTTGATTGAGTCTAGAGTTTGTGTTCTTGATTCAATTGATTTTAGGTCTTCTATATTGTGTGTTTGGGGTTTTGAGGTGTTTGTTGCCTCAAGGTTTTAATCATAAATCTAGGAAAGAGCGTAAACCTCTCAATGCTTGGGTTTATAGAGCATTGTTCTTCGTAGGTTCTTCATTTGAAGTTCAAGCTTCAAATCCTTAAGAGAGATACTTTAAATCGAGGAGGAGATCTTGGGAGAGATTTTGATCCGATTCTTCAAGAACAAGAGGATTCATATCAATGGTTGAAGCTTCAGGGGAGGAATTTCAGAGTTAAATTGAAGGTTTGGAAGAGTTTCAACACTTCCAAGACACATTCAAGTCATAAGAAGCTCAACAGAATCAAACTAAAAGCTTTTGGTCATCGTAGTTGACAAAAGAAGCAAGCAGGGGAAGCAAACAGACTTACCGTCGATGGTTGTCTCCAACCTACAGTCCTCGGTAGCTTTCTAGACAAAAGGGAAGCTTGAACAGTCCCCTACCAACAACAGTAGGTTCACCCTATCGTCCGCAGTAGGTCTCGGATTAATTTCTTTAAAATTGACAATCTACTTAATTTTTGATTAAATCTTGGTTTCTTATTTTCCAAGCTTTCAATTAACTTTTATTAGAAGGTTAATTAGGTATTTTTAATCTTCATTAGGTTTTAGGAGGAGGAGTAGGTTTTCTCTAAACCCTAAACCTAAACTCCTCTTCCTAAACCTAATTATGTTTAAAAGACAGTTAATCTTTAATAAAGTTAATTACTCTCCTAACCTTAGTAAATGTTTATAATGCCTAATTAATCCTTAATAAAGTCAATTATAAAACTAGGAAATAAGGAAACAAAAAATTAGTTTAAAAATAAAAAAATGACCGATTGATAGTGTTGCTTCCAATTTTGGGCAGGGTGCTACCGTGGATGGTAGGTCACCTTACCTTCCAGACTGTAGACTCTGTTTAGTACCCCATATTTGTGCAATTCTGCATCTCCTCAGTTGTTGGCCTTGTTTGACCTGTAAATTCTTCAAATGGGTTATTGGTGTCTTCTGAAGTGTTGTAGATCCTTTTCTTATCTTTTCAATTCATCTTGAATCAAATCAATTGGTCTCCAATAAAGAAAGTTATAGCCATTTTACCAGAATGTGTTATCTAGAATGTCAATTTTAAGTTTGGTCATAGGATGCCCAAATGATCTCCTCTAGGAATGACCTATACTATTCTGGTTAGTCTATGATAATGAACCGACAAGTATAATTGTTCGTCAACAAATGAATAAGAGCACTCAAGGAATCAGGTAGAAGTAAAAAACAAAATAACTCAAAGCAATTAAGCTAAACAAAGAACATAAGAATACCAATACAAAACTGTAATAACTCACAAAAGACAAAACCAATCGCATGAAACCAGCAAACGAAACTTCATGATTAAGAGAAGATGAAATTGAGAACAATTTCGATCAATTTGGATCAGTAAAACACAAGTTATGATTGGACCAATCAACACTTTCTCTGCAATCGCAAATCCGAGTAACACTTTACAATTCAATCAAATTGATCTATCAAATGATCTCCAGGCTCAACTTATCTCAAATGATTCATAAGACATAGGAGAACATCGCCACAAATTTTCAACATCAAATTCGAACAAATAAAAACTGAATTGCAATAAATATTCAACATAATTTTTCAATAAATTCACCATAACCACCAAAGGCAATCAACCAAAGATAAGATTTCATTTAAAACACTTTGTTGAGGTAGTTTAAGGATATCAAAGAAGAATTTCAATAAACACTTGTAGTGCAAGAGGTTCAAAACCAATCCAAGAGCAATCAGATCAAATACTTAAAATTCTGAAAGAAGGAAATTAGAGTTCAAAAATAATGAAACAAAACAAAGCTAAGCTATATAAAGAAGAAAGAGTACTAAACAAATTTTTTAATAGAAAACAGAGGTCCCTGATGCCTTGTCACAAAAATCATGATAACTCAAAGATTATAATTCCAAATTGAGTCAAATTAATCTAGAAAGAAGCACAGCTCGATGAAGATGAATTTAAACTAAACTTCGTCCCAATTTAAAAAAGGAAAACATGAGATATGATCAAATTAATCCACAATTTTGCAACAGTTCTAGTTTCTGAAGAGATTGAAAGTTTTGATCAAATTGAGCTATCGATTGAACTCCAACTCGAGTAAAACCTAATTCAAACAATCCAAAGCCCATATAAGTTGTGATCCATCACACATTTTGCACGAAAACAACAACGTAACTTCAAATTCAAGCCACTTTCTAGCATCATTTTTCTGTCTGAATTTTGCATGATCTACATGGATTTCTCATAGATCATCATATATCTTTTTTTTTTTTAATCCGCAGCAATTGAAACAAATTAGAGCTTACTTGAAGGTAGCTCTAATAACAAATGATGTGAGAATTGATTTGCAAATGGATCAAATGTTTCAAGCCCAAGGACCTTTGCCTTCAAGAAGGACTTAATTAGCTTCGTCCTCAAAAAACCATAGGTATACTAAACCTATGACCTCTTGAATTCATGCAACTAATCTCTCCGCACAGTCTATTTAAACATTGGGTATACCAAACCCAAAACCTAACTAGCTTGTGTAGAGAAGACCCAATATAAACAAATATAATGATGTAGATATGTTAGAGAATGAATTGTGATCAATAGAAGAAACCCTTGGATCTTCCTAATCCAAATGTCTAAACTAAAATCAACCTAAGGATAATCAAACCCTAAACAAAGTTAGGAAAGAGCTCAAAATCTAAGAACCCTAAGAGAAAACTCATCAATTTCATATATTCATCAAATTAGTCGTACAATTAAGCTATAGTAGGGTATTTATAGAGTTTAGGCTAAAACCTAATCTAAACATGGTCTTGGGTGACCCATTAGGGACTTAATTAAAGCTCTAAATTGAATTAAAGTAGTGATTCCTTCCATAAACATTTTATTGCTTTAAAACAGCACCCTACTGTTGACGGTAGGGGACCTTATTGCCAGCGGTAGATCTTCAGCTCACCAAATAAATTTTCTGGCAAAAACCTACCGTGAATAGTAGGTACAGGGCCTATTGACTGCAGTAGATTCTATTCTTCACTCTTCCTCACTTCTTTTGTCATCTAAGATGGCCAGGAGTTTCCTTCAGCTTCTTGGGACTTCAATCTATCTTGGAAGTTTTGTAAACTCTTCCATGCCTTCCAATTACATCCGGAATTCTTCAATTGAAGCTTCAATCATGTTTTCTTCAATTCTCTAGTTGCTCCTACATGACTTGTTAACAATCCTTTGTCAATTTCATATCACATTGCATTCGAGACCTACCACGGGCAGTAGGCCCTACAGCCTACGGTAAGGTTCCATCTAAACTGCCTAGAAAACCTTTTGGACATAACGTCGATGGTAGGTTTCGGTCCATCCGTCGTTCTTGTGCCAAATAACTAATGCAGGCAGAAGGGTAACCTACTGTCGGCGGTAGGTTTCTATGTTCGGTGTGCGAAACTTCTGTCTTTTCTGTTTTCGCTTATTTTCACTTGTATTCTTTAACTTCTTCTTCAGAGAGCAACTAAGAATAAAAAAAAAAAAGGGGAAAATGAGGTAAGTTTTACATTTTATTTAATAAAAATATCGTAAAATGACATAATTATCATATAAAAGAAATGGATTATCTATTGCTTGCCTTCAAGCAGCCCAAAAACTAGGCAAAAACTAGTTAAAGCAAACTGGAAAAGCATGCAACATTTTATTCAACAAGGACAACACATGAAAAGACAAAACACAAAGGCTAAAGATTAAGATTCTAAGAGATAACAACTCAATGAACAAAAGACACAACAAAAATGAATCAAAGAGTCACTTCCAAAGAGGATATAATTACTTAACCACATAAGGAACTGTCTAAGGATGAATCACAAGAGTCGAAAGTCCTACCGATATCTCACTTAAAGACTTACTAATCAACATTGTATGTGTCTGTTTATGTGATTCGCTTGTGCCCCCTTCACAAAAAAGAGGGAATTTCAAGTGATTAACATAGTGAAATACTTTAATGGTAAATGCACAACCCAGTTTATGCTTTCCAAAACTTTTCCGCTCTAAGTGCTCCTGAGTTGTTTCCGAATTAGGTAGGACTTTTAAACTTGTAATGTTAGGCTTGGACATGAAGGTTGTTAAATGACGGGAAAGGAAAAGCAAAAGTAATCAAGATAGAGCTAATGCAACCGAAAGGAAAGAAATCAAATATAATAAAAAACTTTCTAGCCGCTTTTGCTCATTCTTACTTATCCCCAAACATCTTGCTTTGTTCATACAACTTACAACCCCCCCCAACATGCTAAAACTCTCATTAATCATGTACTTCAAATAATTTTTTTTTCATGAGAGAAGGATGCTCAAGACATAGACAAATAACTATAAAAAATCAAAAGTAGAACCATTTGCTTTTTTAAATCAACCTTTGCTTTCTCTTATTTAACAGCTGCACATAACCTTACTAGCTGAAATACCTAAAATACTCTCTTCTTAATAAAAATTCATCTTCTTTACTCGAATACCCCCATTCTTATCTATTTACCTCACTCAAAACGGCTAAAAAGTGAAAGATCATTAGCTCAATGAATTGAGAGTCTTATAAAGTGCCAGTTTAAAAAGCAACGAACGTAAGATATTAAATCTTTGACATGAAGACACAAAAAGGGAACTAAGGGTTGACTTTAAAAAGTGATACGAATCAAGTGATCCGGAAATATTCCCAGGTCTAGATCCCTAAATTTGGATATTTGGCAAAGCCAATTGATGGATGATGCTTCGATGGAGTTAAGACCTGATCCCAACCTATGGTAGAAAACCTTAACTATAACCCCACCTTTTAAATAACTACGGAATAAGAACCTTAGATATATGATCTAAGACCCTTAAATGACACTTAGTAAACGAACAACGAAAGCTAAAGATGCCACAACAAAGAGAAGCAAGTCTTGACTGATAGGTCTAAAAGAATCACGAGGACCTAACCTAATGACACACAAATAAGTTCCACAAAGAACTAACAAGAAATGGATAAACCTTAACCAAATATTACTATTCAAATATGAAAATTACAAGAGCATTCCCTAGGGTATTTATAGATAGTTTGGAGCGTGTCTCCAAACTAAATGCTAAAACATAAGAAGTAGTAATTTGAATAAAAATGAAAAAAACAATGAAGACATATGGGAAATCATGACAATTAGTTAAAGGGATGTTTAAAATACCAAAAGAGCCTTGAAATGCTCCAAATATGCTTGATCAACATGCTAATCCCGTAGGTAAAGTTTCTACAGACAACAATGCCGCTTTAGTAAACTGAGTGTATCTTCATGTAGAAAGCTTAAAATGATGAACCATTCATTGTGTATTAAGCTAGACTAATACAACTTCAAAACCGTATAAAATATGATAGCCTGAAGCCTGGTAGATTTTTCCAGCTTAATCTTTAAAATTTTATCAAAAACAACTTCTGAATAATCTTTGAATTGCAAGCCTCAGAAGTTGTAATTTTATTTGGAACTGGTGACCATTAATCTCACATAATCTGGACGAAATTTATGACCTTTTTTAGACTGAAATGATTCTCAAAATACACTAGTTAAGTGTGTGTAGCCCTTGGTCCATCACCACCAAAGAAATAACAGGCCTGGCATTGTAATCTTGAACTTTGATCCCTTCTTTGGCATTAACCTTGTGGATAAAATGACTAAGGACCTCTTGCATATTTTTGGCCCTAGACCTTGTCAATGGACCACTCATAGAGTCAAATGAATTATTTGAGTTTTCATAATCTTCTTTGGCCTTGAACTAGATTTGACTCCTTGTGAATTGGTCTAATGAAATGGTCTCCATCGTTCCCCCTCTCCTCAAAATGATTTGACCTCGAATCAAGACCTTCATCAAAATAAAAAAAGGAGATAGATCAGCCACATTGAATGTAGAACTAATATCAAACTTACCAGGAAGTTATAACTTTTAGGCATTGTTATTGATGCGCTCTAATACTCGGAGTGGACCATCACCTCTGGGGTGCAACTTTGTTTTCCTAGAATTAGGAAATCTTTCCTTTCTCAAATGAACCTAAACCCGTACACCGAGTTCAAACAACACTTTCTTTGCACCTTGTTAGCTTGCTTCACATATTAGGCAGTCTTTTTCTCAGTGTTCTTGCGAATGTTCTCATGAAGTATCTTCGTGGTATTAGCTTTATTTTCACCGTCCAATCTACCCTGTTCTTTCAAAAGCAACGGAGATAAATCCAAAGGAATAAGAGGGTTAAGTCCATAAACAATTTCAAATAGGGAAAATTTAGTAGAAGAATGGACAACCCTATTTTATGCAAGTTCGGGTGTAGGCAAGCACTCCGCTAAAACCTTCAAGTTATTCTTGGTAATGGCTCTCAACAAACCTGCTAAGGTTCAATTCATTACCTCTTACTGTCCATCGGTTTGAGGATGACTTGTTATAGAAAAGAGTAACTTAATCCCTAATTTACACACATTCTTTTCAAAAGTAGCTTAGGAACTTCACGTCCCTATCACTCACAATGCTCCTAAGAATACCATGAAGATGCACAATTTCTTTGAGGAATAAATTGGCTACATGCTTTACATATTATCTTTCCCCTAAGGTACAAAATGAGCCATTTTATAGAATCGGTCAACTATTAAAAAAATAGAATCAGAATGATGTGAATCGGGTTGACTAAAGCTAATGAATTGATTCATAATTTAATCCACTAGAGCAAGGACTATAAGAGCAAGGAATTTGATGATTCTTGACTAAGAAATGGTTGCTTTGATTGAAGAAAAATGGACAACTTGTGAAGAGTTGGACCTAGTGTCGATCGTAGGCTCTACACCCACCATCGTCGGTAAGTTTCTTGATGGGACAAGCTTTGAAGGCCACACCCTGCCACGTCTTGTAGGTTGCACCCTACCGTCGCCAATAGAGTCCTGGTGGAGTTACAGGTTTGAAAGTTTTAGGCGAGATTTTATTGTTTAAACTTATTTTCCAACTTTTAATCAAGGGCTTGACAGGTATTTCGAAGCCAGTAATTACTAGATAGGTTAGGTTTAGATATTAGTCTATAAGTATCCAATTATAAGCTCATTTGTAACTAACTTTGATGAATTTTGCTAAAATTTGTGAGAGAGGATTCTCTTTATCTCTAGGGTTCTTCACCCTTCTTAGCTAGCTTGCTAAGGGTTAATGTCCTTAGTTGTGAACAATTGATTGCCTTAGGTTTAGGAATCTATAGAATTCAATTAATCATTCTAATTCCTTTATTTGATTGAGTCTTAGAGTTCTTGTTCTTTGATTCAATTTATCTTAGGTCTTCTAGTTTGTGCAATTAGGGTTTTGAGGACTTAGTTTTATCAAGGTTCCTCCTATCAAATTAGGAAAGAGTTTTCCCTCTCAATGTTAGGTATATGAGGCTTAGATTCTCATAGGTTTTCCATTTAAGTGTTAAAGCTACAAAATTCTCAATAGAGATTCTTCATCAAAGGAGGTGATCTTTAGAAGGTGTTGAATCAACTATACAACCAATTAAAGATTCACATCAAAGTACCTCATTGAGTTCATGGAAAACCTAACACAAAGTCCATAGAAATGTCCACCCATGGTGAGGATAGAATTGGAAGAGGGGGTGTACAACTCGTGAGGATTGGATTTTTATTGAGCCTTCTTGCACTCAATATATCTTTCACAAATGCCGATAAAAGTGCTCTTTCGAAATGTCTAAGTTCTTTTGAATGCCAAAATGTCCCATAAGTCCCCCACCATGAGCTTCTCGAACTAATAACTCCCTTAATGAACTATTCGACACACACAATTTGGACTCTTTGAACAAATAGCCTTCATGCCTGAAATACTTGTTATAAGCTCCATGCGCACAAGCTTCAAATACACTAGAAAAGTTATGATCAATAACATACAAATATTTCCCATTAAACTCCTTGATTAAAAGCTTGAAAAATAACTTGAATTACAAAATTCCACCCTAAATGACGCATAAGCAGTTTCCCGCCGGAACCTTACCGGCGACTGTAGGGTAAGACTTATGGTGCACGATAGGTGTTATGCTCCTAAAGAAGTGCCATCAGAAGCATACCGGCGACGGTAGGGGCAGGCCTACCATCGGCGGTAGGGTGTCCTCTTCAAAGATTTAGCCAATTTTCAACTCCAATTCGTTCCCTTAAGTAATCCTTGCTAATTGAACAAATTAAGAACAATTTAGAAGTCTTCTCTTCACCCTTAAACCCTTCAATCTTGCTCTTCACAGTTTCCTCCATGTAAGAAATCATGCCCTTATCTTCTTGAAGCTTGAGTTTCTTCCTTTGAGCTCTAGTCATTGGTCCAAATTTCAATTCCATAGGTGATTGACTCTTCCGATTCACATTAGATTGTTGCTCTTGGTTTGAGTTGGTTAAGAGGTTGAAAGAACTTATAGAGACTTGAGTATTGAGTGTTTGGAAAAGGCAAGAGCGTGAGCTTATCTTTATAAAAGCCATAAAGAGTGCTAAACATGAGTGAATTGAGTGATCATCAAAGAGGGAAAACACTTAGTGAGTGATTAGGAGGTCCTTTTCTTATTTTTCTAACCTTTTTGTGCAAGTTAAGACAATAAATAAAATGGAGTATGATTGGTTTAATCCATCATGGAAAAGGATGGAAGTAAAAGGCAAACAAGAGGATTATCAGTCTAAGCTTGGAAGAGATATGCATAGTTTCCATCATAGTGGTGGCAATGGATTCAATGCTCATGGTTGGAACAACCTTGGAAATGAAAACTTCACCCGTAGAAGATAAGTTGGAGTTGGTAACTTCTCTTCTTATGCTAAATCTTTTCTGCATACTTCTTATGATGATTATGGGGATTATGGAAGAGTTAGTACTAGATATGATAATTATGAGTATAGTCCTTATGATTGTTATGAAAAGTATCATTATATTTATGGCAAAGAAGTTTACTTTGAGAGCTTATATGATGAAAATGTCTATGTGAGGGAAAATGAAAATGGGAATGTAGCCCATCTCAAATGCCATGTAGAAGACAAAGTTATCAATCTTGTTGTTGATGGTAATAGGTGTGCCAATGTGCTAGTACTTACCTTGTGGAAAACTTGAATTTGCCTTTTCTTGGACATCCCAAGCCTTACATATGCCATTGGTTAAATGATAATGATGAGATCAAAGTCACTAAGCAAGTGTGGGTGTCTATTTCTAAAAGAATATATAAAGATGATGTATTATGCGATGTAGCACCTATGCAAGCGGGTCGTTTATTGTTTGGAAGCCCTTGGATAAATGATAGGAAAGCTATATACAATGGGGACAAGAATTCTTGCAATTTCATCAATGATGGCAAGAGATTCATTCTAAATCCTTTGGCACCTTACGAAATTTATGAAGAAAAAAAGAAGTTGAAAGAAAGGGTAAGAATATTTGATCAAGAGAAAAAGCAAAAGAGCATTATAAAGGTTAAATGGTGTGGAGAAAAATAATTTTCCATGCCATCTCAAGGAGTTACAATGGTAGAAACCTTGAAACCATCAATGATTCAAGAATTTTCAAAAGTAAATGAGCTTCCACAAGCTACAATTGAAGTTAAAAAAATGCTACAACACATGTTAAGGAAGAGATCTATTGTGGAACATTGTGATTTCATAAGAGATAAGAACATTGAAAAAGAGAGCATTGAAATTAAAGAAAACAAAAGAGTGGAAGAAAAGAGAGATTAGTAGAAAGATTATGTATCTTTAATTCCATCTCTATCCTTTCAAAAGAGACTGAACATTTTGAGTATGGAAAAGAGAAAGAAAGTGAGCTTGAGAATAGTGAGATAGTAAAAGAAAATGAGTGTTCCACTGAAAAACAAGAGAATGAAAAAGAACAACAAAGAGAAAAGGAGATAGTTGTGTTAGAAAAGGATGAGGAATTGAATTTCCATGCTAATGGAACTAACTCTTTCTTTTCTAGTGAATTTTTATTTGTGCAGAAAATTGAAAATTCAAGCAAGGATGAAGGAGGAAATCTTCTATACAAGTCCATCAAGACAATAAACTTCCTCTGTTCTAATTCCTACTTGAGCTTTGAGATTTATTTCAAGGATATTAAGTTTTTCTCCCTTGCTTTCATGGAAAATGGATATCAATTTTACTTTCTCAACTCTCTTTGAACTTTATTGGCAAAGAAACATTTCATAAAGTTTAATTCAATTTTTATGCAATTCATAGAGTTGATGAATGTCATTTCAATATTGCTAATTATGTTTCTTATGTGCTACGAATTGAAGACAAAGCAAGGAACATGGAGAGAGAGCTTGGCAAATTTCTTAAAGATTTTACCCACAAGTCTATCTCTTAACCCTTTTCTCATGTGCTATGAAGTTTCTTTTTTGGAATTAGAATTGTTTTTAGATTCTTATCTTTCTAATGTTAGCATATATAGAGATCTTTGTGCTATTTCTTATGGTTTTGGTGTTTTTTTATTGTGTCTTATGCTTCTACATGTCTTTCTTCTCATGTTTTTATTGAGGATTCATTCTTGCATAGTGTTTCTATGTTTGATCCATCTTGCTATAATTTCGGAGTTATTAATAATGCTTCCATTGAGTATATAGTTGTTGGTTTTTTATTAGATGGTGCTTTGATATTCTGCATGATAAGCATTTAGGAAAGTTTATTGAGAATGTTGGCTATGTTTCCTCTTTTCTTGATACTTTTATGGAGAATCATAATGATTTTGTTCCCTTACAACAACTTATGCCCTTTGTGAGTGGTCAAGTTGAGTTGTCTTGCAATGAACAAAAGCTTTCAAATGTTATTAACTCCTTGAACATTTTATTCGAAAATACATTTGGTTTCCAATTTTATCTTTTGCATTTCAAGGAATTCTTATTGAAAGATTTTGAAAACTGAATGGGAGTTAATCTTGAGTTGTTCAAAGTTAATTCTTTGTCATTTGGAAAATTTATTTTGAGAAAAGAAGCCTTTGAACAAATTTGCAAATATTTTGTTGTTGAGCATCTTTATTACCACAAAACTTTCAAGGATTGGTTTTCAAAGTTGTTCATTTTATGTGCAAGGTTCAAAAAGAACTCTTGTGCGTTCATTTTGAAACATTAATTTGAAGATACATTGTTTATTCATCTAATTTCTAAAGAGTTCTTTGATAGAGTGTTTCCACAGACAAATGTGGGCCATTTTGGAATGTTGGAAGTTTCATGTTTACATTTTCTCCTCTCATTTTGTGTAATACATGTAGAGAAAAGAGATGTTTCTATGCCGAAGAGAGTTAGTTCATAGAGGCCATAGAGAGAGACGAGTTGGTTTCACTTCTCTATTGCAAAAAGGAACTTAGTGGAGTCTCTTCATTGAAGGAAAAGGAACATCAAATTGAGTGGCTGACCGAGCAGCATTGAGTTATGGTATTCATGACAAGGAGCTCTATGCATTGTCTCCCAATGGACAGCAAAAAGCTCAACAAGAGGTGTGTAAGAGGAATGAAATTCATATAGACAGTTCCGTATGTCAGTTGGTATAGGACATGTAAAGAAAATGTTATAGCCAATGCTTTGTCAAAAAGGTAAATTCTATTCTTTAATTTACAAGCTCAATTGCTTGGTTTTGTGATGCTTAAGGAATTATATACTAGAGATAATAAATTCCAGGACATATTTGATGCTTGTTTTGTTGTGCAAAATGATGAGTACCTTACATACAATGATGTTCTTTACCATGAAGGTGAATTGTGCATTCCTTCTTGTTACTTTAGATTGTTGTTAGCTAAAGAAGCTCATTGCGGTGGTTTGATACATCATTTTGGTATTTCCAATACTTATGACATTTTACATGAGCAATTATTTTGGCTTAGCATGAAAGGCGATGTAGAAAGGTTTTTTGTTAATTGCTTATAGTATAAAATAGCTAACTCTACATCTTTGCCACATGGATATTATATTTCTTTGAAAGTGCCTAGAGAACCTTGCGTAGACATATCTATGGAGTTTATATTTTGACTACTTAGGTTTCTTAAAGGCTTGGCTTCTCTATTTGTTATGGCTTATGTTGATTAGATCTTTATTGTTAGCAAAACATATGCATACCATTCGCATAATTTTAATAGAGTTTTGTTTATTTTGAGGAATGTGAAACTATATACTACCCTTGAAACATATGAGTTTTGTGTGGAACATTGTACTTTCCTAGGTTATGTATTAAATTTTCAAGGGTGCCAAATGGATGCAAATATGGTGCAAGCAATCCTAGATTGGCTTATTTCCAAGAGTGCCTTTGAGGAGGGAAGCTTGCTTGGTTTCACAAGCTTTGATAAGAAATTCAATAAGGACCTTCAAATCCTAGCTAGTCTTTTGATGGATGTACCCAAGAAGAAGACTGGATTTACATGGCAATATTGAGTTTGCTTCCAATCAAGCTTATCATTCTACTCTTCTTTCCTCTTCTTTTGAAGTTGATTATGGTGTTAATTTGCTAATGTCTTTTAATTTGATTCCTTTAATCCGAGATCATGCTTTGAGATTTGTTAAAGTGAAAAAGATGGAGTGTTTCCAATATATCCATCTTAAGAACCATGATGCTATTGCAACCATCCACAAGACATTTGAAAAGAAACGATTAGTTTTTTATCCTGGATGTTGGCGTTATGGCACTTTGGATTTGAGCCAGTTTCTTCTCAAGTCTAAGCTTGATAGCCATGGCAAACAGCCTTTGCTCATTCTTGAATGCTTTAGAGCTTATATTGATCTTCCTGTTGATTTTTATGTTAGTGCTACCCTCTATGTTTTATTATGTCTTTGTTTGATGTAAGTGAAGATTTGAAGACGAATCTTTTCAAAGGAGGGGTGGATGATGTGAATCTGTTGACCAAAGCCAATAAATTGGTTCATGATTTAATCCACTAGAGCAAAGACTAGAAGAGCAAGTCATTTGATGAAGCTTAACTAAGGAATAGTTGTTTTGATTGAAGAAAAATGGACAACTTGTGAAGATTTGGACCTACCGTCGACGGTAGGCCCTACATCTACCTTAGCCCGTAGGTTTCTGGACGGGACAAGCTTTGAAGGCTGCATCCTACCATTACCGGTAGGGTCCTGGTGGACTTATACCTTTGTAATTTTTAAGCAGGATTTTATTGTTTGAACTTATTTTCCAGCTTCTAATCAAGGGCTTAATAGGTATTTTGAAGCCAATAATCACTAGATAGGTTAGGTTTATACCTCATACTATAAATCCCCAATTAATAGCTCATTTTTACTAACTTTGATGAATTTTGCTGAAAGTTGTGAGAGAGGATTCTCTTTATCTCTAGGGTTTTTTACCCTTCTTAGTTAGCTTGCTAAAGGCTAATGTCCTTACTCTTGAACAGTTGATTGCCTTAGGTTTACAAATCTATGGAATTCAATTGATCATTCTAATTGCTTTCTTTGATTAAGTCTTAGAGTTCTTGTTCTTTGATTCAATTAATCTTAGGTATTCTAATTTGTGTATTTAGGGTTTTAAGCCCTCAGTTTCCTCAAGGTTCTTCCTATCAAATTAGGAAAGAGTTTTGCCTCTCAATGTTGTGTTTATGAGGCTTAAAACCTCATAAAGTTTCCATTGGAGTGTTAAAGCTACAAAATCCTCAATAGAGGTTCTTCATCAAAGGAGGTGATCTTGGGAAGGTGTTGAATGCAATCTACAACCCAACATACTGTACAATAAAATCTACAACCCCACCCAAATCTACAATCAAATCTTGGGAAGATTCACGTCAAAGTACCTCGTTGAGTTAGTGGCAAACCCAACACAAAGTCCATAGAGATGTCACTCATGGTGATGATGGAATTGGAAGAGGGGTGTACAACTCGTGAGGATTGGATTTAGATTGGGCCCTCTTACACTCAATACATCTTTCAAAAATACGTGCAAGGTCTCTTTTCATTCTAATGAAAGTGCTCTTTCAAAATGTTTAAGGTCTTCCAAATGCCAAAATGTCCCATAAGTCCCCCAACATGAGTTTCTCCGTCCCAATAATTTCCTACATAAATTATTCGGCACATGCAATTTGGACTCTTTGAACAAATAGCCTTCATGCCTGAAATACTTATTATAAGCTCCATGAGCACAAGCTTCAAATACACTAGCAAAGTCATGATCAGTAATATACAAATCTTTGATAAACTAAAAACCAAGAAACTTAGAATCAAGTGTAGTGAGAAGTGCATATCTACGTGACAAGGCCTCAGCCACAACATTCTCTTTCCCTTGCTTGTACTTAATGACATATGGAAATGTCTCATTGAATGCAATCTGCTTTGCATGTCTTTTATTCAACTTAGTGTGTGACATAATGTGCTTTAAGGATTCATGATCAGAATGTATGAAAAATTCCCTAGGCATCAAATAATGTTGCTAAGTTTCCGAAGCACGCACAACAAAATATAATTCTTTGTCATATGTGGAATAATTCAGATGAGCTCCCTTCAACTTTTCACTGAAATATGCAATGGAATGCTTTTCTTGCACTAAAACAGCCCCTATGCCATTGCCCGATACATCGCATTCAAGCTTAAAAGTCTTATCAAAATTCGGTAAAGTAAGAACTGGTGCTGAAGTTAAATCATGCTTGAGTTGATTAAATGCAATTTATTGAGAAGGTCCCCATTCAAACATAATATTGTTTTTAACTAAATTATTTAATAGGGTAGTCTTAGTTGAAAAATCTTTAACAAATCTTCTATAGAACTAGCCAAGCCATGAAAAGATCTCACCTCGGATGTATTAGAAGGCATCAACTATTCCTTGATTGCCCTCACTTTCTCTACATCAACATGAATTCCTTTATCGCTTACTACAAAACCAGGAAATACAACTTCTTGCACATAAAATGTGCACTTCTGCATATTGGCTTACAACTTTTCAAATCACAAAGTAACCAATACAAGTTTCAAATGCTCAAGATGATCATGGAAGTTCTTACTATAAATGAGAATGGCATCAAAGTAAATAACCAAAAACTTACTAATAAACTCCCTAAGCACATTATTCAACAACCTCATGAAAGTATTTGGTGTATTAGTCAAACCAAAAGGCATTACCCACCGCTCATACAAACCAAATTTAGTCTTAAAATAAGTTTTCCACTCATCACCTTCTTTAATCCTAATTTGGTGGTATCAAGATTTAAGATCAATTTTGGTAAATGCACAAGCACCATGCAAATAATTAAGCATATGATCTAGCCTAGGAATAGGATGATGATGTTTAATAGTTATATTGTTTATTGCTCTACAATCAACACACATACACCAAGCACTATCCTTTCTAGGGACAAGAGTTACTGAAACAGCGCATGGACTTAAGGGCTCACGAATATGCTCTCTTTCCAAAAGCTCTTCAATCTGCGTTTGTAACTCTGCCTCTTCCAGGTTTTCTCTATAAGCTGGTCTATTTGGAATCACAGGACCGAGAGCCAAGTCGATTTGGTGTTTTATTTCTCTCATTAGTGGTATCCTTTTTAGAAGTTCCTCTGGAAACACATCTTCAAATTCCTGTAGCAAAGAAATAAACTCGAAAGGCAAATCATTAGGCAACTCCTTGATAACTAGGGAGTTTTCTTGAAACATAAGCAAAACCAAAACCTGTTGAGAAGTTAAAGCCCTATATGTATCTCTCTTGCTTATAAAGAAGTTTTTGCCTATTTTACTCTCCAACTCTGGGTTTTCACTCATTTGTCTCTTTTTTCTTTGCTCTCTGAATTTTGTTTTTGACTCTCACATGACTTTGTGGCTCAACACTCAATTTTAGTCTTTTCCCTCTCATTTTTCATTTGAACATTTCATTCATGCACTTGTTGAGGGTTGAGAGGTACTGATGTGAATCTTCAATTGATTGTAGATTTGATTCAATACCTTCCCAAGAACACCTCATTTGATGAAGAACCTCTTTTGACAATTTTGAAGTTCTGGCACTCTAATAGAAAACCTAAGAGGATCTAGGCCTCATAAACCCAATATTGAGAGGTAAAACTCATTCATAATTTGATAGAAAGAATCTTGAGAAAACCATAGACTCAACCCCCAAACTACACAATCTAGAAGACCTAGGTTTAATCAATTCTAAGAGTAAGAACTCTAACAATCAATTAAAGAAGAAATTAGATGATAAATTGATTTCTATTGATTCCACAATCTAAGAAATCAATTGTTCACAAACTTGAGGAAGTGAACCCTGAGAAGCTAAGCTAAGTTTTGTTAAAGAACCCAAGAAACTTTTGGTGAATCTCTCTAAAATTTCAGCAAAATTAATCATTGTTTGCAAATGAGCCTATAAATTAGTATTATAGTGCAAGGCTTAAACGTAACCTTTCTATTGATTGAGGACTTTAAATTACCAATTAGACCCTTAATTATTAGTTGGGAATAAAGTTCAAACAATTAAAACCTGCCTAAATATCGCATTGGTCCAAGCAAGTAGACCCTACCGGCGACAGTAGGTTGTGCCCTGCTAGACGCAGTAGGATATTTGATGCTGAGTTTTAAAATCAAAATGGGATGCACCACTAAACTAAGCAATAGGCGAGTGGACCTATCACTGTAGTAAACAAGTTATACCGAAGTGTCGCATCTCTCGAGGACGGTAAAGACTTAAGTACTAATCGTATCTCTAATGTTTACTCTAAAGAAAAGTTGGTTTTAGAAAGTACTTTAACTAAAACGTTGGAAATAGTTAACAACTAAAGAAAGCAAGTAACAAAATTAAGATTTAAAAACTTGACAAAATAAGAGTTTGGATGATAGAATCCCCCTAATTCTTGTTACTGATTCAATTGGAAAACTTCAATGAAAACGATGTTGAATTAATTAAGTTTGATCATCACTATAAATCAGCAAAAGCCACCCTACTCACTAACGCTTAGAGGAAACTCTCTTTTCTGCCTCATAAATTACGAGTGCAGTAAAATTAGATAATTTAAAGGACCCTAAAGCACAAAATTGTAGCTCTAGTAAATTGCCTCAATTAACCCCCACTTGGTAGTCCTAGATTGTTCTTCCTTTTTCAATTCCGAACAATCTTGCGATTAATATAATCTCGGGATAATGAAATTGCAAACAAACATAATTGGAGAACAACTTAATCAAAACAAACATTTAATCAAGAAATTAAACAAAGAATTCCGTAATCAATAACTAGAACTCAACCCTCATGCAAACATAAAGAACTACTCACTATTCATTGAAATAAAACAAAAATTAAACATTAATTCAATAACAAAGTAAATGAAAGAAAGCTTAGGAGTAAAATCGAAGCGAAGTTGAAGTCCCGAACGTCTCCTGAGGTCATATCTTGAGTCGCCCAAACTAAGCTCGAAATCTTGAAATTAGGTCTTCAAATCTTGATCTCCAAGAATTAAATTGTACAGAATCTAATAACTACTTAACTAATTGAATGAAAAACTGAAGAATTAACAAAACCTAAATCGAGCCCTAATTATCTACTATTTACTCCTAATTATTGCCCTCTATTAAATTGCAGAGTAGCCTCTTAAATAGATTAAAAAAAGTTACAGCAAAATAGATTTTGAATTGGATTAAAACTGCCCATCAGTCGGGACCTAACGCAGACAGTAGGTCGAGCCCTACCGTCTACAGTAGGATTTTGTCAATAGAAAATTTCTTCGCATCAGGACCTACTACCTACAGTAGGGTAGCCTAACATCGTCGGTAAGGTTCTATCTTGGCTCCTTGTGTGATCTCCCCACCTACCGCTGACGGTAGGTTAGCCTACCTCAGGCGGTAGGTCTTCTTTGTTGACATTGTCGGCTCCATTTTTGTTGTTTTCCCTCCTTTTTCGACCGTTTTTGTTTCCTTTCATCGGTTTCTCTTCTCGAAGGCATCTAAGACAAGAATAAACGCTATTAGTCTAAATATATGTTTTTACATATCAAAAACATCTACCATCAAATAACATATATAAGCAATATAGATAACTAAGCACATATCAAATACCCCCACACTTATCCGTTGCTTGCCCTCAAGCAACACAAACTAAACAGACAAAATCGAGGAGTAAAAGAACTTTCATTTTAGAAAGACGATACACGAAAATGAGAGAAGTCGAATTAAGATCACAAAAAAGCCACAACCAATGGTAGCAGAAATAATCACCAAAATAAAACAAAGTAAAAGAAAACAAAAACAAACAAAACTAAGAAAAACAAAAGACAAAACCACTTCAATAGAATACTATCCTACCCAACTCCAGAGATAAATCAAAACAGACCACAACAAAAATCACTAAGCCCACCACAAGTAACTAAAAACGGTTACATATCAAAGGTGCGTGTATGAATTGCTTATAAGTGCGTTTTTGTCTATATTTTCTATATGTCAATTTCATCGTTTTCGGTGTTTTAAGATGAAAAAGTATATGTGTAAGCTAAATATCACTTATTCTTGTCTAGGTACCCTTCAGAAGTAGAAATGATGAAAAGGAAATGAAAACGGACGAAAATAGAGCAAAAACGACGAAAAGGAAAGCCGTCGGCAAAGTAGCCGCACCTACCGCGGATGGCAGGGCAACCTACCATCGAAGATAGGTGCCAAGAATGGCCAAGAAAGCTATAACCCGAGACCTACCGCAGATAATAGGGCTTACCCTACTGTCAGCGGTAGGTAGGTGGCAATGGCAGAAATCCAATTCTTTTTAAACTTGATTTTCCTATTTCTTACTTCATCTTTAGCTTGCATTTCTTGTATTTTTACCTCTATAAATAGGGCGTTTATGCAGCCATTATAAAAACACAATTAGATACCATTAGATACAATCATAGATAATGACTTTAGATTAGATTTAGGTTAGATTAGATTTTAGATTAGGAGTAGATTAATTGGTTAGATTAGTTAGACACTCTTTAAAATTAAAGCTTTTATATTTTCTAGAATTTCAAGTTTTGTGCAACTTTCTTGTATTAAAGAATTGAAGACTTTGATTCAACATTTCATTCTTTGACTTGGTGACTCGAGAGACGATCTTAGAAGACATTGGGGATTCAATTGCGACTTCAAGACTTAATCTTATGCTTTCTTTTCTTTTTCTTGTTATTGAATTCTTTTATTAATTTTCAGTTTTATTAATATGAATAGTGAGTAGTTTTTCATGTTTGGATTTGGGGTTGAACCATAATTCTTGTTTATGAAGTTCTTGGTTTTATTTCTTGATTTTGATGCTTGTTTAATTCAAGTTGTCTTCCAATTATGGTTTCTTGTTAATTTAATTGTCATCAGATTGGATTATTCGCAAGGTTGTTTGGAATTGAAAAAGGAAGAACAATCTAGGGCAACCGAGTGGAGGTTAATTGGGGCAATTGACTAGAAATTCGATATTGCACTTTTTAGGTCTGTTAAATCACTTAATTTTATTGCACTCATAATTTGTTAGGGAGAAAAGAGATTTTCCTTCAAGGGTTAGTGAGTAGGGTGTCTTTCATCCTAGAGATAGGGATTGCCTGACTTTAGAGAGATTACCCAACTTAATTAATTCAAACATCATTTTCATTAAAATCTTTTCCAATTGAGATAGTAACAAGGATTGAGGGGATTTCACCAAACCAAACTCTTGGTTTTATTCATCTTTTAAAATCATTTTATTATTGTTTTCTTTTAATTTCTTTTAATTTTTTAAGTTCTTCTGAACGACAACCTTTTTATTCAGCTAAACATTAGAGACACGAGTAGTTTTTGAACCTTCGTCCGTCCTTGAGAGATTCGACACTCGGGTTCAACTCACCTCTACTTTGTTAGGTCCACTTGTCTATCATTGTAGTGATTAGAATTCCCCGTTTTATTTTTACATATCAATTGCTCATGCTATCTTTCCTAGAAAAAGAGGAATGTTAAGTGATTAACAATGCACACAAGTTCATGTTTCTCTATCACTTATCCAATCTAAAGTATATTCTAGGTTGTTTTCGGATTAGGTAGGACTTTTTGGCTTGTAATATTAGGCGTGGGAGATGTATAGGGTAACAAACAAAGGCAAACGGAGAACAAAAAAAAAATGAGATTGCAACCGAAGGTAACAAAATTAAAGAACACTTTCTAGCCGTCTTTTTCACTCTTCTAACTCACCCTTGAACATCTTACTTTGTTCTTTTTGGTGCACACCTCCCTTAACAACATACCTCTTCAGATTTACGGGAATTACCAAGTATGAGAGAGAGAGAGAGAGAGAGAGAGAGAGAGATGCTTGAAAATTTTCAAGAATTTAATATAATAAAGACACTCCTATTTTTTCTTTGTTTTCTGCTATTTTTTTCATTTTGTTGTACTTTTTCCCTTTTTCTATATTTTTCTTTTTAAGAACTTTTTCTTTTTGTTTTTCTCTCGTTTCAACAACCATAAGCACCGGACATCTGAAATACCCAACATACCTATTTTTTACGTAGGGTTTTCTTTCTTTCTTCACTCCTTCACACCCACACTTATTTGTTTTCCTCACTCAAAATGGCAAAAAAGATATTATAACAATTAGCTCCTCGAATTGAGTTTTTTATGTAGTGAGTTTAAAAAGGACAAAGAGAAGAAAGGATTGAAACCCTTAGCATGAAAGCACAAAAATGGAACTAGGGATTGATTTCATATAGGATAAGGCAAGAAAGGCACAAACGGTATAAAGAAGGCCTAAGACCATCATTTCTAGGACCATCCTAAACTAGAATTCTTTGCTTTTAATGACAACAAAATATGAAATTGCAGGCAAAGACCAAAAATTTATTAGCATTATTCTAATTACCCAAGATTCCTAGGCTTATTTTACTTAAACAACATCTACAAGTGCTGAAAAACCATTGATCATATAAGAAAATTAGTAAATATTGTTTTCAAAGTGATTGAGTCAATTGCCTTTTCAGAAAAACCTAAAGAATGCTGTAGATATGTACTCTACTAAAAGTTGCAAAACAAAATATTTTTGGATTTTTTTTTTATAAGAATAAGGAAAAGAAAAGGAAATAAAAGTTTCTAGAATTTTTTTCAAATTTTCTGATTTTTTTGGAATGTTTCAAATAAACTACTAAAAGTTAAAATCAAAAGAGAAAGAGAGACAAGAAAAATAAGACGTAAATACCCCCGCCCCCACTTAAAATTACATTGTCCTCAATATGGGGGTCAGATTAATAGGAGAAATGACTAAAACACATACATGGGAAGTAATCCCACAGATACAAAGCATATCGGGAAGTCATCTCCACACGAAAATAAAACATGGAAAAGTGACAGAAAAATGAAAATGACTAAACTAAAGAAAATATAAAACATGAAATAAACAAAAGAACATAGAAAGGGACAAAACCAAAAGGAAGAGAAAAAAAGGAAAGAGAAACTCCCTATTGTGGACCAAAGTCTGCACCGCCACCTTTGCTGCTGCCCTTATCGGGGATGAATCTGCTGCACAGGTGGGCTAGCATTACCTCTTGGCGATCGATAGACCCTTTGATGTGCCAACTTGTCTACATAATAGCGAGTTGACTCCACTATCTCTGCAAGCTTGGCCCCATGGATATCTTGAGTGATACGGAGCTGCTAAAAAGCAGTCTACATATCCATCTAGAATGCATCCATCGAGCTGTGGGAGGTACATCATCGTTTGAGGGGTCATAAGACTCATCGACCTCATCATCCTCATTATCTGGCTGCGAAGAAGACGCCCCAATGCCAATTTGAGTGGTTTTTTTTTTTTTGATCGAAAACTGACATAGCTGCGTTCCCTTAGTCGATCTTCCTCGGATGGAGGTATCCATACTTTTCTCTTTTCGTCAAAGAAATAACTGCAATTATTGAAGGTTGTGAGTTTGATGACCTGCGGCAGTCCTGTTGATGATCGTCGTTCTCCTTGAAAGTTGACATTGAAAGAAACAAAAACTCGAGATAACCATCTTGACCGACTCCTTATCAGTTACCCTTTTATGTGCTGTCGTAGAAAGATGTTCCAGAAAAGGAAGAATATATGGGGTGTTGGGGTCGGGCGAAGTCCCGATAATACGAGCCCGTTTAGATTTGGAGGAGGAAGCAACTAATTTCTTTGAAGCCAGAGGGAGAGTAGAATCAAAAGAGGGAACAAGAGAAGAATGAAGGATACAACACAACAAAACAGTACAACACAAAAAACACAGAATAGAAAAAAAAAACTAAACGTAGCCTATGTGAGATAAGTGTTCTAACGTCGCCCGTGTGTGTTAAAGTGACAAAAATAAAGGAACTAAACTAATTAAGTAGGAAATGGAAACTAAAAACAAAGCAAAGAAAAGCAAAGAAAATCAAAATAAAGCCCACAACAAAAACACGTATACGCAAACTAAGACAGAAAGGAGGCAAAGAGTTGTAGAATTAGCCTATGTTTGCTTGTAGAAACAAACTATGCCACGAGGAACACACGCTTTCTGCCTTGACTGAATCACCGCTGGACTTCCACTAGAGTCGCCAGAATTTCGCCAGAAAATTTCCTTGGAAAATTTCTTTAAAATTTTTATTAGGAAAAAAATGCACAAAAAGTTAGTAAATATAAAAAATTTAACAAAAAGAGCCGAAAAGAAAAGACCTAGAAGAAAAAGGAATAAAAGAGGAAAGGTGAAGAAATTCAAGAAGGATGGGAAAAACATGGAGTCTTTTGAAGAGATAGTGGAAGAAAGGAAGGTAGTAGTGTAGGATTTTCTGAAGGTGGGATAGAAGAAAAGAAAGAATGGAGGAAATAGAAGAGATAGAAGAAGAAGAAGAAGAAGAAGAAGAAGAGGAAGAAGAAGAAGAAGATGATGATGATGATGATGATGAAGAAGAAGAAGAAGAATAAGAAGAAGTAGAAAGAGAAAGAGAGAAGTATACAAGCCAAAAGGGAAAGAGAGATGCCAAAATTCCGCCGGAGAGAGAGAATGCCAAGTAAGATCACGGAGGAGATTAGGAGAGACTGTAGTTGAGGGAGAAGGAAAATTTTAGGGATTTGGGAGAGAAAAAAGTGTAGAAAAATCAATTTCTAATTAAAATTTAGTACAATCGGGTCGACCCGACCCGTTTTCCCTTTGAAAGACTTGAACTGTTGCCTATTATTGACCTTACTGTGCACGATAAGTTGGGGCCTGCCGTCCGCGGTAGGTCTCTGCCTGCTTGTTCCAAGAAGTGCCAAAGGAGCCGACAGTTGGTGGTAGGTTTGACCTATCGTCCGTGGTAGGTCTCTGTCAAAGAAACTTTTTTTTGCCTCCACCTTACCGCATGTGGTAGGGTAGCCTACCGTCTGTGGTAGGCTTCTATTGGGATACTGATTTTTCTTCTTTTCTGCAAGTTCGAACCCTGTTTCATGCTTCCTAACCTTATTTAATTGCTTTACACTTAGAGTGGGTCTTAAGCGAACAATCCTGTCTCCATGAACACCTTATAAGAACAACAAAATTGACATAATGAATTAAAATAGAAGAAATAGTAAGATACAATGATACAACTACATAAAAAAACATGCCTGGTAATCTTTTCTTAATTGTTTTGGCAAACGAAGGACTCCTTCTAACGATTCCCCACATCCTCTCCATAATCTTGCTTAAGGCGATGCCCATATAACCTCCTTGTAATGAAAATGAAAGAATTTGAAATCCAAAATAAGAAGAGAGATTGAAAACTTAAACTCGAGCTCAAGAAAGTTTTAACTCTTTAATGGAAAACAAAACTTTGATGTGGGCTAAGTTTGAAGAAAAACTCATTCGCTCTTTTCGCAGCAAAAAGATTGTTTTCTTTCAGCGCTCTCGTAATTCCCTTTGAACTCCATGATATGTCTCCTATCCTCATTATTCTCCTTGGGTTGCTTCCATGATTCCTGCATTCCTGCATACATAAAGAATTATTAACCAGAACAGAGTTAGCTTCGTTAATAAAAAGGTTAACTCCCTCACTCTTTTCGACAATGTCTATCTCTATTTCTTGTCGCCCTTTTGTATGATCCTGTTGATTTTCCATGAGACTCCCATTTTCCTTTTCGGGCTCACCTTCCTCAAGCTCACTCTTATCCTCAGGTGAGCACTCACTTTTTGTACTTTCTTTCACCACACTTCTATTCGGTAGGGGTTCTTGAAGTTTTAGGGAACTGAACTCATCCGATACTTGGGCAGTTTCCTCCTGTCATCCACAACTATAGGAGATGTTATCTCTAGTTCTTTTACACTTCGTAAGTTTGTCGCCTCTATCTGCTTATCTGGTATCTGTTTCGTATTACTTGGTAAACTGCTAATTGGTGTTTCAGAGATCATCTTTCCCAGCAGCTCGATTTGACTCTCCATTTTGTGGAGCGAAGTTGTTTAGCTTCTCCATACTGCCTCCACGCTTTTCATCCTTGCATCTGCCGAATTGATATTTCTCGCAATGAGATCTTTTATATTACGTTGTGGGGGTGATAGATTTATCGATAGAGTATGATTATATGGTGAATATTTAGTATAACCTCCCTAAGGAACATTCGTTTGAGTCCTCCAATTCGAATTTGTACTGGTTCGGATACGTGTTCTACCCCTGCCAGTTTTCTTGTAACATGGCTAGCTAATATTGCGTATATTGAGGCATAACGGCTATATTTTCCATCCTCTATTCTAACATTACTGCCCATTAGGGTTCAATAGTACATTAGTTTTCGTGTCTTACTCTCTAAAACCTGGAAGAAATAATTGGATAAATGATTAATACAGGTTCCAAAAGTAATAAGCCGAATTCCCAATGTGCATGCCACTCATCCTGAGCACAACAAGGATAAAGAACAGAGCAAAAATGAACAAAACAATAAAAATTGACTAAAATACTAAATAAAACAACTTTTCCTTACGTTATCGTCCCCGGCAACGGAGCCAAAAACAAGTCAAGTGGACTACTACATTAAGGATCAAGCTAGTGGGCCTATCACTATAGTAAACAAATCATACCCGAGTGTCGAATCTTTCGAGGACGGTAAAGGCGTAA
The DNA here is from genome assembly GCA_028651295.1 of Catharanthus roseus. Lineage (NCBI taxonomy): Eukaryota > Viridiplantae > Streptophyta > Magnoliopsida > Gentianales > Apocynaceae > Catharanthus > Catharanthus roseus. Next base: position 35,297,974 of record JAPQWS010000159.1, on the reverse strand, counting down.
GTACTAATTGCGTCTCTAGTATTTAGTCTAAAGAAAAGTTGGTTTTAGAAAATACTTAAACTAAAAAGCTGGAAATAGTTAACAACTAAAGAAAGCAAGTAATAAAACTAAGGTTTAAAAACTTTATAAAACAAGAGTTCGAATGGTGGAATCCCCTTAATCTTTCTTACTAATTCGATTGGAAAACGTCAATGAAAATGATGTTGAATAAATTAAGTTTAGTCATCACTATAAATTGGGCAATCCCTATCTCTAGGCGAAAGCCACCCTATTCACTAACCTTTGGAGGAAAATCTCTTTTCTCCCTAACAAATTACGAGTGCAGTAAAATTAGGCAATTTAAAGGACCTAAAAGTGCAAAATTGTATCTCTAGTCAATTGCTCCAATTAACCCCAATTGGTTGCCCTAGATCATTCTTCCTTTTTCAATTCCGAACAATCTTGTGATTAGTCTAACCCCGCGATAATTAAACAAAAAAAAAACATAATTGGAGAACAACTTAATAAAAAAACATCGAAATCAATTAATTAAACCAAGAATTTCATAATTTTAGAACTAAGGTTCAACTCTCATCCAAACATAAAGAACTACTCACTATTCATTGTAATAAAACTGAAATTAAAGATCAATTCAACCACAAAGTAAAGGAAAGAAAGCTTAGGAGTAAAATTGAAGTCCCAAACGTCTCCCGAGCTCGTCTCTCGAGTCACCATATTGAAGCTTGAAATCTTAAAATTAGGACTTCAAACTTTGATCTCCAAGAATTACATTGCAGAAAATCTAATAACTACTTAACTAATTGAATGAGAAATTGAAGAATTAACTAATCTAAATCTAGCCCTAATTATCTACTACCTACTCCGAATTGCTGCCTGATATGTGCAAAATTGTCTATATTTTCTAAATGTTAATTTCATCATTTTTCGATGTTTTAATTTGTAAAAGTGTATATTTTAGTTTATATCCCACATTCTTTTCTTACGAGCCCTCCAGAAGAGAAAGCGCAAAAAGGAAACGAAAACGGAGCAAAAATGACGAAAACTGAGCCGTTAGCGACAAAGAAGGCGATCTACCGCACGAGGTATGCTAACCTACCATCGGCAGTAGGTCCTTACCTTGCAAGCACCGGCAAGACAGAACTCTACCGCGGACGATAAGGCTCGACCTACCTTCGGCAGTAGGTCCCAGCTCGCAGGGCGATTGAATCCAATTCAAACTCCATTTTCTTGTAATTTTCTTCTCTAGATAAGAGGTTTTTCTGCAGGTATTTGAGATATACAGAATAGGTTTATAATAGGATTAGTTAGGTCTTATATTAGATAATTGGGTTTAGATTAGATTAAACAATTCTTTAAATTTTAGTTTATATACATTCAATTAGTTAAACACTCTTTAGTTTTTTGCAATTTTATTTCTTGAATTTCAAGAATTGAAGAACCAATTTCAAGATTTCGATCTTCAACTTGGCAACTCGAAAGATGAGCTTAGAAGACATTCGTGAATTGCGGCTTCGATTTCAATCCTACACTTTTTCTTACTTATTTTTTGTTGAATTTTTAATGTTGAATTTCAGTTTTATTATAATGAATAGTGAGTAATTCTTTATGTTTAGATGAGGGTTGAGTCCTAGTTCTTGACTATGAAATTCTTGGGTTAAATTATTGAATTCAATGTTTATTTTTATTAAGTTTTCTTCCAATTGTGCTTGTTTGCAATTTAATTGTCGGGAGATTAGATTAATCCAAGGTTGTTCGGAATTGAAAAAGGATGAATGATCTAGCGACCAATTGCAAGTTAATTGAGGAAATTAACTAGAGATATGATTTTGAACATTTAGGTCCTTTAAATCCCCTAATTTAATTGCTCTCATAATTTGTTAGGGAGAAAAGAGATTTTCCTCTAAAGGTTAGTAAGTATGGAGGCTTTCACCTAGATTTAGGGATTGCCCGATTGGAGAGATGATCCAACTTAATTAATTCAACATCGTTGTCATAAATGTTTTTCCAATTGAATTAGTAACAAGGATTAGGGGGTTTTCACCATCTAAACTCTTGCCGTATTAATTTTTAAAAAATTATAAGTTTTCATTGCTTTCTTAGTTGGTTAATTATTTCTAGTTCTCTTTTTTTCTTCAAAGCCATCCTTTCTTACACTAAAGATTAGAGACAGGATTAGTACTTTCACCTTTACCCTCCCCGAGAGATTCGACAGTTGGGTTGAGCTCACCCCTTCTATATGAGGTCTACTTGCCTGGCATTGTAGTGATTAGAAAATCTCGTTTTATATTTTAACATCCACATCAAGTTTTTGGCACCATTATCGGGGACGACAGTTAAGGAACATTGTTTTTTAGTACTTTAGTATTGTTTTTGTTTTCAAATAGTTTTTCTTTGTTCCGTACTATTGTTGAAGTTGCATATTTATTGTATGGATAGTGCGTATTGGGCTTATTAGTTTTGGAACCTGTGTTTATTGTTCATCTAATTATTTATTTCGGGTTTTGGACAGTAAGACACGGATACTGATGATACCATGGAAGCTCGATGGGCAGCAATGTTAGAACAAAGAGTGGAGAACTTGGCCTTTTGGCCTCAATATACGCCTCATCAGCCAGCTATGTTACAAGGAAACTGGCAGGGGTACAAAACGTATCCTAGCCAGTACAGTTCATAGTGGAGGACTCAGTTGAACATTCCTTGGGGACATTATACTCAATATTCAACATAAACTTATACTCCACCAGTACACCTATCACCCTTGACGTGTGTGAAAAATGAAACGGGCGTTCCTAATCGCTAGAGTGCAAGGCAAGTGGACCTAACACCGTAGAAGTGAGTTTAACCCGTGTGTCGATTCTTTCGTTGACAGACAAGGTTCAACTACTCTACCGTTGCTTCAATGTTTAGTCTAACAAATGTCGTTGAAAAGATTGTGAACTAAAAAGATGCTAAAAAAGACATTATCAAAAGCCAATTGAACAATATGCTAAAGAATTCTTTAGAATAGAAGTTCAGACCTCGGGATCCCCTTATCTTGGTTACTACTTCAATTAACTAAAATTAATAAAAAATTGATGTTGTATTATGAATTAGGTCATCACACTCATAATTGGACAATCTGTATATCTAGGCGAAAGCCGCTCTATTCACTATAACTCTTAGACGAGAATCTAATTTCTCCCTAACAAGTTATGAATTCAGTAAATGTAGGTGATAACAAACCTAAAAGTGCATCAATCTATCTCTAGTTCAATGGCACAATTAATCCCCAAATCGATTTCAAACACCCTTGGGAATAATTTAAGATCATGAAACTTATATTGTAGAGAATAAACCGAATTGGGAACAATTCAATCAAAGAAAAAAATTCAATTTCATCCAGTTTAAACAAATTTCATAAATACCAAAATTATGGTTCAACCCTAAATCTAAACAATTAAACTACTCACAATTTATAGCTTAAAACAGAAATTAAACTAATAAAAGAGTATAGGAGAGGGAAAAGAAAGGATTAGGAGTGGAATTGAAGGCCGAATTTAAATCCCAAACTGCGCCCGAGCTTGTGTCTCGAGTTGGTCCACCGAAACCCAAATTCATTATTTCGATGCCTTGGTTCCTCTTGTAAGTCTTCAGTTTCTGTTATGTAATCTAAATCCTAGCTAATTGAGGTTAGAATTGGGGGAAATATTTCATAGAAAATCACCCCAATTCGCTTCCTGAAGCCCTATTGGCGTAGCCTAAAAACTGGGAAAAAATAGAATGAATGAATTGTCTTCAAAATTGCCAAGAAATTGCCTAAGTAATTAATGAAACTGGGACCTACCATTTGCGGTAGGCCTCTGTCTTCCTTTTCGTTCTGTTTGTAGAACCTACGGTCAGCAGTTGGGGGAGCCTACCGTCGGTGGTAGCCTTCTATCTGGAATTCCTTTTTTGCCAATGTGTCTACTATTGGCAGTAGGATGGCTTAAAGTCGGCAGTAGGCTCTCTTGTGGTCGCAGTTTGGTATCGTTTGTTTTCGCCCCGGTTTCATCCGTTCTTCGTTGTACTCCCTTCAGTAAATACGTAAGATAAGGATGAAAGATATTAGGCTCAAATGTATACTTTATACCTTAAAATCACCGAAAGGTGATGAAATTAACATATAAAATACTAGACAAAATAACGACTATCAAATACCCCCCACATATCCTTTTGCTTGCCCTCAAGCAATAGAACTAAACGGATGGAGCGAAAAGGGTTTGAAAAATTTTGTTCATATAAGAAGTTCACGGAAACGAAAGGCAAACTGGCCTTAAGCAATTAACCCCATGGAAGACCAAAGATATAAACAACAATTATACTAAAGGAAAACAAAACAAAACCAAATAAAGGAGAAACACAACTAAAAGGATGCCACCTCAATAGAATACTTAACCACTAAACCGTCAACATAAAATGAAAGAACAAGCACAAAATACACTCAGTTCACCAAGCTTACAAATGAACATTACATACCAATGGTGTGTATTTGTGTTCTGTTCGTGTTGTTTTCATAAAAATGAAGGAATGCTAAGTAATTAACGAAGTGAAATCCTTCGGAAGACAATGCACAACAAGCTCATATTCCTCTAATTCTTATTCATTCCAAGTCTTATTCTCAGTAGTTCCCAGATTAGGTAGGACTTTTTGCCTTGTAATGTAAGGTTTTGAACATAAAAGGTCCAAATGAAGGTAAGAACAAACCAGACAGAGCCAACGCAACCAAAAGAAAAATATGGAAAAATTAGAGAATAATTTTGTAGACGCCTTTCTCTCTTCTCACTCACCCTTGATTCTTCTACTCTGTTCCTTTTGCACACCTCACCTAACATATTCACATTTTTCAGCCCTTAACATGAGAGAGAACAGTGTCTTTATTTTCTCGACACATTAAATACAAAAATGTAAGAACTACTCTTTTTTCCTTTTTTTCTTTATTTTTTTCTCTTTTTTCCAAGAACAATTGAAATAAACTTTTCTCTCTGTTTTTTTCATAAGCTAGTTGTACGAACTATGTAATGCCCAAACTACCCCCCCTCTTTACATCACTTTTCGTTTCTTCACTCCTTCAGCCCCACACTTATCTTTTGCTCTCACTCAAGATGGAAAAAACATTATTCTCACATTGGCTCCACAAAATGAAGCTTAATAGGTGATCTTAAAAATAGCAAAGAAGAGAAGGGAGTAGAACCCTTCGGCATGAAGAACAAATAAGGGAGCTAGGGGTTGATTTCGTAAAAGGATAGGCAAAACAAAAGCTCAATCGGTTGTCCTGAGTGACAAGGAACTGCTCGAAGGCAGTTTGCATCCAGTTTTGGAAGGCCGTCATGGGGGCAGTGGAGGGCTCATCCTTGCCAACAAAGTCATAGGACTCATCATCCTCACTATCCTCATCATCATGCTACAAGAAGGATGCTCCTATACTGCTCTGAGTTGTTTTCTTTAGGGACTGAAAATCGCATAGTTATGCTCCCGCAGCCTGTCCTCCTCAAACGGCAGGATCCAAGTATTCTTTTTTTTTTTTTTTTCATCCCAGGAGTAGCCGTAGTTGTTAAATCTAGTGAATGTGATGATCTACGGTGACCCTGTGGACAATTCCTTTCCCCTATAAAATTAATACTGCCAGGCAGCAAAAACCTAGGAAAGAAAATAGGGTAACGATACACACATATTTTAGTATCACAACTTGTATTACACATCATGTGTATTATTAGGGAAACAATAGAAAAAGGGGACTTATTATGGATTTCATCAAGCATGTACATATACTACGGACTTCACTCTATCCGCCCTCTTTGGGACTAGGGTGAGCTAGTAAAAGTAAGTGCGGGCACAGGGAAGAAAGGTACGAAAATCACCCCCGTGGAGTATACGACGGCGGCCCAACGAACGTTGCCATATACCAAAACACGAACAACTCGCAATGAAACACCAAATGGGGTCCTCATCAATAGTCTTTTTATTAGAGTCCACGGTGACTGTGTTCTACTTATCCTGAATCCCGAGAATGGTCGCGAGACGCTCCCTATCCAAAATAACCCTCACCCCTTTAACAGCAAAAATAATAGTTGGAGATCCTTGTTCGTTTTGTGTGTCATGTTAGCATAAATATCTTCGATAAGGTTGAGGTAATAGTCACCAGAAGTTCGAAGAAGGGGAACCCAACCCAAACCCCCAAAATATTGTTCACGTTTAAAATGTTCCATGACGGCCTCATTGAACGATTTTTCAATGATAATATTAAGCGACGACCTATCTATTACCCATTTATAGCCAGCCGTAGAAAGATGCTCAAGAAAAGGTAAAATCTCTAGAGCATTGGGGTGGGGTGAGATCGCCTCAACACAAGCCCGTTTAGATTATGAAGAGGAAGCAACTGCTTTTTTGGGGACCATTTGAAAAGGGAGTAAAAAAGAAAACATAAAATAAAGGTAAAAAGGGAAAATTGAATAGAAAACAAAAAAACACACGAACTTCAAACAAGGAAGAAATCAACTGCACCAACCAAGGAAAGACTAAAAAACACACAAAAACGCACGAAGAGAACAAATTCTATCGTAGCCTTTGTGTGCTAGAGTGTGAACTAATATTGCCTGTGGGTGTTAAAATGGGTACAAGTAATAAAAACAGTAACACTCAACATAAAAACTAAAACAAAAGAGCAACACCAAGCACAAAATCACAACAAAATTAACTTAAATACAAAAAATAAAATGAAACTAATAAGAGGCATAAGGATCAAGAGATAGCCTAGGTTTGTTTGAACAAAACACCCGCTAATAGAATCGATGTTGTTTCTGTGCCTATGAATGACCTCTTGCTGGTGCTCGCCGAAAGGTGGTAGGAAATCTACTGGATAGCTCGATGAGAAATCTTTTTGCAAAAAAATCTGCAATTTATTGTTAGGAACCAAAAGAATACACACAGAAAGTTAGTAAGTAACAAAAATGAACCTAAAAGAACAAAAGTAAAAGAAACTAGCAGAAGAAAAAATTAGAGAAAAATGAGTTAATGGAGAAAAAATTGAATGGAGAGGTGGAGGCTTTTGGAGTAAAAGTGGAAGAAGAAGAAGGCTTTGGTGTGGAATTTGTGTAGAATGGAAAAAAGAAAAGAGTGGATGAAGTAGGAGGGTTAGAAGAAAAGAAGGAAGAAGAAGAAGAAAAAGAAAAAGAAGAAGAAGAAGAAGAAGAAGAAGAAGATGAAGAAGAAGAAAAAGAAGAAACAAATAGAAGAAATATAAACAAAGAGAAGGAGGAGAACGTTGATGGTACATGCCAGTGATGGGGAAAACTGCCAAAGTTGATGTGGAGAAAAAACTGAGGGAATGTGGAGGTGTGAAGAGGAGGTACAGGAGTTTGAGAGAAGAGGAAGAGGGAATGAAAATTTAGGAATTTTGGAGGAGAGAGAGGGAAAGAAATTGCTGAAAAATGGAATAAAAACTAAAATTGGTGTTCAAACAGGTTCACCCGACCCATTTTCCTTTGAGACAAACGACTCGCAGCCACTATTGGACCCTACCGACAACGGTAGGTCAGGACCTACTATCCATGGTAGGTCTCTGTCCGAGCGGTCCAGTGAAATGCCCATCACCTAACACTGGCGGTAGGTCGGACCTACCGTACGTGGTAGGTCTCTACCATAATGCCAATTTGTTTCTTTTCTAGTTGAACCCCGTTTCATGCTTGAGAACCTTCTTTACTTGTTTTGCACTTAAAATGGGTTATGCAAGCAATCATCTCTCTCTAAATACCTTGAAACAACAACAAAACTCATAAATGAATTAGAAAGGAAGAGGATCTAAAAAGGATATATTACTACAGTTTACATACAACAACATACACGGAGATGTTTTTCCTAGTCGTTTTAGGGAAGAAGGACTCCCTTTAAAGGTTTCCCCTGTTTGTTCCAAAGTACGGCTTACAGTAAAACTCGTTTATAATCTCCTTAGAATCAAAGTGAAAGAATTTGAACCCCAGAATGAAAAGAGAATTCCAAAAACTTAAGATCAAGTTTAAGAAAGACGTTACTAATTTTGAATAATTTCAACTCTTTAAGGGAAAATCGAGGATTCATGAAGGCTAAGGTTGAAGGAAAACTCATTTCCGATTGGCCAGAGTATAAGGATTGTTTCCTTTCAATGTTTTTGTCATAGTTTTTGAATTCCACTAGGTTCCTCTCCTCCTTGTCGTTCTCATCGCATGGTGTCCATAGTGCCTGTGTACATAAAGAATCATCAACAAGAAATGAGTTAGTTTCATTAGTACGGGAGTTCACTGCCTCACTCTCCTTGACAACGTCTATCTCTACTTCTTGTCGCTCTTCTTTATGCTCCTCTTGAATTTCTGCATGACTCTTGTTTTCCTTTTCTGGCTCACCTTCCTCAAACTCATTCTCATTCTCTGTTAAGCACTCATCTCTCTTACTATCTTCGATTACACTCATAACATGTGGGGGTTTTTCGAATGATGGGAGACTGTTATGCCTCATTTCCATTATTCCTTGTTGAGTCTCCCCTTTCTCAGGGAAAGTGGTCTCTTTTGGCACTTGAGCAGTTGCCTCCTCTTCATCCACAAACATGGGAAATGTTACCTTTTGTTCTTTTGCATCCTGCAAAGTGACCGTATGACTAGGTAGATTACTAAGTAGTCTCTCAACCATCATCTTTGCTAAGACCTCAATTTGATTCTCCATGTTATGGATGGAAGCCGTTTGGCTTCTCTGGACTGCTTCCATGCTCTTCATTCAGGTTTCTACCAACTTGATATATTGTGAAACAAAATCTTCTAGATCAGGCTGAGGGGTTGATGGATGCATTGTTGGATTGTAATTGTAGGAGGAATATTAAATATAACTCCTCCAACGAATATCCAGTTGGTTCTCCTAACCCGAACTGTACTAGCTATGTGATACCCCGTACCCCTCCACTAGGTCAACTGTGGCTGGGTAAGGTACCTGCGTACCTCTCATCACTGGACTTACAAAAATATAAAGCTTAAGATACATTCGGGAGGAACTAGAATGCGTCCCTCTAAACTAAGCAGCTGAAGAAGAAAGAATATCTCTTTATAATAAAAACTTCTCAAACTTATACATAAGTTCAAGGCCGTGAGGGCCAAAATCTTCATAAATTAAACCTTATGACTAGAGGTGGAGAACCCCAATAATACCGAATCCAGTAGGCCCACATTGGCTCACCTAGCTGGATTGGGTGATAGAGTCATCTGAAAAGAGGAGAAAACTTTTGAAAAGAATGAGCGATGGACGCTCAGTGAGTTTACGTGCAAGTGTGTTTTTGTGAGTTTCCAATACAGGTACAGTACTTTTTATAAAACAGTTTGTCGTGCCAGAAAAGAAATGTTTTCATAAAAATCTCTTGTATGCAAGTTATAAACTTTCTGAAGGGTTCGGGCGCAGCTGGGAAGTTTGAGCGAATCAAGACACATCGGCACTGCCGCGATACCCGAACTTTCAAAACAACGCATGTATCATGATAGGCTCAATGGACAGAGTCCGGAACTTAAACGGGGCCATTGGACACAAGTTCCGGCATCCCGTAGTCAATACCAGCCTGAAATCCAAAGCACACTGTATGAACGTTCGATTTTTCAACCTCACACGACATTTAAAAACAAATAGATAACGAGCCCTGGAGTACCTACCAGGCCGCCCTGTGCTATCCTAGCCGGTGAGCCCCTCCTGACACAACCTACTAGGAAGTAGCCCCTACCGGAGAGCATGATAAAGAGTCCAACGTAATACCGCCTTGGGCCTAACCCTCTGACGGTACCATGCTCTTTGTCAACCGGATTCAGATCAAGAGTAAACCAAACCAAGCATGTCGTTCAGAAGAGCCCTCATACGGGGGGACAAGCCACGACAGTACAATCCTCTCGACATGTTGATAAAAAATATACACCTAGCCTCTTCGGCCGGATTAGGGTTTTTAATTCATTTTTTATGAAATCATTGGTCATCTCTCAGTCACACAAATCTCTTCAGGTATCGAAAATCCGTAACCGTCGGGCAAAACCATAAACTCGTAGCCATGACCAATGTATCATGAATGCAATTCAAATTATGTTGTTGTAAAAACTCATAAAAGCATTTGTTTTTCTCAAAACATTTGTCATTCAAAAATCATGATCACCATGAAAGTATGCATATCTAACTATGGAACGTAAGCTTAAAACATATTACCAGGTATAAAATAAGTTATGCTAATTTGTTTTCCAAAAATCAGAATAAATATTTCTCAAAATGAATTTTAAATACTACAAAAATTTATAGTAATATATGAACAAAACCATAGAAAATATTCTTTAAAAAGAAATAGTAAATATTTTTGAAATCATAATATAAGAATATTTAAAATAAAAGTATTATAAAAATACTATAATAATTCAAAACCTTATAAAAATATTTAAAATATTTAAAATATTTAAAGTGTTATTTCAAAAAGAAATAATAAATATTTTCTAAATAATTTTTAAACCTCAAAACCTTATAAGAATATTTAAAATATTTATAATATTATTTCCAAAGGAAATTATAAATATTTTAAAAATAATTTTTTCCAAATAATTTTTAAATCTCAAAACCTTTTTAAAATATTTAAAATATTATTTCCAAAAGAAATAATAAATATTTTAAAAATAATTTCAAAAAATAATTTCCAAAAATTATTTTAAAACTCAAAAACTTTTAAGAAAATTTAAAATATTTAAAAATATTATTTCCAAAAAGAAATAATAAATATTTTAAAAATAATTTTTCCAAATAATTTTATAGCTCAAAACCTAAAATAGAAGTATTATAAAAATATTTAAAAATAAAAGTATTATGAAAATGTGTCACTAACTCAAACATATTTCAAAGCCTTAAAAGAATATTTAAAACAAACATATTTTAATAACTCAAAACATATTTAGCATAACCCGTAATACCTCCGGTAAATATTTTGTAAAATTTTTCAAGATCCAAAAAATATACTTTCAAAAAAATTAATTAAATCTTTGGTAAAAGAAAAGGTTGGTGAACTCAACTTAAGCCGCGAACCGAGTCAATCCTACAAAGAATATCATGTCAAACTTAATCAAATAGCTCCATAAAAATATAACCATGACCCCATGATGACCCTAGGGTGTACCTAAATTTATTCTAAACCCTCAGAAATTCTAAAAATATCTTCAAAATAATTTCATTATAATTCCTTAAAAATCATGGGTTCCCAAAATAAATCTATAACTATTAAACCTTAATTTTACTTATCTTAGAAAGTATAACCTAATAGTAATAAAAACTTCTAATAAAAAAAATAGAATAAATAAAAAAAGAAGAAGAAGACTTACCTTGAGAGAGAGAGAGAAAGAGAGAGAGAGAGAGAGAGAGAGAGAGAGAGAGAGAGAGAGAGAGAAAAACCGAGAGAAAGAATAGGAAAAGAAGAAAGAAGAAAGAAAGAGAAAATAGGGAGAGAAAGAAGAGAGTGGGCTGCCAAGAGAGAGGGAGAAAGAGAGAGGAGGGAATCGAGCGAAGAAGAGCGGAGAAATTGGGGAAGAAAGAGAGAATAGAGGAGGAATTTGGGAGAATGGAAAGAGAGAAGAGAAGAAAAGAGATAATGGGAGAGAGGTGAGAAAAAAAAAGGCTTCCTATTACCTCATATATATAGCCAAGTATGCATGGCTTTGGCTTGTGTGGTCAAAACACATGAGTTACTTGTATTTGTCCACAAATCACCTCCCCACTTGGCACCACTAATCCACATAATTGCACTAAAATCCTCCAAATTTCTAGATTTTATATGTTGGCACCAAACCTTAAAAATGACTTAAAACTCATATTAAACTTAAAATCTCAATTTCCAACCTAACGCCTTAAACACTAATAATTCCAAAACATGCCCAAAAAAGTTTCCAAAGAAAAATTCTTACTTAATTTTCTAAGAATTACCAAATGACCCCAAAACTTTCTATTCTTTAAAACTTTTGTTTGAACTTACCGCGACCTATGTTAACTTTGAGGTGCTTAGTCGGGATGTTACAGGCTAGAATACTATCGTATCTTTGCCAGTCTTCATGGAACATGGCCGGCTGATAATATGGACATTGAGGTGCCTCCTCCATGTTATCCATCCCTTGTTCTAATATTTTCGCTAATCGGTACTCCATGTTATCGTCAGCATCCGCGCCTTACTCTCCAAAACCTGAAACCACAATTAGATGAACAATTAACAAAAGTTCCAGAAGCAATGAGCCGAATACACAACATCCATAGCACAAACACCCAAGTGCAACAATAGTACGGAACAAGTAAACAATACGAAAACACAAAAATAATGAATAAAGTACCAAACAATGGTATTTCTTTAAACTTGCCATTTCCCTCCAACAGTGCCGAAAACTTTATGTTTGTAAAATATCAAACGGGTGTTCCTAATCTCTATAGTGCAAGGCAAGTGGACCTAACACCCTAGAAGTGAGTTTAACCCGAGTGTCGATTCTCTTATGGATAGAAAAGGTTCAACTACTCTACCGTTACTTCAATATTTAGTCTTAAAAATATTGTTGAAAAGATTGTGAACTAACAGAATGCTAACAAGGGCTATTATCAAAAACCAATCGAACAATACTCTAAAGAATTCTATAACATGGAAGTTTAGACCTCGGGATGCCCCTAATTTTGGTTACTACTTCGATTAACTGAAATTAATAGAAAATTGATGTTGTATTACGAATTAGGTCATCACACTCATAATTGGACATTCCCTATCTCTAGGCAAAAGCCGCTCTGGTCAGTATAACTCTTAGATAAGAATCTCTTCCTTCCTAACAAGTTATGGACACAGTAAATACAGGTGATAATGGACCTAAAAGTGCATCAACGTATCTCTACTTCAATGCCTTTATTAATCCCAAATCGACTGCCCTAAGGTGTTCTTCCTTTTTAATTTCAAACACCCTTGCGATTAATTTAAGCTCATGACACTTAAATTGCACAGAATTAACCATATGAGGAACAATTCAATCAAAGATAGCATCCAATTTCGTCAAGTTTCAAACAATTTCAAAAATACAAAAATTAGGGTTCAACCCTTCATCTAAACAATTAAACCACTCACAATTCATAGTGTAAAACTAAAATTACACTAATTAAAACCAAAAGAGAGGGAAAAGAAAGGCTTAGGAGAGGAATTGAAGTCCGAATTTCAATCCCAAACTACGCCCGAGCTTATCTCTCGAGTTGCTCCAGTGAAGCCCGAATTTTTTGTGTTGATCCTTAATTCTTCTTGCAAGTCTTCAATTATTGTTCTCTAATCTAAATCCTAGCTAATTGAGGTGAGAATTAGGGGAAATTGATCACAGAAAATCACCGCAGTTTGCCTCCTAGAGCTCTATCGGCATAGTCTAAAAACTGGGATAAAATAGAATGAACCTACTGTTGGCAGTTGGGGGAGCCTACCGTCATTGGCAGCCTTCTGTTTGGAAATCCTTTGTTGCCAATATGCCTATTGTTGGCAGTAGGATGGCCTACCGTCAATTGTAGGCTCTCTTGCGGTCACCGTTTAGCATCGTTTCTGTCGTTTTCGTCCCGTTTTTAGTCGTTTTCATCCGTTCTTCATTGTACTCCCTTCGACAAACACCTAAGACAAGAATGAAAGATATTAGACTCAAATATATAATTTTATACTTTAAAATCACCATAAAATGATGAAATTAACATATAAAATACTAGACAAAATAACGACTATCAACCCCCATGACCTAATCTGGAAGATCTTGTTTCAAAGTATATCAATTCACTGAATTTTAGGGTGAAAAGTATGGAAGCAGTCCAAAGAAGCCGTACAACTTCCATCAATAACATTGAGAATCAAATCGAGCTTTTAGCAAAGATGATGGTTGAAAGACCACTTAGTAATATACCTAGTAATATGGTCACCTTGCGAGATGTAGAAGAGCAGGTGATGACATTTCCCATGGTTGTGGATGAAGATGAGGAAATTGCTCAAGAACCAAAAGAGTCCACTTTCCCAAGACTTCAAGAACCTCTACTGCATACAAGTGTGGTGAATGAAAGTAAGAGAGAAGAGTGCTTGCCAGTGAATAAGAGTGAGTTTGAGGAAGGTGAGCATGAAAAGGAAAAAGAAAGTGTCGTGGAGAATCAAAAGGATCATATAGAAGGATGACAAGAAATAGAGATAGACGTTGTCGAAAAGAATGAGGGAGTGAACCTCTTTATTAACTAATAATTCTTTTTGTACGTAGTAATCATGGAAGCAACATAAGGAGAATACCGAGGAGAGGACACATTTCATGGAATTAAAAGGAAATTACGAGAGCATTGGAAGAAAACGACCCTTATATAGTGCAAAATCGCGAAAGAGTTTTTCCTCAAATTTAACACTCATTAAACTTTTGTTTTCCTATAAAGAGTTAAAATTACTCGTTATTTGTAACATCTTTCCGAGCTCTATCTTAATTGTTTTTATTTCTTTTCTTATATGGGGTTTCAAATTCTTACATTTTCATTACAAAGAGGTAGTAAATGGCCATAAACTACATTTTGGTGTGGAAATGGGAATCCTTCAAAAGGAATCCATCGTTCTTCCAGACGAGTAAGATTGGTCGTATTACCGTGTTGTCATTTGTGTTTGTATATTTATTTTCCCTATTTTCATACTTTATTTTAGTTAATTTTTCTTAACCATTTGTTATTGTGAATGTCAAAGTCTATTGGGAGAGTTAACTATGTGCTCAGACTACCCCTATTTACTGCAAGTGCCATCAGATCGGTCAGGAGCAAACTGGGAAGCTGAATCACACCTAATGAAAGACATTCTTGCAGGCCCAGCAGAAGCCTTCCGCAAATGGAAGGTCTGACCTGCCTGTTGGAATCCATAGGAAAAACAAACAAAAACAAAAACTACGAAAATCCACCAACAGGATCCGCACATACTAGAAAAACCGATTGGATAGAAACCACCTCTATATTTTCTGCTGTTAGGTGTGGAGACGCTACTGTTTACGTTTCACTCTCTACTGGTATCCATGCAACGAACTCCTCTGCAAGCGATCGGGATGCTAGCCCCTTCTGTGTTCTGAAAACTGTTCAGAACGTATCCTGACTATCTGGCAATATGTGGAATTTTGGAGAGAGAGCGGCTAGATACAATTATCGCCATTCTAGGTTAAAGGGTTCTATTAATCTGATGAAGGCAGCTGCCGAGAAAAGGTTAACATAACCTTTTATAGCTGTTAATATCAGAACCCAAATTGTCATCAAATGATAGTTTAATCTCTTGTCCGTCAATTCCTATAATTATCCAACGGTTGGATGAATATTATTATGTAATTAATTTCATTTATCTGATAAAAAATATTAGTTACTTATTAACTTACCAAATAAATAAAATATGGAATCTGATTCCCCTTTTACATATGTTCAAAGAATCTAGACACGTTCTAGATTTATTGGACGTGGACATCGTGCTCACAAGATCGTCAATGTATGTGACCCTGTAGGTTCACTTAACGTTGGCAGTGAATGAAAAATGTCCTAGATATTTATTCACAAAACATAAGCGACCTCTAGCAAGACATTATACTTACCTAAGTTATGTATAAGAAATGATAACCTAACATCAGTTTTTTAATATTTAGTCCTTTTGTTACACGGTATCCTAATTAAGTATAAGGCATGGACCAAGTTATCCTTATAAAACTTAATTAACCATTTACTTGATCACCAGGTAGACTGTTCCGATAAATAATATTAATAATACCTTATTAATGCTTACCAAGCCATCCTGGCTTTTCGCTCCTCTCTTTACAGTCGAGCGGCTTTCACTCCTCCAGTTCGATTATTATTCTTGACTTTACTTATTATTATCTCAAGGCACTCGAGTGAGTGGCGGAAGAAGCCCGGGCATCCTAAAAAAAAAAAGGTTTTGATACACCCCAACCCTTTTCTTCTGTAGTAGGCCTTTCCCTTGCTATACTTACTTGAGCATGCCCATGCAAATTTTCCAGCCTTCCTTATCAAGGGGCCCATGGATATCTCTCTCTAGTAAGAGAGGGAAAAATCCCTTTCACTATCTCTAAAATTCAAGCCATGACAAGAAAATAGTCCAACCAATAGTCATAATAATCACCTAATTAAAAGTGATGTTTGACTATGTCAAAACAAATTTTTTGTTAGTATATGCCCTAAGACCAATTGACTCACATTTATGATTTATGAAGCATGTATTTTTGAATTGTATTTTATGCTCTTAGTCATCAAGTATTTGACTCGATAGGAAAACCCTTATAACTAATAAAATACTATTCTTATTTGTCCCTAGTTTATTACATCTTGTAACCTAGTGTGAAGTTGATTGATGGTTATGTTTTACTGATCATGAATATGAGATATAAAATCAATTCATAAATACATATTGAGAATATTGTATTGGACATCACCCAAAGTGAAGAAGAAATATTGCATGGGTTTAAGTTATAAGTATTTCTTCTCAGTTTTATATTTGGTGTCATTTGATCTAATATTTCTTGCATGGGGATAAAATATGTTTTGACATAGTCAAACATCACTTTTAATTAGGTGATTATTATGACTATTGGTTGGCTTATTTTCTTGTCATGGCTTGAATATTGGAGATAGTGAAAGGGATTTGTCCCTCTCTTTTTAGAGAGAGATATCCATGGGCCCCTTGATAAGAAAGACTGGAAAATATGCATGGCCATGCTTAAATAAGTATTAATAAGGTGTTATTAATATTATTTGTTGGAACAGTCTGCCTGGTGATCAAGTAAATGGTTAATTAAGTTTTATAAGGATGACTTGGTCCATGCCTTATACTTAATTAGGATATCGTGTGACAAAAGGACTAAATATTAAATCTGATGCTAGGTTATTATTGCATTTACTTAACTTGGATAGGCATAATGTCTTGCTAGACGCCGCTTATGTTTTGTGAATAAATGTCTAGGACATTTTTCATTCACTGGCAATGTTAAGTGAACCTACAGAGTCACACGCATAGACGATCTTGTGAGCATAATGTCCACGTTCAATGAATCTAGATTGTGTCCAGATTCGTTGAACGTATACAAAAGGGGAATCAGATTCCATATTGTACTTTCTGGTAAGTTAATAAGTAATTAATTTTATTTAATCGAATAAGTGAAATTAATTACTTAATATTACTCATCCAACCGTTGGATGATTATAGGAATAGGCGAACGAGATTAAACTGTCATTAGATGACAGTTAGGGTTTTGATATTGACAGCTATAAACGGTTATGTTAATCTTTTCTTGGCAACCGTCCTTTATCTGATTAAAGAAAAACAAAACCCTAAACCCTAGAACGGCGATATAGTATCTAGCCTCCTCTCTCCAAAATACATCCTATTACCAGATAGTCAGGATCAGTTCTGAACAGTTTTCAGAACACAGAAGGGGCTAGCATCCCGATCGCTTGCAGAGGAGTTCGTCGCGTGGATACCAGTAGAGGGCGAAGCGTAAACAGCAGCACCTCCACATCGAACAATCAAAACATTGAGGTAATTTCTATCCAATCGATTTTTCTAGTATGTGTAGATCCTGTTGGTGGATTTCCGTAGTTTTATTTATTTTATTTTATTTTTTTGCCTACGGTTTCCAATAGCTTCCGCAATTGGGTCTATTATGTACGCCATGTTATGCACTCGCCAGATGTCTCGTATACATTAAGCATGACTAACAGATTCCAATCTAAACCTGGTGAACCACATTGGACTGTAGTAAAAAACATTCTTAAGTATTTAAGAAGGACTAAAGAGATGTTTTTGATCCATGGAGGTCAGGAAGGAGAACTTATTGTAAATGGTTACACAGTGCTAGCTTCCAAACTTGATTTGTGTTTTGTTTAAATGGAGGTGTTGTGAGCTGGAGGAGTTCAAAGCAAGTTATCGTGGCCGATTCTATTACGAAGGCTGAGTATGTGGCTGCTTCTGATACAGCCAAGGAGGCAGTTTGGATCAGAAAGTTCATCACTGAACTAGGTGTGATTCCTAGTATTGTGAATCCAGTGGACCTATATTGTGTTAATACAGGGGCCATTGCACAAGCTAAGGAACCTAGATCTCATCAATGATCAAAACATATTCTCAAGCGTTTCCGTCTCACTCGAGAAATCATTGATTGTGGAGATGTAAAAATTTGCAAAGTAGATACTAATGACAATGTTACGGATCCATTGACAAATCCACTCCCACAACTTAAGCATGAGAGTCATACTAGGTCAATGGGTTTGAGAGTCATGTCAAATTAGCAGTAGGGCAAGTGGGAGATTATTAGAATATGTCCTAGACTAATTTACTTACATTTATTATTTATGAGGCATGTATTTGGAATTGTATTTTATGCTTTTGGCCATTAAGTATGTGACTTGATAGTAAAACCCTTCTTTCTAATAAAATACTATTCTTGGTTGTCCTTAGTTTTATCACGTCTTGTATTAAACTAGTATGAAATTGATTGATGATCATGTTTTGCCGATCATGAATATGAGATATAAAAACAATTCATAAATGCAATTGGGTCTATTATGTACGCCATGTTATGCACTCGCCAGATGTCTCGTATGTATTAAGCATGACTAGAAGATTCCAATGTAAACTTGGTGAACTACATTGGACTGCGGGCATATACTAACAGAAGCGTAAGGGATCTTACTTATGCGTATTGTATCCTCCCTTGTGGTAGGCCTTTGAGACTTACTGAGTTTAACGCTATGTGAGATTGGCAAGAATCTCTCTTAGAATCTTGCATGCTGAACCATTTCAGTACCTTGTCAATATATCCACTCTAACTTAGGCCTAATTAGGTTTTTAGATCCATCTCGATAGATCCTAATGCCTAGAATATAGGCTGCTTCACCTAAATCTTTCATTGAGAAACACTTCCCCAACCAAGTTTTTACACTTTGCAAAGTGAGGATGTCATTCCCAATTTACAAGATGTCATCGACATAGAGCACTAAGAAGACTACTGCATTTTCTGTAACCCTTTTATACACACATGGCTCATCTTCATTCTTGATGAAATTGAATTCGTTAATTGCTTCCTCAAAATGAAGATTCCAACTTTGAGATGCTTGCTTCAAGCCATAAATGGATCTTTGAAGTTTAAACACTTTACTAGAATTCGAAGGATGAATAAAACCTTCAGGTTGTGTCACATACACATCCTCCAGTAGATTTTCTTTGAGAAAGGCAATTTTAACATCCATTTGCCATATTTCATAATCATAATATGCTGCAATGGCAAGTAAAATTCTGATAGACTTAAGCATTACAACTGGAGAAAAGGTTTCATCATAATCTATACCATGAGTTTGTCTATAACCTTTTGCTACCAGACATGCTTTGTAAGTGTGCACATTGCCATCCATGTCAATTTTCTTTTTGAAAACCCACTTGCACCTTATGGTCTTGCAACCTTCAGGTGGATCAGTCAAAGTCCAAACTTGATTGTCATGCATAGATTGCATTTTTTATTTCATAGCCTCTAGCCATTTGCTAGATTCAGGACTATGAATAGCATCTTGGTAGAAATTAGGTTCACCTTGATCAATAAGATCAACATTATGATCCTCAGTCACAAGAAATCCATATCTCTGTGGTATCTGAGGAATCCTACCAGACCTTCTTGCACCTTGTGTCAAAAGTTCGGGCTTAGTATAAATATGTGAGTCCAACTGAGTGTCCATGCTCGGTTCAGAAATAATCTGTTGTCCTTGAGCTTCTTCAAGATGGATTCTAATCCCACTAACTCTTTTGGAAATGAATTCCCTTTCAAGGAAAATTCCATTCCGAGCAACAAACACTTTGTTTTCAGATGGAAGATAGAAATAGTATCCTTTAGTTTCCTTAGGATATCCCACAAACAAACACTTATACGATTTGGGTGCTAGTTTTTCAGATAATGATCACTTCACATAAGCATTACATCCCCAAATTTTGAGAAATGCTAAACTAGATAGTTTTCCGGTCCATATCTCATATGGTGTCTTCTGAACAGCTTTAGATGGAACTCTATTTCATAGGAATGTAGCAGTTACTAGAGCATAACCCCAAAAAGAAATTGAAAGATTTGTTTAAATCATCATAGATCGAACCGTATCTAATAGAGTTTTGATTTCTGCGTTCAGACATAGCATTCCATTGTGGTGTTCCTGTTGGTGTTAATTGTGATACTATCCCACAATTTTTAAGATGTTCGTCAAACTCTTGGCCTATGTTTTTACCACTTCGTTCTGATCGAAGTAATTTAATACTCCTTTCAATTTGATTTTGTACTTCATTTTGAAATTCCTTAAACTTTTGAAAGGAATCAGATTTATGTTTCATTAATAGGCATAACCATATCTACTAAAATCATCTGTGAATGTAATGAAATACTGAAAACCTCCTTTCGCTTGTATGTTCATTGGTCCACATATATCAGTATGTATAAGTTCCAATCGGTAGCCCTTTCATTTTGTCCTGTAAAAGAACTTTAGTCATTTTACCTAATAAACAAGAATCACATTTTTCATAAGACTCAAGGTCGAATAAAGATAAAAGTCCATCTTGATGGAGTTTGGATATGCATTTCTCATTTATGTGACCCAAACGACAATGCCAGAAGTAAGTTTGGTTTAAATCATTAGATTTAAATTTCTTTGTATTTATGTTATAGATGGGCTTACTAGTGGAATCATGTAGGTTCAGAATGTAAAGTCCATTACATAAAGAGGCATCCGCATCGAAAATACCATTTTTATAAATAGAACTTTTACCATTCTTAGTATTAAACTCAAAACCATCAATATCCAAACAAGAAACTGAAATGATGTTCCTACTCATAGCAGGAACATAATAACAATCTTTAAGTTTAATGATAAGCCCACTAGCTAAAAGTAAATCAAATGTCCCTATAGCTACATCAGCAACTTTTGCTCCATTTACTACTTGCAGGTCCACCTCTCCTTTTGCCAAAGATCTACTCATTTTGAGTCCCTGCACATTCACACAAATGTGAGCTCCATATCCGATATCTAATACCCATGAAGTAGGAGTAGACATATTAATTTCTATAACGAAAATACCTGAAATGGCAGTCTCACTGGCCTTTTGCTTCTTCTTGTATCCACGCAACGAACTCCTTTGCAAGCAATCGGGATGCTAACCCCTTCTGTGTTCTGAAAACTATTTAGAACGTATCCTGACTATCTGGTAATATGTGGAATTTTGGAGAGGGAGAGAGAGAGAGAGAGAGAGAGAGAGAGAGAGAGAGAGAGAGAGAGAGAGAGAGACTAGATACTATTATTGCCGTTCCAGGGTTAAAGCGTTATGTTTTAATCTGATGAAGATGGTTGCCGAAAGGTTAACATAACCTTTTATAGCTGTCAGTATTAGAACCCTAATTGACAATTTAATCTCATTCGTCTATTCCTATAATCATCCAACAATTGGATGAATATTATTAAGTAATTGAATTCATTTATCTGATAAATAAAATTAGTTACTTATTAACTTACCAAATAAATACAATATTGAATCTGATTCCCCTTTTGTATATGTTCAACGACTCTGGACACATTCTAGATTCATTGAACGTAGACATCGTGCTCACAAGATCATCAATGCGTGTGACCTTGTCGGTTCACTTAACGTTGGCAGTGAATAAAAAATGTCCTAGACATTTATTCACAAAACATAAGCGGCCTCTAGCAAGACATTATGCTTACCCAAGTTAAGTAAAAGAAATAATAACCTAACATCAACTTTTTTTAATATTTAGTACTTTTGTCACACGATATCCTAATTAAGTATAAGGCATGGACTGAGTCATCCTTATAAAACTTAATTAACCATTTACTTGATCACCAAGTAGACTGTTCCGATAAATAATATTAATAACACCTTATTAATACTTATTTGAGCATGGCCATGCAATTCTCCAGTCTTCCTTATCAAGGGCTCATGGATATCTCTCTCTAGTAAGAGAGGGACAAATCCCTTTCACTATCTCTAATATTCAAGCCATGACAAGAAAATAGCCTAACCAATAGTCATAATAATCGCCAAACATATTTTCTCCCCATGCAAGAATCATTAGAAACATTAGGTCAAAGGACAGCAAACATAAAACTGAGAAGAAATATTTATGACTTAAACCCCTGCAATATTTCTTCTTCACTTTGGGTCATGTCCAATACAATATTCTCAATATGTATTTATGAATTGATTTTATATCTCATATTCATGATCAATAAAACTTGATCATCAATCAACTTCATACTAGTTTAGTATAAGACATGATAAAACTAGGGACAAACAAGAATAGTGTTTTATTAGCAAGAAGGGTTTTACTATCAAGTCGTATACTTGATGACCAAGAGCATAATATACAATTCCAAGTACATGCCTCATAAATAATAAATGTAAGTTAATTGGTCTAAGGCATACTCTAACACTACCGTCGTAGGTAGGCTAGTCGATCTTTTCTTCCTTTTGGAGGTAGATGCCTACCGCAGATGATATGCTCAACCCTACCGTCGGTGGTAAGGTCCCCAGGCACCTACAATTC
Organism: Catharanthus roseus; assembly: GCA_028651295.1. Classification (NCBI taxonomy): domain Eukaryota; kingdom Viridiplantae; phylum Streptophyta; class Magnoliopsida; order Gentianales; family Apocynaceae; genus Catharanthus; species Catharanthus roseus. Next base: position 35,275,343 of record JAPQWS010000159.1, on the reverse strand, counting down.
AAAATTTTTCTCTAAAGGCCGGACAGGGTTGTTTGCTCAAGCAACGACATTATAACCTCTCTATACACTTCCTAAACTCTCGATATGCTTTATTGCTTCCCATGTATGTGTTTGTTTTCGTTTCTCTTTTGAGTCTGACCACCACATTGAGGACAATGTGGTTTAAGTGTGTGTGTATGGGGGGGAGGGGGGGAGGGGTGGGGTATTTGGTATTTTTGTCTTTTATCCCTTTTTCCTTCTTTCTTTTTATTTTAGCAATCCCAAAAAAATTAAAAAATTTTTAAAAACCAAAAAACTTTTATTTCCTTTTCTTTTTCCTATTCTTATAAAAATCCAAAATATTTTTGTTTAGCCACTTTTAGTAGAGACTCAATTGCAAAATTCCTTAGGTTTTTCAAAAAAGGAAAATTACTTAATCTCCTTGAAAACCATGTTTACTAATTTTCTTAGTTGATCAATAATTTTCATGCACTTGTGAATGTTGTTTAAGTAAGAGACTATTAGGAATCTTGGGTAATTCGAAATATGATAATCATTTTTGAAACTTTGCCTACAATTTCACGATCTTTTTTGTCCTTAAAAGCAAAGATTTCTAGTTTAGGATGGTCCCGGAGATGATGGTCTTAGGCCTTCTTTGTACCTTTTGTGCCTTTCTTGCCATACCCTTTATGATATCAATCCCTAGTTTCCTCTTTGTGCCTTTATGCCAAGGGTTTTAATCCCTTATTTTCTTTGTTCTTTTAACCTCACTACATAAAACCTCAATTCGTAGAGTTAAGTGTTATAATATCTTTTTAGCCATTTTGAGTATGGAAACAAATAAGTGTGGGGGTAAAGGGGTGAAGAAAGAAAGAAAAAACTCTATGTAAAAGAAAAGGATATTATGGTTAATTTCATGTGTTCGGTGCTTTTAGCTGTTGAAAAGAGAGAAGGAAAGAAAATCGTTGCTTGAAAAGAAAAATATAGAAAAAGAGAAAAAGCTAAAAAATTGAAAAGTGGCAGAAAACAAAGAAAAAAAGATGAGTCTTAATTTTATAGTAAATCCTTGAAAAGTTAAGCATCTCTCTCTCTCTCTCTCTCTCTCTCTCTCATACTATGGTAACTCTTGAAAATCTAAAGAAGTATATTGTTAGATAAGGTGTGCATAAAAAAGGACGAAGTAAGTTTTGTAAGGGTGAGTGAGAAGAGTAAAAAGGATAGCTAGATGGTGGTTCGTTGATTTTGTTATCTTTTTTTCCTTTCGGTTGCTTTAGTTCTGTCTCATTTTCTTTTGTCTCCTTTTACCTTCATTTGTTACCCTACTTACGTCCCTAGCCTAACATTACAAGCAAAAAAGTCCTACCTAATCCGGGAACAACCTAGAATAGACTTTAAAGTAGATAAGTGATAGAGAAATATGAATTTATCGTCTTGTAAAATATTTCATTGTGCCAATCACTTGACATTCTTCTTCTTCTTCTTCTTCTTCTTCTTCTTCTTCTTCTTCTTCTATGAAAAACGATATAAGAAAATCACACACACATACACACACATCTTTGATCGGTAATGACTCTTAGTAATTTATGGTAGACTTAGTTGTTTTTATCATTCGTCTTTTTTATTTATCTTTGGAGTTGGGCAGTGAAATACTCTATTAAAGTGGTTTTGCCTTAGTCTTTCTAAGTTTTGTTCATTTTTGGTCTGCTTTTGATGAGTTTGTCTTTGATTATTTTTGCCACCAAGGCATGTGACCATTTTAGTGATTTTCTAATGTTTTATTCGGCTTCTATCATTTTCATGTAGTGTCTTTCTAGAAATAAAAGTTTTTAATTCCCCTATTTGTCGGTTTAGTTTTTGTTGTTTGAGGCAAGCAACAGATAATTGTGGAGGTATTTGATATTTACATAATTGTCTATATTTTCTATATGTTAATTTCATTTATTTTTCGATGTTTTAATACGTAAAAGTGTATATTTTACTTTAATATCCCTATTCTTGTCTTAGATTCCCTCCAAAATAGAAAATGGGGAAAAGAAACGAAAATGGAGCAAAAACAACGAAATGGAGCTGTCCGCAACAAAGACCCCGACCTACCGCGTGAGGTAGGTTAACTTACCGTCGGCAAGACAGAACTCTACCGTCGGCGGTAGGTCCCAGCTAGCAAGGCGATTGAATCCAATTGAAACTCCTCTATATAAGAGGTTTTTTTGCAATTATTTGAGATATAAAGATTAGGGTTTAGAATAGGATTAGTTAGGTCTTAGATTAGATAATTAGGTTTAGATTAGATTAATCAATTCCTTAAATTTTAGTGTATACACATTCACTTAGTTAAACATTCTTTAGATTTCTCCAATTTTATTTCTTGAATTTCAAGAATTGAAGGACCAATTTCAAGATTTCAATCTTCAACTTGGTGGCTCGAAAGACGAGCTTAGAAGATGTTTGAGACTTCAATTACGGCTTCGATTTCAATCCTAATCTTTTTTTGTACTTACTTTTTATTGAATTTTTAATGTTGAATTTTAGTTTTATTATAATGAATAGTGAGTAGTTCTTTATGTTTGGATGAGGGTTGAACCTTAATTCTTGATTATGAAATTCTTTGTCTAAATTCCTGAATTTGATGTTTGTTTTAATTTAAGTTGTCCTCCAACTGTACTTGTTTGCAATTTAATTATCGCGAGATTAAATTAATCGCAAGGTTGTTCGGAATTGAAAAAGAAAGAACAATATAGGGTAACCAATTTGGGGTTAATTGGGGCAATTGACTAGAGATACAATTTTGCACTTTTAAGTCCTTTAAGTCACCTAATTTTACTGCGCTCACAATTTGTTAGGGAGAAAAGAGATTTTCTTCTAAGGGTTAATGAGTACGGAGTCTTTCAGTTAGAGATAAGGTTTGCCCGATTAGAGTGATAACCCAACCTAATTAATTCAATATTGTTTTCATAAAAGTTTTTCCAATTGAATTAGTAACATGGATTAGGAGGATTCCACCATCCAAACTCTTGCTTTATTAATTTTCTAAATCCTAAGTTTTCATTGCTTTCTTAGTTGGTTAACTATTTCCAGTTTTCTTTTATTATTTTTTCCTGAAAACCATCATTTCTTAGACTAAACATTAGAGACACAATTAGTATTTTCACCTTTACCATCTTCGAGAGATTAGACACTCAGGTTGAACTCACCTCTGCAGTGTTAGTTCCACATGTCTTGTATTGTAATGATTAGGAAATCTCGTTTTATATGTTAATATCCACATCACTGCCCTCTATTAAATTGCAGAGTAGCCTCTTAAATACATGAAAGAAAATTACAGGAAAATAGAGTTTGAATTGGATTAAAACTACCCATCATCCGGGGACCTACTAGAGACGGTAAGTCCAGGCCTACTATCTGCAGTAGGGTTTTGCACACAGAAAATTTCTTGGCATCGGGACCTACCGCCAATGGTAGGGGTAGCCTACAGTCACCATTAAGGTTCTGTCTTGGCTCCTTGTGTGATCTCTGAATCTACTGTCGATGGTAGGTTAGCCTACCTCAGGCCATAGCTCTTTTTTGTTGATGCCATCGGCTCCGTTTTCGCTCCATTTTTTACCATTTTCATTTCCTTTCATCGATGTCTCTTCCGGAAGACACCTAAGAAAATACTATAAAGGGTATTAGTCTAAAATATATATATTTTTACATATAAAAAATCGTAAACGATTAAAATAACATATAGAAATATAGTAATTAAGCACATATCATTGTTCTCTTCCAAGCTCAATCCATCCAGAAACCTACCGTGGAAAATAGGTATAGGGTCTATCGTTGGTAGTACGTCCTCAGCTTCTCCTCCTACTTGCTCCCTTGAATAATCCTTGCTTATGGTAAAGATTGTGAGTAACTTAGAACGTTCTCCTTGATCTTCAAAGCCTTCATTCTTATTCTTCATAGCTTCCTCAATGAATGCAATCATGCCTTTAGGCAAACTTCCATCATTAGCTTTGATCTTCTTTGCCCTTTCTCTAGTGAGTGGTCTATACATCAACTCGTTAACCTCTTGGCTCTCCTGGTTCATATCAGGTAAAAGGGTAATTATTTTCTATCTATTACAAAGGAATACTTATTTGGAAACCCTTCATGATTAGCCTCCCTATTAAACTCCAGTGGCCTTCCCAAAAGCAAATGACTAGCATCCATGGGAACTATATCACACAAAACTTCATCTTAATACTTACCAGTGGTAAATGCAGCCTTGAATTGCTTGGTTACCTTAATTTCCCTACATTGATTCAACCATTGAAGTTTTTATGGTGTAGGATACCTTATAGTGGGTAATTGCAAATTCTACAAGGTAAGTACTAGCAACGTTAGTTCAACTGCCACTATCAATGATAATCAAACATAACTTGTCCTTCACACGACCCTTGGCATGAAAGATATTGTGTTTTTGCTTTTGCTCTTCCTGAACCTTGACTTGTGCACTTAAAGCAAGAACATTAACAAAGCATTTCCCTTCTTCGGCCTCACATTCTTCTTCACTTCCTTGTATCAATGGTGCCATGTCCTAATCATCATCATCTTCGTTGTCAGTAGAACTCATATAAGAACCATCTTCTTGGATTTTCATCACACGTGAATTCGGGCGTTGTGAAGCAATATGTTCCTTTCCCAAACACTTAAAACAAGTAACTTGCCCAGCAAATGTAGATGACGTAGGAGATGTACTCTTAGAATAGAATCTTTAATAGGTACCTTTGAAGAAGTAGTAGAGTTAAACTTCTTCCCATCATCCTTTTTCCATTAAGAACCCGAACCTTCCTTCCATGAAGAACTAAGATTGTTTGAACTCTTTTGTTCAAAAGGCTTCTTCTTTATTTACTTAACAACTATTTCTGCTTATGGAGCAATTCCTCTAACTCTATATAAGGTTGAAGCACTACAATGTCAGCTATGGGCTTGTTTAATCCTCCAAGAAATCTTGCCATGGTAGCACCATACCAATAGGTAAGAAAGGCTAGGTGACTCTTATCTTCCTAACGTAAATCTTCAATTCATTGCAAATTTAATTCAACACATTCCAAAGATCACCACCTTCGATGAAGAGCTTCAATTGAAGATTTTGTAGTTCTAGCACTCCAATAGATAACTTATGAGGAACTAAGCTTCATCAATCCAATATTGATAGGTGAAACTCTTTCCCAATATGATAGGAAGAACCTTGAGGAAGCTATGACCTCAAAACCCAAACTACATAAACTAGAAGAGATATGTTTAATCAATTCTAAGGACAAGAACTCTTGCAATCAATAAAAGAAGGAATTGAAATGATCAATTAATTTCTATAGATTCTTCAATCTACACAATCAATTATTCATAAGCTAAGAAAGAAAACCTTTAGAAGCTAACTAAGATGGGTTGAAGAAACCTAGAAACCAATATAGAATACTCTTAATTTTTAGCAAAATTCAATTTCCCTTTACAATAAGCCTACAAATGAGTATTTATAGTGTTAGGTCTAAAATCTCCATTTACTATTGACTTAAGACTCTAAAAGACCAATTAGACCCTTAATTAACAACCGAAAATGGAGTTTAAACCTTGAAAATTATCTTAAACAACGCATTATTCATTCATCCTGGAACCTACCGGCGACGGTAATGTATACCCTACCGCACGCGATAGGTCTTCAATCGTCAAGCCCAGTGTAGATAGAAGCTTACCGGTGACAATAGGGTCAGGACCTACCATCAACAGTAGGCTCTGTTTTTGCCTTTCTTTTATTTATTCTTCTACCAATTTGCTCCATTGATTGTTCCAAGTTCAGACATTTTTCCATAAGCAACTTGGGATGATTTCCTTCATCTTTCAAGGCTTCATTTCGGCTCTTTAAATATATTCTTCAAGATTTCTTCAATTAAATCAACCATTCCTTTAGCGAAGCTTTCAACAAATGCCTTGATCTTCTTTCTCTTGCTCTAGTGATTGGATCATGAATAAACTCATTAGCTTGCAGTCATCCCGGTTCATATCATCCACCCCTCTTTTTGAAAAGATTCATCCTCGAATAGTCACCTACATCAAACAAAGATAAGTCAAACATCGAAGGTAGCACTAACATTATATTCAACCGGAAGATGAAGTATATAAGCATTGTCACTAAAGCATTCAAGGATTTGAAAAGTTCATCACCACGACATCAACCTTAGACTTGCGTTGAGAAGGAAATCACTCAAATCCAAGGGGACTCCCATCCCAACCACCGGGATCAAAGAGTAACTGTGTCCGTCCAAGTTTCTTGGCATTGCAATCAACAACTCCATGATTCTCGGGATGGATATACCTGACAAACTCTGTCTTCTTCTTTTCATCCAAACGTAAAACATGATCTACAAATAAAGAAATCAAATCAAAAGGAATTACAAGATGGAAACCATAATCAACTTTAAAATAAGAGTAAAGAGTAGGAGAATGATGAGCTTGATTGTAAGAAAGCTAAAGATGACGTGAACAAGCTTCCAATTCAATCAAATTCATCTTGACGAATCTCCTATAAAGGCTCGCTAGACCATGGAAGCTTCTCACTTCTAATGCACTCTTGGACGTAGGCCAATCCTTGATTGTTTCCACTTTATCGTCATCCACTTGGAGATCTAGAGAAGTCGCCACTTAACCTAGCAAAGTATCCTTTTCCAAAAAAAACTCATATTTTTCCAAGGTTAGTATATAATTTCTCATTCCTTAAAACAAACAAAACTTTATTAAGGGGATGCTAATAATCTTCGTAAGTTTTGCTATCAATCAAGATGTCATCCAAATAAACCAAAAAATATAGAATCCATGCCTTTAGGAAATGAACGTAGTCCAATAAACTTCATAGATATGTCTACATAAGGTTTTGTAGGAACATTCAAAGAAGTACAAAGTCCATGTGGCAAAGATGTAAATGTAGCTCTTTTATATTCTAAACAATTATCAATAAGCCTATCTACATCTTTTTTCATGCAAAGCCAAAAGAAATACTCATGTAAAATGTCACGAGTTTCCGAACACCAAAATGACCAATCAAACCATCACAATGTGCTTCCTTAAGTAACAACAATCTAGAGGAACAAGAAGGAATACACAATTTACCTTCATGGTAAAGAAATCCATCATGTATAAGGTACTTTACATTAAGCACAACCAAACAAGCATCAAATATGTGCTTGAAATCATTATCACTAGTATATAACTCCTTAAGCATCTCAAACTAAGTATTTGAGTAGTGAAGTAAAGATTTGAGTAGTGAAGTAAAGATTAGAGTGTACCTTCTTGGCAAAGCATTGGCTACAACATGTTCTTTACGGTTCTTGTACTGATTGACATTTGACCATGTCTCTATGAATTCTACCCATCTTGCATACCTCTTGTTGGGCTTTTGGTGTCCTTTGAGAAATAATTCATAGAGCTCCTTGTCAAAAGTATCATAATTAAATACCACACCGGTCACCAAATCACTTTGATGTTCAATTCCCTTCAAATAATGAAGTCCATCAGGCTCCTCTTTGGGGAAAACAACTTTTATTCTTCAGTGATCTATACTATAGCATTAGCCACGAAAAACAAGTGATCATTAGTAGAAACAAATGTACCTTTGCAATAAAGGAGTAAAACCAACTCTTCTTTTTCAATAGCCTCTATGATCTCACTCTTTTTTGCAAAGAAACATCTCTTTTCTCTCTTGCAACTATCACTCTTTGGATCACTCATTTTCTTTTCTTTTTTTTTTTTAATTTTTCCTCTCCTCTCTTTGTTTTTCCATACTCATTTCTTTTTCCTCAATTCTTTTTCTCTCTTCAATATTCTTTCCTTTTTTATCACTCTCAAATATTTCTTTTTCCCCTTATTTCCTTTTGCTCTACAAAGACATGACTAGTAACCAAAGAATTCAACATGACCTTGTTCCCACCCTTTTCAAAAGTATAAGTGTTTCTCACACCATCATGAACAGCTTTTCTATCGTATTGCCTGGGACGTCCTAATAACAACTGTGCCGCTTGCATAGGAGCCACATCACAAAGAATATCATCATTATATGACCCCTTGGTAATAGAAACTAGCACTTGTTCGTTAACCTTAACTTCCCAACTATCATTTGGCCAATGAAGCTTATGAAGTTTATGATGCTTGAGGAGAGGTAAGTTTAACTTTTCAACAAGATAGGTACTAGCTACATTAGTGCAACCACCACTATCCATAATAAGGTTAGCAATTTTACCTCCCACTAAGCATTTAGTGTGAAAGATGCTTTCCCTTTGAAGGCTAGATTCTTCTTCAAGGACTTGAGTAGAAAAGGCTCTAATAGCCACCAAACTCATGTCTTCTTCATCGGCTTAGAAAGAAGTTATTCCTTGAACTTCTTCACTATTTTCTTCTTCCTTGTCAACAATGTCCTCTTGGCAATCATCTTCATCCTTTTCAATCCAACCATTAAAATCTTCACAAAAAACCAAAGTCCTCTTGGTAGGACAACTAATGGTTGTATGTCCCACACCATTTCACTTGAAGCACCTTGTTATATTGGTAATCAATTTACCTTCTCTTCCACTTAAGGCTTAGAATTATTTTTTAATGCCACCTTAGGTGTTTCATCTTTCTTTGGCCAACTCTTGTAATTAGATGCTTGAGGTTTAAGCATCACATTTTCTTGATGAAGAAAGATTAATTTTAGAGAAACTAATCCTCTTCCTTTGATTCTCAAACTTGGTGGCCAAATGACACATATCTTCATGAATAGTGTAAAGTTTTAGTTGATTAGCAATGTCCCTATTGAGTATACTTAGAAATTTAGTAATAGAAGCATTTTGACTTCCTCAAAGCTCAACCTCAAAGTGTATAACTCCATCTCTTGTCTATACTCTTCAACACTTTTGCTACCTTGCCTAAGAGTCATCAACTTCTAGTAAAGCTTGCTATAATAATGTTCTGGTACAAATCTTTCCTTTATCAGAGTCTTCAATTTTACCCAAGTTCCAACAGGCTGCCTTCCTTTCTCATCCTTTGAGTGACAATCTGATGTGAATCTTCAGTCGATTGTAGATTTGATTCAACACCTTCCCAAGATCACCTCTTTTTAATGAAGAACCTCTATTAAGGCTTTCAAAGTTTCAACACTCCAATAGAAAACCTACGAGGATCTCAGCCTCCTAAACTCAATATTGAGAGGCAAAACACATTTCCAATTCGATACGAAGAACCTTGAGGAAACTAAGGGTTCAAATTCCCAAATACATAAACTAGAATTCCCATGATTAATTGAATCTAAGAACAAGAACGCAAAGACTCAATTAAAGAAATGAATTGGATGATCAATTGATTCCATAAATTCCACAATCTAAGGCAAACAATTGTTCACAAGCAAAGGACATTAACCATTAGCAAGCTAACTAAGAAGGGTGAAGAACCCTAGAGACAATTGGAGAATCCTCTCTCAAATTTCAGCAAAATTCATTAAAGTTAGTTACAATGAGTTTATATTGGGGTTTCTATGGGCAAGCCCTAAAACTAGCTAATCTATTGTCTAAGGACTTAAAATTCCCATCAAACCTTTGATTACAAGCGAGAAAAACAAGTTCAATAATAAAATCCCGCCAATAAAGTCACATTAGCACTCCTCCACGCGAACCCTACCGACGACGGTAGGGTGAGTAGGGTGAGACCTACTAGACACAATGTGCTCTTCTCTAATACTTAGCAATTTTCACCTCCAATTTATTCCCTTGAATGATCCTTGCTAAATGAACAAATTGAGAACAACTTAGAATCCTTTCCTTAACCTTCAACCCTTCAAGCTTGTTCTTCAAAGCTTTTTCCATGTAAGCAACTAAGCTCATGAATCTTGAGTTTCTTCCCTTGAGCTCTAGTGAGTGGTCCAAGCTTCAACTCCATAGGTGCTTGACTCTTCCGATTCACGTCACCCGCCCCTCCTTTAAAAAGATTCATCCTTGAATCTTCACTTATATCGAAACAAGGACATATCAAAACATTGGCCACATTATTTTTGGCCAAAGGAGTTTGTGGTACATACTAATCATGAGTCCTTGATTTTTTTAAAAGGAAAACAAAAGCTAAATAAGAGGCATGCAAGATGGGTGTAGTTTATTGAGGCTTTTCCATACATCATCTGGTATAAGAAAGTTAAAAAAACATTCGATGCATTGTCTAGAAGGTACACTCTTATCTCTACTTTGCAAGCTCAAATTCTTGGTTTTGAGATGCTTAAGGAATTATATGCTAGTGACCATGATGTTAAGATCTTTTCCCACCAATGAAGTGAATAACGCAAAAATTTGGCAATGACAAGCTTAACCTTGACGATGTCACTATAATTTTACACCATGAATAGGTTCTCCACTTGACGTTCCTGATCAAAGAATACATTTGGATCACTAACAGCCTTTAAGCTAGGCACCTTCCACTTGATCATGTCTAAGGCTGTATCCCCTTGTTGTCCACCATAATATCCACCATAGTATGCTTGTGATTCTCTCCATAATCTTCAAACAAGTAAATCTTCATGCCATGTTTCATGACTTGGAACCTCTTCTTGTGGTCTGTTGTAGCCTCTTCCTCCTAGATCCCCACTTCTTCTACCTCTAGTAGGTTGCCTTCCTTGGTATCCACTTTCATAAAACGGATAGGAATTTTGAACCAGCATATCACAGAATCCATAAAGAGGTACATTGTCATAAGGCCTTTGATGAAGAGGTAAAAGAATCCTCCCAGATTGTCTCTAACTCTTTGCTGTACTGTGGTACTTCCCTTGCCCTTCTTTAACTCTTTAATATCTTTAGCAACACCTTGGAATTTTCTTGCCAAGCCTTCATTAGATTGTTTCATAGATTGCAATGTTTCATTTACGTTCATCCTTGTAGGATCTCTAGTGCCTTCTTGATGAGATTATGTAGGTAAATGACCATCCGTTAACATTATAAACCTGCAAATTAAACAAAGAAAAAATAAAAGGACCTCACAATCACTCTCTAAGTGTTTACTCTCTTTGATATTCACTCAATTCCCTCATGTTTAAATCTTTTGTTGGCTTTTATCACAATAGGCTCACCCCCTTGCCTTTTTCCAAACACTTTTCACTCAAGTCTCTATAGATTCTTCAAACATCTTAACCAACTCAACCTTCGGCAATAACCCAAGCAAGTAAAACAATTAATGCACTTAGTTGGATATAACTGTTCAAAGAGGCAATGTTTCAAACACTTGAGATGTAAAGAGTTTCAAAGAATTAATTTATGGAAAAGAGCCAACAAACTTAATTGATCATCAAAAAGGAATAGAAAAAAAAAAAAAGAAAAGAAACAATTAGAAGTCAAAATCAAAGCAATTCAAACAAACTAGGCTAAACAAAGAAAACAAGAGTACTAGGAAAATTTTCCCAGAAAACAGGGGATAATAACACCCTGTCCCCAAAACAGCTATGACTCTGTAAATACGAATCCAAATCGAGTGAAACAAATTTTAGAAGATTCCTCCCTCGAAGAGGATGAATTTATGCACAAAGTTCAATCGAATTGAATGAAGATAACATAAGATATGCTAGGATTAATTCACACTTTTTCTGCAACAGAGATATTGAAGCAAATTTCAAGTTTCAATCGATTTGGTCATTCAAATGGACTCCAAATTGACTAAATCTTATTTCAATTGAACCTTAACTCAAATGAGAACAGATCCACCACATAGTTTCCATCAAGTTCGCACATAATCATTCTATTTTGTAATTTATTTTTGGATTTGATTTTTCCAGACTACTATTGCATGATATTCTTGGAATTTTGTTCGATCATCAAGTACTTCCTCTTTTTTTTTTCAAGAATTTAAACAACATAAAACATAATTGACCTTCATTTGGAGGTTGCGCTGATACCAATTTTATGTGAATCTTAAATTAATACAAGTTTGATTTAACACCTTCTCAAGATCACCTCCTTTGATGAAGAAATTCTATTGAAGATTTTGTACTTCTAGCACTCCAATAGAAAATCTATAAGGAACTAAGCCTGATGAACCTAATATTGAGTGGCAAAATTGTTTCCCAATTTGACAGGAGAGACCTTGAGGAAGAGTATGGCCTCAAAACCTAAACTACACAAACTAGAAGACATATGTTTAATAAATTCTAAGAACAAGAACTCTTAGAATCAATCAATGAAGGAATTTAAATGATCAACTAATTTCCATAGGTTCATCAATCAAAGCAATGAACTGTTCACAAGCTAAGAAAGCAAACCCTGAGAAGCTAACTAAGATAGGTTGAAGAACCTTAGAAACCAGCAAAGAATCTTCTCAATTTTCAGCAAAAATTCAACTTCCCTTTACAATAAGCCTATAAATGAGTATTTATAGTGTTAGGTCTAAAACCTCCATTGACAAATGACTTAAGACTCTAAAAGACAAATTAGACCCTTAATTAACAACATAAAATGAAGTTTAAACCTTGAAAATCATCTTAAACAACAGATTATTCATTCATCCTTGAACCTGCTGCCGGCAACAGTAAGGTATACCCTACCGCACGCAGTAGGTCTTCAACCGTTAAGCCCCGTGTAGACATAAGCCTTCTGGGGATGGTTGGGTCAGGGCCTACCATCGACCGTAGGGTTTTTTTTTCCTTTCTTTGATTTATCCTTCTCCCAATTTACTCCATTGACTGCTCCAAGTTTAGGCTTTGTTCCATAAGCAACTTGGGATGATTTCCTTCATCTTTCAAGCATTCATTCTAGTCCTTTAAATCCATTCTTCAAGGTTTCTTCAATGAAGTCAACCATTCCTTTAGCCAAACTTTCATCAAATGCCTTCATTTTCTATCCCTTGCTCTACTGATTGGATCATGAATCAACTCATTAGCTTTTGGTCATCTTGGTTCATATCACTTCCTTAATATTTGCTCTAATCATAGCCATCTCTATCTACTTGAAATATTCATCAACACTTCTTGAACCTTGAGTAATACTTTGGAGCCTTTTATACAACTCACAATAACAGTGAGAGGGAACGAAGCTCTTCCTCATGACAACCTTCACCTCTCTCCAAGAAGAGATTGATGTTTCTCCACTCCTATTAGTAATATGGATTTTATCCCACAATGTTAGTATATAACGAGAAAATTCAATGGCAGCAAGTTTTACCTTTTTCTCTTCAGAGAAGTGGTGCACGTAAAAGATCCTCTTTATTTTCTTCTCTAATTCAAAATAGGTCTCCGGTCACTTTTACCTTTAAATTCAGAAATTTTTACCCCGGCAACCAAAAACTTGATCGGGATTTTTCTAACTAAGTTTTAAACTCAATACTTACAAGTCCACAAGATCAATGTAATACGGAAGTATTAGGGTATCGAACCACAGAGAAAGGCTTAACTACCTAAATTATTATCTTCCTAAATTAATTTTATAAAAAGAAGAATCAACTTCTGTTATCTAAGAATTATTCCTAAAGCAAAATAAAACTAATGAATATCGTAAATAAACTAAAACTAACGGGAGATTAAACAAAGAAGATGATTTAGAACTTTGAATCCACTACTAACCTATATAACAACGATTTAATTTTATTTAGGAGAAAAGATTAGACATTTATGTAGTGATCTAGGCTACAAGCTTCGATTCACTAAAGAAATATATTATGTTTAAATGCATTACATAATCCATCTAACCATTAGCATGACTTATTCATTCATATGACATAAATCATCTAAAATTAGCATGAACTATTCAATTCTAAAACCCATAATATACTTGCAAAAATCACATATCTCCCATACTTAAGACTACAAGAATTAAGCATAGATAAAAATATCAATTAACTAAAATAATTATTCTACAAGAAAAATCAGAAAGAATTAATTGCATCAAACCAAGAGATTTCCAAAGATATGCAATCACATAAATAATATAATAAATCTCCCAAAAATAAAATAAATCAAAGTCACGTGGCTAGGGTTTCATCAAAATTTTAAAAATAAATTTAGTTGATAGCTAAAGAGAAAGAAGGAACCAATTTATTGGAAGAAATCATGGCTTTTTTCTTCAACTAAAGCTGGAATTTTTATGCACTGCTTCAGCTGCAAGAATTTTCTTCTGCTGTCTAGAATTTTTTTTCTGCTTCTGCTTCTTCTGGAATTTTCTGCTGCTTCTTCACTTTGCTTGTGCACAGCAAATTGCTTTGTCTAATGTGTTGCTTTGCTTCGGTTTTCGCGTGCAGTCTGCTCCGAATGTTGGTCCAATGGCGGTCTGTTGTTGCTCTTGTTCAGTTTGCTCACGCAGCAACTTCTTCAATTCTGTTTCAACTACTGACCAGCGACTAGTCGCTTGATGGCTTTGTTCTTCCCCTCGCCGATCTCCTCTCTTTATTTTTTTTCTCTCTTGTTTCTTGTCTTCCTCTTGACTCTCTCTTGCTCGTCTTTTAAAGTAACTGCACAAACAACTTCCTCTTCAATTTCTTTTTTCTTTTCTCCTTGGTCTCCGCTTCCCTTCTCCTTTTTTTCTTTGGTTTTCTTATTATTACGTTGGGCCACCTTTCTCTTTTCTTTTGTTCACCATGGGCCTCTCTAATGGGTTTCAATTTCTCACTCATGGGCTTGTTTGTGAGCTTCTTTCCCTTTACTATCAAAATAAAATAAATTAAATTTAATAATTATGTTTATTAAATAAAATATTTTTAAAGGTTAATAATTAAAACTTAACATGTTTATTTATATTAAAAATTGGCTCTATCAACTCCCCCACACTTAAGTTTTGCTAGTCCTCAAGCAAAAATAAAGAATAAAAAGAAAAACTAACTAGCCACTTACGTAGGACTCACGATTGCACTTAGCATGTGCAACAAGCCCTTTAAACCCCTAAGTTTCCTCTAGTGGACGAGTATGGTCTCGTGAGGGTTTGCAAACGATGTACCCACAAAGTCAAAATAAACAACAAACTTTAGAAAAGATAGAGAATAGCCCAAATTAAGTACCCTCCATTAATATCTCAAACTTATCAAGACAAATACTCTTCCTCTTATTTTTAAACTTAAGTAAACAAACAAATATTCAATTATCTCCCATAACTAATGCAAAACTTGTGTAATGTGTGATAGTGGTCATAAGAGAGTATAAAATAAATACTAAACAAAATTTTCAAGTTACACATAGAGAACAAATCTCAACAAGAGTTCATTCCATAGGCTCACTCTTTGTACCTTCTCTCCAATAATCAAGGAATCTCAAGTCAACTCAGATCAGGTAGGACTTTAAAGCTTGTAATGTAAGGTTAGAGTATTGGTTATCAAATGAAGGTAAGGAATTCAAAATCAAAGAAAAGAGAGCTTACAAAGAAGATGGATACTTTAAAATTTCGACAAACTTTCTAACTTTATTTTTGCTCTCTTTTTTTTTTTTTCAGTAATACACTCACCAACTACCACCTTCTTTTTCTCAAAATTTCATCATTTAAGGCCATTCTTTTTCTTACATTTATAAATTCGGGCCTCTTGAATCTTTTTTTTCTTTGCACCTTATGACTTGTAACAATCATGTATCAACTTTTCTTTCTTATCTTTTTTTTTTTTTTTCATCTCAATACATTTGTTTATTTTTTTTTTCATCACAACAAGTCATATATATATTTTTTTTCTTCTCCCTTTTGTCAAAATAACTTCTTTTTCCAAAACACACAAACAACAACCCATCATTGAAGCACAAGTTAGAAGTTTGCATTAAGCTCTCTACAAGATTAAGGGTTAATATTTAAGTGGTTTAAAGAAAGATATAACATTTAGGCTCAAAAGGGTACGAAGGTAAAAATTATGAAATTTGGTAAGCTTGAAAGGCACAAACGATTCAAAGAAGGCCTATGACCATCGTCTCTGAGTCAAATCAGGAAAACCTTTCTATTTCGTCTCAAGAGATACTCAAGTAAATTCTAGAATGTAGGGAAGAGATTCATCAACTTTATGTAACTCAAAAATAATGTAAGGGATTTAATAAATACTAACAATAACCCATGTGCTCAAGTGTAAGTCATGCAAAAGTTATAACAGATATAGAACATAAGTCCATCACCCTAATTAAAAATAAGAAAACAAGTACTTTTCTAAACTTATTAAGACATTTCTAAAGGAACTCAAAAAGAATCATTCTTTAAGTGAAATCATATTTTTTGGCTTTTTTCCTCAAAATAATGTAAAAAATAATAATAAAATAAAAAAATCAGTAAAAATTGAACCAAAACAAAAAAACGAACAAAATTAAAAAAATTAATTGACACAAGACCCCCACACCTAGACCCTACATTGTCCACAATGTCATAAAAGAGTACCAAGAGTAGATAAGAAAGAAAAGAGCAAAACAACCTGGTAGAAGAGGCAGTATTAATGCATGTCTGCAAGAGAAGTAAACAATCTCTGTAATCTCCATGATAATGATAAGTTGTTTTATTACCCTACAAAACAAACATTTCATACCTTTTTACCAATCAAGTGGAATAAAAAATAAATAAATAAATAAAAATAAAATAAAATAAAAATATAAAAATAAATAAATTAATAAAATAAAATTTAGGTTGCCTCCCAAAAGCGCCGATTTTAAAGTCTTCAGCTAGACTCCCTAATTCTTTTGCGTTCAGCAAGGATCTATTTCTCTCATATTAAGCTCATGATTTTCAATCCAAGAAGAATTTTTTAATGGAGTAATGCAAGTAATATTAGAATTAACATCCTCAGTGCAAATTAGGTTTTCTTTCTCAATAGAAGTACAATCTTTTGAACATATTACAGGTAGAGTTTCTTTAATTAATTCATCATTTATATCTACCAAATAGCAATCAGAATTATCTTCTATAGAAGGTTGTGGAGAAGTTTTAAAGATATTTAATCTAACCCTCATATTCATTACAGAGACATCCATAACCCCAGTTCTACAATTAATAGTGGCGTCAGCAGTAGCTAAAAAAGGACGGCCTAGAATAATTGAGATATGATTCTGAGAAGATCTACCAGATTCCATATCTAAGACTGTAAAGTCTATAGGGAAGATACCTTTGTCAATTTGAACTAGAACATCATCTATCCTCCCCCTAGGTACTTTAATTGATCTATTAGCTAACTGTAAGGTCATATCAGTTAGTTGCAATTCCCCTAATCCTAACTCTTCATAGACAGAGTATGGAAGCAAGTTAACACTAAAACCTAAATCTAAGAGTGCCCTATCCATTTTATGATTACCAATAAGATATGAGATAGTAGGGACACCAGGATATTTATATTTAGGTGGAGTGTTATATTGCTAAATGGAGCTCACCTGTTCAGTTAGAAATATTTTCTTAGAAACATTTCTTTTAGATTTTCTTTTAAAAGTACACATGTCTTTAAGAAATTTTGCATAGGATGGGACTTGCTTAATAACCTCTAAAAGTGGAAGGTTAGTTTTAACTTGTTTGAGAGTTTCTAAAATATCTTCCCTTTTATTATCCTTTCTAAGATGTAGGGGTGGCAATAAAGCTTGTGGATAAGGAACCTTTGGTTTATATGAAGCCATAGGAGATGATTCTAGAGTTTTAGAATTAGAGGAAGAAGCTAGTTCCTTCTCTATTTTCCTTTCAATTTTAGTCCCTATATCAATTCCCTCAGTTTCGTTTTCATGAAACTTACCATCTTCAATAGGTTCCCCTACTTTATTATCTACTAACTTCCCATTTCTAAGAGTGATTACAACTGTAACTTGCTCATGATGATTAGCTCTAGGGTTTTCTATTGGATAACTAGGAAGCTTACCTTCATCTCTTCTACTTATTGCATTAGCTAGTTGCCCTATTTGAGTTTCTAACTTAGCAATAGATTGAGTGTGTGAGTCTACAATTTGTGTCATAACTTCTAAACCTTTCAAAGCAGATAAGACTTTTTCTTCAAACATAGAGTTTCCACTTTGAGAAGGGTGAGGGGGTACATACCTTTGAGATTGAAAACCAAGAGGAGCAGTCATACCAGATTGTTTGTTCTGTTGATATTGTTGTTGGCCTAATTGACCTTCCCCTCCTTGTTGCCTCCAGGAGAAATTAGGATGATCTCTCTAGCCTAGATTGTACGTGTTTGAATATGGGTTGCTCTGTCTGTGAAATCCTTGGGCTAAATTGACTTGTTCCTGCACAAATTCTGGGAATAGTGAAGCACTAGGACAGTCATAAATAATATGAGAAGGACTAGAGCAAATTGCACAAACACTTTGCACATTAGGAGAATTAGTAGGCAATGTATTCAAAGCTAATAATTGATCAAACTTTTTAGATAAGGCATCAACTTTCACAGAAAGATCAACATTTTGAGAAACTTCATACATTCCTCTATTTCTTGTTTGCCTAGATGTGCCTACACGTGAGGAGGTGGCGTGTTGTTGCGAATTATCACTCAAATTTTCAAATAAATCCCACGCCTCATCTGCAGTTTTATGAAGAAAGGTACACCACAAGAGGAATCAACCATTTCGCGATTTCTCTCATCTAGTCTTGAATAAAAACTTTGGATTTGCTGCCGTTTAGGGACTTCATGGTGAGGGCAACTACGAAGTACTTTAAATCTCTCCCAACTCTCATGAAATTGTTCATTATTTTGTTGGACAAAAGTAGTGATTTCTCTCCTTAACCTTGTAAGTTTACCTATAGGAAAATATTTTTTTAGAAATTCCCTAGACATCTCAGCCCAAGTACCTATTTTCTCACGTGTGTGTAACCAATGTTTAGCCTTATCCTTCAAAGAAAAAGGAAAAATGCGTAATCTAATAGCATCATCACTTACATTAGGAAGTTTAAAAGTAGAGCAAATTTCGAAAAACTCATCAATATGTTTATAAGGATTTTCGGAATCGATGCCATAAAAAGATGGTAACATTTGAATAGTAGAAGCTTTGATTTCAAAGTGATTAGTATCAATTTCAGGTATTCTATTACCTATTGGTGAGTTATAAGTGTTGGAGTAAAATACTCCCTTAGTGCTCGTGGATGTTCAGTCATTTTAATGTCACAAGTGTTACTGAGTTTTCCTTGTGCTCTAGGTGCCTTAAGTGTACGCTCTATCTTAGGATTAAATTCTTTTAAATCAATAGAGAGCGAACGACGACCATGCATTAATAAACAAATTCAAGAAAGAGAAAAAAAATTACTACAAATAATAATGAAGAATAAACTATCAAATAATGAAATAAAAATAATAAAAATTAAAAAAACGTTGAAGACAACTAAAAAAAAAATTTTCTTTTTTTTTTAAGAATAATAATAAAAGTAAAATAAAATAAAATAAATACTAGCAAATTTAGGAGAAATAACAAAAGCAATTAATTCAACATTTCCCCGGCAACGGCCCCAAAAATTTGATCGGGATATTTCTAACTAAGTTTTAAACTCAATACTTACAAGTGCACAAGATCAATGTAATACGGAAGTATTAGGGTATGAAACCACAGAGAAAGGCTTAACTACCTAAATTATTATCTTCCTAAATTAATTTTATAAAAAGAAGAATCAACTTTTGTCATCTAAGATTTATTCCTAAAGCAAAATAAAACTAATGAATATCGTAAATAAACTAAAACTAACGAGAGATAAAACAAAGAAGATGATTTAGAACCTTGAATCCACTAGTAACCTATATAACAATGATTTAATTTTATTTAGGAGAAAAGATTAGACATTTATGTGGTGATCTAGGCTACAAGCTTCGATTCACTAAAGAAATATACTATGTTTAAATGCATGACATAATCCATCTAACCATTAGCATGACTTATTCATTCCTATGACATAAATCATCTAAAATTAGCATGAACTATTCAATTCTAAAACCCATAATATACTTGCAAAAATTGCATATCTCTCATACTTAAGACTACAAGAATTAAGCATAGATAAAAATATCAATTAACTAAAATAATTATTCTACAAGAACAATCACAAAGAATTAATTGCATCAAACCAAGAGATTTCCAAAGATATGCAATCACGTATATAATATAATAAATCTCCAAAAAATAAAATAAATCAAAGTCACATGGCTAGAGTTTAATCAAGATTCTAAAAATAAATTTAGTTCATGACTAAAGGGAAAGAAGGAACCAATTTATTGAAAGAAATCATGGCTTTTTTCTTCAACTGAAGCTGGAATTTTTCTGCACTGCTTCAACTGCTGGAATTTATTTCTGCTGTCCAGAATTTTTTTTCTGCTGCTGTCCAGAATTTTCTGCTGCTGCTTCTTCTGGAATTTTCTGCTGCTTCTTCAGCTGCCTGTGCACAGCAGCTGCTGTCTAATGTGTTGCTGCTTCGGTTTCTGCGTGCAGCTGCTCTGAATGTTGGTCCAATGGCGGCTGCTGTTGCTCTTGTTCAGCTGCTCACGCAGCAGTTTCTTCAATTCCTGTTTCAACTACAACCAGCAGCTAGCTGCTTGATGGCTTTTTATTTATTTATTATTTTTTTTTTTCTGTTCTTCCCTTCGCCGATCTCCTCTCTTTATTTTTTTTTTTCTCGTTTCTTGTCCTCCTCTTCGATTCTCTCTTGCTCGCCTTTAAAGTAGCTGCACAAACAGTTTTCTCTTCAATTTCTTTTTCCGTTTTCTCCTTGGTCTCCGCTTTCCTTCTCCTTTTTTTCTTTGATTTTCTTATTATTACATTGGGCCGCCTTTCTCTTTTCTTTTGTTCACCCTGAGCCTCTCTAAGGGCCTTCAACTTCTTACTCATGGACTTATTTGTGAGTTCCTTTTCCTTTACTATCAAAATAAAATAAATTAAATATAATAATTATGTTTATTAAATAAAATATTTTTAAAGGTTAATAATTAAAACATAACATGTTTATTTGTATTAAAAATCGGCTCTATCAGTCATCAACATTTTTTTCTCCTTTGGCAACTACAATTTCTGGTTCACTATCATAATCATGAATTCCTCTACTACCTTCAATATGCCAGTTGCAACTATCTCTCTCCAAAGTATCCACTCTTACCATCATCGAATTCGTCATGTTAGTAAACTTTTCTATCTGGTCTATGTAGGCTTGTTGTTCCAAAGAGATTTTCTCATCCATATTTTTCACAAGATTAGTAAACAAAAAAAACATGGCCTCTCGTCCCTTAACCCTCCAAGTGTTTCCCACTTATCAATACTATCTCAAACCGAGTGTATCTCTCTTGAATATGGCTTTAAACAATAATGAATCACACTTGTCTTTTCCCTGTTAGTCCTTTTCTTTAAATAGCTCTAAATCAAACCTATTCAATCATGCTGAAAGATTAAGACAATAGACTCACTTCAGTGTTAAAAGATTATATAGGAGTTAAAAGACAAATAGAATCAAACCAAAGAAACAAGCACGTTAAGGAACAAAAAAAATGTTCAAAAAAAAGCTTTTAAAAATGTTGGATCAATGATGGTCTCATATGAAAAATCACTATCTCAACTTAAAGATTGATGTGAAGTAGAACAAATTAACTCCAAGATCAACAAATGTGATCATTCAAAGTCTACAAACAATTTCAAGACTTTTTGCGTCCCACGTTGTTTCTTTCTTTTTTTTTTTATAATTTTTTTTTGCCTTTTTCTTTTTTGTTGGCTTTTCATAATTTTTTTCACGATTTTTTTTGTACTTCCTTTTTAAATTTTCAACAAAGATCAATAATATGCTAATAAAACTTCCAAAACCTCAAACAATGGAAGACCTCAACCCACTATCTATAAAGAGATAGGAACCTTGGTATGATCCAACAAATCGGAAGACATTGACCCACAACCTATAGAGAGATCTGAACCTTGGTATGATCCAACAAGTTCAAGATGAAGATGAAAAGAAACAATAAAGCTAAAAATAAAGAAAGGTAGAAAAAAGAAAATAAAAAACAAAAGGGTATAATTCAAGAATCACCTTCAGCTCTGGTAAAAAACCTGATGCGAATCAAGTGATGCGGAAATATTCCCAAGTGTGGATTCCTAAATTTGGATATTTGGCAAACCCAATTGATGGATGATGCTTCGATGGAGTTAAGACCCATTCTTAACCGGTGGTAGAAAACCTTAACTATATCGCCAATGATGTGAATCTTAAATTGATTGTACATTTGATTCAACAGCTTCCCAAGATCACCGCCTTTGATGAAGAACCTTTATGGAGGATTTCGTAGTTTCAACATTCCAATGGAAAACTTATGAGGATCTAAGCTTCATAAACCTAACATTGAAAGGCAAAACTCTTTCCTAATTTGATAGGAAGAACCTTGAGGAAAGTAAGGCCTCAAAACCCTAACTACACAAACTAGAAGACCTAAGATATATTGAATCAAATAACAAGAACGCGAAGGCGCAATCAATGAAATGAATTAAAATGATCAATTGAATTCCATAGATTCCCAAATCTAAGACAACAACTGTCCACAAACTAAGGACATTAACCCTTAGCCAGCTAACTAAAAGGGTGAAGAACCCTAGAGACAAAGAGAATCCTCTCTCACAAATTTCAACAAATTCATCAATAATTACAAATGAGCTTATAATTTGGCATTTATAGGCTAAGTCTAAACCTAACGTATCTAGTGATTAATGGCTTCAAATATCCATCAAGCTCTTGATTAAAAGTTGGAAAATAAGTTAAAATAACAAAATCCCCATTTAATTCCTTAAGCCTAACTACGACGGTAGGGTGTCATCCCCAAGTCTAGCCTAGCCAGAAGCCTGCCGGCGATGGTAGAAGCAAGGCCTACTGTCAGCGGTAGGTCCAAGAATTCCCAAAACTTAATTATTTTTTACATCCAAGTTGCTTCCTTGAATAATCGTTGTTTACGACATAGATGATGAGAAACTTAGAAGCTTGTCCTTTATCTTCAAAGTGCTCGTTTGTATTTGTTTCTTCAATGAAAACATGCCAAACATGCATCTAATGCCTTGATCTTCTTTCCTTACTCCAGTGCTTGGATCATGAAACAATCCATTATTTGGCCAACTTGATTCACAATATCCACCCTTCCTTTGAAAAGATTCGTCCTCGAATCTTCACCTACTTCAAGCTAAGACATGTCAAAACATGGGGATAGCACTAACATGAATTCAGCGGGAAGATCAATATAAGCACTAAATCATCCAAGAATTAGAAAAAGCCCTTTGCTACGGCCATCAAACTTATAATTTTGATGAAAAAGGACATTGTTCGAAACAAAGGTGACCCCAACCCAAACCTCTAGGATCAAAGACTAATCATTTTTATTCAAACTTCTTGTTATTGATATCAATAGCATTAAGATTCTAAAGATATGCTTCACAAACTCAGTCATCTTCTTTTTACCCAAGCTCAAAGCATGATCTATAGAATAAGAAATCAAATCAAGAGAAATTAGAAGTTTGAAACCATAGTCAACTTCAAGAGAAGAATAAAGAGTAGGAGAATAATAAGCTTGATTGGAGCAAAATCAATAAGATGTAAACAAATTTTCCAAATGAAACCGGTCATCTTCTTGGGTACTTCCACCAAAAGGCTAGCAATGGTGTGAAAGTCCTTGATGAATTTCTTATAAATGCTTGGGAAACCATGGAAGCTTCTCCCTTCAAATGCACTCTTTGAAGTAAACCAATCTTTAATTGCTGGCACCATAATTGCACCAACTTGGAAACCTTGAAAACTCACTACGTAACCTAGGAAAGTATAATTTTCTACACAAAACTCATAATTCCCAAGGTTAGCATATAGTTTCGCATTCCTAAAAATAGACAAAACTCGATTAAAATTATGCAAATGATATGCATAAATTTTGCTATCAATCAACATTTCATCAATATAAGCCACAACAAATACAGAAACCATACTTTTAAGAAACCCAAGTAGTTCATATATAAAGTCCATAGATATGTGTACACAAGATTCTCTAGGCATATCCAAAGAAATATAATGTCCATGTGGCAAAGATGTAGAGTTAGCTCTTTTATACTCTAAGCAATCAACAGTAAACCTTTCTACATCTCTTTTCATGCCAAGCCAAAAGAAGTGCTCATGTAAAATGTCATAAGTATTGGAAGTACCAAAATGACCCATCAACTCATCACAATGAGCTTCTTTAGCTAACAACAATGTAAAGTAACGAGAAGGAATGCACAATTCACCTTCATGCATCATCACGTACAAAGTACTCATCATTATGCACAACCAAACAAGCATCAAATATGTCCTTGAACTCATTACCACTAGCATGTAATTCCTTAAACATCGTGTAACCAAGTAATTGGGCTTGTAAAGTAAAGAATAGAATGTACCTTTTTGGCAAAGCAATGGCTACGATATTTTCTTTACCTCTCTTGTGCCAAATGACATTTGGAAATGTCTTTAAGAATTTCATTCCTCTTGTACACCACCTATTGAGCTTTTGTTGTACATTGAGAAACATTGCGTAGAGCTCCTCATCATGAATAGCATATCTCAATGTCGCTCCGGTCACCCATTCAATTTGACGGTCCGTTTTCTTCGATGGAGAGAGTCCGCCGAGTTCCTGTTTGCAATAGAGAAGTGAAATCAACTCGTCTTTCTCAATGGCTATTATGAACTCACTCTCTTTGGCGTAGAAACATCTCTTTTCAACAATATTATTACACAAAATGAGGTAAGAAAATGTAAACATGAAATTTCCAACATTTCAAGATGGTCCACATTTCTCTTTAGAAATCATTTTATCAAAGAAATCTTTAGAATGTAGATGATAAAACAATGTAGCTTGAAGTCTATGTTTCAAATACAATGCACAAGAGTCCTTTTGAAGATTAACAAATGAATTAAACAACTTTGAAAACCATTCCTTGAAAGGTTTATGGTAACAGAAATGTTCCACAATAAAGTCTTGGAAAACTTGTTTGAAGGCTTCTTTTCTCAATAGATTTTTCAAATGCCAAAAAATTAACTTTGGGCAACTCAAGTTTAGCTCCCATATGGTTTTCAAAATCCTTCGCTAAGAAATCTTTAAAATGCAAATGATAGTATTTGAAACAAATTGTGTTTTTAAACAATATTTTAAAAGTTGTCACCACTATTGAAAGCGCATGTTTACCACTAACAAATGCTATTTGTGTTGGATTCCATGAACAAACATAATAAAATAACCAATGAAAAACCGCCAACAGGATCTGCACGTACCAGAAAAATCGATTGGAAAGAAAAGCTACCTCAATGTTTTGATGCCGCAAGGCATAGAGGTGTTGCTGTCTAGTCTTCGCCCTCTATCGGTATCTACGTGACAACATCCTGTAAGAGCGATCGGGATGCTAGCCCCTCGGCGTTCTGAATAGTTTTCAGAACGAACCCTAAATATCAAGTAATACTTTGGAATTTTTTAGGGAGAGAGAGAGGCAAGACACAATTTTTGGCCATCCTAGGGCGTAAAGTTTTTAATCAGAATGAGTCAGCTGTGGAAAAGGTTAACATAACCTTTTATAGCGGTCACCATTAAGACCCTAATTGTTATCTAATGACAATATTAATTTTGTCCATCTATTCCTATAGTCATCCAACGGTTGGATGAATAATATTAAGCAATTAATTTTATTTATTTGATAAATAAATTAGTTACTTGTTAACTTACCAAATCAACACAAGACGGAATCTAATCCCCTTTTTTTATACGTTCAACAAATCTGGATATGATCTAGATTCATTGGACGTGGACATCGTGCTCACAAGATCATCTATACGTGTGACCCTGTAGGTTCACTTAACATTGGCAGTGAATAAAAATGTCCTAGACATTTATCCACAAAACCTAGGTGGCATTTAGCAAGACATTATGCTTACCCAAGTTAAGTAAAAGATATGGTAACCAAACATCAGTTTTGATCTGTAGTCCTAGAAGAAAGAAGAATACATAAAAATACGGAGAATCAGCTTCCGAGAACGTAGATTCCATAGGATGGAATCCTAGTGTAGGAAGCCCTCTATTCATTCCTCACTGCCCCCCACGCGTATTCCCAAAAATAAGTAGTGTGGGGGTACATGAGAGAATGTCCTTCTTGGGCGAAGCGGGCGAAAGCCTGACGGAGCAATGTCGCGTGGAGGTAGAAGGCCCACGGGTCGTGAACTTTCTCCCTCACTTCCTCTTATACTGCTTGTGCCCTAGAATACTAGGTCACAAGGTCCAAAATATGGAAGAAACAAGCGTTTCCACGACTCTACCACCCATCACACGATATCCTAATTAAGTATAAGGCATAAACCGAGTCATCCTTATAAAAAATAATTAACCATTTACTTGATCACCAGGCAGAATGTTTTGATAAATAATGTTAATAACACCTTATTAGTATTTATTTGAGCATAGCCATATGTATTCTCCAGTCAATACTTATCAAGAGGATCTGTGGATATCTCTGTCTAATAAAAGAGGGACAAATCCCTTTCACTATCTCTAATATTCAAGCCATGACAAGAAAACAGCCCAACCAATAGTCATAATAATCACCTAATTTAAAGTGATGTTTGACTATGTCAAAATATATTTTCTCCCCATGCAACAGGCATTAGAAACATTAGGTCAAAGGACACCAAACATAAAACTAAGAAGAAATACTTATGACTTAAACCCATGCAATATTTCTTCTTCACTTTGGGTCATGTCCAATACAATATTCTCAATATGTATTCATGAATGGATTTTATATCTCATATTTATGATCACTAAAACTTGATCATCAATCAACTTCATACTAGTTTAATAATACAAGATGACTCAGGACAAACAAGAATAGTATTTTATTAGCAAGAAGGATTTTACTATAAAGTCACATACTTGATGACTAATAACATAAAATACAATTCAAAATACATGCCTAATAAATAAACAATATAAATGTAGTCAATTGGTCTAGGGCATATAACTAGCAATTTGCTTACTCAAAAAGACCTCATATTGGTTAAAAAGAATAAAACCATTGATATTCCTCATAAAAACACCAAGCATAGGCAAAACATAGACACATTACTCAACATGCTTTCCTATAGATTTATCAAGAAGAGCATCGAATAAAGCACATTCAAGCTCAAAACCAACAATGTTAGGATAAACTGAAGAAGCATTATCTAGCATTTCAAAACCATAACAAGAAGGATTAACACCACTACTCATCAATGGGTCCTCAAGGGAAGTATGAGAAGAAACACATTTAGACACATATGGCACAACAAGAAAGAGACCATGACAAAAACAAATAGTACAAAGATCTCTATATATGCTCACATGAGAAAGATAAGACTCTAAAAACAATTCTAATTTCAAAAGAGAAACTTCATAACACATGAGAGAAGGATTAAATGATAGACTTATTGGTAAATCTTTAAGAAAATTGACAAGCTCTTTCTCCATGTTCCTTCCTTTGTCTTTAATCCCTAGCACATAAGAAACATAATTAGCAATATTGAAATGGCATTCATCAACTCTAGGAATTGCACAAGAATTGGAATTAAACTCTATGAATTGTTTTTTTTCTATTAAAGTTCCAAGAGAGTTGAGAAAATAAAATTGATATCCATTTTTCATGAAAACAAGTGCGAACGACTTAATTTCCTTAGAATAAATATCAAAACTCAAATAGGAATTAGAGGGAAAGAAGTTTATGGTCTTGATGGACTTGTAGGCAAGCTTTCCATCTTCATCCTCGCTTGAATATTCAATATTCTACACACATAAGAACTTACTAGCTAAGGAAGAGTTAGTTTCATTAGCATAGAAATTCAATTCCTCAATCTTTTCAAACACAACTATCTGCTTTCCTCTTCTTCTTCACTCTCTTGTTTTTTAATGAAGCACTCATTTTCTTTTACTCTCTCACTTTTCTTAAGCTCACTTTCTTTCTCTTTTAAACACTCAAAATGTTCACTCTTTTTTGAAATGATAGAGATGGAGCCAAAGATACATAATTGTTCTACTAATCTCTCATTTTCTTCCACTCTTTCTTTTTCTTTAAAATCATTGCACTCTTCTCTTTCAATGCTCTTCTCATTCATGTTATCACAAGAATCCTCATTAGATGTCTCCTCCACAACATGGATCACAATACTTTCTTCAACTACCCCTTGAGCTTGTGGAAGCTCATTTACTTTTGAAAATTCTTCAATCATTGATGGTTTCAAGGTTTCTACCTCTGTAACTCCTTGAAGTGACATGGAAAGTTTTTTTCTCCACACCTTTTAGCCTTTATAATGGTCTTTGCCTTTTTCTCTTTATCAAATATTCTTACCCTTTCTTTCAACTTTTTTTGCTCTTCATAAATTTCGTGAGACACCAGAGAATTTAGAATTAATCTCTTGCCATCTTTGGTGAAGTTGTAAGACTTCTTTTCCCCATTGTATATAGATTTCCTATCATTTATCCAATGACTTCAAACTTATGAATGACCTACTTGCATGGGTGCTATATCACAGAACACATCATCTTTAATATTCCTTTAGAAATAGACACCCACACTTGCTTAGTGACTTTGATCCCATCACTATCATTTGACCAATGGTGTATGTAAGGCTTAGGATGTTCAAGAAGCGGCAAATTCAACTTTTCCAGAAGGTAAGTACTAGCCATATTAGCATAACTACTACCATCAACAATACGTAGCATGTGGGTGTAATAGTGCGCTTAAAACAGTATAACAAAGTACAATAATATTTCTAACAAAACAAAAGCATAAGTCCAAAATTAAACTAAAGCATAGGAAAGAAGGTAGACAAAGTTTAGAGTAAGCCTTTAGTTGTTTGACAAAACACCTATTTTCCACGAAATTTTGCTCTTTTCTCTCTCTCTTGGAATGCCTCCGGAGTGCCACCGGAGTTCACTGGAATTTTTCTAGAATTCTTGCCAAAAAATTTTCTTGGATATTTTTTGCAAAATTTTGTTAGAAAACACTAGAGAACACAAAACTGAGTTAGTAGGTAAAAAATATTTACAAAGAGGCCCGACATTACAAGAATTTACGAGAACAAGAAATTTAAAAAGGAGGTAGATAGAAAAAGAAATTGAGTGGAAATGTGGGTTCTTTTGATGAGGAGGTTGAAGAAAATGATGATTTTAGCATGAAATTTGTGTAAAGAAGAATAATGGAGGTGGTAGGAGGGTTTAGAAGAAAAGAATAAGCAAGATAAGAGAAGAGAGGAGAGAGAAGGAAAAATACCAAGCAAGAAAGAGAGAGAGAGAGAGAGAGAGAGAGAGAGAGAGAGAGTTGCCGTCGTTCTTCTCGCTAGAGTTGGTGGAAGTTCTCCGGAGTGGAGGAGGAAGATGGAGAATGGTTGAGGGAGTTTTGAGGGTTAGAGGAGGTGATGGAAGTTTTGAGAGAAGAAGAAGGAGGAAAATGAAATTGTAAGGGTTTTAGAAGAGAAAGAGGGAGGAAAGTGCAGAAAATCAACCCAATATCTGCAATTTACCTTGGAAAAACCCGACCGGAAACTTACCTGGACCCTACCACGGAGGTAGCAAATTTGGTCGATCCAACTCGTTTTACCTTGGAAAAACCTAACCCGAAACTTACCTAGACCCTACCGTTAATGGTAGGGCGAGACTACCATCTGGGTAGGTCTCGAGTTGCTGGTGCCAAAGATTGCCTGTAGCCTACCACCGACAGTAGGATGAGACCTACCGTCCGCGGTAGGTTGATGGTGAAGGACACCCTAATTCGTCTGTAGCCTACTGGCAATGATAGGGCACTCTACCATCTATGGTAGGTGTTGTCAAACCTCCGTTTTGCTCTCGTTCACGCCATCTACCTTGTGAACTCAAATTACCTTCTTGTAGGCCTTCAGGTCATCGCTTTTTCTTCTAAAGCGTCCTTACAACATTAACAAACAATTAAAGCGGAAAAACAAAACGAAAAGACAAAAAAGAAAAAGTTAAAAAATACAATTTTACAATTTACAATTACAAAAAGTACTTCACTTTCTCAAGTGCTATTTGCACCTTCAGATCACGGTAATCTTGGTTTTTCTTTCAGTCCTTCCGTATAGTACACATTCCATCTAGACAATTTTTTATTGGAAGGGGGTTGCCTCCATTTCTTACGTTTTCTTCTTGGCTTTTCTTTACTTTCTTTTCTACTGGGTTCCTGCACAGTTGAAAATACTTTGTTAGTTTTAGAAGCTATTATGTATGAAATATTCTTAGTTTTGGATGGGGAGGTCGGAAGAAAAGGAAATTAGAATATTATCTCATTTTCTTCGAACCTTAGAATTAACTTCCCTTTTTCCATATCTATTAATACCCTAGACATACGTAAGAAAGACGGACCTAAAATAATAGTAAAATCCACATCTTCCTTCATGTCCAAAACTACAAAGTCAACAGGGAAGACTAAATCCTTGACTTTGATTAACACATCCTCAATAACCCATTTAGGATATCTAACATTTATATCTACTAGATTAGTAGACATTCTAACAAGTTTCGGGGTACCTAAACCTAGACGCTCACCCATTGATTCAAAAATAACAATAATGCTAGCACTTGAATGTTCTAAAGCCCTATATACTTGAATACCGTATAATGCAAGAAAAAGAAAAACTCCCTGTATCTTCTAACTTTTGTGCTAGTGTTTCCTTCTTGATTGCGAGGGCTGAACTTTTTCTTCCATGATAATGCCTTCTTTATTTGGATTCTCCTCATTTGTTGAGATGGCATGGACATGCTCTCTCGGATTTACATCTCTATTACTTAGGAGAGTTCCTGGAGTTCTTTCGGATACAATTTTAACTAATTGCCCAATTTTTTTCTCTAAGTTCCTAATAGAGGCCTCTTGATTCCTTTGGGTTGCCTCAACGGTACTCATTCTACTTTCTGTTGCAGCCATAAATTTTACCATTAAGTCCTCCAAATTCGTCTTATTTGGTGAAGGATGATTTTGTGGACCCGCTTCATAAGGTAAAGGAGGTGGAGGACCTCTATTCTGAAAACTCAGGAGTTGATTTTGTCTTTAGTGTCCTTGACCTCCCTAAGAAAAATTGGGGAGTTTCTCCACCCTAATTGTATGTGTTTGAGTAGGGATTATTTTATCGATTCTCTTGCACAAACTCTACTAGCTCTACTTGTCCTCCAATACTTGGGCACCCTTGATTGGAATGTCCCCTATTACAAAAATCACAAAACATGACCGATTGATTAATCTTACTTGTTGATGGACCAGCCAAGTTTCCTGTTTTCTGCTTAATAATCGGCGTTAGTCTTCCTTCCATAGCCAATATTGAATCCATATTTTGTACCCCGGCTGTTTTTAGCTTTCCTCTTTAGCCTTCACAAGTATAATTTTTCATTGCTATTGTTCTATTAAATGATATACTTGTTGGGGAGTTTTATTATCTATTGACCCTCCAGTTGAGGTATCTATTAATTGTCTAGCACCAAAAGAAACTCCATTATAAAAAGTTTGAATTTGCATCCCTAAATCTAACCTATGGTGGGGACACTTTCTTAATAATTCTTTCCATCGTTCCTATGCCTCATAGAGGCTTTCTCCGTTTATTTGTTGAAACGAGAGAATCTCATTCCTTAATTGCGTTGTTAGGCTCGGAGGAAAATACCTCCCTAAAAAATTTTCTGCTAATGATCCCATGAAGTAATGGAAATCGATGGTAGGGACTTCAGCCAAGACTTCGCATTTCGCCTTAGAGAGAATGGGAAAAGACGGAGTCGAACTACGTCCTCAGAAACTCCGTAAATTTTAAAAATATCACATACCTCTAAGAAATTACCTATATGCGTGTTGGGATCTTCATTAGGAAGTCCGTCGAATTGAACGTGATTTTGCAACATTTGAATTATGTTCAGTTTAATCTCAAAGTTATTAGCCTCAACCCTAGGCCTTGCTATACTCGACTGCATCCCCAAGATGGACGGTGGAGCATAATCTGTAATTGTTCTCTTTGTATCAGTTGTGCTGCCATCGGAGGTGTTGATTCGAAAATAGGGTTGTCAAATGGAAGTGCTTCAGGTCCTTCCGCATTAACTTCGGGTACTATTGCACTAGTGCCTGCCATTCCAAACTGAAAAGCGCGACGAACACTCCGCAGTGTACATTCGGGCTCGGGATCGAACGGTACTAACTCCTCCCCTTTTCTTTCAGGGCATATACTAAATGATCTGCAATACCCGAAAAACGTTATCAGCTCCACTAAAAGAAAGCACAACTCAAGAATATAAACTGAAAATAATGGAATGGTACAAAGGTAAAAATCAATTTGAATGGAAAAGGAAGAATAAATGGGAAGAAATAAAAGACAAAGAGTAAAACATAAAATAAACGATATTCCTTAAACTTGCCGTCCCCGACAACCGCACCAAAAATTTTATGTGTGTTTTAAAATATATAAAATGGGACATGATCCTAATTACTAAAATATAACGCGAATGCACCTAAAAAAGTAGAGATGAGTTTCAATCCAAGTGTCGAATCTCTCAAGGACGATAAAGGTTCAAGTACTAATCATGTTCCTAATGTCTAGTCGGAAAAAGAAAGATGTCGTTGAAAAAGAGAAATAAAAACAAGTAACTCAATTAAAAGAAAAAATAAAAATGATTTTAAAAGAATTATAAAGACAAGAGTTTGGATTGGTGGAATCCCCCTCATCCTTATTACTAATTCAATTGGAAAACTTTAATGAAAACGATGTTGAATTAATTAAGTTGGGTCATCACTCAAACATAGGCAATCCCTATCTCTAGGACAAAAGCCACCCTACTCACTAACCCTTAAAAGGAAAATCTCTTTTCTCCTTAACAAATTATGAGTGTAATAAACTTAGGTGATTTAAAAGACTTAAAAGTGCAATATCATATCTCTAGTCAATTGCCCTAATTAACCCCCAATTGGTTGTGGTTGCCCTAGATTGTTCTTCCTTTTTCAATTCCAAACAATCTAGCCAATAATCTAATCTTATGACGGTTAAATTACAAACAAATGCAATTGGAAGATAATTGGAAGACAACTTAAATTAAAACAAACATCAAAATCAAGAAATCAAATAAAGAATTTCATAATCAAGAATTAGGGTTCAACCCCAAACCAAACAATAACAACTACTCACTATTCATATTAATAAAACTATAAATTAATAAAAGAATTCAATAACAAGAAAAATAAAAAGAAAGCTTAGGATTAAGTCTTGAAGCCACAATTGAATCCTGAACGTCTTCTAAGATCGTCTCTTGAGTCACTAAGTCGAAGATCAAAATTGAAATCTTGAAAGTGTTCAATTCTTGAATCCAAGAAACTAAATCTTGTAGAAATCTTGAAATTCTATAACTAAAGGAAATATAAAAGCTGGAATTTAAAGAGTGCTTAACTAATCTAACCTAACTAATCTACTCCTAATCTACTAACCTAAAACTATGTATCTAATCTATTATAAACTGTTCTAAATTGTATCTTGATTCTCTTTTACAATGGCTGCATAAAAGCCCTATATATAGAGGTAAAAATACAAGAAATCCAAACTAGAGTTGGAGTAGAAATCAAGGAAACCGAGTTTGAAAAGGTTTGGAACTGCCCTTGCCAGCACTGCCTACCGCCAATGATAGGGTGAGGCTTATCGTCTGCAGTTGGTCTCAGGCTACACTTGCCCTGCCATCCTAGGCACCTACCGTCAATGGTAGGTTACCCTGCCATGTGCGGTAGGTGCTGTCCTTTTGCAGATGGCTTCCGTTTTCATCGTTTTAGCTCCGTTTTTGTTTCTTTTCATCGTTTCTACTTCCGGAAGGTACCTAGACAAGAATAAAAGGTATTTAGCTAAAATATGTACTTTTACACATTGAAAACACCAAAAATGATGAAATTAACGTATAGGAAATATAGACAATTATACACTTATCATAATAAGATGCCTATACTTGATAGTTATGTTATTAATGGCTCTTAGTCAACACACATATGCCATATACCATCTTTCTTTGGAACTAATAAAACGGGAATGGTACAAGGGCTTAAGCTTTCTCCTACATAGCCTTTGAAGAGCAATTCCTCTACTTGTCTTCTTAAGCTCTTCAAAATCTCTAGCAACACTTTGGAATTGTCTTGCTAATCCTTCAATAGATTGTTGGATAACCTCAAGGTTTCATTAAGATTTTCATCCTTAAAGGATCACTAGTACCTTCTTGATGAGACTGAGTAGGCATATGACCATTCGTTGACATTATTAAACCTGCAATTTAAAATAAAGAAACAAAAACAAAGGACGTCGCAATCACTCCCTAAGTGTTTCACTCTTTGATGATCACTCAATTTTACTCGTGTTTACACTCTTATTGGCTTTTATCAAGACAGGCTCACTCTCTTGCCTTTTCCAATCACTCAACACTCAAGTCTCTATATAATCCTTTAGCCTTCTTAGCCAACTCAAACCAAGAGCATCATTCCAAAGCAAGCAAATAATCGAAGCACTTAGTTGGATAAGTGTTCAAAGAGGCAAAATATCAAACACGTGAGGTGTAAGAGTTTCAAAGAATTCAATCTATGGAAAAGAGCTAAAAAACTTAATTGATCATCAACAAATGATTATAATCACACAAGGAAACAATTAGAAATCAAAAACAAAGAAAACCAAACCAATTAAGCTAAGCAAAGAACACAAGAGTACTAAAACAAAATTTCTAGGAAACAGGGGATAATAACACCCTAACATTGAAATGACAATAAATATCAAACTACGAATAAAAAACAAATGATACCAATTCACAAAGATTCCTCACACAAAAATTAGGAATTTAAGCACAAATTTCATTGGAATTGGATCCGTATAACACAAGTTATGATCGGATTAGTCAACACTTTTTCTACAGTCGCGAATCCGAATCACATTCCACAATTTAGGCCAATAGAGCAATCAATTGAACTCCAAATTGACCACAACTTATTTCAAATGAATCACAACTCAAAGAATAATATCTCCAACAAAATTCAACAACAAATTCGCACAAATTTCAGCTGAATTTTCTTTTAATTTTCGCAGCAATTTTTCTATGATATTTTTGTACTAATATTGCATGATCTTTTGTATGTTTTTCATAGATCATCAAGTACTTATTGTTTTTGTTTGAATTTCAGAAAATTTAAACAAATTACAAATCAATTTAACCCTCAGTTGGAGGATGCTCTGATACCAATTTGATATGGATCCTCTTTTTGATTGTTGAATTAGATCCAAATCTTTCCAAAGATCACCTCCTATGATTGAAGAACCTCTATTAAGGATTTGTAGCTTCAATACTCAATGGAAAACCTATGAGGATCTGAGCCTCATAAACCCAACATTTTGAGGAAAAACTCCTTTCTAGATTGATAACAAGAACCTTAAGGAAACAATGGCCTCAAAACCCCAATCAGACAAGCTAGACGACCTAGAATCAATTGAATCAAGAACAAGAACTCTATACTAAATATATAGAAGGAATTAAGATAATCAATTGAATTCCATTGACTCATCATCCTAAGGCATTTAATTGCTCACTACCAAGGACATTAACCCTTAGTAAACTAACTAAACAAGGGTGAAGAACCCTCGCGACCAAGAGATTCTATCTCTATAATTTTAGCAAAATTCATTCAATATTACTTACAATCAATGTATAATGAGGTGTTTATAGACTAAGCACTAACCCTATCTAAACAAGTGATTAATAACTTGAATTACCTATAAATCCCTTGTTAAAGAGCTCGAAAAACAACTTGAATTACAAATTCCCGCCCAAAAGGGCGGTTAAGCAAAATCTATCCCGAGACCTACCGTTGACGGTAGGTGCTGTCTTCAACAAGGCTCCCGTCCAAAAACCTACCAATGACGGTAGGGGCAACCCTGCCATGTTAGTATATGCCCTAAGACCAATTGACTCACATTTATGATTTATGAAGCATGTATTTTTTTAATTGTATTTTATGCTCTTGGTCATCAAGTATGTGACTTGATAGTAAAACCCTTATAGCTAATAAAATACTGTTCTTATTTGTCCCTAGTTTATTACATCTTGTGAACTAGTGTGAAGTTGATTGATGGTCAAGTTTTACTGATCATGAATATGAGATATAAAATCAATTCATAAATATATATTGAGAATATTGTATTGGACATCACCCAAAGTGAAGAAGAAATTGCATGGGTTTAAGTTATAAGTATTTCTTCTCAATTTTATATTTGGTGTCCTTTGACCTAATGTTTCTAATGTTTCTTGCATGAGGAGAAAATATGTTTTGACATAGTCAAACATCACTTTTAATTAGGTGATCATTATGACTATTGGTTGGCTTATTTTCTTGTCAAGGCTTGAATATTGGAGATAGTGAAAGGAATTTGTCCCTCTCTTTTTAGAGAGAGATATCCATGGGCCCCTTGATAAGGAATACTGGAAAATATACATGGCCATGCTCAAATAAGTATTAATAAGGTGTTATTAATATTATTTGTTGGAACAATCTGCCTGGTGATCAAGTAAATGGTTAATTAAGTTTTATAAGGATGACTTGGTCCATGCCTTATACTTAATTAGGATATCGTGTGACAAAAGGACTAAATATTAAATCTGATGCTAGGTTATTATTGCATTTACTTAACTTGGGTAAGCATAATGTCTTGCTAAAGGCCGCTTATGTTTTGTGAATAAATGTCTAGGACATTTTTCATTCACTGCCAACGTTAAGTGAACCTACAGGGTCACACGCATAGACGATCTTGTGAGCATAATGTCCATGTTCAATGAATCTAGATTTTGTCCAGATTCATTGAACGTATACAAAAAGGGGAATCAGATTCCATATTATATTTTCTGGTAAGTTAATAAGTAATTAATATTATATAATCGAATAAATGAAATTAATTACTTAATATTACTCATCTAACCGTTGGATGATTATAGGAATAGACGGACGAGATTAAACTGTCATTAGATGACAGTTAGGGTTTTGATATTAACAGCTATAAAAGGTTATGTTAACCTTTTCTTGGCGGTCGTCCTTTATCTGGTTAAAGAAAAACAAAACCCTAAACCCTGGAACGGCGATATAGTATCTAGCCTCCTCTCTCCGAAATACGACCGATTACCAGATAGTCAGGATCAGTTCTGAACAGTTTTCAGAACACAGAAGGGGCTAGCATCTTGATCCCTTGTAGAGGAGTTCGTCACGTGGATTCCAGTAGAGGGCGAAGCGTACAAAGCAGCGCCTCCACATCGAACAATCAAAACATTGAGGTAATTTCTATCCAATCAGGTTTTCTAGTATGTGCAGATCCTGTTGGTGGATTTCCGTAGTTTTATTTTATTTTGTTTTTGCCTATGGAGCCCAACATGCCACCGGTGGTAGGGTGATTTCTTCAAACACTTAGCCAATTTTCACCTCAAGTTGTTCCTTTGATTGTTCCTTGACAATGGAACATATTGTGAACTGTTAGTATATGCCCTAAGACCAATTGACTCACATTTATGATTTAAGAAGCATGTATTTTTTAATTGTATTTTATGCTTATAGTCATCAAGTATGTGACTTGATAGTAAAACCCTTACAGCTAATAAAATACTATTCTTATTTGTTCCTAGTTTATTACATCTTGTAAACTAGTGTGAAGTTGATTGATGGTCAAGTTTTACTGATCATGAATATGAGATATAAAATCAATTCATAAATACATATTGATAGTACTGTATTGGACATCACCCAAAGTGAAGAAGAAATATTGCATGGGTTTAAGTTATAAGTATTTCTTCTCAGTTTTATATTTGGTGTCCTTGGACCTAATGTTTCTAATGTTTCTTGCATGGGGAGAAAATATGTTTTGACATAGTCAAACATCACTTTTAATTAGGTGATTATTATGACTATTGGTTGTCTTATTTTCTTGTCATGGCTTGAATATTGGAGATAGTGAAAGGGATTTGTCCCTCTCTTTTTAGAGAGAGATATCAATAGGCCCCTTGATAAAGAAGACTGGAAAATACGCATGGCCATGCTCAAATAAGTATTAATAAGGTGTTATTAATATTTTTTGTTGGAACAGTCTGCCTGGTGATCAAGTAAATGGTTAATTAAGTTTTATAAAGATGACTTGGTCCATGCCTTATACTTAATTAGGATATCGTGTGACAAAAGGACTAAATATTAAATCTGATGCTAGGTTATTATTGCATTTACTTAACTTGGGTAAGCATAATGTCTTGCTAGAGGCCGCTTATGTTTTGTGAATAAATCTCTAGGACATTTTTCATTCAGTGCCAACGTTAAGTGAAGCTACAGGGTCACACGCATAGACGATCTTGTGAGCATAATGTGCACGTTCAATAAATCTAGATTGTGTCCAGATTCGTTGAACGTATGCAAAAAGGGAATCAGATTCCTTTTTGTATTTTCTAGTAAGTTAATAAGTAATTAATTTTATTTAATCGAATAAATGAAATTAATTACTTAATATTACTCATCCAACCGTTGGATGATTATAGGAATAGACGGACGAGATTAAACTATCATTAGATGACAGTTAGGGTTTTGATATTAATAGCTATAGAAGGTTATGTTAACCTTTTCTTGACAGTCGTCCTTTATCTGATAAAGAAGAACAAAACCCTAAACCCTAGAACGGCGATACAGTATCTAGCCTCCTCTCTCCGAAATACGACCTATTACCAGATAGTCAAGATCAGTTCTAAACAGTTTTCAGAACACAGAAGGGGCTAGCATCCCGATCGCTTGCAGAGGAGTTCGTCGCGTGGACACCAGTAGAGGGCGAAGCGTAAACAGCAGCGCCTCCACATCGAACAATCAAAACATTGAGGTAGTTTCTATCCAATCGGTCTTTCTAGTATGTGCAGATCTTGTTGGTGGTTTTCCGTTGTTTTATTTTATTTTTGTTTTTTGCCTATAGTTTCCAACATGAACAACTTGGGAAGCTTTCCTTGACCATCAAGCTCCTCAATCTTGCTCTTCAAAGAGTCCTCCACGTAAGCAATCATGTCGTTGTCTATTTGAAGCTTGAGTTTCTTTTTTTGAGCTCTAGTGATTGGTCCAATCTTCAAATGCAATAGTGATTGACTCATCCAGTTTATATCAAATCCACATCTATTAGTTTCATGTAATCAGTCTCCATTCTATTTGCATTTAGCATATTACTCTTAGTTTCTAGTTTAGTGCCTAGTTTCTCCAACTCCAGCATTCCCTTATCCTCTCCCTCAACTAAACTCTTGAACCAAATTTAATAGATGAAATATTTTTCATCATAAATATTAAGTTATCTAACCAGAAGAATTACCCATAAAACTTTAGACAAAATGCACAAGTTACTAAAGAAGAAACTTTAAAGCTTAAAATTTTAAGACAAAATGCACTCAACATATTTCTTTGTTGAGTTGTGTGGATAATTGAACTTCACTAAAAACGAATGAAGGTTAGTGAATTATGAATTTTCCCTTAAAGAAAATATAAAATGGCGATTGAGAGAAAATTAAGATATAGCAACCATAGAGAAAAAATCATGTGTTGGCGACATTGGAGAGAAAATTCGGCAAGTACAAATTGAAGTAGGCAATATTTCCATGATTAAGTATATTTATATGCATATTTTATCAAAACCATTTGTTTAGTCTCACCATTGGTTTAGTCTATATTCTCATTCAACTTGTAGGATAAGCAGAAGCCAGTAATTGAACTTTGATATCTTAAAATTTGTTGGTTTAGTGTGTAAAAATGCCTTATAAATATAGAAACCATAATAAATACTTCAAATTTTTCATAATATTTTACTTTAGTGTTTGACACTCACCCGTTTTAGGTTGATTTTCTGTAATCTACAGTGATCATTCTAGTTAGGTCGGTTCTAATTAAAATTGATCAATATTTCAAGTATTGGATTATCAATTTCAAGAATTAGGACCTTATATTAAAATTTGTTGATTTAGCATTAAAAATTCCTTATAAATATAGAAACCATAATAAATACTCCAAATTTTTCATAATATTTTACTTTAGTGTTTGACACTCACCCGCTATGTTTTAGGTTGATTTTTTGTAATCTACAGTAATCATTCTAGTTAGGTCGGTTCTGATTAAAATTGATCAATATTTCAAGTATTGGATTATCAATTTCAAGAATTAGGACCTTTTTAGAGTAGTTAATTATTTTTCATGTGATCCTTTATAATTTCCTAAAACTAATAAAATTTGAGTCTCCCGTGTACTGTTTCGCGTATTCCTGATGACAAGTGGTGGTAATATATCATCACACACATGAAAATAGGGCATGAATTAAAAAAAAGGTGAAAATAATTTTAAAGTGAGCAATTAAATCGCCTTCATAACATCTCTGAATTCCCTTCCACATCAAATGCAACCATTATTTCCTCATCTTTGTCACAGAGCTCAGAACTCTCCATCAGATTTCTGACTCCAAAACTGACAAAGTTGTATCTATCTAGACAAAGAAGAGTCTAGCCCCGAGATAGTTGAATAGGTTGAGTCCTTCTAAATGTTTATCTTCTTTCCTATGTGCAAGTTCTTATTCATCTCCCTAGAACTCCATTCCTTGGTTGCTTAGGTTCCAATTTCACTGCTTAATTTCTCCAGCTCCACCTTTCTTTTATTCATTCTCTCCCCTATAAACTCCAAAATCAAATTGAATACTTTAAGTATTTGAGTTATAAAAGTATTAACTTATATAACTAGGATAATCGCCAAAGATTTTGAAAATTTAAGCTCAGACATAGTGTGCTCAAGTATTAACTTCAAATTTTAAGAAAAAATGCGCTCAAAATATTTCTCTATTGAGTTGTATTTAGAAGTTAGCTTCACTTAAATTTATCAAGATTGGTGGAGTTTAAAGTTACCTTTAAGAAAAACATAAAGTGGCGATATAAAACGTACGTGATTCACACATGATTATAGTTTTTGGGGAAACTCAAAGATCAGGTGAGAAAACTATCCAATTAAACTAAAAAGGGTTGAAATGTAGAAGTCCAGGTATGGAACCTAGAACATTTATTTTTTCAGCTTTTTCTTCCTTTGCACTATGAATAACCGAAATCTTTAAAGCCTCCTCTCTTGTCTCCAAAAGTGAACGAGTAAATGGCCTTAATGACTTGTTAAAATTTCCCTTAACATCAATGTAACTCGACCTTTGCCACAAAGGTCAAAACTCTCCATCTAGTTGTCAACTTCATAACCTGAGTCTCTCTGATCTTTAATCTTCTTTTCTATCTGCAAATTCTATCTGCAAGTATGATGTGAACCGGTTAGACATGCAAGAACATCAAGGAGTTGTGACAAGAGCCAAGGCAAAACAACTAAAGAGTCACAAGAATCAAATTGAGCAAGAAAAGTTTCAAGGCTTAAATTTTGATGTCCAAGACTTTATGGGGCTTAAATTTTGATGTCCAAGACTTTATGGGGCAATATCCTAAATTTTTGAATAAGTTAGAAATTGAAAATTCACCTTAGTAGATGATTGGAAGCCCTTTTGCCCAAGCTGAAAAATTGCCTCCTATTTTTGGCAATATGTTGACTGGTGCTCTAGAATAGTCCAAATGCAATTAAAACACCTCTATTGTCTTACCAAGTGTATGTATAGGTTATATCTATCTTTTGGGCTGAAAATATGAGAGGGAAAATTCCTATTTTCTCCCTCAAGTCTCTATAAATTTGTAGTCTTCTATTTTGAAGAAACTAATCAAGAAATTTTTTAAGACAAAGGTTCTTCTCTTAGTATTCTTAGTTCTTAGCTTATTTTTTCTATCTTCTTCAAGGGTGAACTTCCTTGAAAGAAAAATCACTTAGAAGACTTGTTGAAAGTTTCAAGAGCTTCAAGGTTTATCATAAAAAAAATTCCTTCATACTAGTTACTGCACTCTTGTAGAAAACTAGTCTTGAGGTCTTCTCCTTGTTTCATTGAGGTCTAAGGTTAAAAATACCTTAGGTTTCTTGAACTTTGAAGAAATGATTTTGTTTAAACCTTATTGAGGTCTTGGATTTAATATATCCAGGGTTGCTAGAAGTTTAACATTTTCAAGTCCTTTCAAAGGCACTTTCTCTTCTACTTGTTACACTTGTTTTGTTTGTTTTCTCCCTCACTTCTTGGATGAAATTTTATGCTCTTGAAGATCATTCCACATCAAAGTCTTTCTTCGTTTCCTCAAGAACTCCATCCCTTGGTTCACATATTAAATCATTATCAACTAGTTTCCGATAATCGG
This sequence comes from Catharanthus roseus, assembly GCA_028651295.1. Classification (NCBI taxonomy): domain Eukaryota; kingdom Viridiplantae; phylum Streptophyta; class Magnoliopsida; order Gentianales; family Apocynaceae; genus Catharanthus; species Catharanthus roseus. The sequence continues at coordinate 35,233,160 of JAPQWS010000159.1, read as the reverse complement.
TCTCTATTTCTCTTGCATTCACCATATTTCTCTTAGTTCCAATTCAATTGCCTAGTTTATACAGCTTCACCTTTCCATTATCTTATCCCTCAGCTATAAACTTCTGAAGTAAATTCAATACCTGAAAGTTTTATTGATAATAATTATTAACTTATCTGATTATGTAATCGACGATGCTTTTTTAATTTAACATCAAACCTAACAAGTAACTATTAATTCCTAAAGCAAAAACTTCAAAACTTAAAATATTCAAATAATAAGAGCTAAACATATTTCTCTATTGAATAGTATTGAGAACATCGCTTCACTTAAATTGAATAAAGATTGGTGGAGTTTAAATTTACCTTTAAGGAAAACGTAAAATCAGTGATATAAATTATTCCCGTGACTCTTACATGATGTTAGTTTTTCCCAGACAGAAGGCTACTGCCGACGGTAGGTTCAAGGCACAAACATCAAAAGAAGACAGAGACCTACTGCCGACGATAGGTCCTGATTTCAGCAATTACTTAGGCAATTTTTGGGCGGTTTTGAAGACATTCATTGATTCTATTTTTTCCCTAGTCTTTAAACTACGCTAATAGTGCTTTAAGAGGCAAATTGGGGCAATTTTCTATGACAGATTTCCCCCAATTCTCAGCTCTAATAGTTAGGATTTAGATTAGAAAACAAGAATGGAAGGATTGCAAGAGGAATCAAGGATCGAAACAACAAATACGGGCTTCGGTAGAGCAAATCGAGAGACGAGCTTAGGCGCGGTTCAGGATCGAAATTCGGCCCTCGAATTCACTCCTAAGCCTTTCTTTCCTTCTCTTATAGTTTTAAATTAGTTTAATTTCAGTTTTAGGCACTATGAATTGTGAGTAATTTAATTGTTTGGATTACAGGTTGAACTATAATTTTGGTATTTATGAAATTGGTTGGAACTTGATGAAATTGATGTTGTCTTTGATTGAATTGTTCCTCATTTGGTTAATTCTCTACAATTTAAGTGTCATGAGCTTAGATTAATCACACGGGTGTTTCAAACCCGAGGGAAATCTATTTGGGGATTGATTATGGCACTAACTAAAGATAGGTTGATGCACATTTAGGTCCATTATCACCTATATTTATTGCATTCATAACTTGTTAGGGAGAGAAGAGATTCTCTCTAAGAGTTATAGTGGATAGAGTAGCTTTCGCCTAGAGATAGGGATTGCCTAAGTGTGATGACCCAATTCGTAATGCAATATCAATTTTCTATTTATTTCAATTAATTGGAGTAGTAACCAAAATTAGGGGGATCTTAAGGTCCAAACTTCTGTTTCATAGAATTCTTTAGATTATTGTTCGATTGACTTTTGATAAAGTCCTTGTTAGCATCTTGTTAGTTGACAATCTTTTCAATGATATTTTTAAGACTAAACATTAAAGCAACGATAGAGTAATTGAACTTTGTCTGTCCTCGAGAGAATCGATACTCGGGTTAAACTCACTTCTACAGTATTAGGTCCACTTGCCTTGCACTGTAGCTTTAAGAATACCCATTTCACTTCATGCATATCAAGTTTTTTGTGCCATTGTAGGGGAAAGAATGGCAAGTTTAAAGAAATATCATTGTTCGATGCTTTAGTCTTTGTTTTTATTTTTAATTTGTTTTACCCTGTTCCGTACTATTGCTGCACTCAGGTATTTTTGGTATAGATGTCGTGTATTCATCTCATTTCTTCTGGAACTTGTGTTAATTGCCCATCCAATTGTGTTTTCAGGTTTTGGAGAGTAAGGTGCGGATGCTAACAATACCATAGAGTATCGATTGGAGGCAATACTAGAACAAAGGATTGAGAACATGGCGGGTGCACCTCAACATCCACATTATCAACCGGCCATGTTCCAGGAAAACTTGCAAGGTTACGATGCATACCTTAACTAGTACAGTTCAGATTGGAAGACCCAACCGAACGTTCCTTGGGGAGCTTATGCTCTGTGTTCAACATTCAATCACGCTTCATCGTATCTCTATCACCCTCACAATGCAATATAGAAGATCTTGTTTCAAGGTATATTGATTCGGCAAATACCAGGGTGAAGAGTATGGAAGAAATCGAAAGAAGCCAAAAAGCCTCTATGCACAGTATGGAGAGCCAAATCGGGCTATTGGCAAGGATGATCGCTGTTAGACCGCTTGGTAGCTACCTAATGCTACGGAGCGGATTTCGGAGGAACAGGCAGAGGTGATCACTGTGCTAAGCGCAAATGAACTAGAAATAATGGCTCACATAATTGTTGATGAAGAGGAGCAAATTAATCCAGTACTAGAGGAGTCCACTGCTCTGTAGGGAATAATGGAAATGTGGTAACGGTCTCCCAATATCCGAAGAACCTCCTCAGGTTATGAGTGCAATGGAAAAGAGTAAGAGAGATGAGTGCTTAATAGAGAATGAGAATAAGTTTGAGGAAGGTGAGCCAGAAAAGGAAAACGAGAGTCTTGTGGAAATTTAAGAGGAGCATAAAGAAGAGGACAAGAAGTAGAGATAGACCCTGTCGAGGAGAGTGAAGGAGTGAACTTCCCTATTAATGAAACTAACTCATTTCTTGTTAATGATTCTTTATGCATAGAGGCGTTATGGACGCTACCCAAGAAGAATGACGAGAAGGAGAGGCACCTCGTGGAATTTAAAAGCCATGGCAAGAACGCTGAAAGGAAACAATCCTTATACTATGGCCAATCGAAAAGGAGTTTTCCTTCAACCTTAGCCTTTGTGAGTCTTCTGGTGAGTCTTCTGTTTTCCTTTAAAGAGTTGAAATTATTCGAAACTAGTAGCGTCTTTCTTAAAGTTGATCTTAAGTTTTGGAATTCTCTTTTTGTTCTGGGTTTTAAATTCTTTCACTTCCATTATAAGGAGATTATAAACGAGCTTTACTGTAAGCTGTACTTTGGAACAAACAGAGGGAACCTTCAGAAGGAGTCCCTCGTCCTCCAAACCGGCAAAGAAAAATGTCACCGTATATGTTGTTCTATGTGAAGTGTAGCATTATATCCTTTTATGTCCTCTTTCTTTCTAATTCTTTTATTTGTTTTTGTTGTTGTTTCTAGGTATTTCGGGAGAGATGATTGCTTGCCATGACCCATTTTAAGCACAAAATGAGTAAATAAGGTTGGCAAGCATGAAACGAGGTTCAACCGTGCAGAAAAGAAGCAAAATGGCCACTGAGCAGAACCCTACCGTAGACGGTAGGTCCCAACCTACCATCGACAGTAGGGTCTAGTTTTGGCTGCGCGTCGGTTTCAATGGAAAACGAGTCGAGTCGACCCGTTTGAGTACCAATTTCATATTTTAGTCAATTTTTCTTTAATTTCTTTCCCTCTTCCTCTCCCCAAATTCCTGATGTTTTTTTCCTTTTCCTCTTCTTCTCCAAACTCTGTCAACTCCTGTTCCTCATCCCTTTACTCTCTCTCGGCACTCTCCCTTTTCACTACTCCATAGCTTCCAGCAGCACATTCCCACAGCAGTTCCTTCTCCTCCTTTTGGTTTGTTTTCCTTCTCCCTAATTCTATTTCTTCTTTTTCTCTTCTATTTCTACTTCCTCTATTGCTTCAGGTTTTTCTTCCTTACATCTCATCACCACCAAAATCCTACACTACCACCTTCTTTCTTCCAATTTCCTCTCAAAAGCTTCCACTTTTCCTCCCATATTTCTTGAAGTTCTTCACTTCTCCTCTTTTATTTCTTTTTCTGTAATTTTCATTTTTATGTCTTTTTGTGCAATTCTTAATAATTACTAACTTTGTGTGTGTATCCTTTTGGTTCCTTACAATAAATTGCATAAATTTTTTGCAAAAAAGATTTCCCGGCGAGCTTTCCAGCAGATTTCAAGCCACTTTTCGGCGAACTCCAGCGAGACGTCATTTGAGGGCATACAAACGACATCAATTCCATTAGCGGCGACGAGTTGTTTGCTCAAACAACCCCATGCTATCTCTTGATCCTTGTGTCTCTTATTAGTTTTAGTTTATTTTTGTATTTAAGCTAATTTTGGTGTGATTTTGTGTTTGGTATTGGTTTTTTTTTTGTTTTAGTTTTCATGTTGAGTGTTATTGTTTTTATTACTTGTACCCATTTTAGCACCCACAGACAATGTTAGTTCACACTTTAGCACACACAGGCTACGATAGAATCTATTCTCTTTGTGCATTTTTGTGTGTTCTATAGTCTTTCTTTTGTTGGTGTTGTTGATTTCCTTCTTGTGGGAAGTTTGTGTGTTATTTTGTTTTCTTTTCCACTTTCCGTTTTTACTTTCTTCTTACGTTTTCTTTTCACTCCCTTTTCAAATGGCCCCTTAAAAAGCAGTTGCTTCCTCTTCAAAATCAAAACGGGCTCACGTTGAGGAGACCTCGCCCGATCCCAACATCCCAGATATTTTACCTTTTCCTGAGCGTCTTTCTACGGCTGCCCGTAAATGGGTCACCAATAGGGCGTCACTCAAGATTATCATTGAAAATCGTTCGATGAGTTAGTCATCGATCATTTTAAATTGGAAAATCTTTTTTTGGGGTTTGGGTTTGGGTTGGGTTCTCCTTCTTCTCATTTCTGACGACAATTACCCCGACCTTATCCGAGAGTTCTATGCTAACATGGCACATAAAACGAGCAAGGATCTCTAAACTATTATTTCTACTATTAAAAAGGCTAGAATTATTTTAGATACGGAGTGTCTCTCAGCCATTCTGGGGATTCGGGACGAGGGGAACACGATCACCATGGACTCTAATAAAAAGACTATTAATGAGCACCCCGGTTGGAGTTTCGATGCAAGTTGTTTGCATTTTGGTATTTGGCAATGTCCATTGGACTGCCATCGTATATTCTACGGGGGTAACTTTTCTACCCTTCTTCCCCGTGCCCTTGCTTACCTTTTCAGGCACACCCTAGTCCAAAAAGGGGACGAACAAAGTGAAGTCTACATTATTGAGGAAAGGAAACTGTCTATAGGGTCACCACAAATCATTATATTCACCACATTTAATAACTGCAGCTACTCTTGGGAAGAAAAGAAGAAAGTTTGGATCCCTCCATCCGAGGAGGATGGGATAAGGGAGCGTAACTATGCCAATTTCTGATCCATAAAGAAAACCACTCTGACCGGAAGAGGAGCATCCTCCTCGCAGCCTGATGACATGGAGAGTGAGGACAATGAGTCCTATGACCTCTCTGGCGAGGATGAGCCCTCCACTGCCCCCTTGGCGGCCTTCCAGAACAAGATGCGGACTGCCTTCGACCAGCTCCGTGTCACTCAGGACATCCATGGGACCCAGTTGGCAGAAATTGTGGAGTCCAGTCGTCGATATGCGGATGAATTGGCCCATCAGAGGGCATCCATCGACTGGCAAGAGGTGACGCTGGCCCGCCTGTGTAAAAAGTTCATGTCTGATGAGGGTAGCAGTGGTAGCGGCAAACCGGACTTTGGTTCGCTAGAGGGAGTTCTCCATTCCTTCCTTTATTTTATTTTCCTTTATTGTATTTCTGTGCTTTTTGTTTCTTTTGTTGTTTTATGTTTTCTGTTCCTTATTTTCAGTGTTTAATTTCTTATGTTTTGCTTTGTTTTATTTTGTTTTGTATGGGGATGGCTTCCCTTCTATGTTACTACTTATTATCTGCGAGAGCGCTTCCCATGTATGTGTTAGTTTTTTTTCCTTTTAGGCTGGCCCCCACATTAAGGACAATGTGGTTTTAAGTGTGGGAGGGATATTTCTGTATATACTCTAATTTTTCATTTTATTTATGAAAAATAAAAAAAAATCAAATAATTTAAAATTTTAAAAATTTTTTCATTTTTCTTACTTTTATTTGGGGAAAAACCAAAAACATTTTTCTTTTTGCCACTTTGATTAGAATGCTTAGTCGCGATACTGTTAGGATTTGTCGAAAGGGTATAGCACTTGGTCATTTTGAAAACCACATTTGCTTAATGATCGTACATGTTTGGTGGTTTTCATACACCTGTGAGTGTCATTACTAAGAGAAACCTAGGAATTTTAGGAAATTAGCTTAGTGAGAATCCTTTAAAAATCGTGCTGGCATTCTTGTGGTTTTCTGTTCTTTGAAGTGAAAAGTCTTAGTTTGAGTTGAGCCCGAAATGATGATCTCAGGCCTTCATCATACCGATTGAGCTTTTGTTTTGCCTATCCTTTACGAATTTAACCCCTAGCTCACTTATTTGTGCCTTCATGCCAAAGGGTTTTACTCCCTTATCTTCTTTGCTCTTTTTAAGCTCACACTATAGTAAGCCTTATTTCGTGGAGCCAATGTGAGAATAAATGTTTTGTTGTCTTGAGTGAGAGTAAAAGATAAGTGTGGGGATGAAGGAGAAAAGAAAAGAAAAGTGATGTAAAGAGGGGGACAGTTTGCGCATTTCATAGTAGGTACAAATGGCTTATGAACAAAAAAGAGAGAAAAGTTTATTTGAATTGTTCTTGGAAGAAAAGAGAAAAGAGACACAAAATAAATTGAAAGAAAAGAAAAGAAAAAAATGTAGTACTTACATTTTTTTATTTAATGTGTCGAGAAAATAAAGACATTGTTCTCTCTCGCGTTAAGGGCTGAAAAATGTGAATATTTTAGGTGAAGTGTGCAGAAAGAAACGGACTCGGAGAGTCAAGAGTGAGTGAGAAGAACGAAAGGCGGCTAGAAAATTATTCTCAAATTTTTGCCACATTTACCTTTCGGTTGTGTTGGCTCTGTCTTGTTTGTTCTTATCTCCCTTTACCTTCGTTTGGCACCTTTTATGCCCCAAGCCAGACATTACAAGACAAAAAGTCCTACCTAATCCGGGAATGACTTAGAATAAGACTTGGAATGAATAAGAACTAGAGGAATATGAGCTTGTTGTGCATTGTCTTCTGACGGAATTCACTTCGTTAATTACTTAGCATTCCTTCATTCGTATGAAAACAGCACGAACAGAACACACACACACCATTGTTATGTAATGTTCATTTGTAAGTGTGGTGGGCTTAGTGTATATTGTGCTTGTTCTTTCGTTTTATCTTGATGGCTTAGTGGTTAAGTATTCTATTGAGGTGGCATCATTTTAGTTGTGTTTCTCCTTTATTTGTCTTCTACTTTGTTTTGCATTAGTGTTGCTGTTGTTGATATCTTTGGTCTTCCATGGGATTAATTTCTTCAGGCCGGTTTATCTTCTGTTTTTCCGTGAACTTCTTATATGAACAAAATTCTCGAACCCTTTTCGTTCCATCCGTTTAGTTTTCTTGCTTGAGGGCAAGCAATGGATAAGTGTGGGGGTATTCGATAGTCGTTACTTTGTCTAGTATTTTATATGTTAATTTCATCATTTTTACAATGATTTTAAGGTATAAAGTATATATTTGAATCTAATATCTCTCATTCTTGTCTTAGGTGTTTACCGAAGGGAGTACAACAAAAAAACGGATGAAAACGGCTTGAAACGGGGCAAAAATGACAGAAAATGATGTCAAATAGTGACCACAAGAGACTTACCACCGACGGTAGGCTACATTACCGCCAACGGTAGGCTCCTCCTACTACCAACGGTAGGTTCACGGCACAAACAACAAAGGAAGACAGAGACCTACCACCGATGGTAGGTCCCAATTTCAGCAATTACTTAGGCAATTTTTGGGCAGTTTTGAAGATATTCATTGATTCTATTTTTTCCTAGTGTTTAGACTACGCTAATAGGGTTATAGGAGGTGAATTGGGGTGATTTTTTGTGACAAATTTCCCCCAATTCTCACCTCTAATAGTTAGGATTTAGATTGGAAGGATTACAAGAAGAATCAAGGATCGAAACAACGAATTCGAGTTTTAGTGGAGCAACTCGAGAGTCGAGCTCGGGCACGGTTCGGGATCGAAATTCGGCCTTCAAATTCACTCCTAATCCTTTCTTTTCCTTCTCTTATAGTTTTAAATTAGTTAATTTCAGTTTTTTGCACTATGAATTGTGAGTAATTTAATTGTTTGGATTAAGTTGAACCCTAATTTTGGAATTTATGAAATTGGTTGGAACTTGATGAAATTGAATGTTTTCTTTGATTGAATTGTTCCTCATTTGGTTAATCCTCTGCAATTTAAGTGTCATGAGCTTAGATTAATCGCACGAGTGTTTGAAATTGAAAAAGGAAGAGTGCCCAAGGGCAATCGATTTGGGGATTAATAAAGCATTAAAGAGAAGAGATTCTCATGTAAGAGTTATAGCAAATATAGCAGCTTTTGCCTAGAGATAGGGATCGCCCAATTATAAGCGTAATGACCCAATTTGTAACACAACATCAATTTTCTATTAATTTCAGTTAAATTGAGTAGTAACTGAAATTAGGGGGATCCTGAGATCCAAACTTCCATTTTATAGAATTCCTTAGATTATTGTTCGATTGACTTTTGATAATACTCTTTGTTAGCATCTTGTTAGTTCACAATCTTTTTCAACAACATTTTTAAGACTAAACATTGAAGGAACGGTAGAGTAGTTGAATCTTGTCTGTCCTTGAGAGAATCAACACTTGGGTTAAACTCACTTCTACGGTGTTAGGTCCACTTACCTTGCACTGTAGCGTTAAGAATACCCGTTTCATTTCACACACATCAAGAAGTCATTTTAGATGGTGCTTTTAGGATCCCTAAAGATTCAACGAGCAATAAAAGTTTTGTGTGTGACTTTTTAAGTGGTGTGAAAGTGTAATTTCTTTTGGAGCTCCGGCGTCGGCGATATTTTTGCGAGTCCCATTGATACAGGTAAGACAACTATTCTCTAACGGGTTATGGGGTAGTGTCCTATGAGCGATAGGGTTTCTTTCCTTTTCCTTCTGTGAACGTGCTCTTATGCTGCTCGCGTTTACTCTGAACATTGATTTCTCCTTTTATAAACTCATATACTGCATCGAGTAGGTTATTGACAGTAAGCGATGTTTTTGTGGCTAATACCTTTATTAATGAGTGATCGAATACCATGCTTGTAAGCTTGGATGTTTTCACGGTCGCTGAGATTAGGCACTTTTATAGCTTCTTTGTTGAATCGCTCCGCATATGCACAGACAGATTTGAATTGTTGTTGCTTAACTATGAGGAGATGGACGGAAGCTAGTATAATTTCTCTCTGAGCAACAAAATGGTGTTTGACTTTTTGGCCTAACTCTTGGAAACTAGAGATAGATCCGGGGTAGCGATGCCAGCCAACAAAGAGCTGTGTCACGGAGAGAGCTTGTGAATAAACAGCATAGCTCAATGTCAGACGTGTTATGAATCATCATTAATGCAAGGAAATGCTGAACGTGTTTGTCATGATCTGTGGTGCCACTGTATCACTCGAAACGCAATGTGTTGAATTTTTCCAAGATAGGCGTTTGCTGGTAAACTACAGAAAGCGGGCTGGAGGCTATGTAATTCCAACTGTTATCTCAATAGTGAGCAGGTGTGCGGATGTCATTCATGATACTTTGGACACTGTATTGTATAGTTACTGGAGTAGACTCTTTGAGGGCATTGGTATGTTCCCTGGGAGTCGACTGGGCATCTTTAATACCTAGGATCGTCGTAAGATATCCCTTCTATTGCAGGGTGAATGGAAGCTCTGTTACAGGGTGCCTGCCGACTGCGGATACATGGATGTGGAAGCACGTGGGTCAAAGGTAGGTGTAACATTGCCATTGGTATGTGCAAAATTGTTTATCTTTTGTATATGTTAATTTTATTGTTTTTGGTATTTTTAATATGTAAAAGTATATATTTTAACTTCATATCTCTTATTTTTATCTTAGGTGCCCTCGGGAAGTGAAAACAATGAAAAGAAACAAAAATGGAGCGAAAACGACGAAAACGGAGTCATCGACAGCAAAACAGCCAGCCTACCAGGTAGGCTGCCCTACCATCGCGGGTAGGTTCCTTGGCAAGCAACAAGCATGTCGGATAGATACCTACTACAGACGGTAGGTCTCACCCTACTGTCGGCGGTAGGGTAGGCTAGCAAGAGTAGTTGAGTAAAAACAAACTCGATTTTCTTGTATTTTATTCCAATTTCAACTAGGTTTTCTTGTATTTTTTTCACCTCTACATAAGGGGCTTTCTATGCAGCTTTTAGATATCAATAGTGCAATAATTCGATAGGTAGATATATAATTTAAGATTTAGATTAGGTTTTAGTTAGGTTAGAATTAGATTAATTATGTTTGATTAGAGTCAACACTTTTCAAATTTTAGCTTTTATATGTTCAATTAGTTAGTAAAGTTTCAAGATTTTTGCAATTTAGTTTCTTGCATTCAAGAATTGAAGACATAATTTCAAAATTTTGATGTTCAACTTGGCGACTCGAAAGATGAGCTTAAAAGATATTCGGGATTTCAATCGTGGCTTCGATTTCAATCCTAAGCTTTCTTTTTCTTTTCTTGTTATTGAATATTATGTTTTATTTCAGTTTCATATAATGAATAGCGAGTAGTTCTTTATTGTTTGGATTGGGCTTGAACCCTAATTCTTGATTGAAGTTCTTGGTTTAATTTTTTAAATTCGATGTTTGTTTTGATTTAAGTTGTCTTGCAACTGTGTTTGTTTGCAATTTAATTATCGCAAGATTAGATTAATCGCAAGGTTGTTCAGAATTGAAAAAGGAAGAACGATACAGGGCAACCAATTGGGAGTTAATTGAGGCAATTGACTAGAGATACGATATTTCACTTTTAGGTCTTTTAAATCACCTAATGATAATGCACTCATAATTTATTAGGGTGAAAAGAGATTTTCCTCTAAGGGTTAGTGAGTAGGGTGGCTTTCGTCCTAGAGATAGGGATTGCCCGATTTGAGTGATGACCTAACTTAATTAATTCAACATCATTTTCATTAAAGTTTTTCCAATTGAATTAGTAACAAGGATTAGGGGAAAATCCAAACTCTTGTATTTATAATTCTTTTAAAAATCGTTTTTATTTTGCTTTCTTTTAATTGAGTTACTTGTTTTTAATCAACAACATCATCTTCTTTTTAAAAAAAAACGATTAGTACTTGAACCTTCGTCCTTCCTCGAGAGATTCGACACAAGTTGAAACTCACCTATATTTTGGTAGGTTCACTTGCCTTACATTGCAGTGATTAGGATTTCACATCCTGTTTTATTTCATATCAGCAGGTATCAAGGAAGCAACCCAGGAAGAATGACAAGGAAAGGAGCCGTCTCATTAAGTTCAAAGGAAATTTCGAGAGTGCTAAAAGAAAACGCCCCTTATACTGTGGAAAATCATGAAAAAGTTTTCTTCAACCTTAACTCTCATTAATCTTCTGTTTTCCTTTAAAGAATTAAAATTGTTTGAAATTTATAATATCTTCCTTGAGCTTGATCTTAAGTTTTTAATTTCTCTTCTTGTGATGGGTTTCAAATTCTTTCATTTTCATTACAACGAGTTTGCTTTTCTTTTTATGGTCTTTTATTTCTTTTTATGTTTTCTAGTTTTATTTCTTGTTTTATCTTATGCTCTTTATTTTTTTTATATTTTTTGGTTGTTTTTCTTTTTGTGTGGGGATGGCTTCCCGAGATGCTTTATTACTTTATACCTGCGAGATTGCTCCCATGTATGTGTTTGTCTTTAAGTGTATGCGGGGGGAGGGAGGAGGGGGGGTATTTTCGTTCTTTCAAGTTGTTTTACGTTAGTCTATTATTCGAAAAATTCCAAAAAAGTAGAAAATTTAAAAATTAAAAAAATATTTTTTTAGTTAATTTTCTTTTAAATCCAAAAATATTTTATTTTTATCACTTTTAGTATAGTATTAAATTGTAAAACTCTTTAGGTTTTTCAAAAAAAGACACATTACTTAAGTACTTTGAAAACCATTTTTACTAAATTTCTTCCATGATCAATGGTTTTTATACACTTGTGATTGTTGTTTAAGTAATAGAAGCTTAGGAATATTCGATAATTAGCATTATGATAATAATTTTTTAACTTTGCCTGCAATTTTTCATGCTTTTTCTGTCTTTGAAAGCAAAGAAGTCTAGTTTAAGGTGGTCCCGGAGATGATGGTCTTAGGCCTTCTTTGAACTGTTTGTGCGTTTCTTATTATACATCCTTTATAAATCAATCCCTAGTTCCCTTTTTGTTCATGCCAAGGGTTATACTCCTTCTTTGTTCTTTTAACCTCACTACATAAAACCTCAATTCGTGGGGCTAATGGTTAGTATAGACTTTTGGCCATTTGAGCAAAAGAAATGAATAAGTGTGGGGGAAAAAGGGGTGAAGAAAGAAAGAAAGAAAAACCCTGTTTAAAAGAAAATGTATTATGGATAATTTCATATGTTCGATGCTTTTGGCTATTGAAAAGAGAGAAAGAAAGAAGAATATTGATGCTTGAAAAGAAAAAAAGAGAAAAAGTCAAACCAATGAAAAAATGGTAGAAAACGAAGAAAAAAGATGAGTTTTTTTTTATAGCAATTTCTTGAGAAAAATCAAGCACATCTCTCTCTTATACCTTGGTTATTGCTGAAAAATTCTTGAGAAAGTATGTTGTTAGATGGGGTGTTTATAAAAGAAGAATGAAGTAAGTTGTACAAGCGTGAGTGAAAAGAGTGAAAGCGGTAGCTAGAAAGTGGTTTGTTTATTATGTTATCTTTTCCTTTCAGTTGCATTTTTAGCTCTATCTCGTTCATTTCTCTCCTTTTACCTTCATTTGTAACCTACTTATGTCCCTAGCCTAACATTACAAGATAAGAAGTCCTACCTAATCCAGGAACGACCTAAAATAGACTTTAATGTGGCTAAGTGACAGAAAAAGTATGAGTTATGCGCATTATATTTGAAAACAGTAATTTATGCTAATCATTTAACATTCCTATTTTTCTATGAAAGGTAGCATGAGCAAATCATACATGCACACCTCTGATCGGTGATGATTTTTAGTAACTTGTGGTGGAATTAGTGATTTTGTCGTTTGTCTATTTTTGAATTTGTCAATTTCATGTTATGTCTTCCTAGAATAAAAGTGTTCATTTAATCCTTCGTTTTGCATGTTTAGTTTGTGTTTCATGAGGGCAAGCAACGGATAAGTATGTGGGTATTTGATATGTGCATAATTGTTTATATTTTCTATATGTTAATTTCATCATTTTCAGTGTTTTTAATATATAAAGGTATATATTTTAGCTTAATATCTCTTATTCTTGTCTTAGGTGCCATCCGGAAGTGAAAATGATGAAAAGAAATGAAAACGAGCGAAAACAACGAAAATGGGCTGTTGGCAACAAAACAGCGAACCTACTGCGCGAGGTAGGTTGCCCTACCGTCGCCGGTAGGTTCCTTGGCAAGCAACGAGCATGCTAGACTGAGACCTACCACGCACGGTAGGTTTCACCCTACCGCCAGCCGCAGGGTAGGCTGTCAAGGACGGTTGAGCCCAAAACAAACTCGATTTCTTGTATTTATTCTAATTTCAACTAGGTTTTCTTGTATTTTTTTTCACCTCTATATAAGGGGCTTTTTATACAGCTTTTAGATATACTTAGAGAATAATTAGATTGGTAGATATATGATTTAGGATTTAGAATAGGTTTTAGTTAGGTTAGGATTAGATTAATTAGGTTAGATTAGAGTAAACACTTTTCAAATTTCAGCTTTTATACATTAAATTAGTCAGTAGAGTTTCAAGATTTTGCAATTTAGTTTCTTATATTCAAGAATTGAAGGCATAATTTCAAGATTTCAATCTTCAACTTGCGACTCGAAAGACGAGCTTGGAAGACGTTCGCGATTTCGATTGTGGCTTTGATTTCAATCCTAAGCTTTCTTTTTCTTTTCTTGTTATTGAATTTTATGTTTTATTTCAATTTTATATAATGAATAGTGAGTAGTTTTTTATTGTTTGGATTGTGGTTGAACCCTAATTCTTGATTATAAAGTTCCTGGTTTAATTTCTTGAATTCGATGTTTATTTTGATTTAAGTTGTCTTCCAATTGTGTTTGTTTGCAATTTAATTGTCACAAGATTAGATTAAACTCAAGGTTGTTAGGATTTGAAAAGGGATGAACAATCTCGGTTAACCATTTAGGGGTAAATTGGAACAATTGATTAGAGATACGATATTGCACTTTTAGGTCTTTTAAATCACCTAATTTTATTGCGCTCATAGTTTGTTGGAGAGAAAAGAGATTTTTCTCTAAGGGTTAGTGAGTCAGATGGCTTTTGCTTAGAGATAGGGATTGTCCGATTTGAGTGATGACCCAACTTAATTAATTTAACATCATTTTCATTAATGTTTTTTCAATTGAACTAGTAACAAGGATTGGGAGGATTCCACCTTCCAAATCTTGCTTTAATTAATTTTACACCTGCTTTTACATTGCTTGTTTTCTTTTAATTGGGCTTTTTTGTTTTATTTCAACGATACCATCTTTTTAGACTAAAAATTAGAAACACGATTAGTACTTAAGTCTTTTCCACTCCTCGAGAGATTCGACACTCGAGTTGATACTTAGGTCCACTTGGCTTACATTGGAGTGATTAGAGACATCCCGTTTTATTCACATCAGCTGTCCATAAAATGGAGCTGATGTGGGCCTTAGAAGATAGGTTCACTTATATATGGTGGGCGCCAATTGATGGTTTCTTGAGTCTCCGATGGTAGATGCTCTGGACCCTATAAGACAGACAGCAATTAGAGACCAATGGAGACTAACTCCCCAAAGACACTCTGATGCCTAAGTCAATAAGATACTGAAGGAGAGGTAGGTGAGGGATAAAGAGCACGGTATCCGAAATTTAGATCAAGCATTAATGAGGGAAGATGTGACCTTTTTATAGTCATTCTTGATGGGCTCTTGGATTCTTGTGCACGCCAGTTGGACCGAGTCAGTGTTTAGGCCGAACTTACGGTTTTGGCCTAATTATGCTGCTGAGCTAAGTGATGGGGTTGTATCCCATCAATGCAACATGCAAAAGAAAAAAATAATAATGGATCCTGATAATTATTTTTGCAAATCTTCAATTTCTGGGCATTCGAAAACATATCAAGAATTTAACCTTAGAACCAATTATTTGTAACTTGTTGGGTTTATTACAAACTCACTAATGAGCACTTGTTCCAAGAATATAAAACCAAGAACACCCCTTCAGCATTTGTGATAATTGCATCAAATCTCTTTAAAAACATTACTACTACTATTAATTAAAAACCTAAAAGACCCATAATCACCTCCACAAACAAAAATTAATAGAACACTACTATTCTCTATTAATATTCTGCTCTGGGAAGGGTGAGTTTTGGTGGAAACAGCATTTTGTTTGAGATTTCAATAAAAAAATTTTCCAACGTTCAATCGGTGTAAAAATGAAAAGAAAATCAACAAATTAAGTTAATCAAGTTCTTATAACATATTGAGAATGAAGAAACTATGATTTTTCTCTTCTTCTGGTATCTATAGAGAGAAACAGTGACAAGAATCGCAGTGGGAGGGAAGTGGTGAGGAGGGGCACATGAATTAAAAAGTATTGCTTATTTATCTGTTGATTTTTTATAATTTAAATAATTATCAAAACTACATAGTTTAAATAATTGGGCGCACCATGCAAGGTGTGCCCAGGTCCATGATATAAATTGCCAGCATGGTGCCAATGTAGCCAGCACATATTTTGGAGTTATTATATCATGTACCTATATTGTGCCTAGTGGCAAAATTACGTACTTTTATTTAGTCACAGAAATAAGTTAAAAAACAAGCCTTACTCTTATCTCCAAGAAACTGAAATGCACGCACCAAACGATCAAAACTCTACTCCCTCCCACAAAAACCCTCGCGCACGATCTCTCCACTGAAACTCAGCAAGTCTTCTATTTCTCTGATCAACAATTGATTTCTTCCATTTTTCTTCCTTCGTTCTTCGATCCTCCGCTATTTTCTTCTTTTGCGCGTTTGAAAACAACAACGAAAATAGGTAACAAACACAAACATCCACATATCAAACAAAACAGAAAAGTGGAAAGTTCTCTTAGCTGTAAACATAGGTACTCCCAATTATAAAAGTAGACACCCACAGTTATAAAAGTAGGCACTCATAGTTATAAAAGTAGGCACTTTCTGTTATAAAAATAGGCACCCCTATCAACAGAAGTTCGAAGACATTAAATTATCATGAAACACTCTCCTTCTATATTCAACAGAAATTTGAGGGTTAAAACGCTTAAAATAACACATTAAATTCAACAAAAAAACATCCACATATCGAAAAAACCATAAAATTTAAAGGTTCCACATAGCTTTAAACATATGCAGTCCTAGTTATAAAAGTTAACACTCACAGTTATAAAAGTACGCACTTTCAGTTGTAAAAATAGGCACCCTTATCTATAGAAGTTCCACAACATCCTAAATATCATGAAACTCTCCCCAACTATATTTAAAGAAATCTGAGGTTTAAAACACATAAGAAATGTATACATTAAAACTAACAAAAATCATCTGCACATAAATAAAACAGAAAATTTGAAGGTCCCCTCATTGGTAAAAATAAGCACTAACTATTATAAAAAAAATATGTACTTTTAGTTATAAAAGTAGGTACTCCACGTTATAAAACAAGGCATCCCTACTTGAATCAACACAGAAACACGAAACAACAAAAACATCAAAAAGACATATCCTCACGCGAAACTTCTTCCTTCACGCATTCTGGAAGCATCAAAACACCATCATCACGCACATAAGAGCTGAAAACAACGTAATCTACATTGTCCACATCAACACAGACTCTTGTTGATGACGCAATTTTCACAATTCTCCATCAAAAAATAATCGCAGGTGATTAGGGAAGATGATTGGGGATGATGATCGCAGCTCGGGGAGATCACAATGATTGAGGAAGATGATGGCAGTTGGGAAAGATTGCGGTGAGGAGAGATTGCATAGATTGCTAGAGGCACGAGAGATCGTAGACGAAGATGATGATTTTCCTTTTTTGAATCTATAAGAGGCGCATGAGGAGAGAGGTTGCGAGAGTATTTTTAATTGGAATCAAATTCTAAATCTTGTAAAAACTATGTAGTTTTACTAAGGGCACACCACATATAGTGTGTCTAGGTACATGGCATAAACTGCCCATATTTTGGCCAATTAGGCTGCCTCAAACTATGGCAATTTATACAATGTACCTAGGCACACCATGCATAGTGTGCCAAATTATTAAAATTACATAGTTTTACTAAAATTTAGAATTCCAGTTTAATTCAAACCCACGCTACACTCACGTGCCCCTACTCTACTCCTCAACTGATCTAGCGATTTTGTAGCAGTGAGAATTGCTTTTTTTATGACATGGTACTGGAGGCACAATATGACGAGAGAATCAAGACGATGGTGATGGGAAGAAACAGGGAAGTATGAATCACAAAAGAAGGCTGCCGATTGAGGAATAAAAAGCATAGAGATGGACTTTCCGGCAAATCCTTTACATTGTGAGCAAATCATTCTGGGGATCTGCCGAGCTACGAGAAAATTGGCCCGATAAACCCGAGAATCGCAGTTCCAACAAAGAAAGACAGAATCTGCAAATATGTTTATCACGATGTTAACGACCGAAGGCCAATGCTAATGGAAAAATAAGGCCAAGGAATAAACAGAGCTTGATAAATCTCTCCATAATTACCGATCAAAACCTTCAATTTCGAATAAACATAGGAGGTAAATTAATTGCAATATACAAACCTATTCTTCAAATGATGGTGTTTTTGAAAAATTAACTTTTTTCTTTTGTAAAAAAAGTTATGGCTGAATTTTTTTTTTTTTTTGAAAAAGAAAGGCAAATGATCCTGGCCATTGGATGATACGTTCCTCTAATTTGGACCATTGAATCTCAATAGCCAAATTGAAAAAAATTCTCAAGGTTCATGAAATCTGGACTGTTGACCGTTGATGATTAAGGATCAAATCTTCTTGAGTTATACATCGCACATGATTATTTTGTACGTATAAATTTTTTTTTTTTAAAATACAGTGCAACGCATCAAATCTATTTATTTTTTAAGAAAAAGTTGACGAAGCCTGTGGTCCTGGACTTGGGCTCGTCCTCTCCGCGGGCTTGGCCGATCCTGGTCCAAAATTTCCAAATCGGACACGACCAATTATCTAAAGACCGTCTTGGGTCGGGCCTAAATGGGTCAAAATTTTGATCTATTAGCCGGGCCGTTGCCATGCCTAAGTACGGACGAAAAGGATAGGTAAAAGAAAAAAAAAATGAAAGCAGGTTGTACAAAAATCCAAAATTACATATGACTATATGAGTGAACTTACACCAATTCTCGGGAAAAAGAATTGGACCAATCAAAATACAGTATTAGATTACAATTATTTGAATTTCTCGGAGCCACAACATTAGATACGCTTCTGCCATCGTGTCAGCTCTCCACACCATAGCCTCAGACATTGCCACGTGATCAATCCACTGCAGTGGGCCCCGCATTTACATACACTTTCTCTCTCTACCCCTTCCTCAACATTCCACTGACCACCACAACTCTTCAGTCTTCCCGTCTTCCGTCTCTCTCTCCCAACGTTGTCTCGAATCCTCCAGTTAACCTGTTCTCGGTTTCCTCTTGTCTATTACGGTTACAATTTCAGCTCAAAATTAAATAGATAAAATAAATAAAAAGGGAGAAGGGTTTTGTTCTTGCCTCGGTTTGATGCTTTTATGAGTTTTCAATAACGGAGCTGTTTTGGAGTTAACTTGAAGTGAAAAATCGGCGATGATTGGGTTAGCCTTGAAGCGTTATGTCGTGAAGTTTCTCTCTGGAGTTGTGGTTCTCCCGGGTTCTCTTAGCTATGTTTGATTGGAACGACGAAGAGGTTTGTTTCTTATTTTTCTGGTTAATTTTGATGTTTTATTCTGAGAGGAAGAAGTAAGGGAGGAATAGGAACAGAATAAAATTCAGGTAATCCTCACTCACGAGCTAAGAATTTGTTGAGACCTCTGTTTGGTTTGTGAGGTCCTAGCGCCTTTACATTCAGTAATTTTGTTATGAATCCCTTTATTGTTTTAAATTTCTTTTTACCTTCCGGATATTACAGAAATCACTGAGCTTCTTCTGCTTTTGAATTTTGTTCTGTTAGAGATGCGATTTTTTTCCTTTTTCCTCTGAATATTTGCTTTGTTCCTATGTGGATGCTGTTTATAATAGAGGAAAAAAGTTGTCTAAGAGTTTCTGTTTGGAGTGGAAGTGTTTGAGTAAAGAATTGGAAGTTCAGGCAGAAGGCAAAATGGTAACTGATATCTGGAGAATGGTTGTTGGTATTATTAACATGTGGCCTTTGGCTTCTCGTAAGGCTTAGTTGGAAACTACATTTGAGTTGAAATGTGTCTAGGATTGCCTTTGCAGTTTTCAACTTTAGTTGGAGGGAGTATAATTTACCGTTTTTATCCAGGTTTTGAAGTTTGTTAATTCATTGTTGAATTTAACTGTTGATGATTTAAAAATGACTAAAGGCTTCTTGGAAGCTTTTTCTTCTCTCTTTTGAATTACAGCTTTAGTTTGATTCTATGGTTCTAGTCCTTCATCTTTCTCTTTAGTTCAATTTTTCCTTTGCAAAGAAATAATTGAAAGGCTAATCATGATTGTTTAATCTCTTGGTAATATGTTGAGTTTCCTAGTTCTGGAGAAAGCCCATAAAAAATAAATGTCTGTAATTGATTTTTTATATTCTGATTATAATGGTTTGAGAAATTATCCTGGCTTTCCCCTAGAATTTAAGTTTCAGGACGGACGTTCTTGATCTTTTTGAGTTTCTAGTGCTTCGATCACTTGATATTCTTTATTGAAGAGATGGAATATACTACAGAAGTATCAAATATCGATGGGGACTGTGATGATCCCGATTGTAGAGTCCTTTACCTCCCGTCGTTAATTTCTCATGCTTAAAGATGTTCCCTTATATGATTTCGGAACATGGAGTGCGGGCAAGTTGTATTTGAAGAAGATGATCATTAGCTAACGAAGGAGAAAATAGATAAGGAAAGAAGTTTCTGGGAAAAAGAATGTGTTGATCTAGTTCTAGACTGTTAAAACCTTAGACCTCCTTCATTTGAAGCTCTTCTACTTCACAGTTTAAGAATACTGGAGCAAGTTTATAGTTTCGTCAGACATGGATAGAAGAAATTATGTACAGAAGCTTTTGATGGTGACCAATAAATCTTACCCAACTGGTGGTGACAAATCATCAGCTTGCTAGGATGAAATGGTTGACTGATCTGAATGTGATTTTTGATTGTTGGAAACCTCATAATGCTATGCATCATGATCCCATACATCAGATAAGAAGGTCGTTAAACTCTAATAAAATTTACCAAGGAAAGCCGGTGATAAAGGCAAATGAAGCTTTTAATTAACAGAATATCTGAGCTGGTTGAAATCATTGGATCTAGCTGTCTTACCATTGGCCTTTCCAACACTTTGGTAGAACAAGTATAATGCCAGGAAGTGAACATTACATCATAAGAATCAGGATTACAATTGTGATAATCTCTATGTTCAAATTTTCTTTTAAACTTTAATTATTATTATTTTTTTAACTCACTCAAAGCAAGCATAGGATTGTGGTGTGATATGATACTTTGTCATTGCATGGTCTTAAAAACTTTTTTAAGGCTTAGGTAAGTGTCATCAGGCATTTGCAAACAAGAGAAGCTTAGGCTGCATTTGGTTAACATTTTTAAAATGAAGAAAACATGCTTGGCAAGTATTTTTATGTTTCATTTTTCAAAATAGGTAACAAAATTAGCCACAAAAAAAAAAAAAATGATCTTACACCATGTTCAAGAAGGTGAGACAAGAAGCAAAATCAGTTGTTGATACTTAAAGATTGGATTTTTTTTTTAAAATCTTTTTTAAAAAAAACATATATGAATCTCTCCCCTCCTTTCGTACCTTCTGCTGCTCCTCTAACGCTATATCTTTTTATCTTTAGTTGTGAAACTCTAAGCCTTAGTTTTGGTTGGGGTGAAATCCGGAGGGGAATTGGAGGGGATGTATTTACGTCCTATTTATGTCATTTGGTTGCAACGTAAAAGTGGAGGGGATGTAAATGAGGAGGGGAAGAGCTCCCCCTCCACGTCAACAAATTATCCCCTCCCGAAACGGATGGATTGAGACTTAAATGAAGTTAAAAAGTCCATTTTATCCCCGTATAAATAAGTTTATTACAAATTTATCCTAAACTAAACTCCTACCTTATATATATATATATATTACATTCGTAATTTCGTGCCATGGATATAATCGTAAGTTATATATAATAGAAGCTATTTACCTTTCACTTTTCACCCCAACCAAACGGAGGGAAGTATCCCACCTCTACCAAACAATTTTGAAGTAAATGAATATACTTCCCCTAGTGGAAGTAAATGGTGCAACTCTCCCTCCCTCTCTGTGAACCAAACTAGGGCTAAATGTGAAATTTCGTTGACTCTCATAATTGACCATAACATAATTGGTCTCAAAATATTTAGATTACAAGAAATTTTTAAGGGCCTTTTTGAACAGGGTTGGATGCAAGATTCAATGTTTGAGTGGGAAGGGGGGGCGGGGGGAGGTTGGGTAAGCAACGTTAAAGTCTAGTACTCTCACTCTGAGTCAAAATACAAGCTCTATTATCGGGAATAAGTAATTTAATGTAAGCCATTTTTCTCATTGAGAGGGTTATTTATTACTTTTTTTCTTTCCAATTTTATCTCCTCACCCCTCACCCCCCCCTCTTTATTTTTTTATGGGTATGAAAGTATTTTGTTCCAAAAGTTTACTAGTTGGTAGTCCCTTAATCTATATACAAGTGGTTAGAAGAGCTTATATTTGAAACAAATGGGGGAGGGGGTGGGGTTTGGGGGGAGCAAGGTCAAAGTCTAATATTCTCACTCTGAGTCAAGATACAAGCTCTATTATAGGGAATTAGAAATTTAATGTAAGTCTTTTTTCCCATTGAAAGGATTATTTATTACTTTTTTTTTTTTTTCAATTTTATCTCCTCTCTCTAGCCCCCCACCCCCCACCCCCAACCCCCTTTTTACTTTTTATGGGTATGAAAGTATTTTGTTCCAAAAGCTTACTAGTTGGTAGTTCCTTAATCTATATACAAGTGGTTAGAAGAGCTTATATTTTGAAAATCATGGAATCTTATATAGTGAATTAAATGTAATCAAAATCATATTTTTGCTCTTTGAAGTTATGGAAATTATTTACAAGTGAATTTATACTAATGTTTATAAATATTTCCCATATATATGCAAGTAGAAAAAAGATTTAAACCTCATATTTTTTCCTTAACAAAATAGAATGATGGAATGAGAAACAAAATCTTTTGGAAAATAAACAAGGAGTCCACTTGTCTTGTGGGGAGCGATTTTCTATACCTTTGTTTTTTATAGACAACATTTTAAATGACAGTGTACACCCAAGGAATTTTTTTTTTTTGGAAAAAATGGAGGGGCCAAGCGGCCCCTAAATGTGTGTCCGCCCCTGCTCTTGAAATTGCAGTTCCCTTATTTGAAGAAATACAGTGTCTGTAATGATTGTGGAATATTCTTATTTAATTGATTGCAAGTATCTATATGATGATGATAAATGTTCAAGAGACAGTACTATTAAGCAAAAACAAAAGTTTAAAAACCTCTATAAGTCAGGTATTCTACTCCTTCAGACTGCTATTCCTGTGTTGTAGGTCTCTGCGTTGACTCCAAGATAGACAACCCATCCCAGCTGTAGCTTCTGAAGAGTCTGCGTTCTCTCAGAGAAACATAAGCTTTATTGCAAACACTATACTTTACCCGAACAAGGCTATAATTTGGACTTTATGTTACATATTTCTTCATAAGTAAACTCTATTTACAGCTATGGATAACTTTTGTGAGTACCAGAGATGATACGAAACTATACAGGCCTTATCTAATCTAACCATACGGCAAAAGGGCGACAGCGTGGCCGTTTCGTTCTTCTCATATTCTGCTTCTGCTTAAACTTTTGGGGGATTATCATAATGTTCTCTTCATAATTTAATGGAAACGTGTTTTTTCTTCAAAACTATTATGAGAGTGGAAGCAACAACTTAGAGATTTCATGGCTCCATGTCAGGGTTGATTTTTCTTAATGGTGTGTTTTACAAAAAGAAAAGGAAAAAAAAAAAAGATTTCTCCATGAATATTGTTTGATGTACATGTAAAGACTACGTGAGGACTACCAAACAGGGAGCCCTGATTTGGCAAACTAGAACTGCTGGTATACAACTGTTTCTGTTCTTGATAAAAAAGTAAAGAGACAACAAGACTTGATTATTAGAAAAGAAAGAGCTTAGCAGTGTAATGGAAGGTGTTACTGGTCTTGTTTTTGGTATTCATTTCACTATCTTTCTGATTCTTAAAATGCTGACAATCCATGTCTTTCCAGAGAATTATGTTATTTCTGGTATTCTATTCTGAAATAATGACATTCCCTAACTTTCTCCTTTTTTTTAGCTGACAAACATCATATGGGGTGAGGCTGGACAAGGTGAGGATCATATTGTTCCTTATCCAGATGATAGTCAAGAGAAACCTCCAGATTTATATAGTGATCAGATAAAGAAAGAACAGAATCAGGATGCTGTAGATATTAAACCATCTGAGAAGAATACATCTATTCCTGAAACTGATCTACTTGGGGTAAAACTAGAGGGCAGTTCAAAATATGTGGCAAATGAAGGTCTGGAAACGACGGGATTTAGCGTGGACTCATGGCCAAATCTCTCATTACCAAGTAATGTAGAAGCTGAACATGGTTCATTGGGTACGAAAGCATCCAATGCTCTTACTGAAATTTCCAAACACGAGTCAAAAAGTGGTGCGTTTCTTAAATAATTGGGTGTATAGGCCCTTCACCCAGCCTATTTCCTCATTTTTCTATGTTGTAATAATAAACCTTTTTTTATTTATTTTTCCTTCTGGCATATGTTCCAGAAGATAAAGCTGCTGCACAGGATAATGCTTCTGAAATATTTCAGAGTCCACTTGAGGAAAGTGAACAGCGTGATTTTGTGGACTACAGCTGGGCGACTGTAGGGAGTTTTGAGGACCTTGACAGGATCTTTAGGTAATGCAAAATCATATTCTTCTTCTCCACGCATCCAGCTAAGCATAATATCTTAGCATTTCTATGCATTACACTGGTACATGCATTCAGAAGACTGCACGTTGCATGTTCCAAACTCAGAAGACCAACTCAAAAAACTTTAGCACAATCGTGATTTATGACAGCCAAAAATTTCAACTGCAATTCATTAATAATAATCAGTGCATGAATGGATAAGTGAGCTATATGGCTTTGTCACTCTTCCATTGGTTTCTAGAGGGAGAGCGTACAAATTTTCAATACTCCAAGGAATTAACAGAGTGATGATGCTGGATTTTGCTTGTGGGTAAACATGAAGGATATTCTTTTTGTTTCAATGACCTCTTCTTCCTTCCGCTCCTTAAATGCTCTGCAGGGAGATATATAACTTTGAATTATTTGTTTGCATGAAAAAAAAACAAGAAGAGAATTTTGGAGTTTTCAGAATAAACATTTAGCTTAAAAATTGAAGGAGAGTCATTATTTTTGGAAAAGTTTGGAAACTGCCAACACACAAGTGTTTAGGTCTATCTGTGTGCATGCTCATCTGTATACGCTTTGCTGATGTTAATACTGTAGTATGTTAGCATTGTACTAATTTTATTGGAATAAAAACAATGATATGGTTTATTTGCAAGCTTGCTAAAATTCTTGATGCCTTTAATAAATAAGTTGAACAGTATTTTACTGTAGAATTTAACAAATCAATCAAAATCCCATCAAAGAAGGTTCCTTTCCTTCCCAACTCTTATTTACCTTTCCGAATCACAATTGTAATTTGACAAATCATTTTCCTGGGAAATGGATCATTATTTGTATTCAACAAAATATTAAACATCAAGGGGTTGAAACACCATGTACAGTTTTTTTGGCTATTCGTATACTCTATTATATGTTCCTACCCTAATATGAATGGGAAGTAGTCGGAAAGCTCATAACATCCTAACATGTTCTCCAAGGAGGCCCAGTGCCTTCTCTAAACACCTCAAGCATCAGCAACATATTCCTCGGTTAAGTTGAAATTGGTCCATTTGTTAGCTGATTCACATGAGAAATGGGTCTCCCCAACTCTTCCTTGGAAGCAACCCTGTCCCCGTTTCAGCAGCCCAAGGGAAGTCTTGCATTGCATGCAAAGTTGTGTTGTCCTCCCTTCTTCGTGGAGAAGGGACCATGACTCGCCTGCCTCTGATATAACAGTCCCTTAGTCTTCAATCTATCCCATCTGATCTGCCTTAGTAAGCCGGATGGCCTTAGAGGCCCATTCCATTTCCAGAACTCTCCATTTCTTTCCTCTGCATCGTCAAGCTCTCCTCGGAATAATTTGAATGCTGACTTTGTTGTAAACTGACCTGAGACCTCTAGTCTTCATCTTGGGATATCAGTTTATATTCCAGCCCCTTGCAGCTGGACCATCTGATACAGTCTTTCTGCGGGAAGGAGATGGCCAAGAAACTAAAAATTCACCTGTGAGACTGACCCCAGTAATGTCGGACTCTTTTGTTCTTACTCTGTGCTTGGAATTTCAGCTTTAGCTATCTCTGACAGCCACCCAACTGGAAGTCATATATCTTACCATGATTCAGTAACCATGTTTCATTTGTTAAACCCCTCCATATAACAGATCCAAGACAGCATACTTTATCCCAGCTAAATATAAAAACAATTTAGTTTATTAGTAAAAGACATCCTTTGAATCTCGTAAAATCTGAAATTTCAGTTCTTGTTTCCAGCGTCTTTTGTGTTGGGATCTGACCATCTCTGATACCACTATGTGGGTTCCAAACTAGCTGTGATACTATTTTTGGGAATGGGCAGGGGAAGCACACTCAAAATATAGAGATAGAAGAAAAGAGAATAAAACATAACTAAAACCAAGAATTTAATGTGGTTTAGTAGTTTCAATAAAGACCTAAACCGTCACTATGTAATTTTTGCACGGAGAAACTACAAATCCTCCCACTATGGAATTTTTGCTCGGAAAACTTACGAACCTTCCCAACATACGACTCCCTCTAAGTTGGACACCTACAACTGGTACAAAAGTTCTAAACTAAGTCAACTTACTTACCTCATTTATTCTCAACCCATTCAATGTGGATTGAGAAATCCTAATCCTATTGGGATATTGAAAAAATCCTAATTCTATGGAATTTGAGAAACATAATCCTAACAAATCTTCATTTTTTCTCAATTTCCTTATACTAATAAATCCTCCCTTTTGTTAATTTCTCAAATTACAACAGATAAGAAAACTTAATCCTCTTTTAAGTCTTCGTGGTTGTCTTCTCTTTCCTTCATCAGTTTTACTTCCTTGAAGGATTTCATATTATTAAGCAGTTCTTCGATATATAGCACGACCCCTCTGCTCTGCAAACTGTTGATATGGTAGTTCATGGTTCTTTTCTCTCCCTAGGCCCAAACCTTGTACTCTTCCCAAGTTGAAACCTCCACCTCTAGTCCCAAGTTGAACCTTCAGCTTTGATGTCTCCTCCTCCCAGTTCGAACCTGGCTCGTCTTACCATCGGCTCTGATATCTTTGTCTTCCCAGGTAGAAACCATCGGATGTTTGTTACCATTTTTGTTGGGGATCCAACCTATTGCGTTATGACCACCTCTGACACCACCATGTAGGTTCTAAACTAGCTCTGATACTATTGTTGGGAATGGGTAACGGACGCACACACAAAATATATAGAGAAAAAAATAAAAACATAACAACACCAAGAATTTAACATGGTTCAATATTTCAACAAAAGACCTACATCCACTGCCAAAAAGGGTAAACCTCCACTGCATAATTATTGTATGGAGAAATTTACAAACCCTCCCACTAAGTAATTTTTGCACGGAAAAATTACAAACCTTCCCAAGACACAACTTCTGTAGGTGTCTCTTCCCTCAATTATCTCAACTCATCCAATGTGGCACTGAGAAATCCTACTCCTATTGGGATATTGAGAAAACCCTAATCCTAAGGGATTTGAGAAACATAATCCTAACATTTTGCTCATGCATTTTTGCAACTACATGGTTCACATGTTGCTATAGCATGTTAAAATTTTTGAAAGTAGAAAACGCTTAAATCAGTTGCAACTAAAAAAATTCAAAAAATCTAGATCATTGAAATTACTCCTGTTCATAAAGGACTTTGACCTTTTAACATTGCTGGTAAACTAACTACTTTAATGAGTAAATTAACTCTTAAAAGGCTTGAGCAATCCTCCCCTTCCGGGGCAGAATTAAGCCCTTGCGCAATTCTCCTCACCCACCGGCCCCTTGAGGTACCTTTCATGATGAAATTAGGTCCAATCCTAGTTTAAAACACTAACAATTCTTTTATGTAGTATGTTAGAACATCTATAAACTATGTATTGGAGAAAAATTGATGGAAAGAGAAAGAAGAGAGCATTGTATTTGGCTATTTTTTGAAATATTTTCATTTTCTGGGTTGATTATTGCGAGAGAAGATGTTGGGTCTAGAGTTATCTTTTGGAAAAAGCAGAGTTTTCTCGTTTCCAAAAAGAAAACCAATCCAAGTAGAGCCAAATGTTTGAAAGAGTATCCTCCCAATCAAGCTTAGGCCAAAAGAATTGCTTCGACCAAATAGTACCAATTATATTATCCAAATATATTTTCTTCAACGGAAAACTTATAAAATAGAGTTTTATTTCAATAAACAATAAGAAAAAGCTATTAAATAAACTGTTAAACTGAACCAAGAGTAATATATCCGTTGGGTCAAGTTTGCAGTGGGATTCTTTACCCAGCAAAATAACTATCGTGGCCTTGTAAGCAGCACCACTTATTGAACTTGCTGAAAAGAGCTCTAGAATTTGTTAGTTGTTATTTTAGCAAAGATTGTCAATTTGTGTTAAGAATTTAAGATAAATCAGAGAATTAAGCAACAAAGCTTAAAGTTTCTGTATTCCGCAAGATGTATATATATAATTAAACTAATCTAGACTAATGACTAAAATATCACTAAGAAATAGGAAAACATGCCTAAATTATAGCTACAAGGATCACAAATTATATACAAAAGATATGGGAATCATATGGAGATTCCTTCATATCTCAATACCCCTTCAAGTTGGAGCATGTAAATCACAAATGCCCAACTTGCCCAATAGATTGTGAAACCATGAAGCGCCGAGAGCTTTTGTGAAAATGTCAGCCCACTGTGCATCAGTGGGCAGATATGGTGGAAAATACGATTATCCTGAAACCCATCATGAACGGAATGATGGTCTTTTTCAATATGCTTAGTATATTCATAATAAACTGGATTAGAGGCAATGTATAAGGCAACCTGATAAAAGACTTTTCCTTCATGTCCTTTAGTAAAATCGGGAGGAAGTCTCATATGCACCTCCTCAGACAAATCACCATGGAGGAACGCGTGAACATCCATCTAATGAACATCCCATTTCTGAGAAGCTGCCAGTGTTAAAAGTGTTCAGGCGGTCACCATTTTTTCCAAGAGGGCAAAAGTGAAATGATAGTCCATCCCTTCGGTTCGTGTTTTGCCCAAGATCATGGGACGAGCTTTATATATTTCAATAGTAAAAACTGACTTGCGTTTGATTTTGTCGACCCAAATGCCTTCTTTCTAGGTGAGAGGATGGTTAAAGACCATGTCTTATTTCATTCCAGAGCATCAATCTCATTTTGCATTGCCTCGCGCCAAGGAGAATGTGCAAGTGCCTCAGATAAACCGAATGGTTCAGTAGTCACATTAATGGCAGTAAAAAATTCCTTATAACCAGAAGAAAATTTATGACTGGAGGCATAATTGGAAAGGGGATAAGAACTCGTACCTGAGTTAGATAACTGGAAGAGTATATGGAGTTAAATGTGTTATGAGATGAAAGGAGGAAGATTTTTGTGCCATAGCCGGCATCTGAGGATTGACGGTTGTACAGCCGTCATTCTTGGTGTTTACATGGCAAAACCGTGTGTTTTTTTAAGGTATAAGGTTGTGGCTCTGATACCATGTTAAGAATTTAAGGTAAATCACAGAATTAAGCAACAAAGTAATAGAAAAATGAGTAAAATATAAGTAATAGGAAACATGCCTAGATTATAGCTACAAGGATAATCACAAATTATATACAAAAGATATGGGAATCATGTTGAGATTCGTCCTTATCTGGATAATTTGTAATATACAAGTCCTCTTCACTTTCTCTGAAGTGGCTTGATGTTTTGGTGGGTGGCGGTCTTCTCATACAAGGAGCAATTTGGTTTGGGTTTTGCTAGTTGTAATTTCAGTACCATGATTAGGGATTGCAATGTTTTTTATTGTCTACATTTGTTGTCTGGTACTGTAGTAACTGGTGAGAAATCAACACTAGATTTCTCTCTAGAAATCACAAGACATAGCAGCCAAGTTCTGGAATCATCTTAGAATTATATCAAGAGAGGAAAATAGCAAGAATGTGAAGAAAAATCTAGAATGCCTAAGAATTTTCCTTTAGGTCAGTGAGCTCTTTTAGAGAAGAGAAATCGCCAACATTGGCAACTATATATAGGATAGTGATCCTTTGTGTTGTGTGCATGAGAATTAGAGTGAAATCGAGTGGAGTGAAAGAGTGAATCAAGTGCATAAGTGTAGTGCAGTAAAGTGCTGCAAAGGGAGTTCAAAGATCAAGCGAGTGAAGTGTGAGCGGCATGGATAGTATGCAGTGAGGTGGGTGTAGTTAGAAAATTGAGACTATAAAATAAACTTTATTTTTCTTGTTCTAGTATTATTAAGTGCCCACCAGAATCTAAATTCAAAGCACAACAACCGTTAGAACTAGTCCACCTGGACCTGTTTCGGCTGTTGGAGGAGCCCGATACGTGGTAACTTTTAATATATGATTATTCCAGGTATGTTTGGATATATTTTATAAAAGGAAAATCATAGAATTTTGGAATCTGTAAGCTGTTTAGGGGAGAAGTAGAAAAATTCATACTTTCTCTTAATTCCTCCAAGAGAATAGGATTCAAAGACAATTGATTTGTCTCAGGACTTAGCAGCAAAACAGAGTAGCCAAAAGGAAGAACCGACGTCTAGCTAAGACATACCGAAGCATGCTGCATGCCAAAAACGTTCTGCCTGAGTATTTGTCCAAGTTTATGAACATTGCTGCACATTGCTGCACATGTGATTAAACAGGATACCCCAAGGGAAGCTCGAATTCATGTCACTATTCGAGAAGTTATGGAATATAAAACCCACTGAGTCATTTAGAGTACTTGGCTACGTCTGCTATGTGTTTGTCCCTGATCAGTTGAGGACAAAATTCAACAAGAAGGCTATAATGTGCATATTTGTGGGGTATGATAGCAGTAGGAACGGTAGCGGTATGGGCTCCCTGCCCTTAACTGTATGATAGCAGTAGGAACGGTAGAGGTATGGGCTCCCTGCCCTTAACTGATTATCGAACCCGATACCAATTATAATGCTCTCTATCGATTCCCAACCGATTACCAATGGTAAGTCGTTTTGTTACCAATACTGAAATCGACGGTTAACCAGTAATTGGTTATCGATTAAAAAATTTTAAAAATCAAAATTTTTTAATAAAATTAAGCCAAAAAAAGAAAAAAATCAAAAAGATCACAAATTACATTCTCTATAATTATGTTTTTGAAAGGCATTCTATAAGTATTTAAACAACAAGAAAAAAATTCAAATAAAAGTGAACAAATTCTGAAATGTATTAAACATATAAATTAAGTACAATATTAGAAAATGTGACATATATACATAATGTAATCAATATTGGTTTTTTTTGTCAGTAAGATTCTTACCGAAACCGATAGATGACCTAAGGAATTACCAAACCCTAACGGATTAATCGTCGGTCATATAATTAGCCATGTAATTGGTCGGTTACCTATTGGAATCGGAAAAAAAACTGTACGGCTGCCATCCCTAAGCAGAGGAAAAGGGTGGAAATGTTGTGATCCCATGACCAGGTGGTGTTATGTTTCGAGAAACACAGTGTTTGATAGAGTCTCGTGCTGGCCTTTGAAAAAGAGGAGTCAGAAGATCCTAAAATGGCAGAAGAAAAGGGACACGAAGAGAGGCGAGAGAAAGACATGCATTCTAGCAATAGTGATTGATAAAAAGCCCCAAGAAAACATAGTACAAAATTTTGAAGTACAAGGAGGCACACACCAAGTTAGAGAATTAGAAATGACAGATTCTCAAAAAGAGGCAGATAGAGCAGAAGAGCCACAACAACTTGGTGTGTGCCTCCTTGTACTTCAATTAACGAGAAGACCATTATCTAGTTAGAGATTTAATGTTTCTTTCTCATATGGTTAACTTTTTCTAGTTCGGCTTTATATGGCGGCAGCAATCTGACCTGATATCCTCACAAGTGACATCTTGCAGCACTGAAGACCCAATTTTTGGACATGCCAGCCTTGGTAGTGCAGATGAGTTATGGTCCAAAGATGTAACTAGCAGCCCAGAGAAATCCTTTCCCCTTTCGGTTGACAATCCAAGCTTGGGGATAGGAGCTCCAAAGGTCACATCGGAGCACTTTGAAGTTAAATCAGATTACCTGTCTGATCAAAACCAGTCCTTTGGTCCAGCTTATGAGAAACTAGACTTATTCACTTCCAATGCTTCAGGAGATAGTAACTCAGGCATAGAAAGTGTACCATACACTGGAGATAAAAATAAGCTCTCAATGAAGCAGAAGGTAAGTTAGTTCAGCCAATGTAGAGATTTCCTCACTGTTTCCCCTCTCTATGATCATGCTGTTTGTATTATTTTATTTTATTTGTCCTAGTATTTATTTTGAACACATAGTACATCTTCAAAAACACTGCAGACAGCTATGGAAATGGTTGGAAATTCTCCTGTATTTGACTTGCCAATTGATGCCAGATCTATGACAGCCAGTAATAAGAATATCGACAAGGTAATTTCCGAATTTAATTCCTTCTGAGAAATGACTCCTATGCCCCCATAAGTTGCCTTATTATCTATCAGGGAATAACTTTTTTTATTTCAATACTATCACATCTGTCTCTGTGTTTTGTTTACTGTTCAGTTGCAAACTTCGATATTACAACAAAGAAAGGTGAATAACTTTTCTAATGACCAGGAAGCAAAACTAGGACAAACAATTCTGTTAACATGTTCTAGTAAGTTTGCATTTTCTGATGATAGATACTTATCTATTCTATCATTCAGAATGTACACTGTTTAGCTTCTTCTGCTGCCATATAGTATACCATTGCTATTTCATGTCTTCAGCCCCAAGATTCACAACTGGGGCTTAAACTTTCTTTTAAGTACTGTTAAAAATACTGAAGCATGATGTGTCAACGAGCTGCATGACCATAGCACCTCGGAGTAGTTACTTAACTTGTGTGAATGATGTCACAGATCCACTTTCTATTTTCAGTTTTCACAGTTATTTATGTATGTTGATACTGGTGCAATCAGTTTCCAAAAAGTTTTCATAGAAACAGGCATCATATGCTCGGTATGTGCCCTTACCCTGGTGGAGTGGTGTTCACTAATTGTTGCATCTCCTTTTAACCATTGCCTGGATTGTTTATAGCAGCCAAATCGAATATCATATATCCTTTAAACATTAATGAGTATGAAGCTTTTTCCTATTGAATGGTGATTAAGATAATGCAAAAGATCTTTCTTAGGAACTCTGAATAGTCTCCTTTTACAGTTTGGCTTCATGATATATCGACATAACATATAGGCTACTTTTATGGTTACCAAAATTTTCTTTTCTACCTCGGAAACTTAGGATAACCTTCTAGCTCCGAAACTTAGGATAGCCAGAAAGTGATAGTTATATTCCTTAGACAATGTGTCTTTACATAACAAAGACTCGGTAGATCCCCAAAAATTGCCATGAAATGACCATTCGTTAGTGTTTATGTGGACCCTGGTTTTATAAATATATCAGGACAAATGTACTATTTTAGCATAATGTGAAATAGTGAAAAAGTATCTAACAATATCATATGCTAAGTTAGTTGAAAAGTTCCTAAGTTAGCATAGTAAATTTGACTGATAATATATAAAAAATATAAATGACTATATAAAACCTTAAAATGATTTGTGGGTGTTCCAAATATCCTTTTTACTTATTTCTATCTTAAGCTTGTGTCTTTTTCTGATCCTAGACTTCCTTGATGTTTAGTTTTCTATATTTGTGGAAACAATCAGGACAATATTATTCTGTCACATTTGTATAGGTTTATGCCATGACTTAAATAAAAATCTATATTTGGGAAGGATTTAATTTCAGTAAGAGAAAAAATATTTATATTAGTTTAAAAGAAGTATGGTGCCTGATGATGCTGATCTAGTGACAAGTTCCGGTATCTACCATTTCTGTTGAACAAGTCCATTCTTGCATCAGCCTTTTTGTTTCGTTCCCTTTATATCTTTGAATATCAGACTGTTGCTGTAGGTTTTTTTCATATTGTAGGGAAATCGCCAAAAGAACTTGTTCAAAGGCCGGAGAAAGTTGGAAGAAAATTGTCAAGTCAGGCATCTACAGGACTTTCATGGTAGTTGGATCGGTACTGGGAATCAATTTATTCATGACAGCCAATTTGCACCAGCAGTTGGCCAACCTGGTTCTTCTATCATTTTTGGCCAGCAGCTGCAGTTTCAAGGACCTGAATCTTCTAAATACCAGAATTTCCCCAGTCCAATGACTTCTCTCATGCATGGAAATCTACCAAAGCAGTATACCCCACTGCCTGTATCGTTTCCCTCTGGGGAGGGTCGCCTACAACCCTTGTCTTCAAGCTATGAAGTTTCTCCTGGTAGTGTAAGTAATCTGAACAAATCTGCAGATGCTCCTACTTTGGCAATGACACCTCAGGCTAAAATTGAAAAATTAAGGAGACGGCAACAAATGAGAGCAATGCTTGCAATTAAGAAGCAACAGCAGCAGTTTGGTAATCAAGTATCATCTACTGAATATTCTGTAATGAAGGGAGAAAATATTGAAGCTGAAGAAACTGTGTCTACTGTACCCTCACTTGATCCAAGTTCACCTAAAGAGCAAGATGATTCAAATACTTTTTGTGTGGATCTAGATGATTTCCCAGTGCAAGAGTCGATACTATATCGGCTTCAGGAAATTATTGGGAACGTAAGTAAAGACTTGCTGTTCAACTATAGTGGAAGTCTTCTCCTGGCTATTCTACTCATGGTTGCTAAATTTCCTTGCAGCTGGACATCCGAATTAGACTTTGCATCCGAGATAGTTTGTTTCGTCTGGCTCAGAGTGCTACACTGAGGCAATATGCTGGTGATAATAGCAGCAGCAACCAGTGCAGCAAAGATGAAGTTCTTATGAAAGACGAGGCAAGTAGCCATAAAAGGTCAGTCAACACAATAGCATCCTTATGAAATATTGTTTTACCTAATTTTTTCACGCATTTGGTTTCTTTTTCTGATCATTGGATATCAAATGATTGGTTGTGTTTCTAGTTTTTCCATTTCATTTTCTATTCTTAGCTGCACATCAACAGTAGGGGATCCCTGTGGTGTTGTTTTGCTCTTTGTTTTATTGAACACACTATTCTATCAGCATTTCTTTCGAAAATCGATAAGTTTTGGCCAATCATATCCTTCTTTTACTCTGCTAGATACTTAGGATCCTTAATTCATGGATTACAAAAGTTTCTAGCCTGTTGTGATTTCATTACCGGCCATGGGATTTGACCATGAGCTACAACATAAGATTCTTATAATTCAAATGAACGCTGCATTCATGTGCATCCTGAAAAGTTCTTCTAAAATTTTAAAGTACATGCGTCCACGAGACGCAAATGAAAATAAGGAAATAGGTATTAATACTGTCTCGAGATTGTAACATTTTTAATGATTTATTTATTATTATAACTTATGATATGCTGATGGTATAAACTTGGATAAATTTCTTTCAAGTTTTCATTTACCACTTAATATATAGAATTGCAATGGTTCTGCTACCTTGGTTGCATGTCTCAAATGTTGGAATTCCATGATTGGGTTGACACCAAAAGTCAGGAAACTGAAGCAAAAGACCTTTAGCCATGCCTTACAGAAACAAAACAAAATTTGTTACCTGTATCAAAATTACTCTTTCAGCAACTTGTGATGAAGAGTAGGCAACTTGCTCTTCATCTCCCGTTTCTGTTGAGATGGCTTTGGTGATTAAAAGATTCTTGTAAAGTTTCCCAGAATTTGGAGAAATGTTATTAACAATCAGGAGCGCAGTGGACTTAGTTCTGGAGCTTGTAGAAGAGCCAGTCCAGTAGGGTCAAAGTTTGCGGCACATTTTAGTTTTCCAATTTTCAGGATTTTGATTATACTTCCTGCAGAACTTAAATTTGCATATTTGTTGATCTTCTGAGAACTGTTTGTCTCTAGTACATTGTCTTACTCTATTCAACCAGTATCAACTCTAGTCAATCAGCCACAGACAATGCCTTAGCTTACTTGACACAGCTTTGTAGCTTCGTAGACAATCTAATGACCAGGAGCTTATTGTGCATGCTTTATCCAATTGTCCATGCTTTCTTTTGGCAATTCTGTCTGTTATTCTTCAACATGCATTCTCATATTGTCATCTGATGCTGGGGGTCCCCATTTTTCTTACTACATTGTCTTGTGTTGTCCTTTCATTGTGAAATAATTGTTTCTTAAAAACCAACGAATTGAACTTGGTCAATGATGCCCATCACATGTCCTGCATTATTTTACATTTGAACATACATGTCTATACCCTAAATTAATGAAGACAAGTCAAAATTTCATGATCAATGGAGGAACATTTAAACTGTTATCCTCTTTTCTGAGATGCAAAATGTACTGAAAACTGAACTTTAGGCTCCCAGCAATTCTTGTTGGAATCCGTAGGCAAAAACAAAATAACATAAAACTACGGAAATCCACCAACAGGATCTGCACATACTAGAAAAACCGATTGGATATAAATTACCTCGATGTTTTGATTGTTTGTTGTGGATGCGCTGCTTTGTACGCTTCGCCCTCTACTGGTATCCATACGACGAACTCCTCTGCAAACAATCGGGATGCTAGCCCCTTCTGTGTTCTGAAAACTATTCAGAACTAATCTGACTATCTGGTAATCGGTCGTATTTCGAAGAGAGGAGGCTAGATACTATATCGCCGTTCTAGGGGTTTGTTTTTCTTTAATCAGATAAAGGACGGCCACCAAGAAAAGGTTAACATAACCGTTTATAGCTGTCAATATCAATACCCTAACTGTCATCTAATGACAGTTTAATCTCGTCCGTCTATTCCTATAATCATCCAACGGTTGGATGAGTAATATTAAGTAATTAATTTCATTTATTCGATTAAATAAAATTAATTACTTATTAACTTACCAGAAAATACAATATGGAATCTGATTCCCCTTTTGTAAGTTAAGTAAATGTAATAATAACCTAGCATCAGATTTAATATTTAGTCATTTTGTCACACGATATCCTAATTAAGTATAAGGCATGGATCAAGTCATCCTTATAAATCTTAATTAACCATTTACTTGATCACCAGGTAGACTATTCTAACAAATAATATTAATAACACCTTATTAATACTTATTTGAGCATGGCCATGCATATTTTCCAGTCTTCCTTATCAAGGGGCCCATGGATATCTCTCTCTAAAAAGAGAGGGACAAATCCCTTTCACTATCTCCAATATTCAAGCCATGACGAGAAAATAAGCCAACCAATATTCATAATGATCACCTAATTAAAAGTGATGTTTGACTATGTCAAAACATATTTTCTCCCCATGCAAGAAACATTAGGTCAAAGGACACCAAATATAAAACTGAGAAGAAATACTAATAACTTAAACCCATGCAATATTGCTTCTTCACTTTGGGTCATGTCCAACACAGTATTATCAATATGTATTTATGAATTGATTTTATATCTCATATTAATGATCAGTAAAACTTGACCATCAATCAACTTCACACTAGTTTACAAGATGTAATAAACTAGGGACAAATAAGAATAGTATTTCATTAGCTATAACGGTTTAACTATCAAGTCACATACTTGATGACCAAGAGCATAAAATACAATTCAAAAAATACATGCTTCATAAATCATAAATGTGAGTCAATTGGTCTTAGGGCATATACTAACAATTCTTACTGTGATCCATAGATTGCAAGGTCAAAGGCTATTTTAACTCTATAAAGCACATCCCTTTCTTTTATTCTGTTGCTGATTTCTACCAACTATAGTACCCGAAAGCATCTATCGGCGAATGTCATTACTAAACATCGTATTTTGAATACTTGTGACAGGTTTCCAAAAGCATCTGCAGTTGAGACAGAGACTAATCCCATTGATCGAACTGTAGCTCATCTGATCTTTCATAGGCCTCTGGAGCTGTCAGGGAAACCTTTTGAGACACCTGGCTCACCTTTATCAGTCAAGATCCTCCCTTACGAAAGAAAAACAACTGGTTCAATGAACTCGCCAACCAATTTTTTGCCTAAAAAACCTGAGAACAAGCAAACTCTGTCCCGTGATGAGTCAAACATGCCTGGTGTTTTTGCTGATGGTACTGGTGAGATGAAAAATAATCCTGGTTCTGAAAAGTTAACAGCTCAAAAGGGTTTGGTTGATGGGAAACTGAAGGTTGAGCCTCCAACAGAAGGCTGAAGTTTGAAATCTTATAAGGGTAATTCCTTCCTTTGTATACTCCTACTTGGCATACTTTCCACTTTATTTCTTTAAATATATGGATTAACTAGTAATGAGGAGCTTTCCTTTCATTGTCAGCCAACTGGTTTCTGTTGTACCATGGTTTGTTTCAGAAGATCTTCATTCACCATACCAGAAAGAGTTGGTAGCAATCGCAATGGAATGTGTTCGCTTAATTCCCTATATATTTCCTTACAAGAATCAATTTGTTTTATATTTTCTTGGATGACATCACTCTCATGAACTA
The DNA here is from genome assembly GCA_028651295.1 of Catharanthus roseus. Classification (NCBI taxonomy): domain Eukaryota; kingdom Viridiplantae; phylum Streptophyta; class Magnoliopsida; order Gentianales; family Apocynaceae; genus Catharanthus; species Catharanthus roseus. The sequence continues at coordinate 35,195,067 of JAPQWS010000159.1, read as the reverse complement.
CAAGCATTTTTTTCACGTTTCATCTTATTGGGATGTCTGAAACAGTGAAGCTACCCAAGTTCAACTTATTGGGCTGCCTATCTTACTGTTTGAACTAGATACATACTACTACTAATGTGCTTTGCTCATTTGTTCTGATTACTACCTGGTTTTTATATATGAGCACCCTTTGTGCCCACCCGTGTTTACGTCTGTCTGTTTTAAGCGCGAAGAACCCTATACATATGGACACAGTTCCAGTGTATAAGTTTGGTTTTCTGTGGATTTGCATTACTGGAACTGTAGCAGCATGCTGTTTAATAGCGTGAGGATGAGTAGCAGTTTGCAAATTTTCATCATGTCACCTGCATACCTATCATGTTCTTTTGTTTGGTGCATTTCTTGAATGCCAAATTGTTGGGATGATTACGTTGCAAGAATCACCTAAATTCACCTTTTGTTAAATGAATTATTAATTTTGAGTATAGTGGAATATTGTCATTTTGGTACACCTAAGTTAAAAACACTAGTCAAAAAGTTAAATGAAGAATATTAATAGTCAAATACATATTACAATAATTGAAAAAGTTACATAGAAGGTAATAAAAAATTAATGAAAATTAATGATTTTAATAGAGTTAGATAAAAGAATGATGAGATCATATAAAGCTTTCAAGTGAAAATAATAATGAATTTTGAAGTGTTAAATATTGAGAAAATGCCCCCATTTAGTACTTGATCTATTTGCGTTTAGCAAACTTAGCTTTTAACCTTTTTTTCAACATTAAGAATCTCGAACATATTTGCATTTAGCGAATTCAATCAAAAAAACATTTGCTTTCAGCATTAAGAATTCCAAATTTATTTTTACCTAACTAACTCGGTCCCTAACCTATTTATGTGCGGCTTTGTTTTTTCGTTATCCTTAGGCTGAAAACAAAAAGGTTATGGATGATCCAGAGTCTTTCATACGCAATTAGTATAGATATTTTTAATTCTGAAAAAGAGGCTATGGACTAATCTCACTAAATTGAAATAGGTCAGGGGTTAATGAGTTATTTTCTCATAACTATTTTGTATGCAAAACATAAGATGAAAATAAAGAAATTAGCTATAAATGCCCTAAAATATTTTATACTTTTCTTTTTATACACTAAATGTTTTATTTTAACTCTTTATGCCCTCAAACATTTTTCGAATTTCTTATTATTATAATTATGGTGAAGGACAACATAATCCTGTGATGGTGACCATGCTTCACTCGTGCACACTAAAAAAAATCAAGAACTGAAGTACAAAGTTTGTGTTATAAAATTTGTTGGCGCAACGTTATCAGCACAGTAGAATGATCGATATAAAATGTAAAGTATAAAGAAATGGAGAATAGAAATACAAGGAAAAACTGGAAGAAAAGAAGACAAAGAAGAGTAGAGAGAAAATTAGGAGAAATTTTTATTGTTTTCTCTGATATGTGATTACAAGAGATAGATGTGAATAAGGGAGATAGATTCTATAATATTTATCTTTGCAGAATATCTATCTCTTCAACAGATATACTTTAGCTCAGATATTCTTATCTTTTATACACATTCACAAATATTATTTAATCCATAACACTCCCCCTTGGATATCCATTATATGGAGAACACGCATCATTAAAATCTTCCTAGATAAAAATCCAGTGCGAAAAACTCTAGTGGATGAGAAAGAGTACATTATTCTTTATGTTAAAAATTACTCCCGCTAATGAGATAATCACTTGAGATTTTTAAACATATGTATTCAGGGATGATCTCAAGTGTTGTTTTCGGTAATATCTTAGTGGATAAATCTTTTAGATTTTAGTGATCGAAACTTGTTTGCACATCATTGTTGCTCTTCAGAGCTCATGAATAGATATATTTATCTAATCTCCTTTTGTATATCCTCAAACTTTATAATCATCTCTAAGAATACAATTGGAATTTCATCTAAAGAGGATATATAAATCTCGAATATAATAATTTGTTCATCTTGATCATATACATTTTAGCCAGCCATCATAATTAATTATTCCTTCAACACAAGTTAAAGAAGTGGCTGCTATATATGTTTTTATACACAATCATAGTATATGTCAATGTATGATATGATTTATGTGGATCATGTAAATGATCAATATCTTATATATCCATCTTTGCAGGAGCTGGATTGTTTTTTAAATTTTGAGATAATCAATTGAAGGAGATATCAAACAATAAGTTCAATATATATTCCTAAGTCATTAGTTAGAGAAGAACCGTATGAACCATAAATAGCCATATACTTGCATGAAACAAGTATAAGCATGGTGCTTCAGGACCAATTAGCTCATCAATATCCTTTTACAAAAGATCTTTATCGATATCTAATGACTCAATGACTTGAAATAATAATGATGTGCAGTGTCTATGTAGAATATTTTCAAAATGTTCAATTTATGAATCAAGACAAAAGCTTGAGTTCAGTACTCTTGATCATCATGCTTGCCTTTATTTATTCTTCTAGAATAATATTTACTCATATAATTCTCTTCATTTAGAGGATATATATCTTTATAATCAAGAAGTATATCATGCTTCGAGCATTATTCAAACTTATAAGATTTATGGTCCTTCTAGGACATCTACCCAAATAAGAGTATATATTAGAAATTGATCTTATAAATTTGACAAAAGTATATAAAATACTTGATTCGTAACTATTTGTAAATGGCCTATTCTTGTGAACTTTTAGTTCACTTATTATTGTGGGTAGATGATATTCTCATATGATATCATTCTTCTATTGTTAATTTTCTTCCCCTAATGTGGGATACACTAGTTCATCAAAGTGTTAATCAGCAAATTATATAATAAAAATATCTCTTCACGAAGCAATACCTGTGGCAAGTATAAGTAACCAAGACGAGTAAATGTTTCCTTATACATGGACATACTCGATTGTCTCATCATTATTTTCAATGATGATTCACTAAGACTTAGTTACATTATGCTCTTCTAGAATAATTTACTTATATGCTTCAAGCATATTAAGTGCATCAGGGAATTCATATAAATATGTTATCAAATGATCAGATACATAATGTATATCATTTGCCTTGGGCGCTATTGTGAAAACTATTCATGTTCTTCACAAGAAATTTGTAAGTAATGCCAAGCCTTTACGAAGAGTCATAATCAATACTTATTTCATAATTCGCATATCATAAATAAATATTCAAAACCATCATTTTAGGATTACACTCAAGTGTAATTTCTTCTAGGAATTATGTATACTTCGTATGTACTTGTTAATCGTCCGAACTAACTTTTATAATTCTCATGCTAATTCTATATTATCTTGAGTCTGCAGACTTGGAATAATTCTAATTCAATAGTACTATGCGCATAAATACTCTTGTACTTTTGCGATTCCATTCATTCTCAATCATGACCTATTATGTTGAGAACTTATAATATCACCACTTTTCAGGTACCTGAATTTCTTCCAGAAATATATTGGTCATGTTTATAAAATTCTTCTTGCTCGACTTTTTATAATGTGACCATCTAAACATTTGCTCCTTGCATATGCAAGAAGTTTATATTAATGGAAACAACTTATCTACTACATTTTTGTTCTATCTCAAATAATTAATTGTGGTATATTGTCCTTCAGGGACATCTAGTATATTAGGAGCATTATTAGTCGGATGTTGGTCAGAAACATGCTTGGTCATATTCTTTGAACTTCTTGTTCAAATCTCATATAAACATCAAGATGAGACACAAGTAATTACTATTTTCATCTGACAGCATGTTTTCTCCTTTTAATATTGGGATATTCAAAATCAACAAATTATGAATATCTCTTTTGTTATTCTTTGCCAACAAATATAAGTCCATCTGCTTTTTTGGTGGAGCAATAAAAATAAATTAGCGCACATTTAATTCATAGATGGCAATACTTGATTTATGACCATAACCAATTAACAAAGAGGAGTATATATAATAATTTATTAGCAAAAATACGAAGTGAGTGCTACTACATTTATAACTTATAATGATGCATTTATGGTCTACAAGACCATTTAGTGTATGAACATATTTTGCAAGATTTTCAACACTAATATCAATAGAATATATCACAACAAGTATAATTAGCACAAATTGTGCCTTTGGGAAAATTTAAAGTATGAACTTATTAAGACATCGTAAACTGCAGGTTACGAGTCAATATTATTTACACTACTATCTTATAAATGCATCAATTAATAATTTCGCATTTATTCCAAAGTAGCATATTCAACCCTAAAATAGTATTGGTGATATTTATACATAATTTGTATTTAAAATAAGTAGCACATGGAATTCATTAAATTATAAAACTTCTGGTTCCATATGAATTCATAAATATTATTCGTATTTTAATGATTCGAGATGGTCAAATCGGTCATGCCAATAATAAATTGTTTAACTCAATAAAATTTTGGTTTATTGAACAATTGTTTCTCAAATTTATTTATTTGGTGCAATACAAATAAATGGTTGTATTTGTTTTATAGAAAACTAATAGTAATGTGTATTTTTATCCATTGTCTCAAGATGATGAATATTATCGAGACTAAAAATAATATTCTATAACACTTTGTCAAGAAGACTGCATTACAAATTTTACATTATTTGTAAAGATACACTAGCTCTTCTAGAGCCTTTTAATTAGCTAACTCTTATGAAGTTTTAAACAATTAGTTCTTCTAAAACTTTGTAGTGTCATGTATACATTTGGACATTTATTCAAGGTATATCCTCATGCATCATTCTTAATTAGAGATATTTTATCTCACATTATACAATATAAAATAATAATAAAGTTTAAATATAAGAAATACAAATAAAATAATCTGGTACTTTGGGAAAAAAAATCTAACAACTATAATATATATCAAGGAAAAATCATCTGGATATTTTTTGAAAATTTGGCATCATTTGCATGTGCCATTTCGATGTCATTACTAATAGCACCACTAATATCAATAGCATCATTTCGAGAAGTAAAAAACACTTTCATATCCCTTCTTAGACGATGCTTAACAACAATTTGAAAGGCCTACTTCAGATACGAAAGTATTCGCATCGATAACTATTTTACAAAGTGTTACAATGTATCATCTTTCTCTTTCTCACTAATTCTCACTTTTGGTGAAATCCACACATTGAGAGTTTATTGAGTCATTGTGATAAATATAAGTAATATTTATACCATAGTTGTGGTTACAACCAAAATATATTTTATCAATCAATTATAGGTTTAATGCATTCACTTTAACAAATGACATAAAATCAATTGGTCGGCTAGTATCATTTTCATCAATGACTCAATTCCGTTTAGTCTCAAGAAGATGTGAGACCAATTTAATAAAATGTTAAAAAATTCCTTTCTCGATATTGCTATTGCAGGAGTATATTTGAGATATGATAAAGGTAGAATGTTTTCTCTACTACCACCAACAATATTTTCTTGGTAAATTTTGATTTAGGAAAAATTCTAAATGTTATAGAAGTATGCTATTGATAAATATAAAGCTTTTAGTCACAAGTATAGCCAATCATAGCCAACGTTTGTATAATAACATGCTTCTGGTGATTGAGAAGTTGATAAAAAATTCTTTAATAATCAACTTCTGGTAGTGGTTCATAATGCAGGTGGCTTTGATACTATAGTGTATGTCTTCAAGATACTTGCATCTAAATATATTTATTTAATGGTGTCTTCAAGATCTACTATATATATCCAGATGGATTTTCATCAATAATTTCAAAACAAACGTATAGTTTTTTTTTTTTCCAAAAAATATCATGAGCTAAAAGCTTAGGTTTTATAATCAAGATATTAGTGAAAGAAGCACCTCTCTCCGCCTTTCGTTTGCACGACAACACTACTACCGAATTCCTTGGTCTCGAAGAAGGCAACAACTCATAGTAGAGTTTCGTGCTGATAACATGTTATAAAACTTGTTACTACAACATTGTCGACACAATAGAATGATCGATATAAAATGTAGAGTATAAAGAAATAGAGAATGGAAATATAAAGAATAAACTAGAAGAATATATATAGAAGAAAAGAAGACAAAGAAGAGTAGAGAGAAAACTAGGAGAAGTTTTTATTGTTTTCCCTGAGGTGTGATTACAACTGAAGGCCAAGGGCCCTATTTATAGCGCTTAGGGGATACAAGAGATAAAGGTGAATTAGGGAGATAGATTCTATCATAATTAAGATAGGATTAAAATTCTATCACTTATATCTACACATAATATCTGTCTCTGCAGAATATATGTCTCTTCAGGATATCTATATCTTCCGAATATCTATCTCTTCACGAGATGTACTTTATCTAAGATATTCTTATATCTTATGGACATCCACAAATATTATTTAATTCATAACAGTTTGCTAAGAATAGTATTGTTTTCTAGAATTTCTTCTGGAGTCTCTAGGGATAAGGTCTTCTAAGTCTAAAAATCCCTAGGTTTTGCCGAAGATTTATTTACATAATTATAGTATAATCCCATGTAATTCATCATGATTACCTACACCTGCAAATCTTAAAGATAAAATAATAAACTAAAAATTGCTCTGTGAGTCTTAGCGTGTGTGTATCTGTGCAAGTGTAAAAATAATTTTTTTAAAAGAGAACATCTAGTAAATGAAATAAAGGAACTATATTTTTGTCTGCTTGCAAAACATAATGGAAAACTTATTTTTTTAAAACGATAATAAAGACTAGAAATAAATAAACTGGTAGTGCACCGGTGATATCTTAAAAGAAATGGGGTATAACTAAAATAAATGCAACAGGCAAGTGTACCTATCACTGTAGTATTAAAGACAAACCCGAGTTGTCGAACTCAGGGAATGGTAAAGGCTCAAATAGTCACTGTCTTAACCAATGTTTAGTCTAAAAACTTAGGTTTTAAGAAATAAATTAACAAATTGGGAAAACTACTAAAAACGACTAAATTAGAGTAACAATAAAGGTATGAAATTTTAGGAAAAGAGTTTGAATGAAGGATTCCCCTAACTTTTGTCAACTATCCAATCGAAAAACTCATAAAATGATGTTTGAAAACGAAGGTTGGGTTATCACACGAAAGTCGGACAATCCCTATCTCTAAGTGAACACCGCTCTACTCACTTAACCTTTAGAAGAGAATCTCTTGTCTCCCTAACCGATTATGAATGCAATAAACAACTTAGGTAATCTAATAACCTAAAAGTGCAAAGAATATCTCTATTCAGTTGCCAACTCTTATTACCCAAATAGTTGCCCTAGATTGATATTCCTTTTTCAATTTTAAACAATCTTGCGAAATAATCGGCACAAATCACTTATGAAGAAAACATAATTGAACAATAACCAATACATAAACAAACATCAATTTAATGAAATTCAATAAAAAATCATATCATCCAAAGCTAGGGTTCAACCCTCAATTCAAACAATAGAAATTTAGATAGTAAACATTCTAACAATATTTAATTCAATAACAGAACTCATAATTAACAAAAGAAAAGAAAGCTTAGGATGAAAAAAGACTGAATCCACGGTTCCGAACGCCACCTAAGCTCGTCTCTTGATTCGCTTGATGAAACCCGAAATTGCTCCATAGAATCTCTTCAATCTTCCTCCAAGAGCTTTAATCTTATATTAATTATGGAGAATCTACCTAATTTAAGAGGAATTGAGAGGTTTTTTCTTGACTAAATTCGCCCCTAATTCCTTCTCTCAAAACCTAAAACTATTCTCCCTTCAAAAGAGGTAAAAAAATGATATAAATACACACAAAAACGCATTAAATATGCTACTGGCGGGACCTACCGCATCCAATAGGTCAAAAACTACCATCCGCGGTAGGGTTCTATTTCAATTTGGCTTGAGTCGTCGGGACCTACCACGTGTGGTAGGTCTAGCCTACCATCCGCGGTAGGCTTCTGTTGGCAATCTTCTTGTGGCCCTTGGACCTACCGCGTACGGTAGGTTGTCTTACCGTCTGCGGTAGGTCTCTTTCCTTAGTGCCGATATCTTCGTTTTCTCCGTTTTCACTTTTATTCTTCATTTTCTTCATCGGGAAGCACCTAAATAAGCATAGAGGTAAATGGTATAAATAATACATTTTATATATTAAAAACATTGTAAAATGACGAAAATAACATATGTAAATGTAGTACAATATGGCACATATCAATTGGTATATCAAAAGAAGCAACTTTTAGGAAACCAAAACCTTTCCCAATCAATCAACTAGCCTCATAACAGACATGCACATGATTTTTATCAACCTTATCCTCCTTATCTAGAAGTGAACTAGCAGGTCTGGGGTACTTCCTGCATGAGTCCACGTGCCAATAGCTCTGGGGTTATACCTCCTATTCTAAGGGACATGTCAGTAGAAAACTAGTATTCACAGCATAGATACACATTACTTGGCCCCCGTTAGCCTAATACTTTCTATGACCTAGAGCGTCCCATATACAATAATATTCCAAATAGTTGACACCAATGGTTAGAGAGACCTTTAACAGGTGACCATTTATGCACAGTGTGATCCGCCATTGGTAGGATAGAAAACCTTTCTTTTTTTTTTCCCTAAACAAACACATAAATATTTTGTTTTCAAGAAATATTTAATAAAATCCTTTTCTTTGAAAATTTGAGAAAAACTCTAGATTTAGAAATATATTTTATGTTTCCAGAAATGACTTTCCAATTTGAAAACTTGAAATATATTTTCTTTTCCAAAAATAACTTTCCTATTTAAAAACTCGGTAAAACTCATTTATCAAATCCAAGCTCTCCAATTTTTGAGGAGAGACTCACCTTTGTTAGGTACCTAAAGCAAATAATAAATATTAATATCTTACAACAAAGTATTGCTATAGAATAATCAAGGCTGAGTAAATCTCCAAACAACAACTAGCATTAACTTTCTTATGTGTAAAACAATCCAACTTTTATTTAAAGTTTTATTTTTGTTATTTTCTATAGAAATTGCTCAAATAATATTTATAACACAAATTTCACACATAAAAATGCAATAAGCCAAAACATTAGGGATCAGTTCAAAATTAATATAAATATTGGATTATGCTAGACAACTATTTAGTCTTTTCAGGGACTTTTTTGTAGTTTCTTCAAACGTTTGCTGGTGGTTCACTAACAAAAAATACCCTTTCAGTGACAGAGTTTATCGATGGAAGCAGGGTCCTTCGGTAAATACCGACGGATTTCTGATGGGATAAGTTAATTTGATGGAAGTTTTACCAATTTAGCGAAAGATTAGAAGGAAATAGCGCGCAAAAAATTGACGACGCTTCCGACGGACATTGCCGTCGGTAACATAATTTATCAACGATGTTTAGAAATGGAAATTTTTGTCGCTGGTAATTAAGATGAGTACCGATGGAGTTACCGATGTACAAACCGTCAGTAACATTAGGTAACGATGATGCTTAGGAAAGGACAGGTCCGCGTCGGTAATAAAACATTGCTACTGCCAATGTTTTCCCGTCGGTAAGAGCTTAATACCAATAGGCCACCTATGGTTCTGCCATCAGTATTTAGGTGCATTTTTGTAGTGGTTGATAATTCTGTATTCATCATTAGTTTACTGTCTCCCTCACACACACACACACTCTCTCTCTCTCTCTCTCTCTCTCTCTCTCTCTATACTGACTCCATCTTTTTCTCTATTCTCTCTTTATAAATATATATATGTATATATACATACATACATACATACATATATATATGCATACTTACATACATATATATACATACTTACATACATATACATACATACGTACATATATATATACATATATACATACTTACATACATACATCTATATACTTACATATATATATATATATTATATACACATACACATCATATTAATTACTTATTATTTTACTTGCAAAAGTATGATAGGAAATAAAAGATGATCATAAATCCAATGATGATACTTACTTTAAAGGCCTTCTTCAACTATATTTTATTATTTTTTTCTGGGCAAATATTTTGGTAGTGGGCTTGGGGAATGTGACAGGAGAAGATGGAAGATAGGAGAGAGAGAATGTTTTGTTGGTGGGGTGTAATTCCTACCTTCAAATTTGGCCTCTTTTTATAGGAGCAAATATCACTTTTTTTTTGGGGTAAAGTTTTTAATCACAAGTGTCCTAACTAATCAGATTCTTCACTATTCATGACAAAAAGACTATTTTACCCTTTATCACTAATAAAATTATAGGAATAACATTAAAAGATCTTTTTTATCCTCCATCCTTTATAAGAATTACATTAATGAGAAATATCCATCTTCTTCACTTGGTAATTTATAAAAATTACGATCATGAGAAAATATCTATTTTACTCTCAGTAATTTATAATATTACAGTTATAAGAAAATGTCTATTTTACCCCCCCCCCCTCCCCAATTATTTTAAGGAATTATTAGTGATTATTGAAGGACAATCTTAGCCGTCCTTAAATTAGTAAAATGCAACGAAACCGTAATTGGTCAACTAACCTCATTAATTACCGAATGGTTTTTAGAGTGTCACATTCTCACCTCCTTAAAAGAATTTTGCCATCGAATATCACGATTCTGGGATCATTTTGCAGCAAGAATTTGTTGGTTTCCCTAATAACTTCTTCCACTTTAGTGTTTCTCCATAGCACCTTGTATAATGTTATCTCCTTATTTCTTAATTTCTTCTTTGCTTTTTCAAAAATTTGTATTAGTCAAATCTTATAGGAAAGCTTCGGGTGTGGCTCCTTTAGGATGTGTTCTTGAGTTGGGTGGTACTTCTTTAATTGAGATACATGAAATGGATCGTAAATTTTTGCTAACTCCTCAAGCAGAGCTAGACGATAAGTTACTGGTCTGATTCTTTCCAATATATCAAATATACTGAGAAATCTAGGACTCAATTTTCCTTTCTGTGATTGCCCAGATATCCTATTTGCGGAGTAATCATTAGGAATACTTTTTCTCCTACTCCAAATTCAAGAACCTTTCTTCTATTATTTGCAAGCCTTGTTCTCAATCATTGGCAGCCTTTAACCTTCTCTGAACAATTTTTACTTTCTCCTATTATTCTTTTGATTCTGGTATCAATTTCAATTTTTTTGAGACAAAGCTTATGTCTTTCTTTCTTCTAAGAATGTTAGAGGTCTACATTTCCGTCCATACAATGCCTTGAAAAGAGCCATTCTAATTGATGCTTGTAACTACTTCTATATGCAGATTTTGCAAGAGGTAAGTTATTGAACCACTTGTTGTTAAATACTAGGCTACATGCCCGCAACATATCTTCCAAGGTTTGGATTGTCCGTTCAGTTTTGCCTATCTATTTGAGAATGTGCAGTGGTGTTGAAGTGTAATGTAGTTCCAAGAACATTTTGGAATCGAGGCCAGAACCGAGTAGTGAATCTAGGATCTCTGTCAGAAACAGTTTCCTTTGGTATTTCATGTAACCTCATAATTGCCTCTATATATACTTGAGTAAGCTTATTTAATGAATAGCTTAAGTTAAAGGATAAAAAGTGAGCCGTTTGGTTAATTGGTCCACGATTACCCATATTGGATTATGATCTCCTCGTGCTACAAGGAGTCCAGTAACGAAATTCATAGTAATACAGTCCCATTTCCATTCTTGTGCCAACAGTGGTTGAAGGAGTCCTACTACTTTTTGTCATTCTACTTTGACCTTTTGACAAATGAGACAAGTTTGTGACATGTTGTACTATGTCTTTTTTCATCCCATTCCACCAGTATTTTTTTTCACATCCTGCTGCATGTTTTCCCCAGGTGGATTATGTATCATTCGAAATGAGCTTCTTCTAATAGAAGTTTCTTCAGTTTTGTTTCCTTTGGGATGCACAATCAGTTTGGAAAATAAAAAATATCCTTATCATCATGGAAATCAGGAAGTCTCTTTCGTATCACTTGATTTCTAAATTTCCTGAAATCTTCATTAGTCTATTGTGCCTTCTTGGCTTTTTCCGCAGGTCTGAGATGATAGTAATATTGGCAATCAAACTTTTGGTTTCTGCATAGTTGAGGTATTCCCCAAGCTCTTGTACGTCGATAGTTGTAATTCTGCATAGTTTACTTTTTCGACTTAAAGCATTTGCAACCACATTGGTCTTTTCTGGATGGTATTTTGGGCATCTATATTCTCCAAAAAATTTCCATTCATCGTCGCTGTCTCATGTTAAGATCCTTTTTGTGTAAGTAGGTATTTTAAACTTTTATGATTAATAAATATCTCAAACTCGCCACCATCCAGATAGTGTCTCCATTCTTTTTAATGCAAAAACTATGGCTGCCAATTCTAAGTCATGAGTAAGGTAATTTCTTTCATGCTCCTTGAGTTTTCGAGATATATAGGCAACCGCTTTTCCTTCTTGCATAAGGACTCCTCCTAATCCTTTATGAGATGTGTCAGTATACACCTTAAATTTCTTATTTAGGTCTGGCAGAATCAACGTAGGTGCTGACGTCAAGCAATGCTTGAGTTTTGTGAAACTCTTATTTATCATTCCATTTGAACTCCATTTTTTTATGTGTCACTAGGTCAGTGGACCGATAATTTTTGAGAAATCCTGGATAAACCTCTTGTATTATCCTGCTAACCTCAGAAAACTTCTTATTCCTATGGGATTTTGTAGTTGTTTCCAATTTAATACGGCTTCTACTTTGCCGGGATCAACTCTTAATCCTGCTCTGGAAACTATCTATTCCTAAATGACATGGATTCCAAAAAATTCACATTTTCTATATTTAGCATATAATTTATGCTCTCTTAAAATTTGTAAAGCTTTCCGCAAGTGTGCTTCGATAGCTTCAGGGGTTGGAGAATAAATCACGATGTCATTGATGAATACTACCACAAATTTATCTTGGTAGGTTGGAACAGTTGATTCATCAAATCCATAACAATGGTGGGAGCACTTGTCAAGCCAAAGGACATAACAACGAATTCAAAATGCTCATATTTTCTATTAAAGGCATTTTTTGCATGGCAACCACTTTAATTTTCACCTAATAATATCCTTTTCGGAGATATAACTTTGGAAAACAAGCAGCTCCCTATAGTTGATCGAATAATTCATCAACGAAAGGAAATGGATATTTGTTCTTGATTGTCACATTGTTAAATCCTCGATAATCAGTTTATATTCTCCGATAAAGTATTCTTTTTATTCTACCAACTTAGCTGGGGCCATCCAATATAGGGCCTATGAAATGGGTTATGTACCAAGAATTAAGTTGGAAGAAAATTCAACTTCTTGATCAGATGGTAGTTTTGTTAACTCTTTTGGAAACATATCCAAAAGTTCCTTCACCACTAGGGTAGATTCGATCTTTAGTCGCTCACTTAATTGATTAAGAAGGTAAGCTACGAAGCCTTGATAGCCTTTCACAAAAAGTTTTTTGGCCTTTATTCAAGAAATTATAGGATTATCCTTCTTCCTTTGATTCCCCAAGAATTTCAACATAGGCATATTTGGAGGTCTAAATGTGTCACAACTTTTTCTTGACATTCTAGTTGTGAATAGTATCGCGATAATCATTCTATTCCCAAAACAACATCATATCCCTTGAATGGAAAGTGAACCAAATATACCAATAACACAATCTCACCTATTTTTATTTCATAGTCTTTATACACTAATTTTGTGGTTGTATTTTCTCCTAGTGGTGTTCTGGCTAGTAACTGGTAGGTCATTTCTTGAGGTGGACTTTTAGTGTCTTATGCAATGTGAGGAGTAACAAAAGAGTGAGTAGATCCTTGATCTATTAAGGTTTGAGCCTTGTTCGAATAATTACTAACGTACCTCCAATAACATTTGAATATTCTTCAACATTCTGTCCTTCTAGAGCATAAGTCGAGCTTTAATTTGAGGCTTCCCTTCTGTTGAATTTTTAGCAGTTTGGATGCTAGTTGGTTGACTAGTTCTTACTATGCCGCCTTGGTTAGGTTGTTGTAGATTTACGCAATTGTACTTTTGGTGGCTTGTCTGTCCATAATTAAAGCATTGTCCCAATCTTTCTACAATTATTGCTTAAGTGTCCTCGAAACCCGTAAAAGTGGCACAGAAGCAGTTTCAAATTTCTCTAGGAAGGACGTGCCTTCTTTGAACTTCTGAAATCTCTTTATTCCTTAACAGACCTTTTTGATGTGTTATCGGTATTACCAGTGCTATTCGCAATTGCCGATCGTTATTTTCCACTCGAGATGTTGCTCGAACCGTACTTGCAAATGTTCGAGAAGTGAAAGGGGCTAGAGTCTTTTTCAATTTTGGACATAGTCCTTGCACAAACTGTTTTGTCTTGTTTGTCTCAGTGTCAATTAACTTGAGGCAAAATTTGTCGAGTCGGTTAAATTTCACAGCATACTGTGCCACCGTCATATTTCCCTATTGAAGGGCTTGGAACTTGTCTTCTCTCTGTTCACGAACCCATGGGGGAATATATTCATTTTTTAATTCTTCCTGAAAATCTTCCCACATCCACTCTTTTTGTTCTATGGTTCGAGCTTCTAAGATACATTTCCACCAATCCTTGGTAGGTCTTTGGAGTTGGAATGCTGCAAAAGCAACTTTCCCTCATTGGTGTATGACAAGTTGTCATAGATTTCTGTCAGCTATTCCAAAAATAATTCTGAGGGTCAAAGATTAATAAATTTTTCAAGAGCCTCGTCGTGCTGGACCACTTATTCTCCATGTTTATGTCCTATGGTGGATTTTAGTAGGTTAGTGATTCGAGTTAAAATTTGGGCAAAAATTGTATCCACTAATCCTTGGTGGATTATAAAAGTAACTTTTCCTTCATCGATGTATTACAAGGTGTCATAGATATCTATCAACTATTCCAAAAATAATTATACCTTTTCCTCTTGTTTTGGTATTCTGAAGAATTTTGAGGGTCAAAGACTTATGAACTTTCAAGAGCCTTGTCGTGTTGGACCACCTATTTCTCCCTATTTATGGCCTATGGTGGATTTTAGTAGGTCAGTGATTCGAGTTAAAATTTGGGCAAAAATTGTATCCACTAATCCTTGTTGGATCTCGGAGTCAAAATGCTATAAATGTAACTTTTCCTTCATCAGTGTATGGCAAGGTGTCATAGATATCTATCAGCTATTCAAAAAATAATTATGCCTTTTCCTCTTGTTTTGATATTCTGAGGGTCAAAACTTTATGAATTTTTCAAGAGCCTCGTCGTGCTGAACCACCTATTTTCCCTATTTATGTCCTATGGTAGATTTTCGTAGGTCAGTGATTTGAGTTAAAATTTGGGGAAAAAGTGTATGCTGATTTGATTGTTTGATCATAACTTCTTCTCTAGGAGAGGGAATAAAGTTTGGGTCATTAGATTCAGTGGAGCTTCAAAGAGAGGTCTTAGCTCCAGGTTCTATGAATCTAGAAATGAGTGATATGGATAACAAAAACATTAGATTCTCAAGTATTAAAAAGAATAATAAAAATAATACTAATAACACCTTTTTTTAATGCCATATTTAGATATATGCGTGGAATAATATATAAAATAGTCATTAGTACAAACATATAATTATAGTTATTTAATCACAAAAAAATATATTACAACAATACTAATCATATTATAAGACATATTTCACATTATTTCTATATTACATTATTACATATTACATTATTTTATCTTACATTATTTATTTCACAATACCTCCCTTTATCGGGAGTGACATTTTCATTACTAGGTTATCTTAATTCATCCAGATACTTAGACCCTTCCCCTCTCCCCTTCATCTCTTCCTGGCAAGGTGACTTAGTGGTGGTGGCCCTAGATACATTTTTGGTTGTGTGGGCCCTCCTACTCCAGTACTGCAGGTTTTAGGTACGGCTTCTAATTTGTTCATTTAGGGAGGTAATTTCTTAGTTACGATTTTCCAGCTAGAAGTCATGAATTAATTGTCTTTCATTTAATTTCTAGAATTCTCTATATAATGCCTAATAATTCTTCATTAGACTTTGGTAAGTGTGATGTGAATCCTCAATTTGATGTGTAATTGATTCCATCACATGCTAAGGATCACGTCCATGCTTGAAGAACTTCTTTTGAAAATTTTGTAATTCAAACACTCCACGAAAGAACCTATGGATATCAAAGTCCCATAGACCCAGTAATTAGAGGAAGAACTCTTTTCCCACTTTCCAATTAGAATCGTAGAGAATCAAGTCTCTAAAACCCAATCTACAAAAATTAGAAGACCTAATGAATAAACCAAAGAAACAAGAACTTCCAGGATTGATTAAAAGAGGAATTGATGATGATCAATTAAATTCCATAGACCTACAATATGAGTTCATCAACTAAGGAAGAAAAAACTTAGGCACTAAGCTAGGATAGGTTGAAGAACCAATTGGGAATTCTCTCAATTTCAATATAATTCACCTTAGTCTTCCAAATGGACACTATTTTTCAATGGCCTCTATGATCTCACTCTCTTTTGCATAGAAACATCTTTTCTCTCTCTCTTAAAACTATCACTATTTCGATCCCTCATTTTCTTGTCTCTCAATAATTTTTCCTCTCTTGATTTTTCCATACTCACTTCATTTCCCTCAATTCTTTTACCTTCCTAAATACTTTTCTCTTTTTCTCACTCTCTAGTCTTTCTTTATTTCTCATTTTCTTTTGTTCTTCAAAGATTTGACTAGGAGTCAAAGGATTCAACATGAAACTTTTGCCATCTTTTTAAAAGGTATAGGTGTTCTTCAACCATCATGCATTGGTTTCCTATCATATTGCCAAGGACGTCCCAACAACAAATGCCCCGCTTGTATATTAGCCACATCAAAAAGAATTTCATCATTATATGTTCCTTTGTAATAGAAACTAGCACTAGTCTATTAACCTTTAGTTCTCCACTACCATTTAACCAATTAAGCTTATAAGGTTTAGGATGATTAAGGAGAGGTAAGTTCAACTTTTCAACAAGAAGTACTAGCTACATTAGTGCAACTACCACTATCCACAATAAGGTTAGAAACTTTACCTCCCACTAAGCATTTAGTGTGGAAGATGTTTTCCCTTTGAATGTTAGAATCTTCCTCAAGAGTTTGAGTGGAAAAGGCTCTTATAGTCACCAAGGTCATATCTTCTTCAATGGAATCTAAGAAAGTGGTTCCTTGTGGTTCATCACAATTTCTTCTTCTTCTTCAACAATGTCCTCTTGGCAAATGTCTTATCTTTCTCAACCCAATCATTCAAGTCTTCATGAAATATAAAGGTCCTCTTGGTAGGGCAATTCATAGCTCTATGTCTCGCACCATTGCACTTGAAGCACCTAGATAGATTAGTAATCAATCTACCTTTCTTCTCCACCTTAGGCTTAATATTATCCTTGAAAGCTACCCTATGTGTTTCATCTTTCAATGGCCACATCTTGAAAGTAAATGCTTGAGGTTTAGGCACAACATTTCTTGAAGAAGGAAGAGTGGTTTTAGAGAATCCACTTCTCTTCCTTTGATTTCCAATCTCTATTGCTAAATGGTAGTAATATGTGTTAAACTAAAATGGGAATGGGAATCCTAAAACTACAGTGCTAGGCAAGTGGACCTTAATTCTATAGAAATGGGTTCACCCCAAGTGTCGATATTCTTGGGGATAAAAGGTTCAACTACTAAACTGTTGATTCAATGTTTAGTCTTAAAAACGATGTTGAATGATTATGAGCTAACAAAACAGTAACCATAAACACTTAGCAAATAAGGAACTAAAAAAAGATGGAAGTTTGGATTTAGGGATCCCCCTAACCTTGTTACTACAATTAATTAGAATTAATGAATACTGTAGTTGCCTTAACGAATTAGGTCACCACACTCATGATTCGGCAATCTCTATCTCTAGGCGACCGCTCTATTCACTATAATTTTTAGACGAGAATATCTTTTCTCTCTAACAAGCTACAAATGCAATAAAACACAGGTGATTATTGACCTAAAAGTGTATTAACTATCTCTAGTTCAATATCCCAATTAATCCCCAAATTGGAAGCCCTCGGGTGTTCTTCCTTTTTCAATTCCAAACCCCTGTGAGATTAATTCAAGCTCATGATACTCAAATTGCAAAGAAGTAAACAATTAGAGAACAATTCATTCAAAGGAAACATTCAATTTCATAAATTTCATAATACAAAAATTAGGGTTTAGCCCTTAATCCAAACAATTAAATTACTCGCAATTCATTGTATAAAATTGAATCTAAACAAAATAAAACTAATAGAGAAGGAAAAGGAAGGCTTAGGAGTAGAATTTGAGCCGAATTGTGTTACCGAACCACGCTCGAGCTCGTCTCTCAAGTTGCTCCCACGAATCACGACTCCGTGATTTTGTCTGCGATAGGGTTCTGCGCAGCTACCTTTTTCTTCTTTTTAGCACGGTTGTGTCTTGATTCTTTACTTGTGAGTCTTGGTCATTCATTCTCCACTTAGAAAGATTTCCAACAGGCTATTGATCTCTCAAAAATACCTTATAACAAGATGGTGCAACCGATTAGAATACAAAAACAAAATATCAAACACTGAACTTACAACACAAGATGACAAAAAATACTCCCTGTTTAGGTGCTAAGAGCACCTCCCCGAATACGATCATTTGGGTCCTTCTTGACCTTTGCCTCCTTAATGTGCTGAACTGGCACCCACTTCATGAGTCTTGCCTTTACATTAGAAGACAAGCGTTTTCTTTTCTCATTGTCCTTTGTCCATTCTTTGCCTTTCCTTGGTACAATCTCCTGCACATTCACAGACGCTTTATTAGTCCTATGATTATTCACACACAGAGTGTCTTGCACTTTGGATGAGGAGCTCGGGCGTAAGGGGAATTTAAACACTATCTCATTTCCCTTGACTCTAAGTACTAATTTCCATTTCTCCATATCAATTACCACCCTTGAAGTACGAAGAAAAGGGTAACCCAAAATAATGGGAAAATCAACTTCCTCATCCATGTCTGAAACTACAAAATCGACAGGAAATACCGAATCTTTCACTTTTACCAACACATCCTCAATTACCCCTTTGGATGTTTGACACTCCTATCCGCCAGATTTATTGGCATCTTCAAAGGACGTGGGATACCTAGACCTAGACGCTCACACAAAGTAGAGGACATAACATTTATACTGGCGCCTAAGTCTACTAGAGCCCTATCAACATGCAAACTACAAATAGTACAGGGAAAAGAGAAACTCCCTACATCCGCAAGCTTCTGCGGTAGCACTGATTTCTTCATTAAAAGAGCCGGATTCTCTTCTCTATGTATATGCGTAAGATCATTTCTCTCAAGTGCCTCGCATACTTGGGTACCTGCAATAAAAATTTACAAGGAGGTAAGTTTAACTTTAATTGAGAAAATATTTTAATGAACTCCCTCCTCTCATCATGTTTCCAATCTCGCACAAGTGCCTCTGCGGATGGAACTTTCTGTTTACTTGGGGCACTTGTCGGCTCTTCATCCCACTTTCTTCTACTACACCTTCATTCTCTTCATCATTTCCACCGGATGATCACTTTTTCTCCTCGGCTGAAATTTCCTCCTCAACTATTACTACGACAGCATTTACATGCTCTTTCAGGTTCACCTTAGTATTGCTCTGGAGAGCTTCCAGAGTCCTTCTTGATCCTAGCTTCACCAGCTGCCCAATCTGCTTCTCCAAATTTTTTATGGAAGCTTCCTAATTCCTTTAGGCGGCTTCAAGGGTGCTCATTCTGTTGTCTGTTGCACCCGTTAACTTTACCAACAACATTTTGAGATTCTCCTTGGCCGGTGGGTGCTGATTATGTGGCCCTACTTCATATGGCAACGGTGGGGGAGGGCCTCTGTTCTAGAATCCCTGGGGAGTCTGTGGTCTCTGTTGACCCTGGTCACCCCATGAAAAATTGGGATGGTTCCTCCATCTCGGATTATACGTGTTGTTGTAGGGGTTGTTCCCGGATTGGTTCCCTAAACATAATCAACTTGCTCTGTCGGGCCTCCTATACTCGGGTATTCATGATTCAGATGTCCCCTGCTGCACAAGTCACATAGCATGACCATCTGAGTATTTTTACTCGAGGGTCCAGTGGTCAAACTCCCCATTTTCTGTTCGATCATCATCGTCAGCCTAGCCTCCATGGCTGAGATCACCTCTACATTATATAACCCACTTGCCTTTGGTTTTTCCCTCTGACCTCCCCATGTATAGTTATTCATCGCAATCTTTTCGATAAGGTCATATGCTTGCTACGGGGTCTTGTGATCAGTAGACCCTCCAACCGAGGCGTCGATCAGCTGTCTCGCTCCAAAGGCCACTCCGTTGTAAAAACTCTGGATTTCAATCTCCAAGTCCAGCCCATGATGAGGACATTCCTGTGCAGTTCTTTCCAACACTCCCATGCTTCATACAAGCTCTCACCGTCAACTTGTTGGAACAAAAGTATCATGTTCCTCAACTTTACAGTCCTTCTGGGAGGAAAATACGTCCCCAAAAATTTCTCTGCCAGCGAATACCAAGATGTGATGGATCCGAATGGTAGTGAATTTAGCAAAGACTTCGCCTTTCCCTTCAAGAAAAATGGAAAGAGGCGAAGCGGAATAACGTCTTTTGAAACCCCGTTGATCTTGAAGGTGTCGCACACTTTTAGTAAATTCCCTATGTGTGCATTGGGGTTCTCTTCTGGAAAACCGTCAAATTGGACATTGTTCTGCAACATCTGTATAATGTTCGGTTTGATCTTGAAATTATTAGCTTCAACTCTTGGCCGTGCTAGCTCGACTACATCCCAGTGATGGGCGGACGAGCATAGTCAGCCATCGTTCGCTCTGCCGTTAGTGGTGGTGTATGCAGTTTGAACAACTGATTCTTAATCGATGGAATTTGTAGTTTGTATTTCACCCTTTCAATGAGTGGTTCTGCTTGCTACTGCTGAACTGAGCTGAAGAGCATAGTATGTGCTCCGCAACGTTCGTTCCGGTTCTGGGTCAAATGGTACTAGTCCCCTCCTTCTTGGATGGGGCATAAACTGGCACTACCCAACCCGCAATAAGTAAAACAATGCTCAATCCCACTGGACAAAAATCCTCAAATAAAGAAACCGAAAAGAGAACTGAATATTGCCAACTATAATCCAATTTAACTTGTAACTTGCAAAGAAAAAACAAAACAAAAGGCGATATGAAACAATAGAATAAATCACAAATGATAAAACGAAATAAAATAGAGAAGACTAAATCACCAAAGAACGGTATTTCTTTAAACTTGCCATCCCCAGTAACGGCACCAAAAGCTTGGTGTGTGTTAAATTAAAATGAGAATAGGAATCCTAAAGCTACAGTGCAAGGCAAGTAGGCCTTAACACTATAGAAATGGGTTCACCCCGAGTGGCGATATTCTCGAGGATGGCAAGGTTCAACTACTCAACCGTTATTCAATGTTTAGTCTTAAGAACGATGTTGAATGATTGTGAGCTAACAAAATGTAACCATAAACCCTTAGCAAATAGGGAACTAAAAAAAAATGGAAGTTTGGATTTCGGGATCCCCCTAACCTTGTTACTACTTAAATTAATTAGAATTAATGAAAACTATAGTTGCCTTAACGAATTGGGTCATGACACTTGTGATTGGATAATCTCTATCTCTAGGTGAAATTCACTCTATTCACTATAACTTTTAGACGAGAATCTATTCTCTCTCTAACGAGCTATGAATGCAATAAAACGCAGGTGATTATTGACCTAAAAGTGTATTAACTATCTCTATTTCAATACCCCAATTAATCCCCGAATAGCAAGCACTCGAGTGTTCTTCCCTTTTCAATTCCAAATCCCCATGCAATTAATTCAAGCTCATGATACTCAAATTGCAAGGAATTAATCAATTAGAGAAAAATTCATTCAAAGGAAATATTTAATTTCATATATTTCAAATCAATTTCATAATACCAAAAATTAGGGTTCAGCCCTTAATCTAAAAAATTAAATTACTTGCAATTCATTGTATAAAATTGAAACTAAACAAAATAAACACTAATGAAGAAGGAAAAGGAAGGCTTAGAGTATAATTTGAGGCCAAATTGCATTCCCAAACTGCGCCTGAGCTCGTCTCTCGAGTTGCTCCCACAAAGCCCGAATCCGTGATTTCGCTCCTTGATTCCACTTTAATCCTTGAATTTGTGTTCTCTAATCTAAATCCTACCTAATTGAGGTCAGAATTGGGGGAAAATTTTCATAGAAAATCGCCCCCCTAAAAACCTATTTACGGAAGTCTGAAACTGACTAAAGCATAATATTCAAAAAGCTATAAAAAAGTAAGTAAGTATGATGATTTCAGGACCTACCATCCTGATAGGTCTCTGTCTTCAAATCCCATATTTTGCGTGAAACCTACGTGGACGGTAGGCGCTAAAAACTTGATACGTGTGAAATTAAAACATGAATAGGAGTCCTAGAGCTGCAATGCAAAATAAGTGGACCTTAACACTATAGAAATAGGTTCACCCCCAGTGTCGATATTTTCGAGGATGGCAAGGCTCAACTACTTAATCGTTGATTTAATGTTTAGACTTAAGAACGATATTGAACGATTGTGAGCTAACAAAACAGTAACCATAAACACTTAGCAAATAAGGAACTAAAAAAAAAAAAAAGATGGAAGTAAGGATTTTGGGATCCCCCTAACCTTGTTACTACTTCAATTAATTAGAATTAATGAATACTGTAGTTGCCTTAGCGAATTGGATCACCATACTCGTGATTCGATAATCTCTATCTCTAGGTGAAAGCTATTCTATTCACTATAGTTGTTAGACGAGAATCTTTTCTCTATTTAACAAGCTACAAATGCAATAAAACACAGGTGATTATTAACCTAAAAGTGTTTTAACTATCACTAGTTCAATACCTTATTCCCCGAATTGGAAGCCATCAGTTGTTCTTCCTTTTTCAATTCCAAACCCCCATGCTACTCAAATTGCAAGGAAATAAACAATTAGGGAAAAATTAATCCAAAAGAAATATTCAATCTCATAAATTTCAAATCAATTTCATAATACTAAAAATTAGGGTTCAGCCCTTAATCCAAACAATTAAATTACTTGCAATTCATTGTATAAAACTGAAATTAAACAAAATAAAAACTAATGGAGAAGGAAAAGGAAGGCTTAGGAGTAGAATTTGAGGCTGAATTGTGTTCCCGATCTGTGCCCGAGCTCATCTCTCAAGTTGCACCCACAAAGCCCGAATCCATGATTTCAATCCTTGATTCCACTTGTAATCCTTCAATTTGTGACAGAAAAGTGCCCCAATTCGTCTCCTAAAAGCCTATTTGCGGAAGTATAAAAACTAACTAAAGCATAATATTCAAAAAGTTGTCAAAAATTAACTATGTATGCTGATTTTGGAACCTACCAGCGATGGTAGGTCGGGACCTACCATCTTTGGTAGGTCCCTATCTTCAAATCCCCTTGTTTGCCTAGAACCTACCGTCCATGGTAGGTTTCTGACTTCAACTTGTTTGTTGCCAAGGTGTCTACCGTGGCCGGTAGGGCGGCCTACCACTGACGGTAGGCTGCTGCTGTCATTGTTTTGCATCACTTTCTGTCATTTTTGCCCCGTTTCCAATTGTTTTCCTTCGTTCTTCATTGTACCTCCTTCGGCAAGCACCTATGACACAAATGGGAGATATTATCCTCAAATGTAAACTTTATACCTTAAAATCACCGAAAAACGATGAAATTAACATAAATAATAGCCAAAATAATGGTGTAAGGTTACCACTCTAATTTATTAAAAATGTCCCTATTGAGACCACTTAGAAATCTAGCAATAGAAGCATCTTTGTCCTACTCTAAGCTCAACCTCAAAAGATATAACTCAATATCTTGCCTATATTCTTCAATCCTCTTGATACCTTGCCTAAGAGTCATCAATTTTTAGTGAAGCTCCCTATAATGGTTCTCTGACAAAAATATTTCCTTCCTAAGCATTCAATCTGGTCCAAATTTCCACTAGTCTTCTCCCATTTCCAACCTTCTTCTCCCACCAATGAAGTGCATAACTCGAAATTTGGTCATGACCAACTTAGCCTTGATATTATCACTATATTTTCTCACCATAAAGAGATTTTCTACTTGAAATTTCCAATAAAGAAAGTGATGTAAGTCTTCAATTCCATGTAGATTTAATTCAACACCTTCCCAAGATCATCTCCTTCATGAAGAACCTCTCTTGAGAATTTTGTAGCTTCAACACTCCAATGGAAAACCTATCAGGATTTAAGCCTCATAAACTCAACATTGAGAGGCAAAACTCTTTCCTAAATTGATAGGAAGAACCTTGAGGAAACTAAGGCCTCAAAAGCCCAAGTACACAATCTAGAAGACCTAGGATTAATTGAATCAAAGAACAAGAACTCTAAGACTCAATCAATGAAACGAATTAAGATGATCAATTGAATTCCATAGATTCATCAACCTAAGGCACTCAATCGTTCACAACTAAGGACATTAACCTTTAGCAAGCTAAGTAAACAAGGGTGAAGAACCCAAGAGACAAAGAGAATTCTCCCTCAACAATTTCAACAAAATTCATCAATTATTTAGAATGAGTTTATAATGGGGTATTTATAGTCCAAGCCTTAACCCTAACTAAACAAGGGATAAATAACTTGAATTACCCATAAAAACCTTGATTAAAAGCTAGAAAAACAACTTGAATTACAAAATCCCGCTCAAAAGGACGTATAAGTAATTTCCCACCCGAACCCTACCGGCGACAGTAGGGTAAGACCTACCGTGCACGGTAGGTGTCATGCTCCCAAGGAAGTGCAAGCAGAAGCCTACCAACAACAGTAGGGGCAAGGATACCGTCGATGGTAGGGTGTCCTCTCCAAAGACTTAGCCAATTTTATACTCCAATTTGTTCCCTTGAGTAATCCTTTCTAATTAAACAAATTAAGAGCAATTTGGAAGCCTTCTCTTGACCCTTAAACCCTCCAATCTTTCTCTTCAAAGCTTCCTCCATGTAAGCAATCATGCCCTTATCGTCTTGAAGCTTGAGTTTCTTCCTTTGAGCTCTAGTGATTGGTCCAAGCTTCAAGTCCATAGGTGATTGACTCTTTCAATTCACATCATCTGCCCTGCCTTTGAAAAGATTCGTTCTCGAATATTCACCTATATAAAAAAGAGAGAAATCAGAAACATTCATGGTGGCACTAACATTGTATTCACTAGGAAGATCAATTTTATAAGCATTATCATTAAGACGCTCCAAAACTTGAAATAGTCCATCGCCAATAGCATCAAGCTTAGTCTTGCCTTGAGAAGGATATCGTTCCTTCCTAAGATACAGAACCAATCATCGGGTTTAACCACCATACTTTTCCATCCAAGATTCCATGTAGCAACCAATTTCTTGTTCTTGGCCTCACATGAGAAAAGATGTT
Source organism: Catharanthus roseus (assembly GCA_028651295.1). Taxonomy (NCBI): domain Eukaryota; kingdom Viridiplantae; phylum Streptophyta; class Magnoliopsida; order Gentianales; family Apocynaceae; genus Catharanthus; species Catharanthus roseus. The sequence goes on along the minus strand of JAPQWS010000159.1, from coordinate 35,169,551 downwards.
GAAAATTTTACTGCGAATTGCTTGGATTGTAAAAGGGCTAAATCTACTTCCTTGTCTCAGGGTCTTTATACTCCTTTAGATGTGCCTAAAGTTCCTTGTGCTGATATTTCTGTGGATTTTATTCTTGGTTTGCCTAAATCACGTAAAGGAATGGGTTCTATCTTCGTTGTAGTAGGTAGGTTTTCTAAAATGGCTTATTTCATACATTGTAAGAAAATCGATGATGCTAGCCATGTAGCAACCTTCTTCTTTACTTGGGTGGTGCGATTAAATGGAATACCTAAAACTACTTTCTCAGATCGTTGCACCAAATTTCTTAGTCATTTTTGGCATGTTTTGTGGAGGAAACTTGATACCAACTTGTTGTATTCTAGATAAGTGAATAATTGTCTATATTTTTTGTATGATAATTTCATCATTTCGCCATTTTTTATATGTAAAAATACATATTTGAGCTAAATATCTCTTATTTTTGTCTTAGGTACCCTCCGAAAGTAGAAATGATGCAAAGAAAATGAAAACGGAGCAAAAATGATGAAAACTGAGGCCGTCGGTAAAAAGACAACACCTACCGCGGATGGCAGGGCAACCTACCATTAACAGTAGGTGCCAAAGATGGCTGGGAACGTGTAACCTGAGACCTACCGCGAACGGTAGGCCTCACCCCACCATCGGCGGTAGGTAGGCTAGCAAGGGGTGGTTCCAATCCTTTTCCAACTAACTTTTCTTGAATTCTACTCCAATTTCAGCTTGGATTTCTTGTATTTTTACCTCTATATATAGGGCTTTAATGCATCCATTGTAACATACAATTTAGACAGAATTTAGAGTCAATGAACAATTACTTTAGATGAGATTAGATTTTAGATTAGGAGTAGATTAATTAAGTTAGATTAGTTAAACACTATTTAAATTTTCAGCTTTTATATTTTCTTTAGTTATAGAATTTCATGTTTTCTGCAAGATTTACTTTCTTAGATTCAAGAATTGAAGATTTTGATTCGAGATTTCATTCTTCGACTTGGTGACTCAAGAGACGATCTTAGAAGATTTTTGGGATTCAATTCTGGCTGCAAGACTTAATCCTAAGCTTTCTTTTCCTTTTCTAGTTATTGAATTCTTTTATTAGTTTTCATTTTTATTAATATGAATAATGAGTAGTTTTTCTTGTTTGGATTTGGGGTTGAACCCTAGTTCTTTATTATGAAGTCCTTGGTTTGATTTCTTGATTTTGATGTTTATTTTAATTTAAGTTGTCTTCCAAAAATTTAATTGTTGCGAGATTAGATTATTCACAAAGTTGTTTGGAATTGAAAAAGGAAAATCAATCTAGGACAACCAATTGGGGGTTAATTGAGGCAATTGACTAGGGATACAATATTCCACTTTTAGGTCTTTTAAATCACCTAAGTTTATGGCACTCATAATTTGTTAAGGAGAAAAGAGATTTTCCTGAAGGGCCTAGTGAGATTTTCCTAGAGATAGGGATTGCCCAAGTTTTGAGTGATGACCCAACTTAATTAATTCAAACATCATTTTCACTAAAGTCTTTTCCAATTGAGCTAGTAACAAGGATTTGAGGGATTCTACCATACCAAATTCTTGTTTTTATTAATCTTTTAAAATCGTTTTATTATGACTTTCTTTTAATTAGTTGTATTGTTTTTAAGTTCTTTTCAACGACAACCTTTTTATTCGGCTAAACATTAGAGACATGAGTAGTACTTGAACCATCGTGTGTCCCTAAGATATTCGACACTCGGGTTGAACTCACTTCTATTTTGTTATGTCCACTTGCCTTTCATCGTAGTAATTAGGATCACATCCCATTTTTATTACTTTGATTCCACGCACATCAAGTTTTTGGCGCTGTTGCCAGAGAACAGCAAGTTTAAGGAATATCGTTTATTTAGTGCTTTAGTCATAGTTCTTTTATCTTTCTTTCCTTTTTCTTTTCATTTTTATCTTGTTTGAATTGCTTCCTATGTTTGCACTATTCTATTATTTTCAGTTTATATTCTTAAGTTGTGCTTTGTGCTTTGTGAAGCTAAATCACATTTTTTGGTTGTTCCAGATTGAGAGGTATTAGTTTATGCCCCGAAAAAAAGGGGTGAGTTAGTATTGTTCAATCCCAAGCTCGAAATGCAGGCACCAGTGTAATAACACCAGAAATTAAGGCAAAGGAAGAACTTGAAGCTCCTACATTCAACAACCATATCTTCGAATCAACACCTCCAATGGCAGCACAACTAATACCGGTACTAGAGTGAACAATGGTGGATTATGCTGGACCGTCCATCTTAGGGACGCATTCGAGTATAAAAAGGCCAAGGATAGAGGCAGACAACTTTGAGATTAAACTTAACATAATATAGATGTTGCAAAATCAAGTTCAATTCGACGGACTTCTTGATGAAGATCCCAACGCTTATATAGGTAATTTCTTAGAGGTATGTTATACTTTTAAAATCAATGGAGTTTCTGAGGACGTAGTTCGACTCTATCTTTTCCCATTCTCTCTAAGGGGAAAGGCGAAGTCTTGGCTAAAGTCCCTACCATCGGGTTCCATTACTTCATGGGACTCATTAATAGAAAAATTTTTAGGGAGGTACTTTCCTCCGGGGCGAACAACAAAGGAACGAGATTCTCTCGTGTCGACAAATAGACAGAGAAAGCCTCTAAAGGCATGGGAACGATGGAAAGAACTGTTAAGAAAGTGTCCCCACCATACGGTAGATTTGGGGATACAAATTCAAAGTTTATATTATGGAGTTTCTTTTGGTGCTAGATAATTAATAGATATTGCTGAAGGATCAATAGGTAATACATCTCCCAACAAGTATACGATTTAATAGAACAAATAGCAATGAATAGTTAAAACTTGGGGAGGCTAAAGAGGAAAGCTAAAAACAGCTGGGGTACATAGTGTGGATTCAATATCGGCTATGGAAGCAAGACTGACGGCGGTTATTGAGCAGAAAATTGGAAACTTGGCCGGTTCATCAAGTAAGAGTAATCAAACGGTCATGTTTTGTGATTTTTGTAATGGGGGCATTCCAATCAAGAGTGCCCAAGTATGGGAGGACAAGTAGAGCAAGTAGAGTTTGTGCAAGGGAATTTACAAAATAATCCCTACTCAAACACGTATAATCTGGGATGGAGAAACCACCCCAATTTATCTTGGGGTGGTCAAGGATAACAAAGACAAAATCAAGAGGCCTCCATTAGAAACTTAGAGATGCAAACTGGTAATTAGTTAAAATTGTACCTGAAAGAACTCCGGGAACTCTCCTAATTAATACAGAAGTAAATCTGAGAGAGCATGTCCATGCTATCTCAACCAATAAGGAGATTCCAAATAAAGAAAGGATTATCATGGAATAAGAAAGTTTAGCCCTCACAATCAAGACAGAAACACTACCACAAAAGTTAGAAGATACAGGGAGTTTCTCTTTTCCTTGCACTATTGGTAGTACTAAAGTAGATAGGACTTTAGCTGACTTAGGTGCAAGTGTTAACGTTATTTCTTCATCTATGTGTGAGCGTCTAGGTTTGAGTACCCCAAAACCTGTTAAAATATCTATAAATCTAGCAGATATAAGTGTTAGATATCCTAAAAGGATAGTTGAGGATGTGTTAATCAAAGTCAAGGATTTAGTCTTCCTTGTTGACTTTGTAGTTTTGGACATGAAGGAAGACGTTGATTTCCCTGTTAGTTTAGGTTGCTTACATATGTCTAGGGTATTAATAGATATGGAAAAGGGGAAGTTAATTCTAAGGATCGAAGGAAACGAGATAATATTCCAATTTCCTTTGCTCCCGACCTCCCCATCCAAAACTAAGGAACTTTATACACAATAGCTTCTAAAACTAACAAAGTATTCTCAACTGTGCAATAACCCACTAGAAAAGAAAGTAAAGAAAAGCCAAGAAGAAAATGTAAGAAACGGAGGCAGCTCGCTTCCAATAAAAAAAAATAGCAAGACAGAATGGGTGCCGGTACGAAAGAAGGACTTAAAGAAAAGCCCGGATCACCATGACCCATGAGGTGCAAATAGCACCTAAGAAAGGGGAGTATTGTTTGTAATTGTAAACTGTAAAATTGTATTTTTACATTTTTCTATTTCGTCTTTTTGTTTTATTTTTCCGCTTTAATCATTTTTTAATGTTGTGAGGATATTTTAGAAGAAAAAAAATGAGGATCTAAAGGCCTATAAAAAGTTAATTTGAGTTCACAAGGTAGGTGGCTTAAACGGGTTCAAAAATTGCAGAAAAGAAAGCAAAACGGAGGTTTAGCAACAACCTACCATGGATGGTAGTTTGCCCTAACGTTACCGGTATGCTATTGGCGAGCAGGGGCGTCCTTCGACAGCAACCTACCACAGACGGTAGGTCTCACCCTACCCTCAGTGGTAGCTACATGAATTACTCAGCACCAGCAACCCGAGACCTACCGCGAACGGTAGGTCTCGCCTACAATAGACGATAGGGTCCAGGTAAATTTGGGGTCGGGTGTTTCCATGGTAAAAAAGGTTGGTTCAACCCACTTTTTTTGCTCCAAAGTACAGTTTTAGGATGTTTTTGCTGCACTTTTCTTACCTCTCAACAAACCCTTACAAATTTTATTTTCCCTCTTCCTCTTCTCTTAAAATCTCTATAGCTCATCTTCAAAACTCCCTCAACCATTCTCCTCCACTACTCCGGCGAAATTCCACCAACTCCGGCGAGAAAAATGTGGCAACACTCTCTCTCTCTCTCTCTCTCTCTCTCTCTCTCTCACTCTCTCTTCTCTCTCTCTCTCTCTCTCTCTCTCTCTCTTTGTTGGTATTTTTCCTTCTCTCTCTTTCTTTCTGTTCTATTGCTTTTCTATTTCTATTCCTTTTCTTCTAAACCCTCCTACCACATTCATTCTTCTTCTTTACACAAATTTAATGTTCAAATCATCCCTTTCTTCAAGCCCCTCATTAAAAGAACCCACCTTTCCACCAAATTTCTTTCCCCATCTACCTCCTCTTTAAAATTTTGTTTTAGTAATTTCTGATGATTTCAGGTCTCTTAGTTTACTTTTGGTACCTATTAACTTATTTTTGTGTTGCAGAAAACTTTCCGGTAAGAATTCCATTCCGGCAGAATTCTTGCGAACTCTGAAGGAGACATAGAAAAAAGAAAATTTTCGTGGAAAGTAGTTGGTTTCTCAAACAACTATAGGCTTACTCTAAACTTCATCTCCTTTCTTACCTATGCTTTAGTTTAATTTTGGACTTATACTTTTGTTTTGTTAGAAATTTTGTTGTATTGAATTTGTATCGTTTTTGTGCACACTATTACACCCACGGGCTATGTAGGACACTATTACACACACGGGCTATATTAGCATTTTCATTATAGTGTGTTTTTGTGTTCTTATAAATGTTTATGTTGGTGCTTCTTTTGTTGTATTGTTCCTTTTCCCTTATTTTTTCATTTTTTCCCTTTTCATTTCTATTCTCCCTATGTCTCCCAAGAAAGCTGTAGCTTCTTCTTCAGAATCCAAATAAAAAAGGGCTTGAGTTGAAGGGTCCTCGCCCGACCCCACTCCTAATGTTATCCTTTTCCCGAGTGTCTCTCGGATACTGCCCAGGAATGGCTCGCCGATGTATGGCCTCACTTAGTATGATTGTTGAAAAATCTTTTGGTGAAGAGGTCATAGAGCAGTTTGGGCTTGAAAATAGTTTTAGAGTGTTGGGTTGGATTCCTCTCCTTTACCTTTTTTGCGACTATTATCCCGACCTTGTCCGAGAATTCTACGCAAAAATGCTTTATAAAATGGACAAGGATCTTCCTACCATTATCTCTCATGTCAAAGGGGTTAGGATCGTTCAAGAAAGGGACCCTCTGGCATCCCTTCTTGGGATTCCGGACAATGGAACATAGTCACCGTGGATTCTAATAGGAGGTCTATAGATGATGACTCGGACTAGAATATGAAGCTTGTATCCATTTTAATATCCAGTACCGGGCTCTCGATCGTCGTCGAATAATCCACGGGGGTGATTTCCCATCCCTTATTCCACGGGCCCTCGCTTACTTCTTTGGCCATACTCTTGTTTAACAAGGGGGCGGATTTAGTGAAGTCCATATTGTAGGTATGTACTTATTAGATAAACTCCATAGGAAATCCGCCTTTCTCTCTCGTCTTTTGTAATCCATATGATGCACAACATGTGTTGTGATACTACTAAAAAGTGTCTTTCGTTATCCTGTAATACTATCTCGAATATTTTCTTCTTTCAATGTTAATTTTATAGGAGAACGACGATTATCAAGTAGGCTACAACAAGTGATTCAATTCACAATGTTCAACAATTGTGGTTACCAATGGGACAAGAAGAAAAAGGAGTGGATTCCCTCCTCTGAAGAAGATAGGTTGCGGGACCGCTCTGTTGGTGGTTTTTGACCAATAAAGAAAACCACTCAATCTGGCATCGGAGCGTCATCTTCGCAACCAGTTGAGGATGATGATGAGTTTGAAGCCTCATGATGAGGAGGATGAGGCTGGTGCCCAAAACACGATCCCGATGGATGCATTCCAAACAAATATGTGGACTGTCTTTGAGCAACTCTGCATCAATCAAGAAATCCGAGGGATGGAATTGACGGAAATAATAGAGTCTACTCGCCGCTATGCGAACGAGTTGGCACATCAAAGGGCATCGATTGATCGCGAAGAAGTGATGCTAGCCCGACTATGCAACAAATTCATGCCTGATCAAGGCAGTAGTAGAGGAGGCAGCACAAATCGAGGTCCACAATAGGGAGTTTTCTTTTTTTTTTTTTTTTGTTAGTCTCTTTTATTCTTTTTCTTTGTTTAAGTTTTTTTCCTGTTTGTGTCTTATTCTAAACATCCCAAAAATATCAGAAAATTTAAAAATTCCAAAAATGTTTTATGTCTTTTTCTTTTCACCTCCTTATTAAAAAATCCAAAAATATTTAATTTTCATCACTTTTGATAGAGTTTACAACTGAAAAATTTCCTTAGGTTTTCGAAAAGGGCAAATTACGTAATTACTTTGAAAACCATAGTTGCGAAATTTTTTACTTGATTATTGGTTTTTATGCACTTGTGAATGTTATATGAGTAATAGAAATTTAAGAATCTTGAGTTATTAGCATCATGATAATAATTTTTTAACTTAGCTTGCAATTTCATAATTTGTCTATCTTTAAAAGTAAAGAAGTCTAGTCTAGGATGGTCACGGAGATGATGGTCTTAGCCTTTCTTTGAACCGATTGAGCCTTTCTTATCTTTTATCATATGAAATTAATCCCTAGTTCCCTTTTTGTGCCTTCATGCCAAGGGTTTTACTCCATTTCTTTGTTCTTTTAACCTCACTATATAGAACCTCAATTCATGAGCTATGGTTAGCATAGACTTTGGGCCGTTTTGGGTGAAAGAAACAAATAAGTGTGGGGGGGAAAAAGGGGTGAAGAAAGAAAGAAAGAAAAGCCCTATTGTTTTAAAAAGAAAGGGTATTTTTGGATATTTTCATGTATTTGATGATGATTTTTGCCATTCAAGAGAGAAAAAGGAAAACATATTGATGCTTTAAAGGAAAATTAGAAAACAGTGAAAAAAGCCAAAAATATGGAAAAAATTGGCAGAAAAACGAAGAAAAATGTGTGCCTTATTTTATAGAAAAATCTAGAAATACTCAAGCATCTTCTCTCTCTAAATTACTTTGGTTATTATTGAAAATTTTGAGAAAGTTATATTGTTAGACAGGTTGTTTACAAAAGAAGAATGAAGAAAGTTGTACCAAGATGAATGAGAAAAGTGAAAACGACGGCTAGAAAGTGTTCTTTTATGTCATTGTCTTATCCTTTCAGTTCCGTTAGCTCTATCTCGTTTATTTTATCTCCTTTTACCTTCGTTTGTAACCTACTTATGTCCCTAGCCTAACATTACAAGCCAAAAAGTCCTGCCTAATCCGGGAACGACCTAAATTAGACTTTAATGTGGCTAAGTAATTGAAAAAGTATGAATAGTGTGCATTGTCTTTTAAAATATTTCTTATTGCTAATCACTTAAAATTCCTTTTTTTATGTGAAAGATGGCATGAGCAAAATCACACTTACACACCATTGATCGGCAATGATGTTGGGGGTTATGGTTAACTTATAATTTTTGTCGTTGGGCTATTTTTGATGTATCTTTAGAGTTGGATGTTGATGTACTCTATTGAAGTGGTATTATTCTTTTATTTTTCTAAGTATAACTTTGTTTTGTTTTTGAAAAGCTTTTTTTGGAGTATAAATGCTTGAAACCATTTTTGAGTTAAATATGTTATCCAGCTTACATCGTTTTTATTTTAGCATAAAAATTCTTTATATCCTTCATTTTACTCGTTTAGTTTCTGTTGCTTGAGGGCAAGAAATATATAAGTGTGGGGATATGTGATAAGTGCATAATTATCTATATTTTCTATATGTTAATTTCATCATTTTCGGTATTTTTAATATGTAAAAGTATATATTTTATCTAAATATCTCTTATTTTTTTCTTAGGTACTCTCTGGAAGTAGAAACGATGAAAAGGAAACGAAAATAGAGTGAAAACGACGAAAAAAGAAGCTGTCGGCAAAAAGACAGCACCTAACGCGGATGGTAAGGCAACCTACCATCGACGGTAGGTGCCAAGGATCACTGGGAACGTGTAACTCGAGACCTCTGCAGACAGTAGGCCTCAACCTACCGTCGGCGGTAGGTAGGATGGCAAGGGGCGGTTCCAATCCTTTTCCAACTCAGTTTTCTTGAATTCTACTCCAACTTTAGCTTGGATTTCTTGTATTTTTACCTCTATATATACGGCTTTTATGCAGCCATTGTAACATACAATTTAGACACAATTTAGAGTTCAATAGACAATTACTTTAGATTAGATTTAAGTTAGATTAGATTTAGATTAGGAGTAGATTAATTAGGTTAGATTAGTTAAACACTCTTTAAATTTTCAGCTTTTATATGTTCTTTAGTTATAGAATTTCAAGTTTTGTGCAAGATTTAGTTTCTTGGATTCAAGAATTGAAGATTATAATTCAAGATTTCGTTCTTCGACTTGGTGACTCGAGAGATAATCTTAGAAGACGTTCGGGATTCAATTGCAGCTTTAAGACTTAATCCTTAGCTTTCTTTTACTTTTCTTGTTATTGAATTCTTGATCAATTTTCAGTTTTATTAATATGTATAGTGAGTAGTTTTTCATATTTGGATTTGGGGTTCAACCCAAGTTTTTTATTATGAAGTTCTTGGTTTGATTTCTTGATTTCGATGCTTGTTTTGATTTAAGTTGTCTTCCAATTGAGTTTGTTTGTAGTATAATTATCGCCATATTAGATTATTCGCAAAGTTGTTTGGAATTGAAAAAGAAAGAACAATCTAGGGCGACCAATTAGGGGTTAACTGAGGCCATTGACTAAAGATACGATATTGCACTTTTAGGTCTTTTAAATCACCTAAGTTTATGGCACTCATAATTTGTTAGGGATAAAAAAGATTTTCTTCTAAGGGTTAATGAATGGGGATAGTGAGATTTTTCTAGAGATAGGGATTGCCCGAGTTTTTAGTGATAACCCAACTTAATTAATTCAAACATCGTTTTCATTAAAGTCTTTTCCAATTTAGCTAGTAACAAGGATTAGGGGGATTCCACCAAACCGAACTCTTGTGTTTATTAATCTTTTAAAATCGTTTAATTATTGCTTTTATTGTTTTTAAGTTCATTTTAACGACAACCTTTTTATTCGGCTAAACATTAGAGACACGAGTAGTACTTGAACCTTTGTCCATCCCTAAGAGATTTGATACTCGGGTTGAACTCATCTCTACTTTGTTAAGTCCACTTATCTAGCATTGTAGTGATTAGAATTCCTCGTTTTTATTGCTTATTTTTATATACATCAATTCTACAGCTTGCCATCCACAAATCAATGGTCAAACGGAGATAGTCAATAAGGCCATTGGGCAACTTCTTAGGGCTATCCTTAAGAAGAATTTGTGCCAATGGGAAGAAGTCATTCCTCACGTTGAGTTTGCTTACTATAGGGCTAAGCATTCTACTACTTCCTTTTCTCCTTGTGAGATTGTCTATGGTTTTAATCCTTTGACTCCTTTTTATTTAGTTCCTTTGCCTATAGATCATGTTGTGAGCTTGGATAGAAAATGGAAAGCGGAGCTTGTCAAGTCTAATCATGCTAAGTTGTATCACGTTGTTGAGGCCTTAGTTTCCTTAAGATTCTTCCTATCAATTTAGGAAAGAGTTTTGCCTCTCAATGTTGGGTTTTTGAGTTGTTGGGTTTATGAGCCTTATATTCTCATAGGTTTTCCATTAGAGTGTTGAAGCTACAAAATCCTCAATAGAGATTCTTCATAAAAGAGGTGATCTTGGAAGGTGTTGAATCAAATCCACATACAATTGAAGATTAACATCAGAAAGTTATTTCGATCACTTTCTCCCCTTGAAGCTAGGCTCCTTTCACTTGATATTGTCTAAAGCTCTATCTTCTGTTGTCCTTCTTGGTACCCACTAGAGAAATCTTGGCCAACATTAGGATTTTCCCCATAGTCATCAAACAAGTTATCTTCATGGCATACTTCATTTCTTGGAATTTCTTCTTGAGGTCTATTGTTCCCTCTTCCTCCTAGGCTCTTCTTCCACTTCTAGTGGCTTGCCATCCATGAAATAGATAAGGGCTATGAGTTGACGCATCATGGTAGCCATAAGGAGATGTACCTTCAATAGATTGTTGTATAGTACTTAATGTCACGCACTTACTTTTTCTTGTAAGTAGACATGCGGCCTTAGCACTCCCACATATGCTAAGAAATCCTTAATTCGCTCAAAATCTCAAAGGCTAGACAAAAACGTTGGAAAGTTGGAGGCAAAGAGTGGGTGTTTATGAAAGAAAGCTTTTATTGCTTGGAAGGAGCTTACAACTCTTTAGAACTCTAAGTTCTGGTGTGTCTACAAATGAAGAGGGTAAGCCTATTTATAGGCAAGCACCTCCTCAATGGATGGCTAAGATTGCTACATGTGGCAACGATCCAACGGTTGCTTTACATCATTCTAGAACATCCTACAGAAAGATCTAGCTATGGAGTGTTCTAGAGAATTCTACATTAGTCTACATAATGCTTCCTCTATGGTTCTAGAGACTTCCAGAGGATTCTAGACTTGTGTAGAGACTCCTAAAGTTTTCTAGGCTCTTCTAGACAAGTCTAGATCATAGTGGAACCTCCTGGAACGTTCTAGAACTTTGTGGGCTTGTCTAAAAATGCTGAAAGCCCTCTTGTCCTGTAAGCAGGGCGTGACATTCTCCCCCACCTATGCTCGCGATGCCCTCATCGCCCCTTCATCGTGGAATTGTTGGATATGATCTTTGAATTGCCAAAGGGCATCCTCGCGCTCCCAACTTGCTTCACTTTCGGGCAAGTTCTTCCACTTTACGAGGTATTCTCGATAGTTTAGAACTCCTCGTCTTCGAATATAGCGATCGGCTAATATGGCCTCGACTTCCTTGTCAATGGAGGTGACCATGGCGGTGGGCGCTCACTTAGACTCTCCTCGAGTAGGGTCCTCTATGTCTTTGTGATATGGTTTTAAGAGACTCACATGAAAGACTGGATGAATCTTGAGCTTGGAAGGTAATTGGAGTTTATAGGAGACCTTCCCAACACCTTTCAAGACCAGGAAAGGGCCCTCATATCTCCTAATTAATCCCTTGTGAACTTTTCTAAAGCTCTTGAATTGTTAAGGAAGAAGTTTCACAATGACAAGATCGCCTTCTTGAAACTCCAAGGGCTTTCTTTTCTTGTCTGTCCATTTCTTCATCCTTTTCGAGGCCTTGTTCAAGTATGCTCGTGCCAATTCTGCTTGCTCGTGCCATGATTTAGCAAATTTAAATGTCGATGGACTCTTACCTTTATAGCTTGTGGAAAGAGTAAGAGGCATTGTAGGTTGTTGCCCCATGATTACTTCAAAAGGACTTCGGTTGCTTACCTCACTCCACTAAAGATTGTAGGAGAATTAGGCCACATCAAGCAACTTTACCCAATCTAGTTGGTTGGCACTCACGTAGTGTCTCAAGTATAGCTCCAAGAGTGCATTTGTCCGCTCAATTTGGCCGTCACTTTGAGGATGGAAGCTAGTGGAAAAGTTCAATTCTGAGCCAAGTAACTTAAACAATTCCGTCCAGAATCGTCCCGTGAAGCGTGGGTCTCGATCGCGCACTATGTTGGAAGGAACTCCCCAAAGTTTGACCACATTTTTCAAGAATAGCCGAGCTGTCTCTTCGGCAGTGCAATCTACAGGGGCTGGAATGAAGGTGGCATACTTGCTAAATCGATCAACCACCACTATTATGCTCCCAAATCCTTCTGACTTTGGCAGAGAAGTGATAAAGTCCATCGAGACACTTTCCCAAGGCCTCTTAGGAATAGGCAATGGGTCAAGTAGCCCCGCTGGTGCTTGTTGTTCAACTTTATCTTGTTGGCATATAAGGCATGTTCTTACATAGGACTCCACCTCATCCTGCATTTGGGGCCAATAATATGTGATCTTCAACAACGCAAGGGTGCGTTTCATACCTAGATGTCCAGCCCATTTGGAATCGTGGCATTCTTTGATCAATTCACGTTGAAGGTTTCCCCACTTAGGCACAAAGAGTCGGTTTCCCTTTGTATAGAGCATCCCTTCTTCTAGCCAAAAGCGCCTTGTCTTACCTTCCATTACAAGTGCTACAAGATTTTTGGCTAGGGAGTCTTGTTGTAGGCCTTCCTTGATGCGTCTGAGTAGAGGGCTATCAACTCGGCTGATGGATGTTAGCTCCACCTTGCGGCTTAAGGTGTCGGCTACCACGTTGGCTTTCCCAGGCTTGTATTCCAAGCTATAATCAAACTCCGCAAGAAAGTCTTGCCACTGAGCCTCCTTTGGACTAAGCTTCTTTTGAGTTTCGAAATAACTAGTAGTAATATTATCGATCATAATAACGAACCTAGAGTCCAACAAATAATGTCGCCAAACTCTTATGCAATGGATGATTGCGGTCATCTCTTTTTCTTGCACGGTGTAGCGACGCTCCATCTCGTTAAGTTCGCGGCTCTCGTAGGCTATCGGGTGACCATCTTGCATAAGTACGCCTCCAACAGCAAAGTCCGAAGCATCAGTGTGCACTTCAAAAAGCTTGGAATAATCAGGCAAGTTGAGAACTGGTTCTTTACAAATGGCGTTCTTTAGATCTTCAAAGGCTCGTTGGCAATCTTCGCTCCATGCCCATGGTCGATTCTTCTTAAGAAGATCCGTCAAAGGTGCCGCTCGAGCTAAATAGCCTTTGATAAAGAGATGATAATAGTTTACAAGTCCAAGGAAGGACCTTAACTCATGAACTTTAGTGGGTGGCTCCCACCTTTGTATGGCTTGCACCTTTGTATCCTCCATCATAAGCTTTCCACCCTTTATCTTATGCCCTAAGAACAATACCTCTTCTTGGGCAAATGAACACTTCTCCTTTTTGATATATAGCTCATTGTCCTTTAAGACTTGAAACACTTTTCTCAAGTGTTCCTTGTGTTCCTCCATTGTTTGGCTATATTTCACAATATCATCCAAGTAGACTACCACGAATTGATCGAGGTAGGGGTGGAATAGCTTATTCATTAAGGTGCAAAAAGTTGCAGGTGCATTTGTTGGACCAAAAGGCATGACTAAAAACTCGTAAGAGCCATACCTTGTTATGCACGTAGTCTTGGGCTCGTCACCTTCGGCGATGTGGACTTGGTAGTACCCTGAGCGAAGATCTAACTTGGTGAAATACCGTGCATGGCCAAGTTGGTCGAAAAGATCTGCTACGAGTGGAATGGGATACTTATTTTTTATGGTGACCTTGTTGAGAGCCCGATAATTGATACACATTCGTAGGGAATCATACTTTTTCTTTTGGAAAAGAACTGGGGCTCCGAAAGGGGCTTTGGAGGGCCTAATAGAATCGGCATCTATTAAGCCCTTTAGTTGTTTCTTGAGCTCCGCTAACTCCGGTGGTGCCACGCGGTAAGGGCTCATGGCTGGTGGTTTGGCCCCTTGCTCTAACTCGATTTGATGATCGACTTCCCTTCTTGGTGGCAACTTCTTCGGTAATTCGTCGGTCATGACATCTTTGAATTCATGAAGAATGCCTTCTATTTCCTTTGGAATAGTTAGTTGGGAAGGTATCTCCTCATCGTCGTGCTCTTTGAGGATGGCTAGGTAGCTTTCCTCGTCCCTCTTCAAGCCTTTCTCGAATTGCATGGCTGATAACGCTTGTGGATCGGACTTGGTAGACTGTAGCGTTGGTACTACACAAGTCTTTCCTTCGTCCAAGATGCACATAGTGTTGGCAAAAGGAATGGGAAACGCCTTCACTTGATCGAGAAACTCCATCCTGAGAACCACCATGAAATCGTCCATAGGTACCACGGACAAATTCAAGTAGCCCACCCATGCACCAAGGGTGGTCTTGACACCTCGAGCAATGCCTTGTATTGGCTTGGCTATAGAGTTCACGGCTTTCACAGACCCAGTGCCACCAACTATTTTAAGGTCTAGTCTATTGGCTTCCTCTACAGAGATGAAGTTGTGGGACGCACCTGTGTCAAGTAAAGCCTTCGTCTCCTTCCCATTGATAGTTGCATCTACGAACTGAAGTCCCTTGGCTTGAGTCTTCGGGGTACTTTGGATGACATTGAGGAGTTGTAGTGAGCCGACTTGAGCATCATCCTTTTGGCCACTTGATTCGTTCCCCTTGACATCGGCCATCAAAGCATTGAGTGCTTTTGTCTTTGGACAATCTCGTGTCCAGTGAAGCTCACCACATAAGAAGCATCCTCATTTAGGGACGGAACAATCAAAGTTCTCTTTTTGTTTACCTTTATCCTTCAACTTCCAGGGGCTTTGACCTTGGTTTCGGTTGTCTTCCTTGCGGTTGCCTCGCCAATGTTATCCCCCACCTTTATTGGGACCACGTTTCTTCTCTTTGGACTTAGATGACTCCTTTTTGCTTGAGTAATCGATCAAGCTTTCGGCTATGGCGATGGCAGTAGCAAGGTCTTGCACACCAAGACGCCTAAGCTCGATTTTGGCCCAAGCTTGTAGACCGCCATAAAAAAGAAGAGCGAGTCCTTATCGGACATGTCGAGGATTTCCAACACGAGATTTGTGAAGTCTTTCACATAATCTCGGATGCTTCCTAAATGTTTAAGCCTTCGTAGGCGACCACGTGCCTATTTTTCGGCATTTTTCGGGTAAAATTTCCCTTTAAGCTCGCCTTTAAAATCATCAATGGTAGTGATGGAGCACATACCTCTCTTGATGTCTTCTTGCCGTCGGCGCCACCAAAGCATGGCTGTATCAGTGAGGTACAAAGCTGCGCTCTTGATCTTGGCTCCATCATCTATGATGCCTACAACGTCGAAATATTGCTCTAGCCCCCATAAAAAGTTATCTACTTCTCGAGCGTTACGTGTACCAGCGAAGCTCTTTGGTTTTGGGATATCGACCCTTCGATATTCCACTATGGATGTGGTTGGACCAGCAAGGGCCGCCTTCTTACATAAGGCTAGGTCCCCTCGAGCTTCCTCCAATTGCATTAACAAGCCATTAAGCTCCCTTTGATGGGCGTCTCGTAAATGGGCTACCTCGGCCATAAACTCGTCCCTAAGGGCCTGTAAGTCTACTCGATTAGACTTACCTAGCTTGGTAAGGGCTTCACGCACCTCTTCATGAGTTTCGGCAATGTCTGCCTCTAGACCTTCCAACCGTTGGTCTAGATTCTCCATGTGTACGTCCACGACGCCCATGCCTTCCTCCACTCAAGTTAGGCGTGACTCAAAGCTAGCTATGAAGTCCTTGGACTTACCCCTCAGCTTTGGTATAACGGGGTCACGTTGCTCCTCACGTCCCCCACCTTGTAGCGATGACTCTACATTGGTGGTGTCGGATCCTGCCACTTGATCTTTGATAGTCTTCGTCATGGCTTCAACCAAAGCTCTAATACAACTTGTCACGCACTTACTTTTTCTTGTAAGTAGACATGCGGCCTTAGCACTCCCACAAATGCTAAGAAAGCCTTAATTCGCTCAAAATCTCAAAAGCTAGATAAAAACGTTGGAAAGTTGTAGGCAAAGAGTGGGTGTTTATGAAAGAAAGTTTTTATTGCTTGGAAGGAGCTTACAACGCTTTAGAACTCTAAGTTCTGGTGTGTCTACAAATGAAGAAGGTGAGCCTATTTATAGGCAAAAACCTCCTCAATGGATGGCTAAGATTGCTACATGTGGCAACGATCCAACGGTTGCCTTACATCATTCTAGAACATCCTACAGAAAGATCTAGCTATGGAGTGTTCTAGAGAATTCTACATTAGTCTACATAATGCTTCCTCTATGGTTCTAGAGACTTCCAGAGGATTCTAGACTTGTGTAAAGACTCCTAAAGTTTTCTAGGGTCTTCTAGACAAGTCTAGATCATAGTGGAACCTCCTGGAACGTTTTAGAACTTTGTGGGTTTGTCTAAAAATGTGGAAAGCCCTCTTGTCCTTTAAGCAGGACGTGACATTAAGGTCTCATTTACATTCATTCTTGTAGGATCATGAGTGTCTTTATGATAAGGCAGGGTAGGTAATTAACCATCTGTAGACATTATAAAACCTAAAATAAAACAAATAAAAATAAGAAATAGGGCCTCCTAATTACTCTTTAAGTGTTTGACCTTTTGATGATCACTTGGTTCACTTGTGTTTAAACCTCTGATTGGCTTTTATGCAAATGATTTCACCCTCTTACTTTTTCGAAAAATCACCTCACAAGGGTCTATAGATTATGCAAAATTCTTAACCAACTCAACCAAGAGAATCAAACCAAGCAAGTAAAACAATCAATGCACTTAGTTGGACACAAAAGAGATCAAAGAAGCAAACTACAAAACATTTAAGGTGTAAGGAATTCCAAAAAGTTCTATATGGAAAAGAGTCAGCAAACATCATTTATCATCAAATAAAGAATAATAAAACAAAAGAAAACAATTAGAAATCGAATTCAAAGAAATTCAAAACAAACTAAGCTAATCTAAGGAAATAAAGAGTACTTGGAAAAATTTTCCAGAAATAAGAGATGATGATACCTTGTTTATAAGATAGCAAGACTCAACAAATACTACTCCCAATCGAGTCAAACAAGTTTAGAATTATTCCTCACTCAAAGAGGATGAGTTTGAGCACAAATTTCAATTGAATTAAGCCACTATAACATATATATGATCAAATAAAGCAACAATTTCCAACAATCGAACTTTCTGGGCAGTTCAAACTTTTTTGTCCGATTGAGCAATCAAATCAACTCCAAATTGAGTGAAATTTGTTTCAAATGATTACCCACTTCAAGGATAATAGATTGAAAGAAAAGTTTTCACACAATTTCACAGTTAACAGTCTCTTTCGATCTCTTTCTTTGATAAGAATTTTCTATATGAAGTTTTCTTTTGCAAGATCTTAATTGTTTTTCATATATCATCATATATTTTTTTCAACGAATTTATAAAAAAAAATAAAGAAAAATGGAACTTCAATTAGAGGTTTCTCTGGCACCAATTTGATATGAATTGTCGATTCGATGTGAAATTGATTCCATCACATACCAAGGATCACCTCCATGGTTGAAGAACTTCTATTGAAGATTTTGTAATTCAAACACTCCACTAAAGAACCTATAGAGATCAAAGCCCCATAACCTAATAATGAGAGGAAGAACTCTTTCCCAACTTGGCAACAAGAACCCTAGAGAATCAAGTCTCTAAAATCCAACCTACACAAATTAGAAGACATAATCAAGCAACTAAAGAAACAAGAGCTTCTTGGATTGATTACAGAGGAATTAATGATGATCAATTGAATTTCATAGACCTACAATTTAAGTTCATTAATTATTCACCTACCAAGGAAGGAAGCCCTTAGGAACTAAGCTAAGATAGGTTGAAGAACCCTAGAAACCAAATTGACAATTCTCTCAAAATTTCAATATAATTCAACTTAGCCTTCCAAAATGGACACAAAGAGCTATTTATAGTTTTAGGATTAATCCCTCATTGACTAGGATCTTAAGTGACTAAAAAACCGTTTAAGCCCTTAATTAAAAGCTGAAAATAGGACTAAAACAGTAAAAGTTCGAGCAAAGATCGCATTATCTTCATCCAACACCCTTTCGCGACTAGTAGGGCTAGACCTACGATGGCCAGCGGAGTCTCTTCAAAACAGGCAACACAGACAAAAGCCTTCCAGGGCCGCAAGGTTAGGGCTTGACACGGCCAGTAGGGTCCTGTTCTCTTCCTTCGAGCAATTTCTCTTCTCCAACCTGCTTCATTTGTTGCTCCTTACTTATGACATGTAACATGAACAATTTGAAAGCTTTGTAACCATCTTCAAAGCCTAGAAACTTGAGCTTAAGTCCTTCATTTATAACTTTCTCTGCAAATGCAAGCAATCCATTGTTTGTACATCTGTCACTCTCCTTAATCTTCTTAGCTCTATGTCTCGTGACCGGTCCTTGGAAGAGCTCCATGGTTTCTTGCTCATTAGAGGTCATATGAAATTGCAATGTCCTATTTCAAGTTGATCAATCACCACCTACAGCTGTTCTGTCTACATATCCTTATCTATACAACTTAAGCATCTCAAGGGGGAAGACTGGGGTATTGGTATTCATGCAACATTACGGGGGCACTCGTTTTTCCCCAACGTACAAGGGAGGCACAGCTTGGAGGGGCATAATTGGTATAGTAGGTGATATGCATTTTACAAGTAAAACGGGAAGTGATCCTAATTACTACAATGCAAGGCAATTGGACCTAATGAAATAGAGATAAGTTTCACCCCGAATGTCGAATCTCTTAGGGAACAGACGAAGGTTCAAGTAATAATCATGGCTCTAATGTCTAGTCTAAAAACAAAGATGATGTCGTTGATAAAGAAGAAAATAAAAATAAGTAGATCTATTAAAAGAAGGCAAATAAAAAAGATTTTAAAGAATTATAAAGACAATAGTTTGGGTTGGTGGAATCCCCCTAATCCTTGTTACTAATTCAATTGGAAAAACTTTAATGAAAACGATGTTGAATTAATTAAGTTAGGTTATCACTCAAATTGGGCAATCCCTATCTCTAGGACGAAAGCCACCCTACTCACTAACCCTTAGAGGAAAATCTCTTTTCTCCCTAACAAATTATGGGTGCAATAAACCTAGGTGATTTAAAAGACCTAAAAGTGCAAAATCGTATCTCTAGTCAATTGCCCCAATTAACCCCCAATTGGTTGCCCTAGATTATTATTCTTTTTTCAATTCCAAACACTCTTGAGAATAATCTAATCTCACAACAATCAAATTACAAGCAGACGTAATTGGAAGATAACATAAATTAAAGCAAACATCGAAATCAAGAAAAAACCAAGAACTTCATAATTAAGAACTAGGGTTCAACCCCAAACCAAACAATAAAAACTACTCAATATTCATATTAATAAAATTGTAAATTAACAAAAGAATTCAATAACAAGAAAAGGAAAAGAAAGCTTAGGAATTAAAATCGAACCTGCAATTGTATCCCGAACGTCTTCTGAGATCGTCTCTCGAGTCACCAAGTCGAACATCGAAATCTTCAATCAAAGTATTCAATTCTTGAATCAAAGAAACAAAATCTTGTAGAAATCTTGAAATTCTATTAACTAATAAAAATATAAAAGCTGGAATTTAGAAGTGATTAACTAATCTAACCTAATTAATTTAAAACTTAATCCTAAACTATATATCTACCCCTACCTAATTGTATCTAAAAACTTGTTACAATAGCTGCAATAAACCCCCTTATATAGAGGTGAAGAATACAAGAAAACCAAATCAAAATTGGAGAAAAAATCAAGAAAATCGAGTTTGAATTGGACTCCAACCGCCCTTGCCAGCACACCCTAACCACTAACAGTAGAGTGAGTCCTACCGTCCGTGGTAGTTCTCTGTCTAACCGTTCTCTTTCATCCTCAGCACCTATTGGCGATGGTAGGTTAGCGTACCTCGGGGGGTAGGTGCTGCATTTTTGTCGACAACTTCCATTTTCATCATTTTCGCTCCCTTTTCGTCTGTTTTTGTTTTCTTTTCATTGTTTCCACTTTCGGAGGGGACCTAAGAGACGAACAAGAGGTATTTAGTTAAAATATATACTTTTACATATTAAAAACACCGAAAACGATGAAATTAACATATAGAAAATATAGACAAATATGCACTTATCAATAGGAATGAGATTCAGATCTATTGCATGTATTTCCTATTGTGGTATGGGATACTCACCGGGTGCGAAGTACATATTAGGGTCCAGGAAAGATAGATCTGGCTCGAACGATAATTCAATTATAGAGGGTATTGGAGGCATTTCAGGCAACTTTGACTTTTCTGCAGGAGCTGAGGATGATGGCTTACTCTTGAAAAGACAACCTAAAACTTCATGTTAGTAGGAATCAACCTACAATACATAATGTGGTAAGAGGAGTTAAATAAAAAGCTTGAAATATAAATTTTAAATTCTATCTTATTAACTCTTAAATACTCATATATATATTTTATCTAAATGTAAATGTAGTGTAGATCAAAAGAGGTTTACGTACAAATACTCGCAAGCATACCCCTGGCAATCCACAAGGAACAAAGTAGTCATAAGATATAGAACACACACAGGTAAACCCATGGCAATCAAAATAGACCAAAATACATCATAAAATCAAGTCAAATATTGGGACACGAGGCATAGACAACCTTTTATACCTGTATTTGATCTTGTTTACAATATGCATACAATCAGGATCATAAAGCTAAAAAATAACTTTGTTCCCACATTTCCAAATATAGTACAAAGTGGCAGCAAAACAAAGCTTCCTCCATTTGCACTTCCATATAGATCCCCTACTTTCCTTCAAAAGCCATTTAAGGCTCATCTGAATAGTAACCATGCTCCTCCTGAGTCCCAACCACTCTCTAATGTGTCTCCAAACCTCTTTAGCAAAGGGACAACCAAAAAATAGGTGTGAGTGTGTCTCCTCCATCTGGTTGCAAAGCTTGCAAGTCTGATCAATCTGCAAGAAAGAAAGTTTATTGATCGTAGGAAGTCGCCCCATAACAGCAAGCCAAAGTATAAAAGAAAACTCTAGCGGGTTAATATAATTCTAAAAAACTCTATGTGAGATCTTAAACTTCCTTCATTTGCACTACCATGTAGATCCCCTGCTTTCCTTCAAAAGTCATTTAAGGCTCATCTGAATAGTAGACATGCTCTTCGTTGAGTCACGAACACTCTCTAATGTATCTCAAAACATTTTAGCAAAGGGATAGCCAAAGAACAGGTGTGAGTGTATCTCCTCCATCTAGTTGCAAACCTTGAAAGTCTAATCAATCTGTAAGAAAGAAAGTTTGTTCATCGTAGGAAGTCGGCCCATAATAGCAAGCCAAGTATGAAACAAAACCGTGGCGGGTTAATAGAATTCTAAACAACTCTATGCAAGATCTTCCTCTGTCCCATGGGACTGAAGAAATCATAAGCAAGTGATATGTCTAAAGAACCTCTAAGATTCCAAGAGGATAGGAAACCAATGGCATTTGGAATGGAACCCTCAGCGTCAATGATCTTATCCCTAATACAGATGATGCGTTTGACAAGAGGTAGGAAATTCTTCTTTGCCTACAAGTCCCACACCGAACCCGATTTCACATAGACATGATGAATCCATCTACACCATAGACTGTCCTTTTTGGCAGGGACATTCCATAGTGTTTTAGTGAGCAAAGAATCATTCCAACTCCTTGTGTCCCTCAAACCAAGACCCCCATGCTCCAAGAAAATGGGCTTAGTTTCCACCCTATAAGAATCGACGACATAAAGATGTGAGTCTATGAAGAACTGCCGAAGAAATAGGTAGAATTCCTAGCCAAAAGCTCCCAATACCTTGTATCACGTAACGAATAACTTCCAATTTTCCAGCACAAAAAAGATTAAGTCTTGCCCAAGCAAGTGGAGTCTTGGAGACTTTATCAATCAAAGGGGCATAACCAGCAACATTTAAATAAACAACTGCCAAGGGTATCACCAAATATTGAAAAGGCATAGCACCGAGAGAAAAAATCGTCAAAATAGTAATGAGGTTTCTCTCCTCCTTATCCATCCCTGCAAGAAATACATGAGACTTCATAAGATTCGCCTTCAAGCCTTAAACACCACAAAAGTCCTTTTGAGCCTCACATAAAACCTGGACAAATAAATGATCTCCTCTAGCAAAAATCATCGGCAAAACCTAGGTGACTAATCTTTAATTTCTCACATTTAGGGTGGAAATTAAAGTTGTCATGCAAAGTAGCTCAATTTTAACTCCTTGAAAGGTATTCTACAAAAATAACAAAGAGGAAAAGAGAAATAGATCCCCTTGCCTCAAACCACGCTCACCAACATTATCACAATTAATTCTAAAGGAATAAGGAGTAGAAACACAAACCATCACCCACTTGATGAACCTCTCCTGGAAATCCAAAGCATAAAGAGCTTTCTCCAAGAAATCCCAAGAAATTATCTCATAGTCCTTCCTGATATCAATCTTAAGTGTACACTTAGGAGAAGTACGCTACCTAGCATACCCTCTCATGATCTCATTTACTAGATGGATGTTTTTCATCCTACTTCCTCCCTATACAAAAGTTGGCTTACTCTATCAGTCATTGTAGGCAATATATCTCCAAGTCGCCTTGCCAAAAGCTTGGTGATGACTTTTTAAAACACATTACAACAAGAATAGGCCTAAAATCACCCATGCTTGAACTATGCTCATTCTTCTGAATAAGAGATATAATGGCATGGTTGGTTTGCTCAAGAAGGTGACCAGAATCAAAGAACTCCAAGATAGCACTACAAAAACTGTATCCCATTACATTTCAAGCTTTTTTCAAAAACATGAAGTATAGCCATCTAGACCTCGTAACTTATCCTCACAATATAAAAAAGAGCTGTTTTAATCTCTTTAATGGAAAATCCCTCGAATAAGAGACTCAGCCTGCAAAGGAGAAACTTTGGGGCCAAAATCCATTACATTAGCATCAAAATCATCCACATCTTCTCTAGTTTCAAGCAAATTAAAATACTAAGAAAGAAGCTCAGAATGAATCTCATCCATAGAAGAAGTAGTAAAACCATCATCTCTAGTTAAAGAAGCTATGAATCTCCTTTTAGCGATTCTTTTAAGTAAAGAATGAAAAAGTTTAGAGCACTTGTCGCCTTGAAGAAGAAAGTTACACTAAGCCTTCTGGGTATAGAATTTCCCTTTTGCTTTACAAAGTCTTGTCCTCTTTTGTTGCAAATCCCTAACCACCTCCTTAAGAGTAGTATCCTGAGGATTATCATGCAATGAAGACTGTGCCACTTTTAGCTCCTCTCTTGCCATATCCGCTTTGGTAGAAATATGAACAAAGTATTTCTTGTTAAGGGCCTTGAGAGGAGTTTTTAGAAGCTTTAATTTCCTGCACAAAGCAAACTGTTTTGTTCCCACAATAAGCTCATCCCAGTCTATTTCCACTAACTACAAAAAGTCTTTACGTGTACACCATACATTAAAGAACATGAAAATGGTTTTAGGACTTCGGGGCAACTCAAAAAGAGAAACAACATATGGAGAGTGATAAAAAAGATAAGCCATAGAAAGAAACCTGGCATTCGTTTGCAAACACTAGAAAACCAAGATTTGAGTCCATATAGCACGATCAATCTTAGATCAAACAATATTATTTGTTCAAGTGTAGTGGTAACCTGTAGAGTTAAGATCAACAAGTCCCAAATCCACACAACAATGCAGAACATCGGAAGAAACATGAGCATTACCATTTATATCACTACCACTGAGGACACAATTAAAATCTCCAAGCACCAACCGAGGAGCATACACACTATTCCCAAACTGAGTAAGAGAATTCCACAAGGGCCTACCGGCCACCACAAAACCGTACACAAAAGAAAGGAGAAAGTTCTTAGAGGTTACTTTACAAGTAATCAAAACATGCATTACTTGTATATTAACATCTAGAACATCCAAAGACACCAACAGAGGATTCCAAAGAATAAGAATACGCCCTCCTTCATGCAAATTGAAATTGTGGGCAACCTTCCAATACTTGAATTTCCATCTCATAATATCAAAAAGTTTATTTTCATCTAACTTAGACTCAAGCAATGCAAACACAGAAAGATTATGTTGTTTGAGAAAATATTGCACACCATTATGCTTGAGGGCCTTAGAAAACCCTCTAATATTTCTCGAACCAATATTCATGGTTTAGAAATTGAATAGGGATACCCCTTCTTTTTCTTATACATATAAGCTTGAGATACTTTCTAATATGAATCCTCTTTTGATTGTTGAATTGGATCCAAATCCTTCCCAAGATCACCACCTCTTAAAGTATCTCTATTGAGGATTTGTAGCATCCATACTCTAATAGAAAACTTATTAATGCATTTTTGTCTATATTTTCTATATGTTACTTTCATCGTTTTCGGTGTTTGTAATATGTAAAAGTATATATTTGAGCTAAATATCTTTTATTCTTGTCTAGGTACCCTTTGAAATTACAAACGATGAAAAGGGAATGAAGGATGAAAACGGAGCAAAAACGATGAAAACAGAAGTCGTCGGCAAAGCAGCCGCACCTATCGTGGATGGCAGGGCAACCTAACATCGACGATAGGTGCCAAGAATGGCCAAGGAAGATGTAACTCGAGATCTACTGCGGATGGTAGGCCTCACCTTATCGTTAGTGGTAGGTAGGCTGGCAAGGGCAAAAATCCAATCCTTTTCAAACTCGATTTTCTTGATTCCTACTTCAACTTTGGCTTGGATTTCTTGTACTTTTACCTCTATATATGGGGCTTTTATGCAGCCATTGTAACATACAATCTAGATAAAATCTTAGACAATTAGATAGTTTAATAGACAATTATTTTAGATTAGATTTTATATTAGGAGTAGATTAATTAGATTAGATTAGCTAAACACTCTTTAAATTTTCCATCTTTTATATTTTCTATAGTTATAGAATTTCAAGTTTTATGCAAGATTTACTTTCTTGGATTCAAGAATTGAAGGCTTTGGTTCAAGAATTCGATCTTCAACTTAGTGACTCGAGAGACCATCTTAAAACATGTTCGAGATTCAATTGGGGCTTCAAGACTAAAATCCTAAGCTTTCTTATACTTTTCTTGTTATTGAATTCTTTAATTAATTTTCAGTTTTCATTAATATGAATAGTGAGTAGTTTTTCTGGTTTGGATTTGGGGTTGAACCCTAATTCATGATTATGAAGTTCTTTGTTTTATTTCTTGATTTCGATGCTTGTTTTAATTTAAGCTATTTTCCAATTGGCTTTCTTGTTAATTTAATTATCACGAGATTAGATTATTCGCAAGGTTGTTTGGAATTGAAAAAAGAAGTACAATCTATGAAACAAATTGGGGGTTAATTGGGGCAATTGACTAGAGATACGATATTGCACTTTTAGGTCTTTTAAATCACCTAAGTTTATTGCACTCATAAGTTTTTAGTATAGGGTGGCTTTCGTCCTAGAGATAGGGATTGCCCGATTTTTTAGTAATGACCCAACTTAATTAATTCATATATTTTTTCATTAAAGTTTTTCCAATTTAGCTAGTAACAAGGTTTAAGGGTATTCCACCAAAGCAAACTCTTGTTTTTATTAATCTTTTAAAATCATTTTATTATTGCTTTAAGTTTTTCTCAACGATAACCTTTTTATTCGACTAAACATTAGAGACACTAGAAACTTGAACCTTCGTCTGTCCCTGAGAGATTCGACACTCGGGTTGAACTCACCTCTACTTTATTAGGTCTACTTTTCTAGCATTGTAGTGATTAGAATTCCCCATTTTATTTCTACACATCAAGTTTTTGGCACTATTGTTAGGAACAACAATTTTAAGGAAAACCATTTATTTGGTGTCTTAGTCACTTTTAGGTTTTGTTGCTTTGCTTTGTTCTGATTTATTGTTGGCCTTGGATGTTTGGTGTATGGATATTGTGTATTTGTTTTATTATCTCTGGTACCTCAAGTAAGATATGAATAGTGATTACACCATGGAATACCGATGGGCATCAATGTTAGAACAAAGAGTGGAGAACATGGCCATTCAGTCTCAATATACATACTATCAATGGGCCACATTCAAAGAAAACTGGAAGGGATACGATACGTATTCCAACCAGTACCAGTCGAAGTGGAGGACTTAGTCGAACGTTCCTTGGGGAGACTATAGTCAATATTCAACATACGATGACGCTCCACCTGTGCACCTATCATTCTATGACCTAATCTAGAAGATCTCTTGTTAAAGTATATCGATTCAGCAAATGCCGAGGTGAAAATAATGGAAGCAGTTCTGAGAAGCCAAATGGCTTCCTTCCAAAACATGGAAAATCACATCGAATTAAAACCAATTCTTTCCCAAGTTTAGTGCCGAAGCAGAGTACAAGAAAAATCCAAACATCTCAGAGATCAATAGAGAGGTATCACAAGAAAGCTCCTGTGTTGCATAAGCCCCACAGAGGCTGGGCTTAAACCTTCTGTGTCGTCTCACTGAGCAGCCAAATTGAGTATGGAATTAGAGCTCGGGTGGGGCTTTTTTCAGTTAGAGTCCTAAATCTAATAGTTTTTTTTAATTAAAGGTACTTTCTTTGATCTAGAAAACAAAGAGGTACTCCTCAACACTGGTGAACGAGAGCAAAGATAAGGAGGGGACGACGTACTAGACCTACTTCAGCCAATGCTCCTACCACTTTCTGTAATTCGGGGGACCTTCAAAAGCAAGACTCGCCAGAAAAGACTCGTATGTGTCTCTTCCTTATCATCTGTCTTATGGGAGGCTATACACCTAATTTTCCTGGGATTGTAGTTCAATCGGTCAGTGGCAAAGAGGATCATTGAAGAATTGCTTAGTCATATAACTAGAAATACAATCACCTTGCAGGATGTAGAAGAACAAGTGATGACATTTCCGATGTTTATGGATGACGATGATGAAACTGCTCAAGAACCAGAGGAGTTTACTTTCCCCGAGGAAGAGGATGTTCAACAAGAAATAATGGAAATGAGGCAAGACGATCTCCTATCATTCGAAGAACCTCCTCAGATTACAAGTGAAGCAGAGGAAAGTAAGAGAGATGAGTGCTTACCGGAGAATAAAAAAGAGTGTTAGGAAGGTGAACCAGAAAAAGAAAACAAGAAGTTTGTGGAAAGTCAAGAGAACCATAAGAAGGGCGACAAGAAATAGAAATAAATGATATTGAAAAGAGTAAGGGAGTAAACCCCCATACTCATGAAACTAACTTTATTTTTGTCGATGATTCTTTATGTATGCAAGACTCGTGCAAGTGGCTTGAGGAGAACAATGAAGAGAGGAGACATCTCAGGAAGTTCAAGGGAAATTTCAAAAATTCTAAAAGAGACGAATCCTTATACTCTGAAAAAGTGCGAATAAGTTTTTCTTCAACCTTAACCCTCTTTAATCTTCTATTTTCCTTTAAAGAGTTGAAATTGTTTGAATTTTATAACATCTTTCTCAAACTCGTTTTTAAAATTTTGAATTCTCGTCTTACATGGGGTTTCAAATTCTTTCACTTCCATTACAAGGAGTTTCTTTTTCTTCTTTTATTTTTTGTCTTCTTATTTTCTTTCTTTTCTACCTATACTTTCTTGTTTTATTTCATGTTTTATTTTCTGCTCTTTATGTGGTTTTCTTTTCCTTTTTCCTTTATCTGTTTTATTTTTGTGTAGGGATGGCTTCCCAATATGCTTTAATCTCTTTATATCTGCAGGATTGCTTCCCGTGTATGTGTTTGTTTTCTTTCTTCTTTTAGTATAACCCCACATTGAGGACAATGTAATTTTAAGTGTTTGGGGGGAGGGGGGAGGGAGGAGGAGGGGAGAGGGGTATTTCTTGTTTTTCAAGTGTTAGTCTCTTTTAGTCTTTTTCTTGGTTTAAGTTTTTTTTCTGTTAGTCTCTTATTCTAAGAATCCCAAAAAACTCAGAAATTTTTAAGAATTCCAAAAATATTTTATTTTCCTTTCTTCTTATTTTCCTTATTTAAAAATCCAAAAATATTTTATTTTCATCACTTTTAATAGAGTTTACAACTAAAAATTCCTTAGGTTTTTCGAAAAAAGGCAAATTATTTAATTACTTTAAAAACCATATTTGCAAAGTTTCTTACTTGATCAATGGTTGGGATATTTGCATTATTATCATAATGCTAATATCCCAAGAAACTTAGGAATCTTGGGATATTAGCATTATGATAATAATTTTTGAATTTTGCCTGCAATTTCATGATTTGTCTATCTTTAAAAGCAAAGAAATCTAGTCTAGGATGGTCGCAGAGATGATGGTCTTAGGCCTTGTTTGAACCGATTGAGCCTTTCCTATCTTATATCCTTTATGAAATTAATCCCTAGTTCCCTTTTTGTGCCTTCATGCCAAGGGTTACACTCCCTTCTTTTCTTTGTTCTTTTTAACCTCACTATATAGAACCTCAATTCGTGAGCTAATGGTTCGTATATATAGACTTTTGACCATTTTAATTGAACCTTGGTTTGTGAACTATTGGTTAGTATAGATTTTTTGCCATTTTGGGTGAAATAAACGAATAAGTGTGGGAGAAGAAGTGGTGAAGAAAGAAAGAAAGAAAGAAAGAAAAGCCCTATTATATAAAATGAGGGGTATTTTTGGGTATTTTTCATGTATTTGGTGATTTTGGCTTGAAAAGAGAGAAAGAAAGAAAAATATTGATGCTTGAAGAAAAAAATGAGAAAAAAGAGAAAAAACCAGAAAATGGAAGAATGACAGAAAAAAAACAAAGAAAAATATTACCTTATTTTATAGAAAAATCTTGAAAAACTCAAGCATCATCTCTCTCTAAATTACTTCGGTTATTATTGAAAATCTTGTGAAAAAAATGTCGTTGGATGGGGTTGTTATCAAAGAAGAATGAAGAAAGTATACAAAGATGAATGAAAGTGAAAAAAGGCAGCTAGAAAGTTTTCTTTTATTTCATTATCTTATCCTTTCAGCTGCGTTAGTTCTATCTCGTTTATTTTTGTCTCCTTTTACCTTCGTTTGTGACCTATTTATATTCCTAGCCTAACATTATAAGTCAAAGAGTCCTGCCTAATCAGGGAAGGACCTAAAATAGATTTTAATGTGGCTAAATGATAGAAAAGCATGAATTGTATGCATTGTCTTTGAAAATATTTCTTATTGCTAATCACTTAAAGTTTCTCCTTTTCTATGAAAAACGGCATGAGCAAAAATCACACTTACACAGCATTGACTGGTAATGATTTTAGTAACTTATAGTGGTCTTAGTGATTTTCTAATTGTTTATTTTTTATGTATCTTTGAATTAGATGTTGATGTACTCTATTGAAGTGGTGTTATTATTTTATTTTTCTAAGTTTAATTTTTTTTTTTTTTGTTTTGCTTTAGTTTTTGTTTTTGAAAAGCTCATTTTGGAGTATAAATGCTTGAAATCGTTTTTTAGTTATATATTTTATTCGACTTATATCTTTTTTTGTTTTTAGCATAAAAAGTCTTTATATCCTTCATTCTACACATTTAAATTGTGTTGCTTGAGGGCAAGCAACAGATAAGTGTGGGGGTATTGATAAGTGCATTTTTAACTATATTTTCTATATGTTAATTTCATCATTTTCAGTATTTTTAATATGTAAAAGTATATATTTGAGCTAAATATCTCTTATTCTTGTCTAAGGTACCCTTCGGAAGTAGAAACGATGAAAAGGAAATGAAAATGGAGCAAAACCGATTAAAACGGAAGCCGTCGGCAAAGCAGTCGCACCTACCGTAGATGGCAGGGAAACCTAACATCGACGATAGGTGCTGAGAATGGAAAAGGAAGCTGTAACCTGAGACCTAACGTGAACGGTAGGCCTCATCCTAATGTCGATGGTAGGTAGGCTGGCAAGGGCAAAAATTCAATCCTTTTCAAACTCGATTTTCTTGATTCCTACTTCAATTTGGCTTGGATTTCTTGTATTTTTACCTCTATATATAGGGCTTTTATGTAGCCATTGCAACATAAAATCTAGATACAATCTTAGACAATTAGATAGTTTAATAGACAATTACTTTAGATTATATTTAGGTTAGATTAGATTTCAGATTAGGAGTAGATTAATTAGATTAGATTAGTTAAACACCCTTTAAATTTTCTAGTTTTTATGTTTTCTTTAGTTATAGAATTTCAAGTTTTATGCAAGTTTTATTTTATTGGCTTCAAGGATTGAAGGCTTTGATTCAAGGTTTCGATTTTAGACTTGGTGACTTGAGACGATCTTAAAAGACTTTCGAGATTCAATTGCGACTTCAAGACTAAAATCTTAAGCTTTCTTTTACTTTTCTTGTTATTGAATTCTTTAATTAATTTTCAGTTTTTATTAATATAGATAGTGAGTTGTTTTTCTTGTTTGGATTTGGGGTTGAACCCTAATTCTTGATTATGAAGTTCTTGGTTTGATTTCTTGATTTCGATGCTTGTTTTAATTTAAGTTGTCTTCCAACTGCGTTTCTTGTTAATTTAATTGTCGCGATATTATAATATTTGCAAGGTTGTTTGGAATTGGAAAAAGAAGAACCATCTAGGGCAACCAATTGGGGTTAATTGGGGCAATTGGTTAAAGATATGATATTGCACTTTTAGGTCTTTTAAATCACCTAAGTTTATTGCACTCATAATTTGTTAGGGAGAAAAGAGATTTTCCTCTAAGAGTTAGTGAGTAGGGTGGCTTTCGTCTTAGAGATAGGGATTGCCCAATTTTTTAGTGATGACCTAACTTAATTAATTCAGACATCATTTTCATTAAAGTTTTTCCAATTGAGCTAGTAACAAGGATTAGAGGGATTCCACCAAACTAATCTCTTGTTTTTTTTATTAATCTTTAAAAATCGTTTTATTATTGCTTTCTTTTAATTTCTTTGTTATTTTAAGTTTTCCTCAACGACAACATTTTTATTCGACTAAACATTAGAGACATGAGTAGTACTTGAACCTTTGTCCGTCCCTGAGAGATTCGACACTCGGGATGAACTCACTTCTCCATTGTTAGGTCCACTTGTCTGGCATTGTACTATTTAGACTTCCCCGTTTTATTTCTACTCATAAATAACATATGAGGAACAAGCCTCACAAACCTAACATTAGAGGCTAAGCTCTTTCCCAAATTAATAGATAAAACCTTGAGTGAACTAAGACCTCAAAACTACTACCACACAATCTTGAAGACCTAAAATCAATTGATTCAAAGAAAGGAAACTTTATGAATCAACCAATGAAAAGAATTTGCATGATCAATTGATTCCATAGACACTTCAATCTAAGCTCAATTGTTCACAATGCCAAGGACATTAACCCTAAGAAAGCTAGACTAAGAATAAGAACATACCAAGAGACTCCTTGGAGAACTCTCTTATATTTTCAGCAATTTATCATTCAAGATTAGGTACAAGTTGTTTATAATAGTGTACTTATATGTCAAGCCTTAACCCTAGCTAAATAAGTGTTTAATGGCTTGAATTACCACAAACCCATTGATTAGAAGTTGGAAAATCCACTTGAATTACAAATTCCTGCACAAAAAGGTGGTTAAGGTAAATCCTTCCTGAGACCTACTGGTGATGGTAAGGTAGAACCCACTGTCAATGGTAGGTACCAATGTCCAAGAAAAATCCAAACAGAATTCTACCGGCGACGGTAGGGGTGGTCCTATCGTCAGTGGGTGCATTCTTACCAACACTTAGCCAAATTCCATCTCAAGTTGTGCCCTTGATTGCTCCTTGACAGTTGAACACACTGTAAACAACTCGGGATGCTCTTCTTGATCTTTAAACTCTCCAACTTTGCTCTTCAAGGCGTCCTCCATGTAAACAATCATGCCGCCGTCTTCTTGCAGCTTGAATTTCTTCTTTTCAGCTCTTGTGATTGGTCCAAGCTTCGAATCCAAAGGTGATTGACTTGTCCGGTTCATATCATCTACCTCGCCTTTGAAAACATTCGTCATTGAATCTTAACTTACATCAAAAGGAGATAAATCAGAACATTAAAAGTAGCGCTAACATTACAGTCACCCAGAATGATCAATTATATAGGCATTAACATTAAGGCACTCAAGAACTTGAAATGGTCCATTGCCACGGGAATCAAGCTTGCCCTTGCATTGAGAAGGAAAATGTTCCTTCCGAAGATGAACCCAGATCCAATCATCGGGTTCAAATATAACACATTTCCTTCCAATATTCTGTTTAGCCACCAACTTCTTGTTGTTAGACACCGTAGCTTCACGCACTTTAGCATGAATGGACTTGAAAAGCTCCGTGTTTCATTTGCCATCTAAGCGCACAACATGTTCTATAGGTACAGGAACCAAATCTAATGGAATCAATGGATTAAAACCATAAACAATCTGAAAAAAGGAGAAAAGGAAGTAGTAGAATGTTTTGCCCTATTGTAAGCAAACTGAATGTGAGGAATAACTTCTTCCTATTGGCACAAATTCTTCTTAAGGATGGCCATAAGAAGTTGCCCAAGAGTTCTATTGACCACCTCCGTTTGGCCAACAATTTGCGGTTGGCAAGCTATAGAATAACAACAAATTGGTACCAAGTTTTCTCCACAAAGCACACCAAAAATGACTAAGAAATTTAATGTCGCGGTCCAAAATAATGGTTCTTGGAATTCTATGGAACCAAACCACCCAAGTAAAGAATAAGTTTGCTACATTTCTAGCATCATCGATTTTCTTGCAAGGTATAAAATGAGTTGTTTTAGAAAACCTATCTACCACCACAAAGATAGAATCCATTCCCTTAGGAGATTTAGGCAAATCAAGAATAAAATCCATAGAGATGTCAACCCAAGGAACTTTAGGCACTTATAAAAGAATATAAAGAGTACGAGTCAAGGAAGTAGATTTAGCCCTTTTACAACCCAACCAATTGCCTATAAAATTTTCAACATCTTTTCTCCTGTGAGGCCAATAGAAATGATGTCATAAGTTTTAGCAATACCAAAATGTCCCATTAAACCACCACAATGAACCTCTTTAACCAACAATAATCTAGTAGAACAAGATGGAATGCACAATTTATCATCATAATAAAGAAAACCATCATGAATGATATACTTATCACTAGGCATAAGCGAACAAGTCTCATAGATATCCTTAAAATCATGACCACTAACATACATTTCTTTAAGCATTTCAAAACCAAGAATTTGAGCTTGCAAAGTAGAGATAAGAGTGTACCTTCTTCACAATGCATCCGGCAAGTCACTTTTTCCAAACAAAACTCACATTTTCCAAGGTTAGCTATAACTTCTCACTTCTTAAAACTAACAAAACTTGTTAAAGATGATGTAAATGATCTTTATAAGTTTTGCTATAAATCAAAATATCTTCAAAATAGGCAACAACAAATTTATCAATAAAATTCCTTAACACATGATGCATAAGTCTCATTGATGTACTAGGAGCATTAGTTAAACCAAAAGGTATGACTAGCCACTCGTAAGGACCAAAATTAGCTTTGAAAGCCATTTTCCACTCATCCCCTTCCCTCATTTTAATTTGATGGTCGCCTGATTTCAAATCGATTTTTGAAAATATTTGAGTACCATGCAACTCATCAAGCTAATCTAGGAATAGGATGCCTATACTTGGTAGTTATATTATTAATGGCTCTACAATCAATACACATATGCCATTGTACCATCTTTCTTTAGAACTAATAAAACAGGAGCGACACAAGGGCTTAAGCTTTCTCTTACATATCCTTTGGAGAGAAATTCCTCAACTTGTCTCCTTAGCTCCTCAGTCTCTTTAGGAGGACTTCTATAAGCCGGTCTATTTGGCAACACTACTCCGGGTACCAAATCAATTTGATGTTCAATCCCTCTCAAGGGAGGGAGTCCACAGGGCATCTCTTCAAGAAATACATCTTTAAACTCTTCAATAACCTTTACTATAGCATTAGAGAAAGAAGACAAATGATCAATAGTAGAAACAAACGTTCTCTTGCAATAGAGAAGTAACACCAACTCTTCTTTTTCCAGTGACTTCTATGATCTCACTCTCTTTGCAAGAAGCATCTTTTCTCTCCCTTGCAACTATCACTCTTCTTCTTGTTTTTCTTCACTTTTTCCTTTCTAGATTTTTTCTCACTCAATTGTTTTTCCCTCTTCAATACTCTTTCTTTTTCTCACTCTCTAGTCTCTCTTTTTCTCTCATTTTCTTTTGCTACAAAGACTTGACTAGGAGTAAAGGGATTCAACATGAACTTTTCCCCATCCTTTTCGAAAGTATAGGTATTCTTCACACCATCATGAATAGCCCTTCTATCATATTGCCAAGGACGTCCCAACAACAAATGCATGCTTGCATATGCCACATCACAAAGAATTTCATCATTATTGGACCCCTTAGTAATAGACACTAGCACTTATTTTTTCACTTTCACTTCTCCACTATTATTCAACAAATGAAACTTATATGGCTTATGATGCTTAATAAGAGGCAAATTCAAATTCAAACTTATATGGATAATAGATTAGAACAACTTTTAAGTAAAAAAGAGTGATGATATCTGCAAGACCAATGATGCTAATTTGCTTTGATTTGTTTGGCCAAGTGACACCTACAAGCTTAGGAGGTAAAACTTACTGTTTTGTGACATTGATTCATTTCTCACAGTTTATTTAGACTTTGCTTCTTAGGTAAAAAGATGAGCTCATTTAATGTGCCTAAGCAATCATGGAAGAGGTTGAAAAAGAGCCCAAAGAAAAGTTATATGAGAAAGAGAAACATAATGAGGAAAATGAGTGAGTTTCATGACGAGGAGAAAAATCAAGAGGGTGAGAAAAACACTGAACCGAGAAAGACAAAATTGAGGGTTCTGAGGTTAATGAAAATGCCAGAGCTAATGCAGCTCAAAAGCTATTGTTGCAGCTTAAAGAAATGGCAAGTTTGAGATTCCAATTTCCCGTAAGTAGGCAAGTGGCAGATGCGCACAAAATCTACAACTTCATTGGGAATATGGAAAAGGCCTTTATGAAATGTATGAAGCTTTCGATACAGCATGCCATATCTTGAACTGAGTATTCATGAAGCTAGTATGTTTCGTGAAGCGAATTCCTTTAGCACTCTGCTAATAATTTGGATAAGTTTACTACATGAGTGCAAGAACCAAGAACAATCGGATAAAGATAAAAAGCAGAATGATGAAGTTGATCAAAGGAATCCCTAAGAAGCTAATTTAAATGATCAAGCTGAGCTGAAAAGTCAAGCTAATTTGTTTGAGTTACCAAAGGAGAGCTGTCTAAAATTCCCTTGAAATTTGTAGTTGAAGAAAATCTTCCTTGAAAAGAGCAATTTGAAAATCACATTCTTGATCAATGCTTGGTTAACAACACTTTTTGTGAAGCTAAAAAAGAATATTTTGCAAAAGCTAAATCAACAAAACACTTTGTTAAAACCTCTTTTTAAAAGACCATTCTTCAAATTATAAGGTCTGATATGATTTTTGTTGTGCAAGTATCAAGATCCTTCAATTAAGCTTCCCAAGGATCTTTGTCTTCAATAGAACTTGAAAATTCACCATCCTCAAGTAACCCCTAGCCAATCTAAGGACTTGTTGAATCCATGTTGAATAATCTTTCCTCCATAAGCCAATTCCACAATGGGATTGTTTACCCATTACCTAATTAGACACTTATGAAAAAAACCTAGTTCATTAACAAATTACAAGGATGTAAATATCAAAGAATAAGGATCATGATCAATTGTAGAAACCCTTAGATCATCCCAATCCAAGTGATTCAATTAAAATCAACCTAAAGGAGATCAAACCTAGGATAGAAATTAGGAAAAAGCTTGCAAACCCAGGATAGAAATTAGGAAAAAGCTTGAAAAACCTGAGAACCCTAAGAACAAACTCACAATTTCATATATCATTCACCTTCAGCTTGATTACAAAAGGAGGCATAATAGGATATTTATAGAGAAATCCTAACTCATCTTCCTAAGCCTAATGAATGTTAAAAAGACATAGTGATACTTTTAATGTAGTTAATCACAAACTTTGAAATAAAGAAACCAAAATTAGCTAAAATTGACGAAACATTGAAAATCATCCCTATTAACTCGAGGCATACCGGGGACGGTAGGGTGGGAACCTACCGTCACCAGTAGGCTATGTTCTTCATTGCTTCTTTTGTTGTTTATGATGTCCTCGGGAGCTTCTAGTTTGTTTTTGTTGAGCTTCTTATGACCTTAATGTGTCTTGGAAGTCTTTTAAACTCTCCCAAGCCTTCCAATTAAATCAAAAATTCCTTAATTGAAGCTTTAACCATGCTTTCACCAATTCTCTAGTTGCTCCTGTGCAAATTGTTGAACAATCCTTTGTCGATTCAAATCATACCCCCTCTCTTAAAAAGATTCATTCTCGAATCTTTTTCCTCAAATATGTACAAAAGTGGACAACATTAGAAAGGACTAAATAATATAAGCATTGCTAGCAATTAAATCTAATGACCATCTAAACAAAAAAACAAGCAAGGATGCTAGAACTTCTTTGAAGGGTCTATGATAAGCAAAGGTTGTGTATGCAATGAAGTTCAAAGCAAGGCATTTCCGAAAAGGACTGTTCAATGACCATCCAAATTTTACAAGAATTCCTCAAATAGAAACACAATTGAGAGTAAAGAAATCTTGTAAATCAAAGAAAATGTTAACTTTAACATCTTTACAAGGAAAATGATAAAAGAAACTTTTGTCCTTTTCAAACCCAAGGGATAATTCAAGAAGTTGAAAAGTTTGAAATTTTCTTCCTTAAAAGGATGATGAAATGGAAAATAGATTTTCCAAATAAAATCAAAAGAGTTTGAAAGCAAATAATAGACTTTAAATTCTACAAACTCTTCAACTTCACAATCAAGATGAAAGAACATATAAACAAAGTTTCTAAAATCCCAAGATCTGTCAAAATTCTCTCCAAAATTCCATTTCTTCAAAGACTCTTTAAAAGGAAGATCATAGAATAAGAAACTTTTGAAACCTCGAAGTTGATAGAAATTATTTCTATAGTTTGAGAACATTATTCTTTGAAAGGATAGTGGTAATGAAATACACTTTACAAAGATAACCAAAAGCATTTATAATTGAAGAATAGTATTGATATTTTTCAAATTCCACCACTTCAAAATTAAGGTGAGGACTGGTGGCCACAAAGTTTTCAAAATTCCAAGAATTTCTACCATCCTCTTTGAAAACCACTTTATCAAAGACTCTTTAGTAAGTAGATGATAAAACATTGTATCTTCAAATTTATGTTTCAAAATTAATGCATAATAGTCCTTTTGAAGACTAGAAAATGACATGAACAACTACAAAAACCACTCCTTGAAAGGTATGTGGTAATAAAGATGCTCAACAACAAAATATTGGCAAGTTTGTTCAAAAGCTTCTTTTCTCAAAATAGATTTTTCAAATGCCAAAGGGTTATCTTTGAATATTTCAAAATAATCTCCTATTCGGTTTTAAAAATCATTCATTAAGAGAGCCTTGAAATTCAAATGATAAAATTGGAAACCAAATGTGTTTTCAAATAAAGTGTTAAAGGATTTAATGATATTTGAAAGCTTTTGTTCATGGCAAAGAAATTCCACTTGGTTGCCCAAAAAGGCCAAAGGTTGGTTTAAAGAATGATCTCTATTTAAGTTCTTCATGGAAATCTCGAAAAAGATAAAATATAATCACAATTTCCAACAAAATTTTCTTTCAATTTATCAAAAACAATATCAAATGAAGCACAATCAAATCCAAAGATAACAAATTTAGAGTGGAAGAAAGAAGAATCATCATGGACCAACTCACAATCAAAATAAAATGGTGCACCACTATCATCACTAATCACAAGTTGATTTTTCAAGGAATCATGAGAAGAGACACATTTAGAAGCAGAAGGTAT
The DNA here is from genome assembly GCA_028651295.1 of Catharanthus roseus. Classification (NCBI taxonomy): domain Eukaryota; kingdom Viridiplantae; phylum Streptophyta; class Magnoliopsida; order Gentianales; family Apocynaceae; genus Catharanthus; species Catharanthus roseus. The sequence goes on along the minus strand of JAPQWS010000159.1, from coordinate 35,131,372 downwards.
AACTAGAAAGAGACCACCACCAAAAGATATAGCACAATCATATCCTATTATGCTCACATGAGAAATGTAAGATGCCAAAAACAACTTTAAATCCTCGTAGGCAACTTCATGAGATAAAAGAGAAGGGTTAAGAAAAGGGCTAAGTGATGAATCTTCATGGCATAGTGACAGCTCTTTTCCAATGATTTCTCTTTGTTCTTCAAACACCATGGTATAGTTCCTTCCTGTTAGAATATGCCCTAGACCAATTGACTTACATTTATTATTTATGAGGCATGTAATTAGAATTGTATTTTATGCTCTTGGTCATCAAGTATGTGACTTGATAGTAAAACCCTTCTTGCTAATAAAATACTATTCTTGTTTGTCCCTAGTTTTATCACAACTTGTATTAAACTAGTATGAAGTTGATTGATGATCAAGTTTTACTGATCATGAATATGATATATAAAATCAATTCATAAATACATATTGAGAATATTGTATTGGGCGTGACCCAAAGTGAAGAAGAAATATTGCATGGGTTTAAGTCATAAATATTTCTTCTTAGTTTTATGTTTGGTGTCCTTTGACCTAATGTTTCTAATGATTCTTGCATGGAGAGAAAATATGTTTTGACGTAGTCAAACATCAGTTTTAATTAGGTGTTTATTATGACTATTGGTTGGGCTATTTTCTTGTCATGGCTTGAATATTAGAGATAGTAAAAGGGATTTGTCCCTCTCTTACTAGAGAGAGATATCCATGGGCCCCTTGATAAGGAAGCCTGGGAATATGCATGGCAATGCTCAAATAAGTATTAATAAGGTGTTATTAATATTATTTATCGGAACAGTCTACCTGTTGATCAAGTAAATGGTTAATTAAGTTTTATAAGGATGACTCGGTCCATGCCTTATACTTAATTAGGATATCGTGTGACAAAAGGACTAAATATTAAAAACTGATGTTAGGTAATCATTTCTTTTACTTAACTTGAGTAAGCATAATGTCTTGCTAGAGGCCGCTTATGTTTTGTGAATAAATGTCATTTTTCATTCACTGCCAACATTAAGTGAACCTACAAGGTCACACACATTGACGATCTTGTGAGCACGATGTCCACAATCAATGAATCTAAAACATGTCCAGATTCATTGAACATATACAGAAAGGGGAATCAGATTCCATATTGTATTTATTTGGTAAGTTAAGAAGTAACTAATTTTATTTATCAGATAAATGAAATTAATTACTTAATAATATTCATCCAACCGTTGGATGATTATAGGAATAGACGGACGAGATTAAACTGTCATTAGATGACAATTAGGGTTCTGATATTGACAGCTATAAAAGGTTATGTTAACCTTTTCTCGATAGCCGTCTTCATCAGATTAAAAACAGAACCCTTTAACCCTAGAACGGTGATAATAGTATCTAGCCTTTCTCTCTCTAAAATTCCACGTATTACCAGATAGTTAGGATACGTTCTAAACAATTTTCAGAACACAAAAGGGGCTAGTATCCTGATCACTTGTAGAGGAGTTCATTGCGTGGATACCAATAGAGGGCGAAGCGTAAACAGCAGTGCCTCCATACCTAACAGCTAAAACATTGAGGTAGTTTCTATCCAATCGGTTTTTTCTAGTATGTACAGATCCTGTTAGTGGATTTTCGTAATTTTATTTTGGTTTTTTTTCGCCTACGAATTCCAACACTTCCAAGCGTTGATGTCCAAGTACAAAAGTGTTCAAGATATATCCTATCAAAATTGAGTGCAAAAGGATACAATTTAGTTTCCTTGAGAAAGTGATCAAAACATAGATAAGATGTAGGAATAAATCAGCTTATTATCTTATCGATTTTGTAGTTTAAGCTCCCTTCATTCTCCTTGTATTGTAACGAAAATTTCTGCACACATGAAGAATCACTAACAAGAGTAGAGTTACTTTGGTTAAAAAGACTCACTACCTCACTCTTGTCAAGTATAACTACTTCTTTTTCTTTTTGCTCTTCTTTAATACTCTCTTATTTTTCAATGAAGCACTCATTCTCTTTTGTTCTCTCACTTTTCTCATAATCAATTTCTTTTTCTTTCTCACAATCATTTTTTTTACGCTTCAAATAAAGTAGACATGGAATCAAAGAAATATAATTCTTCAATTAATCTCTCTTTTTCTTCCACTCTTTCTTTTTCTTTAAACACATTGCACTCTTCTATTCTCTTTTCATTCATGTTATCACAAGAATCCTCATTACATTTCTCCTTCTTAATGTGTGTTTCAACAACCTCTTTAACTTCAAGTTTAGCATGTGGAAGCTCTTTGACCTTTGGAGCTTCTTTAAAAATTGATGGTGTCAAGGGTTCTACCTTCGTAACTCCTTGAGATGGCATGGCAAGTTGTGTATCCTCACATCCTTTAGTTTCTATGAAGCTTTTTTCTTTTTCCTCATGGTCAAGCATTCTTTCTCTTTCTTTCAACTTCTTTTGCTCTTCGCAAACTTGGTGAGGCGCCAAAGAATTAAGAGTGAATCTCTTGCCATCATTGGTGAAGTTGAAAGTCATCTTGTCCTTATTATATATAGCTTTCCTATCATATAGCTAAGGACTTCCAAATAACAAATAATCCGCTTGCATGGGTGCTACATCATATAACACATCATCTTTATAAGATCCCATAGAAATAGGCACCTACACTTGCTTAGTAACTTTGATTTCAATATTATCACTTGACCAATGGCGTATATAAGGACTAGGATGTTCAAAAAGAGGCAAATTCAACTTTTGAATAAGAAAGTAATAGCCAAATTAATCCAACTAGCATCATCAATAACAAGATTAGCAAGTCTATCTTGCATTTTACATTTGGTATGGACAACATGCTCATATTGATTTTCCCTCCTATAGACATTTTCATCAATGAAGCTCTCACAGTAAACTCCTCTACCATAACTCTAATATCCAGATTCATAACAATTATGAGATCCTTTCTAACAACCATAAGGACTATGCTCAACATATTTAGTATTAAACCTTTCATAACCCCTATAATCATCATAAGAAGTATGCCCATAAGATTTAGCATAAGAAGAGAAGTTACCAACTGTATTATGTCTTTTAAAAGTGAAGTTTCCATAACCATCATGTCCTCTAGAAACGAAGTTTCCATATCCATGGTTGCTTCCACCATAAGTATTGACTCCATTGCCCCTACCATGATAGAAATTATGCATATCCCTTGCAAGCTTGGATTGATAATCTTCTTGTTTTCTCATAGCTTCCATCTTTTGCCATGATGAATTAGACCAAGTATACTCCATTTATTTCTTGTTTAGACCTGCACAAAAAGGTTAGAAACAAAACAAAGGGCCTCCCATCACTCAGTTTTTACTCTCTTTAGATGATCACTCATTTCACTCTTGTATGTACTCTTTATGGCTTTTATAATAATGAGCTCACCCTCTTGTCTTTTTTCAAATTCTTAACTCATGGGAATTCTTTAAGCCTTCAAACTTCCTCCACCACAATCACAAAAGATAATCCACCAAAGATAGACTTCAATTAAACACTTAGTTGAGGTAGATAAAGGAATTCAAAGAGAATTTTCAACAAACACTTGAAGTGCAAGAGTTTCACAAAGAATTCAAGAGTAATTAGAGTCAATTAAAGACAATTGATCACCACAAGGACTTAGACACAATAAAGGAAAGAAATTAGAGTTCAAAAACAACTAATCAAAACAAAGCTAAGCTAATCAAAGAAGAAAGAGTACTGAGCAATTTTTTTCCAGAAAACAGGGACAATGACACCATGTGACTAAAACGACAATAACTCCGCAAGTGTAGATCCAAACAGTCAAACTAGTTTAGATATATTCCTTACTCGAAGGGAATGAGTTTAAGAACGAATTTCTATTGAATTGGATCAGTATAACATAAGATTCGATCAATGTAATTTTGCACTTTTTTTGCAATCGAGATCTCAAAACACCTTTTGGTTTTCAATTAAATTTAACAAGAAAATAAACTCCAAATCGAGCCAAATAAGTTTAGATAGAAGAACAACTCGATGAGGATGAACTTAGGCACAAATGTCATTCAAATTGAATCAGTATAACATAAGAAATGATCAAATTAATCCACTACTATTCACACTTTCGGGTTTTTGGGCAGATCGAAACAATTGATCTAATTGACCAATGAAATCTACTCCAAATTAAGTGAAACTTATTTCATATGATTTCCAACTCAAAGGAATTCAAATCCACCCAAACATTTCGCTCAAACAATCGAAATTACTGCTCGAATTCTATACATATTTCTAACATCATTTTATCTCCAAATTTTGCATGATATTCATATATTTTTCTTAGATCAGTGTATACTTTTTTTTTTTTTGAGTTTTTTCTACACAAATTAAACATAAAATTGAACTTTCTTTGAAGGTATCTTTGATACAAAATGATACAATCTTTGTTGTGAAGGGATCAAAATCCTTCAATTAAGCTTTCCAAGGAGCTTTGCCTTCAATAGGACCTGAAAATTCACCATCCTGAAGCAACCCCTAGCCAAAATAAGGATCTCTTGAATACATGTTAAATAATCTTTCTCTCCATAAGCCAATTGAACAATGAGATTATTTACCCATACCTAATTAGATTCTTATGAAGAAGACCTAGTTCATTGACAAATTCTTTATGAATAGGGATTATGATCAATTGTAGAAACCCTTTGATCATCCCAAAGTGATTAATGAAAATAAACCTAAGGGTGATCAAACCCTAGATGGAATTTAGGAAAAAATCTTGAAAAATCTAAGAACCCTAAGAACAAACTCACAATTCCATATATTATTCAACTTCAAATTGATTACAAAAGGAGGCATAATAGGATATTTATAGAGAAATCCTAACCCCTCTTCCTAAACTAAATAAATGTTAAAAAGGCCTAATTATCCTTTTAATATAGTTAGTTACAAACTTGGAAATAAAGAAACCAAAAATTAACTAATCATTGAAAATCCTACCTATTAACCCGAGGCCTACCGGGGATGGTTGGGTAGGAACCTACTGTTCTTCATTTCTTCATTACCTCTTTCATCATTTATGATAGTTGGGAGCTTTTACTTTGTTTTCATTGAGCTTCTTATGAATTTAATGTGTCTTGGAAATCTTGTAAACTCTTCTAAGGCTTACAATTAAATCCAGAATCCATTAATTGAAGCTTTAATATAGTTGCTCCTATGCAAATTGTTGAACAATCCTTTGTTGATTAATATCAAGGTCAACAAGGTGTGTCAAAAGTATTTAAAAAATGATGATTCCATTGAAAAAAATACTTTTCAAAAGGACCAAAAGTTGGAAAGAAATATATTTGGATTTCAAAAACCTCTCAAGCTAAATCAAAGTTCAAAGCTAATGTGAAAGGACCCAATTTAATTTGGGCACCCAAAATCAAATAATTCCATTTGTAGGTATGTCTAATAAGCAAACTGATGAAAGAAGAATGGTATGTTGATAGTACTTTCTCAAGACACCTGACAACATCAAGATGTTTTCTGAGCTAAAGGGAAAGTATTATGGAAGTGTTCGCCTTGGTAATAGTAGCAAAGGAAGAATCATTGGAAAAGGAATGGTTAGGACAAATCCCAAGATTGAGGATGTGTCACTGGTAGATGGACTTAAATTTAATATGTTAAGTGTATGTCAGCTATGTAACAAAAGAATGAAGTAACATTCGAGAAAAGTCTCTATGAGGTTGTGAAGCTAATTAACAATAGTCTAGTTCTCAAACCTAAAAAAGGAGAAAACACTTATTCGTTCAATCTGGAAAAGATTCAAAAGGACAAGAATGTATGTGTGGCTTCAATTACTGATGAAAGTGTTCTTTGGCATATAAGACTAGGACATACTAGCATGACACGAATCTCGAAGTTGTCCAAGAAAGAGCTTGTAAGGGAATTGCGATAATGTGTGTGAAGCATGCCAAGCTAGGAAGCAGACTCAAACATCCTTCAAATCTAAAAATGTCATTTCCACAGGAAAGCCTCTTGACCTATCTTCACATGAACTTGTTCAGATCGGTTTCACCCCTAGCCTTAGTGAAACAAAGATGAGGCATTTAAGAAGCTTTCCACGTTGTGCAAAAAGATCTAAAGGCCAAATGTAGATCTGAAGGCAAAATATTGAATCCTTCAAAGTATTTGGAAGAAAGTACTTTATTTTAATATAAAGGATTGTATGGGAATTGATGAGAAAACTGTTGAAGGAATCTTCCTTGGATGTTTAGAAACTAGCCAGGCCTACAGTATGTTCAATAAGAAAAGCTTAAAAATAGAGGAGCAATCAATGTAACATTCTTTGAGGTAAGTGGAAAAATCATAAATGATGAGCGTAATGAAGTTATCTCAACTGTGCAGGAATTAGAAGCTAATGAGTTTCGGAAGCTAACCCTCAAGGTAAAGCTAATTCAGAAGCTGAGCCTAATGATGAATCCAAAGTTAAAAAAAAGGAGAAGCTAATGAGAATGAACTTCCTAAGAAATGGAGATTTCATCGAAATCATCCTAGAGAAGATCTTCTAACAAATCTTTCAGAAAATATGGTCACAAGGAGTGGACTTAGAAAGTTGAGGGGAATATAGCATTCATTTTCCAAATTGAGCCAAAGAAATTTGAGGAAGTCCATCATGATGAAAATTGTATGATGGTTATACAAGAGGAACTAAATCAATTTGAGAGAAGCAATGCTAAGTTGGCAGCTCAAGGGTACAATCAAGAGGAACGTATTGACTCAAATGAAACTTTTCCTCCCATTGCTAGATTAGAAGCTTATTGGCATGTTTCAAAAAGTTTCTTCTTCGTCAAATAGATGTCAAAAGTGCCTTTTTGAATGATTTTATAAAAGAAGAAGTCTATGTTGAGCAACCTCCCAATTTTGAATATTTTGAGAAACCAAACCATATTTTCAAGCTAGTCAAAGATCTTTATGGTCTTAAACAAGCACATGTGCTTGGTATGAAAGACTTAGAAATTTTCTGTTGAAAAATAGTTTTGTGCAAGAAATGGTTGTCAAAACTCTCTTTACCAAATCTCATGAGCTTGACATTCTCATTGTTCAAGTGATATTGATGACATCATTTTCTGAGCTACTAATGAGTTTATGTGCAAGGAGTTTGGTAAGCTAATGCAAGGAGAGTTTGAAATTAGCATGCATATGATGGGGACAAGGAAGACTGGAGAATATGCATGGCCATGCTCAAATAAGTATTAATAAAGTGTTACAAATATTATTTGTTGGAACAGTCTGCCTGGTGATCAAGTAAATGGTCAATTAAGTTTTATAAGGATGGCTCGGTCTTATACTTAATTAGGATATCGTGTGACAAAAGGACTAAATATTAAATCTGATGCTAGGTTATTATTGCTTTATAGATCTTCCAAAGAACAAGTCCTTTTTCGAATAAGCCAATTCATTTGGGACATAACGCAGGGTCTTCCAAAAGTGGAACAGGTGTTAGAAGTGCGCTCGATCCAAAAATGAGGATACATTCTGGGAAAATCAAACTTCCAACCAAATGGAGTGATAATTCTTATTTCCAACCAAACTTGGGTGAGCATAATGTCTTGCTAGAGGCCGCTTATGTTTTGTGAATAAATCTCTAGGACATTTTTCATTCACTACCAACGTTAAGTGAACCTACAGGGTCACACACATAGACGATCTTGTGAGCATAATGTCCATATTCAATGAATCTAGATTGTGTCCATATTCGTTGAACTTATACAAAAGGGGAATCAGATTCCACGTTGTATTTTATGGTAAGTTAATAAGTAACTAATTTTATTTATCGAATAAATGAAATTAATTACTTAATATTACTCATCCAACCGTTGGATGATTATAGGAATAGACAGACGAGATTAACCTGTCATTAGATGACAATTAGGGTTTTGATATTGACAGCTATAACAGATTATGTTAACCTTTTCTCTGTGGCCGTCTTTATCTGATTAAAAAAAATAAAACCCTAAACCCTGGAACGGCGATATAGTATCTACCTCCCTCTCTCCGAAATTCGACCTATTACCAGATAGTTAGGATTAGTTCTGAACAGTTTTCAGAACACAAAAGGGGCTAGTATCCCGATCGCTTGCAGAGGAGTTCGTCGCGTGGATACCAGTAGAGGGCGAAGCGTAAACAGCAGCCTTTACACTGAACAATTAAAACATTGAGGTAATTTCTATCCAATCGGTTTTTCTAGTATGTGCAGATCCTGTTAGTGAATTTTCGTAGTTTTATTTTATTTGTTTTTGCCTACGGATTCTAACAGAGCTAATATTCTTTCTAGAGCTACAAATCAGGCTACGCAAAGCTGGTATTTAAATTTGTCAAGCTAAGAACATTAAAGAGCTACTACAGAAATATCAAATGGGTAAACATGAACATAGTACAACTCCAATGAGCACAAGTGTGCAGCTAGACAAGGATGAAATAGGTGTAAATGTAGATAAAAAATTCTATTGAGATTTCAAAATTATCTTACAAGTACTATGGAGCTAATTCTTTTGTATCAAAGAGATATATGTTTCAAGCTAATGGGCTGTAGTGATGCTGATTTTGCTATCAATAAACGGGATAGAAAAAGTACCTCAGGAACTTGTTAGTTTCTTGGAAATGCTTTAGTTTCATGGCATAGCAAAAAGCAATTGTCCGTTAGCTTGTGAACCATCACAGCTGAGTAATTTCAGCTAGAAGTTGTGTAGCTCAAATTTTATGGCTCAAACATCGGCTTAAAGACTTTGAAATCCCTTGTGATAAGACCCCAGTCTACTGTGACAACATAAGTACAATCAATCTTATGAAGAATCCCATCCAACATTTAAGAACAAAGTGTATTTAGGTAAGACATCATTTCTTAAGAGAATCGGTTAATGATGGATCTGTTAAGCTAATTTGTGTTCCTACTGAAAACCAGCTTGCAGACATTTATACTAAGCCTCTTTGTGAGGATAGATTTTGTAGGATCCCTTTCACGAAGCTAAATCCCTCTCGGTGCTAACTTTGCTTCTTATTTGTGGAAGTTTTTGAACTTTAACTTTAGCAAAAGAAATATATTTCAAAAGCAAAGCACATTAATCTTCATTGGACCTAAGTTTTGCTTTTCAAATATTACATCTTCAGTTACTTTTTGATGCCTGCTTGACACTATGCGTGAAAAAGAAAAAGAGTTTTCTGCTTCATGGTTACCAAGTAATTAAGATTGATAAATAAGGAAAGAAAGTGATAAGTTATATCAAGATTCCTTTTTGTAACTTATCAACCTTCTCTCTTCTCTAATCTAGAAAAAAATAATTTCTTATCATATATCTCTAATCCCTAGATTCTCTTTCCTTGAAACCACAAATTACCCATCGTTAAAAACTTCTTTTCAGTTCATCTTCTTCACATTCTTTCATTTCTACTCTCTCTCACTCTCTCTGTGTCTTTCTTCACATGCATACTCTCTCTTTCTCTCTCTCTCTCTCTCTCTCTCTCTCTCTCTCTCTCTCTCTCTCTCTCTCCATCTCTATTCTTCATCTTCTTCGATAAACAAAGAAAGGTATTTTTGAATCCCAAAGCGATGAGGATTTTGAAAAAAGAGAAGAGAAGTTTGAGAAAGGATATGAAGTAGAGAGCTCTGGACAAGTTAGCTTTGAGAAGTCTTGAAGTGAATCTGACTCTAGCCCAACTGATGATGATACGATGGAATAGCCTAGCAAAACTTGAGGAAAGTTTGTCATTGATGAGGCTAAGGCAGTCGCTCAAGTGGTAGAGGCTAAAAAGCTAAGTTCAAACCTAAAGCATATTAAATTGGTTCCAAAAAAAAAAGGCAAAGCTAAAAGGATCTTCAAAAAGAGAGAGTTAGAACTTAAATTGAGAGACTTTGAGAATAGTCAGTTAAGAAAAGATGTTGAGGAGGAAAACATTCAAAATGATGAAATCAACAAAGTTAAAGAGAGCCCAATAAAGGAAACACCACAAGAGGAGACACTAATTCCTCCTTCTAAAGGAAAAATCAAACATGTGGTGGCTAAGTGTGCTAGACCTCAAAGGAGAAAACTAAGAGTAAGAAAAAAGCTGGTAGAATATGTGGAGATGCCTAGTGGAAGTTGTTGAGAGTACAAAAAGTGAGTTTCAGAAAGTAAGTGCTGAAAGTGCTAAGTTTGAGGGGCATGATGGATTTGATCTATGTCGGATGATGATCATATGAGAAAAATGAACAAGGAAAGCACGAAAATGAGGCAAAGAAAGGAAAAGCAAACAATGAGGAAAAAGAAAGAAATTAAAAAAAAAAAGGGAAAGTGATGAAAATCTGGAAGTGGAATTAGCTCTAGAAGCCAACAGATATTGGAGCTAATAAGGAGACAAGTAAAGTGGAGCACAAAGAAAATTTGGTTGAAGAAGAAAAGGAGGCCAACATTCAGGGGTAGGATGTTGACCAATCTAAGAAAGTCTAGAAAACTCAAATAGTTAGCTTTGAAAAAGAAGAAAATACGCCAAAAAAAATAAGGGCAAAGTCCATGAAGCTATCATGGAATCTAAGGCTAAGGAGGACTTTAAAGCTAACAAGATTCAAAGGGTCTGGTTTGAGCTTGAAGAGATGGCTAGCTTCTGATTTCAGAGCATTATGGCTAAGCTAGTGACTCTGTGAAGCTTATAATAACTATCGTTTTTAGAAGCTAACAGCTTATTGCCAAGCTTACTCGGTCCGAAGCTAACCTGTTGTGAAGCTAACTCAATCACCAGAAACCCAGTGGCGGGAAATCGTCCAGTGCATAGATATTCTTGCCATGCATCAGGATTCTCTGCAGAAAGTGACTGTTGCGGCTGAGTCAAGTAAAGTAGTCTTTCCCTAATGCTTTTCACCAGTTAAATAATAAAAGGGAACACACTTTCTCTCATACCAAAAGTATAAAAGTTGACGTATCTTCTTTATCTAACATTTTGAATTTACTTGGATAAAAATCTATGTAACATTTTTTTTCTTCTGTATGCCCTAAATGCCTCTTGGCTTATCTATATGAAGAGAAGAAGAAAAAGGTGTTCTACCATGCATTTAATAAATCAACTGACAAAAATGAGGAGACACTTTACTTTGTACAAAATGCACCTAAGTCGACTACTTCTTTTATCTATATTTGAATTTGGGATACAATGCTTTTAATTTTTCTTTTTCTTTCTCAGCTCAGTAATGACTTTGGCCCATTCAAACGAAAGGAAGAAGAAGTGGCTAGAAATTGAGGGCCAAATCTCTTATTGATGGGAAGTATAAAAGCAAGACACTCACACATTCATTTCTCAACAAGAGAAAAAGAAAGAGAAGGAAACATTACAAGAACACTCCATCGGATATGAGGTTGTGGTCTTAAATGCATGCAAGTCTATGCTCAATTAATCCATGGAGACTTAAAGCTTTGTTGAAGAATCTATGTAAAAGATTAGTTGAGTGTCATTTCAAAAGAAACACTTTTCTTGTTCATGTTTATGAGTACTCAAAGAAAACATGTAGTGAACTTGCTCACGGAGAGTTAAGTTCATAATTCCTAGATCTATTGAAAACTAGTGGAGATAGTTTGCTAGGTCTATTAAAAACTAGTGGAGAAATTTCCTGATCTTTGCAAAATAAGCCTTGTATAAGGATAGTTATCTATTGAAAACTAGTTTGTAGGGATTCTTCCCTCTACCAAAGAAAGAGGTTCCTTTAGTGAATGTCCCTAGAGACAGATTCTTTAGGAATAGTGGATATAAGTGAAAGAACCTAAGAGGAGGGTGAATTAGGTTCGATGACAAACTTTAAAAACTTACTGATTAAAACTCTTGTTTTACTTTAGTAAAACATTTCTTTTATAAACACATATAAATAACGAGAAAAATAAAAGAAACTTAAATAATAGAAACAATAGCAAAATAAATAGGAAAAAAAGGGAGAAGAATACAACAATTTATAGTGGTCCAACCGTACCAAAGCTCTACATCTGCTACCTTGAGTCACACCCAATGATTTTACCAATCTCATACTAACTCTCGTTCTCACAAAGATGGTACAGAACACCAGCTCTTACAACAATGAATCACTCCAAATAGGTTTTACACCTCAACCACTATTTTCTTATACAAACTACAAGGATCACCCGTACACTCGAGTTTTAGAACTCCTAACCTCGCACACATTGATATGACAGAATAGCAGATAAAGGAATCACACTATATATGATGGATTACAACAAATGAAGTACCAATATCTCTTATCTCTCTTTTACTCAACAACATCAATAAAGCCCATAAAAATTAATGATGTTTACTCTTGAAAGCTTAGGAAATGGTAAAACACAAAATCTAAGCTAGTACTTTGTTCCAAGGAGGTTTGGTTTTCATAGGGAAGCTTCTAACGTTCATAAAATAGCTAGAAACGGCTAGTTTTAACTTGGTCTCTTAAAGTTTGGGCGTTTAGAACTCCAAGGGATCGTTCGAACTTGTCATCCCGATATCCAAACCAACCTATAAATCTCTACTTCGGACGTTTGAAGTTTCATGGTGTTATCCAAAGTTGCCATCCGAACCTTCAAACTTTTGGCCCAGAAATCTCAACTTCGTACGTCCAAACTTTAGTTTCAGACTTCTGAACTTACACTTAAAAACCATTTTTAAAGTCTAAATACAACCAACTCAAGGTTTCTTTAGTACTCATTCATAGATTTTCTAAATTTAAGATTAACACAACTAACGTTCAATTCAGATCATCTAATCGTGTAACATTCATACAAAGAATTAGCCATCCAATCTAAAATTCTTAAAACATTTTAACTCATATCAAAACCTTCTTACAAAAACAATTTTGACTTTAAAACTAATTGTAGGTTTTGAAAAGAATTAAAATGTATATTAAAGTAAAGAGGAGAGAGAGAAAGGGTTTACATAAGATATACCTCTTGACTCAAAAACCCTATTCTATGTCTTCATCACTTCAACCCTTGGCATCTTGAATCCACTTGAATCTTCTTGTCTTGTACTACTTTAGCTCTTGGGATTCTTGCTTTTCCTTTGTAGCTCTTGGTGTGAAGACTTCATCTTCACAATAGTATTATTTCTGTCACGTCAAAGTTAAACATGTAAGTACTCATCAATGTTTGTCATTTAATTAAAAATAAAATTGTCACCCTTAGGGTATACACCCCCTTTTTAATGATGATAAACACTAATGCAATATGAGAAGATAAAATAAATAAACACATAGTAGACTGAGAAACAAAAAGATAAGACAAGTAAGTACGTTTCACATATAAAGGCTCAAAGAGCCTACAACACATCCAACATCTGTCAAAACCTCCTTTCTTTCTCAAATAGTTTATTGAAAAACATATTTAGAAAACCTTTGAAAATTTTAGCACAAAATAGGAGGTTTGGTAAAGATAGAAAAATATTTTTAAAGCTCCCCTTCACAATGTGCATAAATATTTTTAAAAATTTTACAAAATATGTTTGGGAAATTATAAAGGATATAAGACTTGAAAGAACTAAGCAAGTTCAAAAAACATTGAAAAGTAACCTTGAAAAACAAAGTCACAAAAACACAACCATATCCACACAAAATAAAATATATTTAAACAACACGTGTCAATTAAGCACATAAATCAATCAAACACATAAGCATTTGGCACTTAGTCATATAAGCAACCAAAACATATAGTCACTTAAGCACATAAGTCACACAAGCACATAATCAGTTAGAGCAAATAAGCACATAGTCACCTAAGCACACAAGCACATAGTCACTTAGGCACATAGTCACTTAATCATTCATAGTCGCTTAGAGCACGCAAGCACATAAGTCACTTAGAGCACACAAGAACATAGTCACTCAAGCACATAGACGCATATGACATAATAACACATAGTCACTTAATCACATAAGCACTTAGATAACATAACCATATAAACACTTAGATCACAGAACACATAAGCATTTAGATCATATAACCACTTAAACCCATAAGCACTTAATCACATAAGCATTGAGATCACATAAAGCACATATATCACATAATCACATTGCACATTTTTCTTCCCCTTATGACATCATTAAAGCACATGGAGAGGGGGAAAAATACCAAAAACACATCACATAATAACACCAACAAAACAAATAGCAGGACAAAAATATAAACACTTAAAACTACTTAAAGACAGAAAACAAATAACGAACCACACAAGCATTCAACAACTAGAATAGAAATACCTAAAATAAAAAGAGATAGGGATAGAAAAGCTTAGACTATTTTCTTCATGGTCTTCAATCCATGCTTGTTTGCTGTAGTAATCAAACGGAATCGTCTCTTTTATCTTCTTTATTCCTAGAGTAGTTCACTTTTTCTTTGAATGCAAGTCTCGTGAACTTCTTCTTTCTTATGTAAGTGATACTACTAATTGAAAAGATGAACAAGATGGAGTGTGATAATCCTCCATATCCTTTATGGAAACTTTGCCTTGAGTCTTGGTTTAATCATCTTTTCCTTAAGGTAGTTCTTGTGAATTCCTATAAATTTATCATTATCTTTAAGAGAGCTACCATTATTTTCCTCTTTTAAATCTTCTTCACTTTCTTCCTTTTTTAAATCTTCTTCACTTTCTTCCTTTAGGGGATGACAGGAAGAAGTAATATATTGTAGATTTTGAGATTTTTCTTGTCTAACTCTCTAAGTAATGTCTTTCAAACTTTACAAGACTCCCCCTTGCTATGTGCCTTGTGTTCTTTTCGAATTAATTTCAAAGCATGATTCTAGAACTTTCCTAGAAATACTTTGTATCCATTTCTAAATTTTCTTCTCGAATTTGCTTTCATTTTGCTTCATAATCAATCTTTGGAATTTGACTCTCTTTTTTTTTTTTTCCCTTTTTCTTTTTCTCCTTTCTTCTTCTTTGGAACTAATGGTTCTTTGGAAGGAACTTTTGGTTTAACAAATTTTTTCTATTTTGAAGTATCTAGGCTTTTGAAGTGATGGATATGGGAATTTATAAGGAATATGGCTTGAAATTTATGAGGGAAGTGTTTAATCCGGATGAATTTGAAATAAAGTTTTTTTGGGTAGTTCGAGTTTGAGAGAAAATGAGTTTCGGATGAAAGAAATATGAGAAAAGTGAGGGCGGGACTTTTGAAATAACCTTTATTAGCCGTAACTCAACAACTTTGGGCATCCGAACTTGTTTGGATCATCTGAGGTTCTCGTCAGAACCTTCTGTATCCTTTTGGTAGAGTCACTCAGGACCTTGGCTCTGATTGTCCGAACTTAGAGCCATTCGTCTGAATTGAAAATCTTATCTTTCTCTTTTGCTCCGGATGCATACTTCGAACGTCCGGACTTTTGTTTTTTGTCAGAACTTTTGTGGTTTTCCAAAGACATCTATGAACTTAGGACGTCTGAAATCCCCGGCTTTCTACTGCATACTTAATGCATACATTAGTTATGGAAATTTATGATGCCCAACATCTTCTAAGATAATTAAACCTTTCTTCGGCCAAAAGTTTGAAAAAAGAAATAATAATTAAAAAAAGAATACTTACAATACTTTTTGCAACATCAATGTTTTTAGGTTCAAAACTATATAAATAAAGATACCTGATTGTTCTTATTCCTTGAGTATCTATTCTTCATTTATTTAATCTTGCATACGTATGAACCTACAATAGAGAATATGATGTATCTTTTGGTACCCATACTTTCTTGGGTCCTTGAGTATTAGCAATAATCCTCTTTATTCTACAAGTTGTTTTTACACCACGTTCAACCTTCTTCTTGATAAAACATCTTGTGACTTTATGACTATGTTTTCCACAACAAGGACAACACATAATGCATGAAAGAAGATGTAGCTTTAACAAAATGGTTTTGATATTTTCAAGAAGATAGAGCATAGTTGTAAACAAGACCATGTTTTTCCAAAATATGCTTTTGTGCTTCGAGAGGTTTTTCAAAATCATGTGTAAAAGTCTTTATACAGGAATTTAAATCAACTACTTTCTTTTTCAAAACTTCATAATATGCAATAGTGTTTTCAAGAGAAAACATTTTATCACTCAAAACTTTGTTTGGACTCAGAAAGCTCTTTTAAAGAAAAACATCATTTTTAAGTTTGAGAGACTCAATAAAATCAATCATCTTTTTGTTCTAAAAAAAAAAAGGTATAATTTTCTTTTGAAAGACTTTTTAAATTACTTTTCAAATCCTTGTTTTTATTAGACGTCTTCTCTAATTCCTAATACAAAACAAAAAGCAATTCATGAGGATTATCCTCAAAATATCACAAGAAAGACTATTAGAAGGAGGAAAGAGTACCTCATCGTCAATTTCTATGAAATTGGCATTTTCTTGTTCATTGTCTGAATTTGCTTCTTCAATTCCACTTTCTTCATCCCACATGCCAACTAAGCCTTTTACTTTCTTTCTTTTGGTTTCTTTCATTTCTTCTTTGTCTCATTGGCTTCTTTCTCCTTAAGCTTTGGACAGTCGACAATGAAATGATTGGTGCTCTTGCATTCATAGCATTTTAGTTTATAAAGAAAGGATGATTGAGTTCCTTTCTCTGTGAATTTTCTAAAATTTCTCTTTTTGTAGATTCTATTCAAACATCTCATGGTTGTCACCATATCATCTTCATCTTCTTCATATTCACAAGACAAGAATTCATTTTCACTTGAAGGTTCACTTTCTTTAAACGCAATTCTCTTTCTTCTTTTTTTTTTTTTTTTCATCTTCAATTTTTATCAGTCTTTCTAACTACATCTCATGTGTTAGAAGTGATCCAATCAATTCTTCCAATGGAAATCCCTTTAAATCCCTAGATTCTTCAATTTCTAATGCTTTTGGTTGCAAAGATTGTGGTAAGGTATTCAAGATCATATTTTGCTCTCTAAGAGAATACTTCTTACCATAAGCTTTTAATCCATTCATGATGTTCGTAAATCTTGTGAACATATTATTGATACTTTCATAACGTTCCACTTAGAGAAGCTTGTAATATCTAACCAACATTCCCATCTTGGACTCCTTTACTTGATTGGTGCATCCATGAGTGACTTCCAAAAGCTTCCATATCTCATGGGCTATTTCATACACACTGGTACGATTATATTCTATAGCATCCAAAGCGTAGCATAATATATTCATAGCTTGGAAATTCAATGTCATCTTTATGTTTTCATCTCATGAAATTCATCAAGCTTCTTTGGTACTTTTCTGCCATAAGAAGTCTTGGAAGGAATGTGAGGATCTTTTTCAATAATATTCCATAAATCAAACTTAGTAAAACAAATATAAATACGTATAACGTTTTTCCAAAAGGTGTAATTTGAGCCATTAAAAAGAGGAGTCTTTGAGTAGAAGAACCTTTCAAATAAGACAAAGCATTATAGTTTGTGATAAGAGAATCTTTACCTTAAGGTTGTTAAACCCAAACAGAGGACATGCTTAATACCAATTTAAAGAATCTAAGAGGGGGTGAACTAGGTTTAAATGACGAACTTTAAAAACTTTCCAATATAAAACTCTTATTTTACTTTAAGAAAAGCATTTAATAAACGTATCTAAGTAGCAAGAATAATAAAAGAAACTTAAATAATACAAATAATAGCAAAATAACAAGACTAAAGTAAGGGAGAAAAATACAACAGTTTATAGTGGTTCAACAATACCAAAGGTCTACATCCACTACCTTGAGTCACATTCAAGGAATTACCAATCTCACAATAACTCTCTTTCTCAATAGATGGTACGAAACACCAGCTCTTACAATAGTGGATCACCCCAAATGGGTTTTACGTCTCAACCACTCTTTTATTACACAAACTACACGGATCACCTTGTACACTCTAGTTTAGAACTCCTAACCTCACACAAATTGATATGACAAAATAACATATGAAGGAATCACACTATATGTGATGGATTAGAACCAAATGAAGCACCACAATCTCTTATCTCTCTTTTTCTCAACAAACATCAATAAAGCTCATAAAAATGAATGATTTTGACTCTTGAAAGCTTAAGAAATGTTTAGGCATGAAATCTAAGTTAGTACTCTATTCCAAGGAAGTCTAGTTTTTCTAGAAAAGCTTCCAAAGTTCATAAAACGGATAGAAACGACTAGTTTTGACTTGGTCCTGTAAAGTTCAGACATTTGGACCTCTAACGAGTCCTCTAAACTTGTCATCGGGACCTTTAAACTTTAGCCCAGAAAGCTCAACTTCGGACGTGTAAACTTTCATGGTGTCATCCGAAGTTGTCATATGAACACTCAAACTTTTGCCCAAGAAATCTCAGCTTCGGATGTCAGAACTTCAGTTCTGAGCTCCCAAACTTACACTTAAAAACAATTTTTAAAGTCTAAATCAAACAACCAACTCAAAGTGTCATAAGTACTCATTCATAGACTTTTTAAATTAAAGATTAACACCACTAAACCTTCAATTAAGATAATCTAATCATGAAACAATTTAACACAATGAATTAACCATCCAATCTAACTTTCTTAAAACATTTTAAATCATATCAAACCCTTTTTATAAAAACAATTTTGACTCTAAAAACAATGCGTAGGTTTTGAAAATAATTCCCCCTTTTTTAAAAACTTTTTCGCATGAGCTTTATTAATGCATGTTAAAGTAAAGAGGATAGAGAGAAAGGCTTCACGTAGGATATATCTCTAGACTCAAAAACCCTATTCTATTTCTTCATCACTTCAACCCTTGGCATCTTGAATCCACTTGAATCTTCTAGTCTTGTATTGCTTTAGCTCTTGGGATTCTTGCCTTTTTCATTGTAGCTCTTGGTATGGAGACTTCATCTTCCAATAGTATTATTCCTATCACATCAAAATTAAATATGTACGTACTAATCAATGTGTATCATCTAATTAAAACTTAAAATGTCACCCTTAGAGTTAACAATAGGCATGTTGGCCGAACCACTACAATTTCCTGTTGTTATTACTTTCAGCTTTACTTTGATATATCTTTCTTTAGCTTAGCTTCAAAACACCATTTAGCTTTTCTTTTCCTTGTTCCAGTTTAGCTTCTGATTTATATGAATTCCTCTTATTGTGAATCTTCCAAAAAATATGGATGAATTCATAAAGAAAATAAAAAGCATGCTAGTCATTTATCACTAAGACAAACAAGTTTTTATGCATTAGCTTAGCTTTTTTTGCTTTATAAATCTGCTTTAAAAATTGTCAAGTTATGCTTTGAGATTTTCTCAAATTTTATAAAATAGTTTTGTGATCCTTTTCTAAGCTAACCACTTTTCAAAGATAACTACTTCTCAAAGCTAACTAGCAATGAAAGTTTTTAATTGCCATTTTTGTTAAGTATTCTAAGTCATCCCCTTGGAATCCTTTTGGGACCAATATATAGTATTATTTTCTAGCATTTCTTTCGGAGTCTTTAGGGATAAGGTCTTCTATGTCTGAAAGCTCCCAAGTTCTGCCGAACACTTATTTATATAATTATAGCATAATCCCATGTAATTCATCATGATTACTTAGACCTGTAGATCTGAAGATAAAATAGTGTGCTAAAAATTACCCATTAAGTCTCAGTGTGTGTGTGTGTGTGTGTGTGTGTGAAAGTGTAAAAAATGCGTTTCATTTTCTTTAAAAAAAAAGAGATGTAAAGTTTAGTAAAGGAAATATATTTTTTGTTTGCTTACAAAATAGAAGGGAGAACTTCTATCTTTTAAAATATAATAAAACTGAAAATAAATAAACTAGTAGTGCTATTGGTATATTAAAACAAGCACTTTAGGCGAACTAGAACTTTTCCCAATCAATCAACTAGCCTCACACTAGACATGCGTACGATTTCTCAACCTTATCCCCCACATCTAGAAGTGAACTAGCATATTTAGGGTACCTTCCAGCCTAACTCCATGTGCCAACAACTCCAGGATTAAACCTCCTATCCCAAGTGACATGTTAGAGTAAAAACCAGTATTCGCACTATGAGTACATACTATTAGGTGACAGTCAGACCGATACTTTCCCTAACCTACAGCTTTCCACATAGGGTGGGATCCCAAGAACATTCTAGATATCCGATACCAATGGTTGGAGAGGCCCTCGTACGAGTGACCGGCCACGGATAGTGCAATCCGCCATTGGTAAGATAGGGAACCTTTCTTTTCTCTTCTATAAACCAACACATAATATTTCATTTTCAAGAAATATTTAATAAAATCGTTTTGTTTGAAAACTTTGAGAAAAACTATAGATTTGGAAATATATTTTCTTTTTAAAAAATGACTTTCCAATTTAAAATTTTGGAAATGTATTTTCTTTTTCCAAAAATAACTTTCTAATTGAAATACTCGATAAAACTCATTTATCAAATCCAAGTTCTCCAATTTTTTAGGAGACTCACCTTTGTTGGGACTTTCTTCGGATCCGGTACATAAAGCCAATAATAAATATTAATATCTTATAACAAAGTATTCCTATAGAAAGTTCAAGCCTCAATAAATTTCCTAATAACAACTCTCACTTTCTTATGTGTAAAACAATACAACCTTTATTTAAAGTTTTATTTTATTATTTCTATGGAAATTGCTCAAATAATCTTTACAACACAAATTTCGCACATAAAAATGCAACAAGTCAAAAACTTTAGGGGCCAGCTCAAATTTAATTTAAATGTCAGGCTATGCTAGACTGGTATTCAGCTTTTTTAGGGACTTTTCTTCCGATTTCCTTCAAAAGTTAGCCAGTGGTTGGTAATTCTCTCTCTCTCTCTCTCTCTAACAAATAATTTTTTTTTTATTTACATTCCTAATATTATATTTAAGGTAGTCTTTTTTGGCATGTTTTCCAACAAATTACCACTTGGACAAAAGAGATTACTTTATTACAAGATTCTAACTGCTAAAGTAACTACGTGTCACTTGAACACGTTATCTGCTAAAGGTTTTGTGGATGGATCTTCAAGATTCTTCACAGAAGGAATCTATTTCACCACTATCTCCTCATTGTGGATAAACTTCCGAATGAGGTGATACTTCCTCTAAATGCACTTGCTTTTCTTGCGGTTTCAAAGTTCTTTATATTGTCATATCGCTCCTCCATTATCATAATATAATATAAGAAATTATCATAAAGTATTCCACAAAAGTATTAATGCACGAAATCCTAGAAAGTGAACTAGTTCCAATTGAATAATTAAGTGAGTTAATTGTCAATCCCATAAAGATTACAATTAATTAACAAAATTATTAATTATCCTAACTTAGACCTAAATAAATTATGATTAAGGAAAAGTATTCTAAAAATTGAATTAAACTAGAGAAAATTCTTAATAAATTAATCTAAGCAAATTATGAGAGAAATGTTGATTAGAACTTTGATCCAATTTGTTATCCCAATGATTAATTTAAATTTCCCATTTTAATGTGACATATTTTCTTCAATTAGACCTAAATTCATTAACAGTAGAATTCCCTTATTTAGGCTTTACCCAATTCCTTGGTGTAAACTCCCTAATCTTAATTAGTGAATCTGATTAATTAAAATTGCATTATCATCTGTAAAATTTCCTAATTCAATCATCGCAACTTACTTTTGGAAATCGCCCAATAGAAACTGGTTCTATTCCTAGTCACTCCTCTCGGTCCATCACAATTAGCTATGAAATCATGCATAAAATGGTCAAGTCTACTAAGCGTTAAGAATAACATAAAAACAATTAACTGAGTTAGGAATAAGAGAATAAAGAATACAGTAAAATAAAGAAAATAATAAATTAGAACATTGTTAAAAAAAATTCTTCATAAACCCTAATCAACTAAAAGTTTAGCCTAGCATAATAAACTTACAGCCATATAAATCATAAAAAACATTGAAAAATTACCAGAAAAAGAGATTGAAAGATTAGAAAGCAAGTCTCCTTAGAAATCTCTATTTTTTCCTTGTAATTTCCTTGCCAATACTTGGCTGCTGTGCTCAACAAAACAGAGGAAGTACTCTGCTCTTGGAATAGGCTATGCGGCCGTCCAAAGAATGGGAGAAAAATCCCAAAATTGGCCCCTCTTTTCTTTTGCCTTTCATACTTTATATAAGAAACTATAAGTATAATAGGCATATGATTTCTTTCACTAATTCAAAGTGAAATTGGAATAATTGGAACGGAATTCCAATTGTGAATTGGAAATAATTGCTGCCATGTGTTTTCATTATTTTAATCTCAATTGGAAACAAGAATTATAGTTTAACAGAAGCCCGCATGGGTGTAGCTCAGTTGGTTCTGGGAGTGCAGAGTTGGTACCAAGGTCCAAGGTTCGAATGCTGGTAGCGGCAGTGTGAGAATTTTAACCTCTCCAATGTAGGGGGTGGTTCCTTGTGTGCACCAGTGCTTTGCCTCCAGTCTGTAGAGCCGCTGAGTCACCATGATTTACATCTTCTACTTGAGTATCAGACAGTCTGATGGGGGACCTGTAGGCGAGGGATTTCGCCATTTTGGTGCCAAGAATTATAGTTTAACAGAAATCCCACCAATGCATGACTTCCTATTTGGTTTCCTCTTGACCATTCTTTTTCTAAATTTGAATTTTCAATTAGTATTGGTTACTCCATTTCCAAATTAACGCCAATTCCATGTAAACTTCGGTTTTCCTTTTTCTTTCTTGACTTCTTTGACCGAGAATTCCAATTCCAATTGAAAACCATGAGATCAACCCTTCAATGATTTTCTCCCAGCCTCAAACAAAATTTTCTATTTGTATATATATATATATATATTCATTCTTTTCTCACAAATAAAACTCTTATTTGCAATTGAGCCTTCGTAAATCTTTGACCTCTATTACTATCAATGTTTTGCAAAAATAATATGTATAAAATTAATATGTATAAAATGTAATAGAGTCCATAAAGATATACCAAGAGGATATTTTTTAATTCTAAAACTTCAAAATTATATAATAGAGCCAACATAAATAATTTATGAATTTAAAATCAAATAAGCTCTAATAAATAATTAGATATTTTTATGCCAAAATCAAGTGGAAATATATATAATTTTGACTGTCCTAGAGGAAAAATAGTAATATATAAAAAAACCAAACCAAGAAAGGTCTCAATCAACCTACCAATAATGAAATCCTATAAGCAAGCATCAACAATTATCTACACGTCCAGATAGAAAAGATAAATCAAAATATAACTAATTAAATTCTAAAGCTAATGAAATCTAGTCCTAAACTTTAGGTGGAAAGGATGGATTAATCAAAACTAAGTGTCTCAACTAAGTATTTAAGAAAAATTATGAAAATAATGAACACAGTCTTGATCTTATGATAAAGAAATTAGCACATCTACAGGCTTGTAAGTATACACATTCTTCACTAATGAAGAAGAATTTAATCGACTTAGGTCACTAGAACTTTAAAGCATGTCACGTTTGGCTCAAGGACAATGCTATCAAACAAAAGAATAGGATTTTAAGAAAATACAAGAGAGTGATGATGATATTGCACATTACTTCACAACTCTTTACCATAGTATAACTTTTCCATCCTTTTCAACCATATCAATCCCAATTATTCCCCACTTTAATTTTTATATAATATTTAGGGTTAATATATCAAAATTCTAGAATTACAAAATTTTTTTTTTCAATAGTACTCCACAACTCTCATGTTTTAATCTTTCTTTCTCTTTCATGATTTTTTTGTTTTATATCTTTTTTTAATTATTTTTTTCAAGCTTCCATAAGAAATTTTCAATCACAAGTCTCCTTAATTTAACCCATCACTTTACTTTTAGCTTCACCACAATGAAAAACAACCATACATCCATACAAAATAAATGTGTGCACTCCACTCTCTTGCAAGGGTAAGGATAATGAAATTTTAGAGGCTAAAAAAGTAGGTATATGAGGTTAAAGGAAAGAAAAGTAGCGAATAGTGATTCCACTATTTTTATCAATAAGGCTCAAGAGAGGAACTAAAGATATAATATTTAATAGGATGAGCTTGAAATGCTCAAACGATGCAAAGAAGGTCTTATATTATTCCGAAGTCAACTAGTTCAACATATTATTTTGCCTCAAGCATGTACCAAAACAAGTTCTACTATGCTTAAGAATGTGACCAAAATGTGTCATTAATAACATAATTAATCTAAACACCCAATCAATTTCACAAGATCATGAAAGGGGATGGATGAAAGTAATCTCAAGCTTCACAACTAAGAAAACATTAACAATAATCACTAAATGTCATATCAATTAATCACTTGTTATTCTATATATAATTTACAATCACAACTAAACTTATAGAAAATCAATAGAGGTATAAAAATTAAAGAATCCTTGTTCTAAAAACATTCAAAATCTCAAAATTTATATAAAGAAATAGCTATTAAAGCGCAAAGATTTTGAGAATTTTTGAAAAAAATTGCTCTCAGATCAAGTTTGGTATAAAAATATAAGCACATTAAGAATTAACTCTACCCCCACTTAAGAATAAATATTGTCCTCAATGTTTAGTTATAACAATAGGCACAAAGAGAATAAATATACATAGTTGGAGTTAATAGCACAACCAAGAGCCGAAGGAATCCACGTTAGAAAGTTTGGAGCTTGCACAAAAGTAATAGAATAAAGGCTAAATTTTTTATTAAAAAAATAAATAATAAATAAATAAAAATAAAAATACTTTTCGAAAATTTTTTCATTTATTTAGGAACAAATAAATAAAATATTTTTGGATATTCAATTTTTTTTTCATTTTTTTTGGGGACAAGAAAAATTAGGAAAAATAAAGAAATTTAGGATAAACCTAGACTTCTAAGAAAAAGACTTGAATTTCCGACAATAAAAGGCTCAAAGCTTTAGTTCTCATTTAAAGTTTCAAGTTTGACTTTCTTGGCATGCTCATTTTATTAAAGTAGATTTGAGAAGTTTATGCTCCTTCTTTGAATAGGACCCTCGAAATAATTTTGAGGCGATGAGATCCTTTAGAAGGGACTAACCACCATATCTTTAGCAGCTTCCCTAGAACCAATCTCAATTGAAAGTTAAATAATAAAATATTTTGAGATAGATAAAGTTCTTGGTGCCTCTTATCCTTAAAGTGCATTAGCTTAATCCTCTCTTTAAATTTTCTAAGCATTCTTACAAATGTAACTTGCATCGATTCATTCAATAAGTAAGATACTCTTTGAGACAAAGCTTTACGAACTCCTAGAAGTATATGTTTAAGATTGAAAGGTGGATTTTTTACTTCTAGGCTCCAAAGAGGGTCATTAATACAAATTTTAGGCTTTAATCCTTGTATTATCTTCATGTTCAAGTAATTCCTTTTCCTCATTTGCAAAGTTTTGGGAAAACTAAAGTTTTATGATCAACACCTTTGTTAAATATTTTAGCTTTATTTCCATGTTCTTTACTTGAACTAGTTTGATTAGACTTAGGCACATCATTATCACTCAACTCCTTAAGAATTTCATTATTGCTACGTTCTCTCTCTCCCATAATATTGATCATAAAATTTATTTTAGTTATATCTTCGCACTCCTTAGGATTAATTTCATTGTTATTACACCACATATTCTTGAACTTGATTACTTATGAAATTAATTTTTTGTCCCATTTATACCTCTAGATTTTTTATGAAAGCCTCTTGTTCTTGGAATATTGTTTCAAAACTAATGATATATGTTTCATATATTGCCATAAACTTTCCACTTTCAGCCATAAATTTTTTGAGTAAATCTTCCAAGTTTGAATTTGTCTCAGGAGTGGGAGGAATATTAGGTGCATGAGGAGGTAATTTTAAAAAAAAAAAAATTTTTCTTGTTTTTGTAACATTATCTCCATATGAGCTATAACTTTTGAGAGTAAGTCTTCCAATTTTGAATGTCTCAGGTATAGAAGGAAAATTAAGGGGTTGGAGATATATCGCATTCGTATTCATATAAAGATTTGAATCTGATTCTATAAAAAAATTTTGATAATACTCCCAATTAGGATTGTAAGTATTCAAATAAGTATTATTTATTACATGCTTAGGACCTACATAATCTCCTCTCTCAAAAAAGTTCGAACATTTGGATTGACAAAATTGTTTTGTGGGTATTTTATATTGAAGTGAGCACCGCCACAATTTTCATAATTAATAGTACTTCCAAACCCTAAATGATTCAAGATTAAATGTTCTAATCAAGGAGCTAAAGTAGCTTAAATAGTTTGGTCACTATCCAATTCCATTAAGAATTATAAAAAGCACCCAATTTTTTTCTTTTCTATAAACTATATATATGAATAAAAAATACAAAAAACACACACACACACACACAAAATAAAAAAATAAAAATAATGAAGGAAAAGGCATAAAAATAAAAAAATAGCCTAATCTCAAGATTTTTAGTAATTATATGATATTAATTAACAATTCATGGTAACGACGTCAAAAACTTCATGCTCAAAATCTAAATAAGTGAACTAGTGTCCAGTTGAGTGTTAGATGAGTCATGTGTCGAGATTACAATTAAGTACCAAAATTTAATAATATGTACAAAGTTTATTCATAGAAAAATAAAACATAGAAAATTTAAAGCAATACTTTATAAAATATAATTTTTTAACAAGAGATTGAAGTTTACTTAATTAAGAAATTTATTAAGGTTCATATATTATTTTAAATTTATGAAACAAAAAAGTCTTTTATTAGATAATAAAAAAAAGAGAAAAAGAATGTTGTGATATTTTTTATATTTGTACATCTTATATTTTGTATGAAAAATTTATAATGTCTTCAAATCCTTTATATCTTTTTCAAAATTTATAAAAAATTTTGCAAATACCATATTAAAGGTAGTTTTATCAAAAATAATTTCTACATTTTCCAAATATACAACATCATTATTATATAATTGAAATAAGAAAAAAAATGTTAAATTATAAGTTTTCTAGAAATAGAAAAACTTTTACCTAAAGTTGCATATATTTATTAAAAATATTTATAATATCAAAAAATAGTATTTATGTAACAAAATCATTTTATTTTTTAGTAAAAATGACTTATTCAAATAAAATATTCTAGTAATCAAACTAATTCAATTTTAATTAATGTACAATATAAATAAAATTTAATATTAAATTATCTCATAAGTATACGTGACACATTAATTAAAGTAACTATTTCATATATGAGAGGCCATATGTTCTCAAATCCTACTTAATGAAATGAATAAACTATAGCTAACATGTGTGTTTTTATTTGGTCATATATTCCTCTTTGGTTAAGATTTTTTTCATAAATTAAAATTTATTTCATTTTATTATTTAATATAATTAAAATATTTTTACGGTATTTATAAAAATAGAACCACAAAAAAATGTTATATTATCCAATACGTTCGTGGCATTAAAATTAAATACATATGGGATCCATTTAAGCGTGCTGGAATAAGGAGTAGAAATGCAAGCATTAGGTATTTTAAAAAAAAAAAAAAATGCAAGCATGAATCAAAGTATAAAATTTTCACGAAAACCATGGCACTTCATCACATGAATCAAGAAAGACATATCCAATTAGGCATATCCACATGCCTTAATTAGGCATATCCACCTTAATAGCCATCAAATTAAATTTTTTTTTTTTTTTCCATTCAAATGGTGCATCCATTCATGCGAAATAATCACATTATCCCATTCATACGGGAGAAAATCACAGACTTAACTTCCTCAGCAGTAGGAACTTCACGTTGAAAAAATCAAAAGGAATTTTGGGAGTTGTGTGCAAGTTTTCCATTCTAATAAAAACTGAAGCTCACATGCGGCAATGGTGGTTTTTTCTTTGGGTTGGCCCAATAAATAAAATTATGTACTAAAGAAATCCAGTATTTTTTTAAAATTCCTGGACAGGCCATAAAACACACTAATTGTGCGTTATCACCTGAGATAACGCACAATTAGTGTGCGTTATCCTTAATCACACGGCTTAAGCTGCGCTATGCGTGAAAAAGTGATGTGGCTCTGAGTGGCTCCGATTTGGCACTGATGTGGCGATAACGCACTCATTGTGCATTATCATCCTTAAAAACGCATAGCCATGATGTGTTATTAAGGTGATAATGCACAATGACTGTGCGTTATCACGTTATAAAACCTAGCAGCATCAGCCGCGCCCGCCCCTTCCCCTTTTCTTCTTCTTCCTTATTTCTTCTCCCCGATTTCTTCTTCTCTCTATTTTTTCAGACTCATTCTTCCTCGGCTTCTTCCTCAAAATTTTTTTCAGTCTCCTCCGCCTCATTCTTCTTCCTCTATTCTTTTTCAGTCTCTCCGCCTCATTATTCTTCCCATATTTTTTCAGCCTCATTGTTCTTCCTCTTTTTTTTCAGCCTCTCCACGTAATTTTTCTGTTTTCCTCCGTCGTCGTCACCGCTCGGTAAGTTATTTTTCTCTTCCTTTGATTTTTTTATTTCTTACTATACTTTGATTTCTCTTCTTCTAATAATTTTGTATTTTATTTCGAAATTTACAGTTAAAAATTAGTTAATATTTGAAGTTCAAGTTTGAATCTGCGAGACTTTCTTTGGAGTACGAAGGTTATTAAAGATTTGGAGTTGAAAACAGTAGACTAGAGCTGCATTTTAAATTTTCGGTAAGTTATCATTTAAAATTTTTTTTGGTGCATTATTTATTAAATTAAGTTTAATTATTGTGTGTTTGAGTTTGTTATTTGTTCTTTATTAATCATTTTTATGAATTTTATTTATTAATTTGAATTAATTTACTTTTTGTGAAATTGAGTTTTGGATTTATGTATAAAGTTGTTGTTATTAATAAATTTGTATAAATTTGATAATTTTATGTATATAATTATTTTTTGCATTTAAAAAGTGATATTAGGGTGATGTATTATTTTCGTGAATTTATTTGGATAATTAGGTTTAATTTCTTACCTTACTTTATGATTATTTGAATTTTTTTTAATTATTTAGATAATTATTTTACATATTTCATATAAATTATTGAGGAGAAAATATGGGAACCTATAATTCGGTATTTTTAACTTTTTTTTTTTTGTAAACAGTAGAACTGATACTTGGAAATTAATAGTTTAGTAATTAATAATTTTGTTTAAACTCTAGAACCGTAATAGTAAATTTACGAAGTAGTAAAATACTTACTTCTAAAATATACAATAAGTAACCTTGAAAAACTTAAAATTTGTAAAATTTAAATAATGCGAAACTTAAAAATCTATTATTAATATCCAAAATTTTACTTATTTTTTAATGTAAAAGTGGGTTTGTATTTATGTTTGAAATTGTTGTTAATAATAAATTTGCACAAATTTGATAATTTTATGTTTATAATTATTTTTTTATTTGAAAAGTGATCTTAGTGTGATGTGGATAATTAGAGTTGAATTTTTGCTTACGCCACATTCGAGCAAATTTCAACAAGACTTTTAAAAATACAAACCTAAAAAGCTTGATGTGGCAGGCCGGAACAGAAACAAAACAATGGAAATTTGACCGTGTAGTGAAAGAGTTTCAAGAAAGAAATGTTGATGCTTACATTTACTTGATGAAGTTGGACCCAGAGAAATGGATACTGTTGCATGATGGCGGTCACAGACACGGTATCATGACAACCAACATTTCGGAAGCACTTAACAGTGTGTTGAAGAAAGCTAGGGTTTTACCTTTAAAAGCCCTGGTTGAACTAGTATTCAACAAACTAGTTAAGTACTTTCACCAACACCGTGAAGAGGCGGAAAATTGTGTGCATCCATTTCCAATTCGAATTTTTGACAAGTTCTTGCGGATTGAAATGAAATCAAGAGAACACAAAGTTACAACTTACAATCCGCGAGAGGGAATATACATGGTCAGATCTCCAATCCGGGCTTCTGGTACGGGAAACAACGTCTATACTTTGCGACTAAATAATAAATCATGCAGTTGCGGAAAATGACAAACATATACATTGCCTTGTTCTCATGTTCTTGCAGTGTGTAGAAAAAATGGGTCAAAAACATATACTTATGTGCCGGAGATATATTCGCGACAAACGTACAAAAGAACTTACCAAGCGAATTTCCATCCGGTCTTGAGTGAGAACTTTTGGAGGGATGTTCCTTTTAATTTAACATTCTATCCTCCAAAAGTGAAAAAGGAACGGGGTAGGAAACAGGGTAAGCGATTTCAGGGGGAAATGAATTATAGAAATCCGGATTCTCCCCTAAGATGTAGTAGATGTCGCATGCTGGGAGATAATAGGAAAAATTGTAATAACTCCGGACTGAGCAATGACATTTTCTTGAAATAGTTGTAATAAAACATGTTTCTATTATTGAAATTTTTCTTTCCATTTCTTCTAATAACTACATCATTGCTCTAAATTTTTACAATTTCTTTAGCATTACTTCTTCAAATAACTTGCGATAAAATGGTTAAAATATAAATATATTTTCCAATAAAACGATATAAATATTATAAAATAAGTTAAATATAATAAATACAGTCTTTTTATAAACATTATACAATTATAAGTTTTTCCAATACAAATTTTCATTAAAAAATAACAATTCATTAAAAAAAATACTAAAAACATTACACAATTATAAGTTTTCCCAAAAGAAATTTTCATTAAAAACAAAAAAATATTTCATTAAAAAATTAAAAAAAACATTTTAAAAAATTTTTTTAAAAAAATAAAAAAATTTTAAAAAACTAAAAAATTAAAAAAAAAAATTTACGTGGCTGATAACGCACAATGAGTATGCGTTATTGCCTCATCATAAGGCACACCCGTTGTGCATTATCAGCCACATAGGCTGATTATGGGAGGATGTTTAATTAACTGATAACGTACAATGGTTGTGCGTTATCATTATAGATAACGCACAACCATTGTGTTATGGCCTCTTCCAGGATTTAAAAAAAATATGGGCCTCTTTAGTGCATAATTTTATTTATTGGGTCCAACCCAGAAAAAAACCGGCAATGGTCGTGAATATATATTGTTGTACAAGGGTTCTTGCTAAGTAAGGAATCCTAATTACAAAAATCAATTAACTCAACAAGACATCTAGTCTAAAAGGAAACTAACAGGTAAGAAAAAGGGGTTTTACTAATCAACTTTTCGGTCGTAATCAGTCACTGAATTAAAATTACCCACCAATCGAGCTCAGTCGGGTATTTGTTGGTCAGGGAGAAAATTTGACTAAAATTATGTCAGTTGAAAAAAATTACCAGCTGATTTTTTAGACTTACCGATCGAAATGGTCAGTCGGTAACTTTTTGTTTCGATTTAAATAATTTCAAATTTCTAAATAGTACCGATCGATTTTTGGTGTCTACCAACTGAATTTCGATCGGTAAGTTTAATAACATACTGACCGAATTGCGACCAATTTCTTCGGTCAATAAGTTTTAAATAAAATACTAAAAATAATTTATATTTATTGACCGATTACTCCGATTGGTAATCGAGTCAGTGTATATTTTGAAATTAATTAAAAAATCTTTTAAAAAACCTTTTTAACTGACCGAATTCATCGGTAAATTTATTTTTTTTTTGTTCCAAACCAATAGCATTTAAACCAAAATCATACTATAATAGAAAGAATTCACAAAAGCCCCAAAGTCAACATCAATTCTAACATACCAACACACTAAAACCAACATAATTCAACATCTAAACTAAAGCATTAAACATCTAAAGTATGCAAAACAAACAAAGTATGAAATATATAAAATATTTAAACAAAAAAAGTGTCAAATATATAAAGTATAAAACATCTATAACTGCAATGGGAGGGTGCCAGATGAGGGGGGATCGCTCAAAGGAGGTCATGTGGTGCAGCATCAGACGGGGCGTCCTCTGTCGGGTAAATGGAAAGAGTCTAGGAACCGAAACGGGTTGCACACCAACCTTCCTTGCAAAATTCTCCATGTAATTGGAGAATTGGTCCTGAGCGTGCTCCATATAGCTATAGCCCATCAATGTCTTCGAGGTTTGAACACAACAATTGCGGACAGATGCAGAAGAAGCTGAAGGTGTCGATGACGAGCTGTCACCGCCCTGGCTCCCTGCAGCGATATCTGTAGTCAAAACTGTAAATGTGGCCTTTGTTGATGCCCCTAACAACCTCAATATCAAGGCATCATCGCTCGAAACTAGTGTCCCAGTCTTTGAAGCCATGTATTCTGCATTCTCCTTTAGTTCTAAGAATTTGGCCTAAAAAAACAGAATAACTTATTGTTAAACAATTTGAGTATTTAAGCATACAATTTAAGAATAACATTAACATACTTACCTAAAACTCGTCTGAACGCTAGTCGATCCACTTCCCCTTATTTTTCCCTCCTTTCTTTGCTGATGGAGGAGGACGTACAAATCAGATTATTTGAAATATCGCCCATTTTTCCATTCTGCAAAATAAAGGAAAGAAACTAATATCAATTTAACATTTTATAAGACTTATCAGAAACTAATATCATTTTAAGAAACGAACATCATTTCATAAGACGTATAAAAAATGAATATCATGTCATAAGACTTATAAGAAACTAATATCATTTTAAGAAACCAACATAATTTCATAAGACTTATAAACAAAAGTTATAACAACAAATAATCATGTCCGAAAATGAACATCATTTCATACGACTTATAACAAGCATAGGTTATAACACCAAATAAACTTATAAGAAAAAAACATCATGTCATAAGACATATAAGAAACTAATATCATTTTAAGAAACAAATATGATTACATAAGACTTATAAACAATCAGCATAAGACTTATAAGAAATAAACAACATTGAAAAAGCAAGATTCATAACATACTTACCCACTCAATAAATGACATTGACCCTCCAGTGTGTGTTTTTCAGGTCCTTGGCCACCATGCCCCTCAACCCGATTCCTGAGCTGTCTCCTACTTCTTCTTGTACTTAGGGTCATTTCCCTACCCCAGAAGATCAGTGTAAAATCACTCCGTCATCCAATCATGCCTCTTATCGTCTTGAAAATTTTCATACATGTTATCCTTATAAATGCTTGGATGCCATGTATCAAATGTATCGCATATCTATGCACAATGTATTGGGTCCCACCGAAGTTTTTTCTACAATTACAAGCAAAAAATTGAAAATACAACTCAAATAACATTGCATGTAGTTAAAATAATAATCTAAACTTAGTAAATTAAAACACTTACACAAAACTCTCAAAACCACATATGGTATGACCCAAGATAAGCATGAGAACATGGAGACCTTCCAAGGACCATTCACAAGATCGATAGAAAGGAAGATAGAAGAGAAGAACAAAGTGATGATGACATTACTCAAGAAGAACTTTAGAGACGTTACTTGGAATTCTATGGAAGGAGAAAATAAAGGTAAAAGAAGAGCTAAAACATTCCTAATATCCATAATGCAAGTACAGAAAGCCAAAGGAACAAGTTTTGAAGATCTTGAAGATTCAACATGAAATGGAGAAGAAGGAATGAACCGTACTACAGAGAGTAGGGTACACCTATCGTCTACGGTAGGGTCATAGCAAGGAAGGAGGTAACGCTACCTACCATCAATGGTAGGTTCACCCTATCAGTTTTGGCCATGAATTGTTGGAAGGTTCGACCTATCACTGACAGTAGGTCTCTATAGCTGAAGGAATTGGGAGTGTTTAACTCCCTTGAGCCATCAATTTGATTGTTAAGTTCTTTTTGACTTGTAATTAAATGGCCTAAGTTTCCATGTACTTATCTTAAGCTAGTTTAACAACTAGCGTTTTGATTTAATGATTTGGAACACTATATATATATATATGTATTTTCACCCTTTGGCACAAAAAATTGAAGATTGAATATATTTGAAAGAAAAACTTGAGAGAAGAACCTAGGGTTCTTGGGGTTTCTCCTGCTTTCTTGTAAATTATGGATTTATATCCATCGTAAAATTGTAGGCAAGTGATTCTTGAATCCAATTCAAGAGTTCTTTTTCTATTCCCGAATTCTTTTCTTCCTTGAGGTGCTAGCTTTTGTATAGCTAGTGTTGCTTGGAGTAAGGTCTTCCTTGTTTGTGGAGAATAGGTGAAGTCTTCTTATACATTGTTGATTCTCCCTCAAGATAGGAATATTTGTTTTTCTTTGGTTCCCTTTGTTTAATTTTCCCTGAAATTTGTTCTTGGAATCTCACATTTCTCATCACAAGCAAGTCAAGGGGCCTCTTGTAGAAAGTTGCATCTTGGGAGCGAATTGGATTTCATTCATGCCATTAGAGATTTTTACCATTTGGTATCAGAGCAAAGCTCTATTTGTGGTGATGTTTATATGTTTTGGTTGTTGAATTTTATCTATATAAAAGCCAATTGAAAGAAATTGAAAAAGGCAAAGTATTCAGGAATTCTCGGACAGAAAATTACATGTGATAAGATTGAAATGAAAAGTGTAACAAATAAAACCCAAATTACATGAACGTACCCAGTTTGAATCTTTGTTGAGTTGTGGTTCTGTAGAAACAAATGTGACCTAATTTGGGCTTGATTTGGTTTGTCAATTTGTTCAGAACTTTGAAAGTGTCCAGAAATTGTGACTGTTCAAAACATGTGGATTAATCTGCCCATATATTGTGTTATACTATCTCAAAGTGATCTAAACTTGTACTTAAATACATCCTCTTCGAGTTGTGCATCTTTATAAATTAGTGTAACTTGATTTGGAGCTATATTCACTGAGTTATTGCAAATTTGGTGACAAAGAGTTATTATGCTCTGTTTTCTAGAATTTTTACCTAGTACTCACGAATTCTTTGAATTGAGCTTTCAGTTGTGTTTGTTTTGAAATTTCAACTTTTTTTGAACACATTTATTAAGTGTTTTTCTTATCTCTTTTTTGGGAATTGAACTTATCTTTGACTCATACTCTTGAATTTGTCTTGGAACTCTTTTCACTCTATGTGCTAGATAAAATTCCTCTTTGACTTCGTTTTTTCATCTTTAGAGAATTGCTTTGGAAAATTTTCTTATAACTTGGAAGTTCTCGAAATCACTAAGCGATTCTAGTGGGTGAGTAATAGTAAAAGGCAGAGGGTGAGATTATTGTTATAAAAGCCGTAGAGAATGAGAGTAAACATGAGAGTTGAGTGCATGCTTCTTAAGTGAAACACTTAAGGAGTGGCGAGGTCCTTCCTTCTTGTTTTCTAATTTTTTATGCAGGTTTAACAAGCAATTAAATGGGGAATACTTCGACTAACTCTTCATGGCAAATGATGGAAGCAATAGGAAGACAAGAGATGGCTTATTCTAAACTTGCAAGAACAAGGTCTAATTGCTACAAAGATGGAGACTATAATAGGAATGCTTACGGTAAAAGCCACCATAGAGATGGACATTACACCCATAGGAGTCAAATGGGTATTGGTAATTTCTCTTTTCGTGCTACAACTTTTGATCACATCCCTTATGATAATTGTTGTGAGAATAGTCCTTATGATGTTCATAAAGGGTGTCATGGTAGTCATGATTATAGTTAACCATGAAGGATTGATTGGTGAAAATGACTATGTGAGTGGGTGTCAAAAGGAACAATTATTCTATACCAAGTGTAAGGTGTTAGACAAGATTGTAATTCTTGCTATAGATAGTAGTAGTCAAGTTAATGTCGCTAGTACTTATCTAGTAGAGAAGCTGGGATTGCCCCTTCTTGATCATCCTAGACCTTATACATGTCAATAGTTAGATGGTGGTGTTGAAGTTAACGTTAACAAGTAAGTATGGGTGCCTATCTCCTTGAGGTTGCTTAAAGATGAAGTGTTATGTGATATAGCGCCCATGCAAGTGAGCCACCTATTGTTGGGACAACCTTGGATGTATGATAGAAGAGCTAAACATGATGAAGATAATAGTGCTATTAACATCAGTAGGAATGACAAGAGAATCACTCTCAAGTCTTTGGGACCACACCAAGTATATGAGAAAAAGAAGTTGAATCAGAGGTTAAGGATATTTGAGAATGAGAAGAACATTGAACAAGAGGAGAGCATGGAAATTAAAGAAAAAGAAAGAGTACAAAAAGAAGAGAGAATAGTTGAGAGATTATGTATTCTTGATTCTAATTCTAGTATTTCAAGAGAAAGTGAGAGAAATGAGCGCTCAAAAGAAAAGGAGAGTGAGTTTGAGAAAAGTGAGCAAGAAAAGGAAAATGAGAGTCTTACAGAAAATCAAGAGAGTTATAAAAAATAGCAACAAGAAAAAGAGATAGTTTCCATTGAAAAGAGTGAGGAAGTAAATTTTCTTACTAATGAAATTAACTCTTTTCTTGTTAAAGATTCTTTATGTGTGCAGAAATTTTGAAGGGAAAACATAGAAAATGAACGGAAGATGGACTAGTACTCCTAAGATATAATAAGCTTTCCTCCTCCACCTTCATACTCATGTTTTGGTCATTTTTGTAAAGAGACTAAATCTTGCTCTTTGTACTTCATCCTGATAGAAATGCTCCGCAACATGCTTGCACCATAACATCAACGAGTGGAAAGAGACATACCATAGAGTTTGAAGGACAAGGCAAAAGCGTTGGAGAAAACTATTCTTATGTAATGGAGATTCATCAATGAGTTTTTCTTGAAACCTATTTCTCTTTTAGCTTATGTTTTCCTTTAAAGCGTTGAAATTGTTCTTAATTGGTGATATCTTTCTTCGGCTTGATCTAGAATATTCTATCTTTTATTCTTTTTTCATTCTTTATTGTTGTTATGAGGGAACCAAGTTACCTTCTTGTGAATTCATGGGACAAAGGGTCCATTCTCTAATTCTTAATGTGCCATATCAAATTGGTAACCTATATAGAAATCATTGCTTGGTGGTTAATGATTTGTCTCATGATGGCTTTTCCATGGTTTCTTACAAGGTTGTACCTTGGATTCTTTATGACTCATTAGGGAATGTTCAGCATACCCTTAGCCTTCTTGAAAATAATTACTATGGTTTTGATGAGTCTTTGATTTCTTTTATTAGTGATCTTTCTGATAAGTTTCAAGGGGAATTTATTGAGAAGTGTGCATTTTTGTTGCCCCCGCTTGGTCCTTATGTGCTGGGTTTTGTTAACTATTTTCTTGTGGATAAACCTTTGTTGCTTGCGAATGGATTGTTTGAGAACTCTTGTCAATGGCCTAAATTTCTCATTGTGGAAGGATCTTTTAAAATGTTGCTTCAAGATGTATTTAGTTTCAAATTCTTTCATTTGCATTACAAGGAGTACTTACTGTCAAAAGATTTTGAAAACCAAACGGGCTCTTGTTTTAAATGATTAGTTTTGTGAGTTTTTGGAAACTATTGTGGCAAGAAACATTTTAAAACCCCTTTGGATGAAAATGGTTGTAGGAAATCTTTACTACCAACTCCCTTTTAAGTACTTGTTTTCGAATTTGTCCATTGCACTTGCTAGATTTTTGGAGAACTTTTGGCCTATACTTTTGAAATATGGATTTTATGGGACTTTTTTCTATCATCCATCTTTAAAAGAGTTCTCGAAGGAAGTTGTTTTAAAAGAGGAAGGTAGAAAATCTTGGAAATCTGAAAGTTTTATGTCTACTTTTCCTCATCACAATGTTGAAGCATTTGACTTTGCGAAATATAAAATCCATTCTTCATTTCTAAATGCTTTTGATTCCATTTCAACGTGTATTTCCAATATCACTACCCTTTTAAGGAAGAGACATCTCAAACTCATGATTTTTTCTGATTTCATTTTTTGAGCTTGATAAGGATACTAGTTTCTATCATCACCTACCTTTTAAGGATATTAGTGATTATGCCTTATTTGGAGAATTGTCAAGAAAGTTGTTCCTAAGAAGCTTCATTTTAAAGTTCTTCTATAAACCTTTTGAAGGAACATCTCTTATTTTGGATCTTAAATGTTTTCAAAACTACTTTTGCTTAATCTTGAAATCTGTTTCAAATTTGAGCATTATGTTTCATTTCCCTTTTAAAGAAGTTTTTGGAAGATATTATTGAAGTGCTTAATTACAAGATTTCCATGGATTTAATGATGTTCTTTTCTATAGAAATCTTGTAAAGCAAAGGTGTTATATAACTCAGTCTTCCATAGACAATCTTTTCTTAAATTTTTATACTCACACTACTTTTGAATTGCGTAGACCATTTAAGGAAGTATGGCACTTGTGGAATTCTTTTGGTGTTGAGAAAATGTTCGACAAACTTCATGCATTATTTTCTTTTTCTCTTCTAATTCTTGAGAGCTTTGGTAATGTTCATAATATTGCTTCTTTTAATTCTTCCATGTCTAATGTTGGCCGCCTCTTGTGGTTATTTGAAGGAATGGATTCAAGAATGAATCCTTCTAAAGAGAGGGGGTATGGTATGACCCAAGATAAGCATGAAAACATGGAGATCTTCCAAGGACCAATCACAAAATCGATAGATAGGAAGATAGAAGAGAAGAACAAAGGGATGGTGATATTATTCAAGAAGAACTTTAGAGACCTTACTTGGAATGCTACAGAAGGAGAAAATGAAGGTCAAAGAAGAACCAAAACATTCCTCATGTCCAAAATGCAAGCAGAGAGAGCCAAAGGAACAAGTTTGGAAGATCTTGAAGATTCAACATCAAATGGAGAAGAAGGAATGAACCCTACCGCAGGTGGTAGGGTACACCTACCATCCACAATAGGGTCATGGCAAGGGGGGAGGTAAGGCTGCCTACCACTGGCGGTAGGTTCACCCTACCATCGCCACAGTTCTGGCCACAGAATTGTTGGAAAGTTCGACCCACCGTCCACGGTAGATCGAGGCCGACCGTCCATGTTAGGTCTCGGTAGCTAAAGGAATTGGGAGTTTTTAAACTCCCTTGACCCATCAATTTGGTTGTTAAGTTCCTTTTGACTTGTAATTAAGTAGCATAAGTGCCCATCTACTTATCTTAAGCTAGTTTAACAACTAGGGCTGGGATTTAATGATTTGGAATAATATATATATATATATATATGTATTTTCAGCCTTTGGCACAAAACATTGAAGATTGAATATATTTGAAAGAAAAACTTGAGAGAAGATCCTAGGGTTCTTGGGGTTTCCCCTACTTCATTATAAATTAGGGATTTATATCCATTTTACAATTGTAGGCAAGTGATTCTTGAATCCAATTAAATAGTTCTTGTTCTATTCCCAAATCATTTTTTTCCTTGAGGTGCTAGCTTTTTTATAGCTAGTGTTGCTTGGAATGAGGTCTTCCTTGTATGTGGAGAATAGGTGAAGTCTCTTTAGGCTTTATTGATACTCCCTCAAGATAAGAAGTTTTCTTTATTTTCTTTGTTGTTCCCTTTGTTTAATTTTTGCTGAAATTTATTCTTGGAATCTCACATTTCTCATCACAAGCAAGTCAAGGGACTTCTTGTAGAGAGTTGCATCTTGGGAGTAAATTGGATCTCATTCAAGCCATTGGAGATTCATACCAACATATCTTTAACGTTCAAAGGGACCTTGTCGTAACAAGCATAAGTCCCAATGAAATGCTGCTGCATAATGGCTGAACTAACCTTAGCACAATCCGACTGCTTAGAGAAACTATTTAGAAAAAGCAATTTATGTAAGTTGTAAGCCAAAAAGAAAAAACTATTAAACATCACAAAATAAAAAAATCATTCTGCGTTTTCCTAATTTCAGCAATGCCTAGTTTTAAGCTTTTTACGATATAAAGACACAACTTTTCTAGCCAAAATGTTTTGGCTCGAAATTCAGAATTTTCATTCACAAAAAATGTTGAATAAAACAAGTTCTTTTATAAATATTTTGAAACAACTGCTCATTTATTACTTTTCATATTAGGATATTGTCATAAAAACAGCTTTGTTCAAAAGAAGAGGAACTCGTTTTATTTGAAAGTGAGGCCTTTGTATCTTAATAGTTATTATGCTTATTGGCTAATGTTAATGGATTCTAATCCAACTACGAGGGTGAAGGTGAAAAATACTTTTCAATAAGCCTCTCAATGTGGAATGAACTTGGCTAGAACTTGGGCTTTCAGTGATGGTGTTGACTACAAGCTTAGTTGCTTAAATGAACATCTTATTTTCTATGGTTAATGAATTAAAATGTACAGTTTAATTTACCCATCTGAGGTCAACTCTATAACCCTGCAAAAATCAACTACTCAATGCAAAGACGATGGGCAAGAAGATGACGATGGGTCAGCAGAAAATGAATGAGTAGAAGCAATTGCTACACCCATATATGGTAGGACCGGAATAGAAGGCAATGTCACTTGCGAAATAGACACTCCTGCTATTGTGGGGGTGCCATGGTCAATGGAGTAGAAGCCTCTACTACTGCTGGAGGTGCCGTACCATTTTTTTTGCCCATGTACCATCGTACCTATATTTAAAACATATGAAGAATTTTTAGAATTTACTTAAACAAATGAGACATTATAGAAGCATAAAAATAAACTGCATATACAAATACATTTTAACAACTATATGTAAACTTATATAAAGAGAGAATAAGCATGCATTTTAACAACTATACATAAATCAAGCATACATATGCACTTTAACAAAAATAACTATATATACATATACAAATACAAATCATATTTTGAACATACTTCATATTCTAAGTTTTGAAATCGGACTCAGATTGAAACTCTTCCTCTTCGTTATTTGTTTTATAATCGGACTCCCATTCAGCCTCATCTTCTTCTTACTATTTTCATTATCAATGCTATTCCTCTCACGAACGTCAACTCGTTCAGAATCACCCAATTCATGAACAAGAAGTCCAACTTCTTGAATATCAACATCTATCATTGAAGTCTCAACACTATCAACATTTTCTTGAAATGGAATGTCCACTAGAGGGACATCTAAAACACGAGGTCTTGATATCATTACATCCCACCAATCACTCCTTTGTTGTTTAGTTGTAGGATTTGGAATGAAAAACACTTGCTCCGCCTGTTGGGCTAATATGAAAGGATCATATCCCCCAGCATATCTTCTTTTCATATCTACCTCCACAAATTTATATTTATAATAAATCTGAAAACCTCTTTATAAAGACAAATCAAACAATCATACTTCCATGATCGCCTTTAAAATCCCATGATAGTCATCTTTTACTCGTGCACCATAATTTTATGTGAGACTCCTTGAATCTTATTCTTGTGTATGAAACCTAATACTCATTATATGATTTCACAAGTCTAGAGCAGCCTAAGCTAAGTTTCTAAAGCATTGGCTACTGCTTGCATTCACGGGATTGTGCACCTGAATAAAACAAATAACATTTATTTAGTTTAAAAAAGTGTTATACAAAATCAAGGTTCTATTATGGAATTACCGAGTTTTTAACTACTTCATCCATCCACAAATAATCCCTCACTGATTCTCTTTGCAAATATATCGTCGGTTATATTTAGACAACGCTTCCTCAATTCCGTGTTGTACTTCCTACAAGTAATGAACTTATTGATATAATATGTAATTATTGAATAATTTTTAAATTTACTTGCTCAATGTAAGGTTCTACTTCATCACAATTCAATAGAATGTAGTTCATTGCAGCCCGGTAATCTCTGTAGTCCATAATTCTTGTCATCATCTTACCGTATGCCCTTCCTTGTACATTGGAATTTGACACAACCGAACCTTGCACTTCAGGTTGATCACCCTCGTAATTTTTCCCAACATCTCTTGCCTTGGTGGGTACATAAGGTTCAAAGTAGTAGTTATAAAATGTGACAACCTCTTCAACCAAATAAGCATTGCATATCGATCCCTCAACCCTAGCCTCATTCTTAATTTTCTTCTTCAAATAGTTCTAGTACCTCTTGAATGGATACATCCATATGTACTATACGTGACCACACACCCTAACCTCATACGACAAGTGAAACATTAAACTTCTGTGACATCGAAGAATAGAGGAGGAAATATCCTTTCTACTTTGCACAACTAAACAACAATATTACTCTCCCATTCGCGTATATGATTCTCACTTGATTTTGGAGGACACAAGTCCCCATAAAACAAGTTCAATTATGCCAAGGCACTCCAAACCTTTGTGAGAAGTATCTCTTTAAGAGCAATAGGAATCAGTCTCTACATAAACATATAGCAATCATGGATCTTCGTGCCAAACATTCTCAATTCTTTCAAATCAACACATTTGCTCAAGTTAGAGGCATATCCATCCTATAGTTTCAAGTCATTCACGAAATCAAGCACGACTTTCCTTTGTTTTTTTGTCAAAGTGTAACATGCCTTAGGTTTTGCAGCACCATTGAGATTTAATTCAAGCCGATTGCAATATCTTTGAACATCTTACCTAGAACTAATGTTGTCCTTTGTCTTCTCCTTTACATCTATCACTGTGTTAAAAAAAATTATCAAATACATCCTTCTTGCTATGCATGATGTTAAGATTATGACGTACGAGAAGAGTAGGCCAATATGGAAGATCCCAAAAGATACTACGCCTTGTCCAATTGTGAGATACTCCTCTGCCATCTTCCTCACGCATTTCAGTACCTGTTTCAGTGATATTTGCAAAGTCTTCAACTCTGTCCCATAACTGATCTCCAGTAAAATAAGGTGGCGGCGAAGAGTGATCTTCTCTACTACCCTTCTTGAAAGACCTCGAATCCCTCCTAAATTGATGATCCGAATGCAGAAAACAACGATGACAATCGAACCAAGATTGTTTTCTACCACTTTTGCAGTCTGAATAAAATTGTGTGTTCCATGTAATACAAACATACTAATTTACTCACAGTATTCCAACCCAACAATATCACGTACACTGGAAAGTCACTAATAGTCCATATAAGGGCAGACTTCAAGGAGTTAGCTGAAAAGAATACATCTTGTACGGAATCTCTTTGGATTGCTTCTTCTTATTTTTCTTTCTTCTCATTTAACGTTCATGGCTATAAAACTCACACTGACGTTTTTTAGCATCATCCAATACAACATACATCCATTAACGAATACATCAATATTCACCATCGGCATACACAAACTAGATACTAACTTCTTCGTCTGGTACCAATCATCCACAACCTTATTGTTTTTAGGAAGTACATCCTTCAACAACTGTAATATTTGATCAAAGTACTTTTCAAACATGTTGTTCTCTTACTTAATGTTCAACAACCTCGCAATCGTAGACAATTGTGAATATTTTGTACTCCTTCCTATAATGGTGTATCAACATATTTCAACATGTTATAAAACCATTGAGCCTCCCTCCTCAAAATTGTAATACAATACATCGAGTTCAAAATCTTGACAGACTG
The DNA here is from genome assembly GCA_028651295.1 of Catharanthus roseus. Classification (NCBI taxonomy): domain Eukaryota; kingdom Viridiplantae; phylum Streptophyta; class Magnoliopsida; order Gentianales; family Apocynaceae; genus Catharanthus; species Catharanthus roseus. Next base: position 35,088,030 of record JAPQWS010000159.1, on the reverse strand, counting down.
CATCAAATATGCCCTCACTGTACGTGTTTCTTTCAATATTTCTTCTTTCAACATTGCTCCTGCTGCTACCTTCCCCAATATTTGGTTGGCAACCTTACGACGGCTTTATATGTGCAGTCCAATTATTGTAATCAGGTAAAACACCGTGCTTATAAAGGTGCAACTCCGCACATCCTCGACTAGATACTTTTTATTCTTGCACTTTGCACATAGACACTGTAACTCATTAACTTCACCAAGACCATAATTAGTACACTAATCCACAAAATGCTTCACACCATTAACAAATCACTACTAATCCTCAAAACTCCAGGAACAGTTCTTCTATACATCAACCTACGATCCTTCTCCATAACTTCACAGCACAAAACACATTTACTTTAATATAACGATTTAGAAGTATGACACTTACAGATGAATAATCTAAAATTAGAACTCATTACTCATCATTTCATACGTTTCAAATGTTTAAATGTGATTTATGAAATATTTAGAGTTTATAAGTTTTATGTTTAAGAGTATTACAAATACATCAAAATGTTTTTAGAGTTTAAGAGTTTAAAAGACTTCTCTATTCATTTAAGTATTACAAATATATCAAAATGTTTAAGCTTGTAGATTATTAGTTTAAAGAATTCTCTAATTATTTGAGTATTACACATACATCAAAATATCACTCCCAAAATATGCTGTCATAACTTTCCAAAATTTTCAACATAACTTAAAAGTTTAAGAAATAAGGACTTTAAATTTAATTTTTGAAAGAATTTTGACAAGAGTTTCCCTTGTAAAACGAATAAATCCTAGGCACAATAGCCACACAACAAACCAACTAAACACAAAGACTAACATATATAACCATTACTAAGCTTATAAGAATCCGAGCTCCCCCATAAAGACAAAAAATAATTCATATAGTCACATATTTAAGAGTTTGGAATCCCCCTTAATAACGACCAAAAAAAAAAAAAAAAAGTAATTGCATGATACATACCTTAATGAAGGCAGATAAAACGAACTAAGTCTTGAAAATGTACCTAAAACAAAGATACAAAATCATTAATATTTAAGGGTATGTGAAGCCAAATTAATTACTAAGGGAGTGTGATATTGACTTATTGTTACATAGTTTTGTAAAAGTAGATACATAATTTTTTTTGTTTATTATAAGACTTGATGAATTAATTCTCATCTCAAACCACCTTAATGTATACCTAAAATTCGTAACTGTACTAATTAAGTACGAATTAATAGAAGATAATTAAATAGGAATTAATAAAAGATGCACGGAAGAGTAGTCTCTAGAACGAAACATATTCAACACAATTTAGTCATTGCCAAGGTCATAGGGATCCATTAGACTAAACTATTCCCATTATGGATACTTCTACTTTGGTAAAAAGATATTAAATAAAAATGATCATTGAATATTCTAATATTAAAGAATTAGTACAAAGGCAAAAGAGAATTATACTTTCTCTTATCATTTTAACTTGTCAAAAATACCATTTTTCTTGATTTGTTTTGTAACTTTAATAATACCAATTAATTTCAAAACATATCTCCTAATTCTACTCTTATAATAAAGAGAGATACTAAAGAATCATTTATTAGTATTATTATAAAGGGAAAAATAAACAAAATAATGTCCTTTTTTTAATTCTTTTTTCTTAGTAGTAAAAGATTCAAATAAATGAACTATGATGATGAAATCATCTAAGTTATTCATTGTAATAAAAACACATTAACTTCCAAGAAATAAAATACAATTATTCAATTGCGGTAATGGAAATTTGTTTTAATTTTTTTGGTTATAGAAGTTGCATATTCTCATACTAGCCCCACTTAAATGGAAAATTTGTATTGGCCAAACAATATAAGGTATCAGAAATGTTTCCTTTTTTTGTTCATATATCAATTTCTATCAAAATCAAAATCTTATCAAAATAATTAACCAACCTCAATAAACACTTTAACAACATAATCAATTATGAATATTTCATAATCTCACCTCTTAAATTATAAACTCCACGTATTAAGAATCTCACTTCAATTTATAACTTCTAATTGCTATTTGTTCATAGCAGAACAAAAAATGTATCCAATCTCAGACCAAAAAAAAGGAAAAAATATTGTAAATTGTAGTGGCAGACGGTGGTATAGCAGTAGACGGTGATGCAGTAGCGACCGAGTTTCCGTCAACAAGAATTATAAGAAATTAGAAGGAGAAGGAAGAGAAGAAAGAGAAGAAGGAGAAGGGACGAAGAGAAGAAAGAGAAGAGAGGGAAGAAACAAACCTTAAGAAGGAGCAGCGGCAGCAGACGGCGGCAGTTGGCGAGCGATAGTCTCAGGGCAGAAAGGGTAATAGGTGTTGGCTTTTGACGAGAGGGGAAGGGGGACAATTGCAGAGAGGAATTCTTTGAAAAGGAGAAGGGGGAGAGAATGAATGAGAGAAAAGCCCTAACCTAGAAATATTTCGCTGGCTCCCGACCGAAAGTCATTTGGTAAATGTAAGTTGACCAATTACCCGATTGATTCGATCAGTAAGGAGTAATAGATTTAAAAAATTTTAAAATAAAAGACCAGAACAAAATTGGAACTGATTCCCGACCAACTTCGGTCGATAAATTTCATTTGGTTGGTTGCCTACCGATTCGGTCGGTAACTATTTATTATTCATGATCGATATTTGTTCAGTCGGTAATCAACCGGTGTGTTCAAAAGTTACCGACCGAGCTCCATCTGTCGGTAAAATTGAATTTTTTGGTAGTGTAATGACTAAGAAAATCATTTGCAATCAAATTACATATACACAAGGATTGCATGAGATAGCATGACATATAGCAATACTAATACTCCCTTTAAGTTGGAGCATGAAATTCTGAATACCCAACTTGCAAAGGAAATCATGAAATGAGTGATGACCAAGGGCATTTGTGAAAATATCAACAAGTTTCACTTGAGAAGGAACATAGGTGAGAGAAATCTGTATAACTTGAAATTTATATCTTACAAAATGATAATCAATTTCAATATGTTTTGTAAATTCGTGAAAAATAGGATTGGCAGTAATATGCATGTCAACCAGACTATGACAATGTAATCAAACAGGAGAAGGATGACAAATTCCAAGATCATAAAGTAACCGAAGAAGCTATTTTAATTCACAACATGTAACTTCTATGGAGTGATATTCTACTATAGCAGACTAGCGAGAAACAATAGGTTATTTCTTAATCTTCTAAGAAATAGGTGAATCCCAAAAGGAAAATTAAATATCCAGTTTCAATTGAATTGGATGCATATAACACAAGATATGATCCGATTAATTCTCACTTTCAATACAGATCTGATTTCTGGATACTTTCTAACTTCTGATTGAATTAATCTATCAAATTAAGTCCAAATTGAGTGAAACCAATTGCAATTGAACAACAATAACTCATAGATGATGAAATCCCTACCCAATTTTAGCACAACCAACACAATTCCACTTCAGATCAAGCCAAACTTCTGGCATCAAAATTTCTGTCCGAGAATTGGATATTCTTCATGTATTTTATGGAGATCTACACATATCACACATATATATTTTTGTTTTCATGAACTTTTCTCATCAAATAGCACATAAATGAGCTTAAATTGAAGGCGCTCTGATACCAAAGGATATGATTATTGTTGTGCAAGATCAAAATCTTCAATTAAGCTTCCCAAAGATCTTTGCCTTCAATAGGACTTGATCTTCTTCAACAACACTCACCCATAATTCACCCCAAACTATGAACAAATGAATATGAAGAGGATCTTTTCCTCAAGCGCTAGAAGAAAAGATGGGGTTGGTTACCCACTACCCAATTAGATTAAATGAGAAATTCCTAAACTCTAAACAAATCACAATGATATGCTTATCATAGAATTAGGAATTGTGATAAAATTAGAACTCTTGGATCAATCTAATCCAAGTATTCAACAAAATAAATCTAAGGAATGATCAAACCCTAGATGAAGTTCTAGGAGAAAGCCTCAAAAATTAAGAACCCGAAGAGAATACTCTCAATTTTCATATATCATAAAAGTTGTTTACAATGAAGGCTATAAATGCATATCTATAGTGTTAGGACTAAACCCTACATTGACTATTGACTTAAGACTCTAAAAGGCCAATTAAACCTTTAATTAACAACTAAAAATAGAGTTTAAACATTAAAATTCGGCTAAACAACTCATTGTTTAAACCCACTAGGACCCTACCATCAACGGTAGGCTATACCCTACCACACGCAGCAGGTCGTCAGCCAACAAGTCCTACTTGGACCGAAGCCTACCGGGGACGGTAGGTACAGGGCTTCCTGTCAACGATAGGCTCTGTTTTTGCCTTTCCTTGATTTATTCTTCTCCCTATTTGCTCCATTGATTGCTTCAAGTTTAGGCATTGATCCATAAGTAACTTAGGATGATTTCCTTCATCTTTCAAGCTTTTATTCTAGCTCTCTAATCTGTTCGCCATGGTTTCTTCAATCAAAGAAACCATTCTTTAACAAAGCTATCATCATATGCCTTGATCTGCTTGCCCTTGCTCTAGTGATTGGACCATGAATCAACTCATTAGCTTCTTGGTTATCCCGGCTGGTTCATATCACAACTTGAGTATTTTCCTAAATGACCAAGTGAGACTTTTATCGTTTGATTGAACCATCAAATTTAAGTTCGATCTTGTACACCCATTTACACCCAAAGTTTTCTTAAAAACAGGTAAAGTAGTGAGTTTCCACGTCCCATTTGTTTCAAGAGCAACAATTTCTTCCTTCATGGCCAAGTGCCATTGGGGATATTTGATGGCCTTAGAGAATCTGGGAGGTTTAATGAAAGTTTGAACTGCAGCAAAAAAACCTTGTTGTTTGGGAGAAAACCGAGCACAAGTTTCATAAGTAGCTAAAAGGATAAAGGCACATACCTAAAACTGTTGATGAAGCCAGTAAAGCAACTAAGGAATGAGCGTGTGACTTTACATGATAACACTCATAATTTGAGAATTTAACAAGAGGTCGGGTAACCTGAGTACTTTTATTAGCTTCTAAGGGAGGATCAGGAGGAGAATACTTCCCCCTATTTTCAAAAGGGTCTAGAGTAGGAAGAGGAGTTGGACCTAGAGAATCAAAATTGGAAGGAAAGGAACTGTGGGCTGAGAAAGTGTCTAACCTAGATGGAAAAGAGAAAAGACCGGCCCAGAAGAAATAGGAGGTACGACAGGTGGAATAGTCTCAGCAGTTGGACTAAAACTGCAAAGAGGGTTCTGGATTAAAGGGGATTGCAGCCGTGCTAGAGGGAACTAGTGTAGTGGATCAGGCTAGTCAGGAGCAAGGCTCATGTTGAAATTTATGAGAAATGGGTTGGTATTTGTTAGTTGGGCCAAGCGATTGGATTGGGTGTTATATGTTTGTTAGGTTGATGGATAGGCAGTGAGAGGGTTAAATTGGGCCATGTGACGAGTCTGATTACATTGAAAAGAGGTGATGGAATTAGGGGAATTTTTAGTAATATTTGTGACCCAATCTACAAAATTAGGAAAAATGTGCTTAACATCACATCTCTGGAATGAAAATTGTTTTATTTTAAGATAAAAATCACGCCACCCATGTTTACTGAAAGAACATCCCACAAATATGCATTTTCTACTTCGTGGATGAAATTTATCAAGTGCAAGTGAAGTAATATATATGTAACAAGGACAATCAAAAGTGCGAAGTAGCTTATAATTTGGGGTTGTTCCATGCAAGAGTTCATAGGGATATTTCCTGTGGATCAAAGGAGAGGGTGTATGATTAGTGAGATATGTGGCAATGAGGATGCATTTTCCCAAAAAAAGAAATGGGAAGATTGGCTTGAAATTGGAGGGCGCGTGCCACATTGAGAAGATAACGGTGTTTGCATTAACATGTCTGTTCTACTAGGAGTTATAAGGCATTGATTTTTTATGCTCAATTCAATGATCAATAAAGTGGGTTTTTAAGGCAATAAGTTCACTCCCATTATCGGTTCGTACACTTTTATTTTTCTTATGAAACTGGGAATGGACATTTTGACAAAAACGAGGTAAAATTGAATATACTTCACTCTTTTCATACATTAGGAATATCCAAATCGCAGGAGAGAAATCATCTAACATGACAAGAAATATTTATCTGCACTATGTGTGTACTTCATAAGGCTCCCAAACGTCACATTAAATCAATGAGAAAATTTATGATGCTTTATGGGCATTTATGGTAAAAGGCGTACGTATTTGTTTAGCATGAAAACATGTATCACATGATATATTATTCTTAATGGAAGTAAGAACAAAGTTGAGGGATGCCTCAACCTCTGGTGCCAAAGTGTTGTACTATCATCACCACTAACGTTATTTATTTTAACAGGTTCTACTTCTTTGAAATAGAACAACACATTATATTGTTCCGCTCTAATCAGGGTCCTCGATGTATAGTCCTGTATAGCACAATAAACATTATCAAATGACATAGAACAATTCGAATTTCTCAATAATTATGGCACAAATAATAAATTACATTTAAGTTGAGGGATATAAAGGACATTTTCCAAAATCAAATTAAATTCCAAAATTACTTTCCCACATTTAGTAGCCACTATTTGCTTGCCGTTTGGCAAATTTACCAGCCAGGGAGCAATGTTCTGAATTTGTGTAAGTAAATCACAATTGTTTGTCATGTGATAAGAGGAACCACTATCAGTAATTCAAAAAACTTGAGGAATGTACCAGATAATCTCTCTGAGGGAGGAGAGTTATTCATCAAATTAACTAATACTTCCCGCTGAGCCTTGGAAAACACTAGTGGTTGATTGGTTTCAGTAGTATGCATGGCTGAGCAGCCAATTCTACCTTCTTCCTCCATAGGCGAGAACATGTTCTGCTCCCGGTGCAACAGTGGCATTCGCCCCAATTGGGTTTGTGCCGCTGTGTGAATTTCTCTGGTTTAGTCCACCTGTTCTGGTAAGAGAAGAACTTCTATACTTCACCTCAAAAGTGCACTCAAAGAGGAAGGTTTGAACCCATCTTATAAACTAGTCTAAATATTCCTCTGCAACCAATGTGGAACGTATTATGTTCTTCCGTAACCAGCATCTCGGTCGTAGATTACTTTTTCCACCTTCTTAGAAGTCTTGTCATTATCTTTTCAGTATTAGTCGTGATAGTTTTGGTACCATGAAAAAATTAAAAGGAATTTTGAGAGTAATGTAGAAGTTTTCTATTCCAATCAAAACTAAAGCTTACATGCAACAATGGCTATGCATATATATTTTTGTACAAGAGTTCTTGCTAAGTAAGGAATCCTAATTGCAAAATGCAGTTAACTCTACAAGAAAGTCTAAAAGCAAACTAATGACTGGGAAAATCGATTACCCTCAAATTACATATACACATGGATTGTATGAGATTGCATCATATACAGCAATGCTAACACACATAACATATCATTCTGGTTAGCTGAGATAAAGGGGGAAATCAAATCTTGTAAATCATGTGCATAACTAGGATTACAGGACAACAATAACTTAACAAAATAATTGCAAAAGAAATCACTATGTCATCTCCATCATATATCCAAGATTTTTCAGATAATTGACCAGTATCCACACAAATTGTTCTTTTCTTACATGGTGATGTGAACCAGTTAGACATGCAAGAACATCAAGGAATTGTGACAAGAGCCAAGGCAAAACAACTAAAGACCACAATGATCAAATTGACCAAGGAAAGTTTCAAGGGTTAAATTTTGATGTCCAAAACTTTATGGGGCAATATGCTAAAATTTTGAATAAGTTAGAAATTGAAAATTCACCTTGGTAGATGGTTGGGAGCCCTTTTGCCCAAGCTGGAAAATTGCCTCATATTTTTGGCAATGTGTTTATTAGTGCTCTAGAATAGTCCAAATGCAATTAAAACACCTTTATTGCCTTATTAAGTGAATGTATAGATTATATCTATCCTTTGGGATAAAATATGGAAGGGTTGGAATATGCCTTTATGGGACTTAAATTTTGGGGCTTAAATTTGTGGGGCTTAAATTTTAGGCTGAAAATTTTTTTCAAGACAAATGTTCTTCTCTTAGCATTCTTAGTTCTTAGCTTAGTTTTTTTTCTATCTTCTTCAAGGGTGAACTTCCTTGGAAGAAAAATCACTTTGAACACTTGTTTAAAGTTCCCAGAGTTTCAAGGTTGATAATCAAAATTCCTTCATACTATTTACTACAATCTTGTAGAAAACTAGTCTTGAGTTCTTCTTCTTGTTTAATTGAGGTCTAATGTTCAAAATACCTTAGGTTGCTTGAACTTTGAAGAAAAGATTTTGCTTAAACCTTCTTGAGGTCTTGGATTTAATATATCCAAGGTTTCTAGAAGTTTAACATTTTCAAGTCCTTTCAAAGGCACTTTTTCTCTTCTACTTGTTACACTTATTTTGTTTATTTTCTCCCTCACTTCTTGGACGAAATTTTATGCTCTTGAAGATCATTCCACATCACATGGGGTACCCCAATGCAAAACGATGTCGACGTTCTGCATAAACATGGAATAAAAGTGAAAAAAAAATCTCAGTCGCAATAAAATTACATGCGTATGAGTTTCGTGATAGGCCCAACACCTCCGCTAAGTGAACTATAGTTGCTCATGTGCTAGCGTGCTCTTGGCACTAATAAGTACAAACAAATATGACCAGCTAGGATTCTTAACACTTGAGCAGCAGCTAAAACTTGTATATGCTTCGATAGCTCTATTTCTTAGGTAATAAAAGTTCCAAAAACCAAACAACCCAAGAGTTATTACAAATCAAACTACCTTTACAAAGTTTTGTGTCAAATTACAAAAAACTTGTTCTCGTAGTTAACTTCACATGTAGCATAGAAGTCTTAAGAGTTCCACAACCCAGGCTAACAAGGCTCACTGTCACTCCTTCTAGTACAAATAATATGTGAAAACATGACATGCAAAAAGTATGAGCTAAAAAGCTCTGAGTCCACGAGAGTGTGTTAATGTGTTTTTTCAAAATAGATGACACAGTACAAAATACTGAGTTTCATAAAAAGGAACATGCATAGTATCATAATCATTTTCCTTTTAATTTTGATAGAATGAATACTTAGACATATATGAAGGCTCAGAGCGCAACTAGGAAATCTGAGAGAATCAAGACAAATCAGTGCAGCTTCGAAATCCGAGTTTCAAATCATGCCAGAAGTTGAGCTCAACGGACGTATATTAGGAACCCATAACAAGGTCATTAGAACTAACCAGCATCCCGTAGTTAATACCAGCCCAAGAACCACATGTACGAACGTTTGATTTCACAAATACTGAGCTTCACAAACAGAAGCATGCTACACCAAAGCTAGCGCACCTACCAGTCCGTACCTAGTGACCGCTATAATTTCGAGCCCATCTTGACTATCCACTAGCCGACCCACGACACCTTTCTATGCCAAAAAACGTAACACTGGTTAGCCCGAACCCTCAACGATGCTACACCCCTGTCTAGTGGATCTATATCAAGAGTCCGAACCATCCACATAATCAGAAGAGGCTCTAGTACGAAGGACTAATCATGTGCTGTGTAATCCTTTGATACTTCCGGCACAAAATCAATTCATTTACTATCTGGTCGGAACGGGGTATTAATGCATATTTCCAAATCCAAAGGCCCTTAACTAGCCATCCAAACAATTTCAGCATATATCTGTACCTTAGAATCAAAAGACCACTTAAATGTCGTTTAGATATTTCTGATGCATAACCAACTATTCAGAATAACAAAACCACCCGTTCGCCAGTCTAAATCATGCTTATGTAGATTTTACAAATATTCCATGCATATGCACATGTATCTCAAATTTTATAATTTTCATATACAGATCATTTTCAAATCATATATTATTTTAAGGAACCGGCAAGAGATAGTAAACCTTTCCAATTCAAAACACCTAAACGGAGCACTACTGCTATGCATTTTTAATGCACAAGTAGAAAACATTATGGATAACGTCTTGAAAATAAAACATTAACTTATTTTAAAAAATAGTAAGCTCAAATATTTTGAAGATTTTTATCAGGTGTAGCTATTTAAGAAAACATTGTTCACACTACTAAAATAATTAAGTTAGGTTGGTGGACTCACCTATGAACAGAGTTATTCACTCACGAACTATAAGCTCCAACAAATAAAGTAATAAAATACTTATAAATAATTAAATCTCCGACATTTCTAACCCCTAAAATAAAAATATAACTATCTCCTTAAAATAAGATATATCAATTCATAGTTTTAACTTCCAAAATATCCTACACCAGAGACGCAAAAGTAAAATTTCTTAAACAAATTCCCTAAACGTGTACATTAGTTTTATAGATTCTAAAGACCCCCGATTTGAAAAACTATCCAGAAGGTGGATAAAAACTCAGTAAAAAGTATTCGAACTATTTTTGAAAATAAATTATACTAGGTGATGGCATACGGCCCTACAAGATAAAGCCTCAACCCACAAATAATGAAGCCCAGTCAAGAGTAAAGCCAGCCAAACAACACAAAGGCTTGCAGGTCTGTTCTGTGCGGTTGGCCCACACTTAATAGTGTTTCGTGAGTCAAAGGAACCAATCCCACATTGAAAGTTCATACAATATTATGCTAAATGGAAAGCAATAAAAGGTCCTCTCTCTCTCTCTCTCTCTCTCTCTCTCTCTCTCTCTCTCTCTCTCTCTCTCTCTCTCTTCATTTACTATTCATCTAATATTAAGCAATATATGCTCATTAATTCTCTAAACCTATTTGTACGTGGACCATACGACTTAAGCATCAGAGTGCCTTTGAGGAATAGATTCCCGTCGTTCTCTATCCACCTTTGGTCTTACAGATCATAGGACACGTGGGAGCTCAATATCCATCAATTGGCACCCACCGTGTATGGGTAATTCTGTGTTTCAGAGACGTAAAAATTAAAATTAATGGCTACCATGAAAGACAAGAATATTATTGATCCCAAAACTCAAGATTTATCACTTTTGTATGCCACTAACTATGGAATAAAATGCATACTACCACAAACACAGGGAGCAACATATTGGATGTTCCCTTTATGCCCCAGTAGAGATCTTTTCTCATGACTATCCTGGGGCTTGGAATATCAAGGGTGGAGGTAAGAGAACCCTAAACGCCCGCTTCCTAGGAAACGGCCATACCTGCCACAATTCAGACTCGAGTCCAGACTTTGATGAATGATATCCAGGTCCGTACTTACACCCGAGATAATAATTGGAACTATGTTGCATGCAATCCTCTCTCAGAAAGCATATCAGCAAACCCCTATATCTGATAAATTTAATACTCTGCAATTTGATCGCTGCAATAGGAACACTGATCCCAACAAACACCTCCAGCATTTTCTAGCCCTAATGATGATCCATAACGCATATAATATTGGATTATGTAGATTATTCCTGAGTTCTTTGCGGGATTCTTCTCTTGGTTGGTTAGCTTTGCTGCCACCCCGATTCATCTTAGGTTTACATGACCTAAGCCAAAAATTTTGACATCACTTTGCTAGTCAGCAAGAAATCATACTACCTTCAGACCACTTATTGATAGTCCATCAGCATCACTACAAAACAATCCATGTTTACGTAGAAAGAGTCAATCGGGAAGTAATAAAAGTGCCGAATTTAAGCGACCCTGAACATATACAATATAAGCATGATCTTTGTAAAATATAAAACAGGGATTCCTAATCACTACAACACAAGGCAAGCGGACCTAACACTGCAAAGGTAAGTTCAACCCGAGTGTCGAGTCTCTCGAAGACGGTAAAGGCTAAAGTACTAATCATGTCTCTAATGTGTAGTCTAAGAAAAAGGATGATTTTTTGAAAATTAAATAATAAAAGAAAAAATGAAAACAGCAAAAATACAAAAGCAAAAAAGCAATGAAAATCAAGGTTTTAAAATTAATAAAGTAAGAATTTGGATTACGGAATCCCTTTAATCCTTGTTACTAATTTAGTTGGAAAAACTACAATGAAAACGATGTTGAATTAATTAAGTTGGGTCATCACTCAAATCAGGCAATTCTCTAGGCGAAAGCCACCGTACTAACTAATCCTTAGAGGAAAATCTCTTTTCTCCCAAACAAATTATGAGCACAAAAAAATTATGTGCTTTAAAAGACCTAAAAGTGAAATATCGTATCTCTAGTTAATTGCCCCAATTAACCCACAATTGGTTGCCCTAGGTCGTTCTTACTTTTTCAATTCCGAACAACCTTGCGATTAATCTAATCTCGTGACAATTAAATTGCAAACAAGCATAATTATAAGACAATTTAAATTAAAACACACATCGAAATCAAGAATTTAAACCAAGAAATTCATAATCAAGAATTAGGGTTCAACCATCATCCAAACATAAAGAACTACTCACTATTCATTACATAAAACTGAAAATTCAGCATAAAATTCAATAACAAGAAAGTAAAAGAAAACTTAGGATTGAAATTGAAGCGTAGTTGAAGTCTCAAACGTTTCCCGAGCTTGTCTTTCGAGTCACCTAGTTGAAGATCGAAATCTTTAATTTGATTCTTCAATTCTTGAAATCCAACAAGTAAAATTGTAGAAATCTTAAAATTTCTTAACTAATTGAATGTATTAAAACTGAAATTGAAGAATTTTTTATTCTAAACTAACCTTAATTATCTATTACTGCTATTGTAAGTCCTATTCTGCTCTCATCTGCCTAATTCTAGAGCTAGTCTTTAAATAGAAGGGAAAAATACAAGAAAATGGAGTTTGAATTGGATTACAGTATCTTGCCAGCCGGGACTACCGCCGATGGTAGGTCTAGCTCTACCATCCGCAGTAGGGTTCTACCTTCCAAAGACTTTTCACGTCAGAGACCTAATGCCAATGGTAGGGGTAACATACTGTCATTGATAAGGTTCTGTCCAGTCATTGCTTGTGATCCTCGGACCTACCGCCGACGGTAGGTTAGCCTACCTTGCGCGGTAGGTCAGCTTCATTATTAGCGACGGCTCCATTTTCGTCATTTTCGCTCCGTTTTGGTTTCTTTTCATCGTTTTCTCTTCCGGAGGGCACCTAAGATAAGAATAAAGGATATTAAGCTAATATATGTAACTTTTTATATTAAAACATCGAAATTGATGAACATATAGAAATATAACCAATTATACACGTATCAATGATGGTATTCGATCGTTGTCCTTTACCAAGATGTTAACAACTAAAACTTTGCAAACTGTAGGTACCTTGCTTCATGTTTTACATGAGTTCATTATCGGGAAAATTAGCGTATAAAGCAAGCGGGAACAACAATATGCAGGTACGATCGAAGGAAAAGGGAAGAGACCATTTCGCAATCAGGAACATACTAGGTAACCTGAAAAGAAACGATTATCTTACCCATATGGCCGGGATCAACATGGAGAGAGGCCCTATAGGCATTCAAAATGCCAAGATAATTTTACACCACTTAAGAAATCCTGAACTGATTTAGTAAAATCTTTATGGATTCTTAAGGCACCAGCTAAAATGATATCACCCCCGGAATAGAGGAGTTAGACAAAGTATTGTGAGTTTGATCAAGATCACGACCACAAAATGGAATAGTACATCGAGTTGCGTGAGGAAATCTAATATGTTACTCAGCAAGGCCTTTCGAAGGAATTTATTGCTCAAGAGCTGAGACCGGCAAGAGAATAGGAGGAGAAATGGGAAAGATTACAAAGTTAAGCAGTAAGTCCCTCCTCGGAATCCAACAGTCGATGCTAAGGCAATCAACATTATCTTCAGCAACACATCCTGTAGCAGCAAGAAGTGGGATAGAGAGGACGAGGACGATGCTCCTTTAGTTATCACACTTGATGTGGAATGATCTTCAAGAGCATAAAATTTCATCCAAGAAGTGAGGGAGAGAACAAACAAAATAAGTCTAACAAGTAGAAGAGAAAGTGCCTTTGAAAGGACTTGAAAATGTTAAACTTCTAGCAACCTTGGATATATTAAATCCAAGACCTCAAGAAGGTTTAAACAAAATATTTTCTTCAAAGTTCAAGAAATCTAAGGTATTTTGAACCTTAGACCTCAATGAAACAAGAAGAAGATCTCAAGACTAGTTTTCTACAAGAGTGTACTAACTAATATGAAGGAATTTTTTTATGATCAACCTTGAAGCTCTTGGAATTTTCAACAAGTCTTCAAAGTGATTTTTCTTTCAAGGAAGTTCATCCTTGAAGAAGATAGAAAAACTAAGCTAAGAACTAAGAATACTAAGAGAAAAACCTTTGTCTTGAAAAATTTCTTGTTTAGTTTCTTCAAAATAGAAGACTACATATTTATAGAGACTTGAGGGAGAAAATAGGAATTTTTCCCTCTCATATTTTCTGCCCAAAGGATAGATATAACCTATACATACACTTGATAAGACAATAGAGGTGTTTTAATTGCATTTGGACTATTCTAGAGCACTAGTCAACATATTACCAAAAATATGAGGCAATTTTTCAGCTTGTGAAAAAGGGCTTCCAACCATCTACCAAGGTGAATTTTCAATTTCTAACTTATTCAAAAATTTAGGAGACTGCCCCATAAAGTCTTGGACATCAAAATTTAAGCTTTGAAACTTCTCTTGCTCAATTTGATCCTTATGACTCTTTAGTTGTTTTGCCTTGGCTCTTGTCACAACTCCTTGATGTTCTTGCATGTCTAACTGGTTAACATCAACACTAGACATAAATAGTTGTACAGTTGACAAATTTTGGTGGACACAGGTAGTGCTGCCAATGTGCTGTTCAAAGATACATTTGATCTTATAGGCATTTTACCAAAAAGGATAGAAGCCTGGGAAATACCGCTGATTGATTTCACGGAAAGATGCATTAGTTCGATCGAAGTCATTCTGCTACCCATCAATATTAACGGTACTACTTGGAATATGGAGTTCCTGGTTGTTGATGCACCATTGTCATACAATAGTATAATGGGATGGTCGTCACTAAATAAGCTCAAAGCCACCGTATCCACATACTCACTTGAAAGTAGAAACATGAACGATGGCTGACTTTTCACCATTAGAGGAGACCAACATGTTGGTCAGGAGTGCTTTATAGCTTCCAAGGTGGAAGCTAAAAACTCTATGGCAGAGGAGAAAAATAAGGAAAGTGGAAGACCAATGCAAAGAATTCAAGCCTCAAAGGGAATCTAAATCATTTAGTGTCTATAGCACTCGGCCAGATAAAACAATTAGAGTAGGAAAGGCCTTTCCTCTGCACATCCGTAAGGAAGTTTATGAAGTTCTTATTGACTTCCAAGATGTATTCTCATGGAGCTTGGTTGATTTAGGAATAATCTCATGGGACATTGTGTAACACTACAGAAGAAAAGAACATTTGTCAGCAAAGGCAACCGGTAGTCAGGGAGAACATACATGAATTATTGGAAGTTGGAATAATCAAGCGTATTGACTACTCGGTGTGGTTAGCTAATCTCGTGGTGGTACCAAAGCATAATGGGGAATGGAGAATGTGCATAGACTATACCGACTTGAATAAAACCATCTCGAAAAAGCCCTTCCTTTTGCCCTGTATTGATCAAGTTGTAGACACAGTAGTGGGGCATGAAGTTCTTTGCTTCTTAGATGCGGACAAGGGATACCATCAATAGGATATTGGGGATGCGATTGAACCCTAAGAAGTGTGTATTCGGGTGCCCACGGGAAAAGTTTTGGGCTTCATCGTATCTGAGTGGGGAATAGAAGCAGACCCTGAGAAAATTAAGGTCATTTAGCAAATGCCGCCACCATGAAGCATCAAGGACATACAAAGATTGTCTGGATGTATGGCATATCTCGGACAGTTCTAGGTAAAAATGAGAGAACGGAGCCTTCCGTTTACCAACTTCTGAAGGGTAATGCCACCTTTGAATGGTCCAAAGAGTGCCAGCATACTTTTATCAAACTGAAAGAATATTTGAGTCAAGCGCCTTTACTAGTTAGCCCGATAGAAGCGAAAACCCTATTCATGTATCTAGCCGTAATGGAAGTTGTTATTAGTGCTTTAAGTTGCTCTTTGCATAATGGAAAAAATTGTTGCTTGTTTACTATGTGAGCCATGTACTAGCTGGAGCAAAAACCTAGTCCAATCCACTGAGAAGCGCATATTTAATTTGGTAGTTTCAGCTCGAAAGCTTAAATCATACTTCCAAGCACATCTCGTCATTGGGTTAACAAATATACCTCTTAGGCAAGTGATACATAAACCAGATCTCATAGGACCAATAGCCAAATAGGTAGTCAAACTAAGTGAGTACCAAGTTGATTTTCAACCAAGAAAAGCAAGGCAAGCACAAGTGTTGGAAGACTTTGTTGTTGAGAACACCTTACTTAACACTGTAAAGGCAATAGCCAACTTGCAAAAAATGAACCCCAAGAAAACATGGATTTTTTTATGTAGATGGATCCGAGGAGCAACAACACAAAGGAGCAGGATTTATCCTTGAAAGTGCAAATGGAGTTGAGTTTGCATGCGACCTTAAATACGAATTTCCCGTTAGTAATAATGAGTCAGAGTATGAAGCATTCTTACCGAGATTCTGAATAGCCTTGGCCATGAATATAGAGCAGGTTATCATAC
Organism: Catharanthus roseus; assembly: GCA_028651295.1. Classification (NCBI taxonomy): domain Eukaryota; kingdom Viridiplantae; phylum Streptophyta; class Magnoliopsida; order Gentianales; family Apocynaceae; genus Catharanthus; species Catharanthus roseus. The sequence continues at coordinate 35,071,331 of JAPQWS010000159.1, read as the reverse complement.
CGGGAGATTCCAAGGTAGGTTTTGGACAATGACGGGTTCATTTGAAGCCAAAGAGGAAAACATGAAGAGGTATTTAGCACTAGCAATGAGCTTAGTATCACGATTCAAGGTGACATGGTTCGAGAAAATTGAGAGTAGACAGAATTAGAAAATAGATGACCTATCGAAAGCTATTATGGGAGAGAATATCAACATTTGGCTGAAACCCTTGTCTAAGAAAAGTAGTGATGGAGAAGTTATATGTGTAGAACCAGAAGATAATTGGATGGCCACAATAAAAGAATACATACTAGATGGCTCCTTCCCAATAGAGGAAATTGAACTTGGAAAAGTACGGTCTACAGCAGCTAGATATGTCATCTCAAACGGAGATTATATAAACTATTGGTGAATGGCCATTGTTAAAAGTGTGCCTCGGGAAGAAAGTGAGTACATCCTACGAGAATGCACGCGGGGATATGTGGAGCATACATTGGTACCAATGCACTAGTTAGGAAGATCATACTGCGAGTAATTTTAGCCCAACATGCGGGAAGATTCGAAAGAGATGGCAAAAGCCTGCAATAAGTGCCAAATTTATTCAAATGACCATCATGTTCCTCAAAATGAATACCATTGTCTAAGTTTGCCTTTCCCATTTGTACATGGGGTATGGATTTATTGGGATCGTTCCCTAAGGCCCGAGGGATAATTGAGTATTTGGTGGTTATTGCAATAGACTACTTTACCTATTGGATTGAAATTAAAGTGCTAAGTAGTATCATGTCAAAACAAGTTAAAGATTTCTTCTAGAAAGATGTGATTTGTCGATTCGAGATCCCGAAAATGTTAATCACGGACAATGGAAAATAATTTAATTCTAAAGCACTCAAAGAATTTTGTGAAGGACTCGATATAGATCAGAGTACTGCATTAATAACATAATCGCAAACAAATGGAATGACAGAAATGACTAACCGAATGATATTACAAAGTTTAAAAAGGAGGTTGGACGGTGCTAAGGCTAACAGGTTAGAAGAACTGCCAAGTGCACTATGGTCTTATAGAACTACCTCACGAAAAGCAATGGATGAATCCCCTTTCAATCTATGCTTTAGTTTGGAAGCACTAATCCTAGCGGAGGTGGGAGCCCTAAGTACTAGAAATGCCAACTTCTGCCCAGATGACAATGATTGGCTTCTATAGGAAAACTTGCTATTAATTGATAGTATACGAGAGGAAACTACAAGAAAAGATGAACGCTTTAAAAGAGTAGCATCCCAAACCACAACTCCCGAGTCCGACCCTCATGCATCCAAAAAGGTGACTTTATGTTGAGAAATAATAAAGTTAGTAGGCAAGAATCTACGTGAAAGTTAGATTCCTATTGGGAAGGACCTTACAAGGTTATTGATGCTCACGAGAATGGAGTTTATGTGCTAGCAGATAGTAATAGAAGGTAGTAATCAAAAGCTTGGAATGATACAAATTTGTGCAAGCATTAGTCGTGATCATTTGCAAGTGGATGTACGTGATTAACAAGTTTTTTTTAAATGAACTATTCCCTTCGGAGAATCAGTTAAGACATTTTGATTGGGATATCTTAAAAGAGGTTAATACCGATACATGAACAAATATGAGAATATATATACATATATATGTATATATATGTATTTATATAATATATATAATATAATAATATATATATAAAACAAGGGCTCTTAGGCCTGTACCATAAGGCCTAAGGCCTTTAGGATATTGTCATTATAATTTAAGGCCAACAGAACCAAAAAAAAAGAGGGTGGGGGGGGGGAGGGGGGGAATAAGAAGAAACAACAAAAACAAGAACTAAGCAAACACTACTAGAACTCGGGTATTCAGTGTCATCTACATCTGACAAATTACTAGTTTATCATATTCCACAAACACAGCAGGAAAAGCCATAAACCCATCAAATTATGGTGTCAACAACACATGGCCAAAATCATAATAACTGAGACCAATCTCGTAATCCGGAGCCACAAGGTGGCAGTTAAGTTCCTTGGGATAGCTCTCAGCTTGATGAAAGTAAACCAGAAGAAGTGAATGCAGCTGGAAGTGGCATACAAGCGGTATTTCAGCACGTATTGTTCACCTAAGAAAGTTTAAGGATAATATATCCAAAAGTTTGGGCTAAAGAACAACTCAATATGGTTTGAGGAGAAGGGTCAGATAGATTCGCAGAAGGTTGACAAACTAGATGAACCTCTGCCCTTCATGATCAAAAAGTTCAAGCGCTCGCCCAAACCAGACTGTGATTCTCATGGCATGCCCAACCCAGGCATCAGTCACTGAAGAGGCAGAGAAAAGAAACTGAAAGAAAAGAAAGCAAGAACGTTGGTAGTGACAAAGATATGCCTTATAATTCATATTTATAAGTGCTTCCTCAACTACTCAACCTCAGTGATTTGATAATTTTAAGACACCACTGCACCTTAAAAAACAGAAATAGTGTGATTAATAAGGTATAATCATATATTACTGTCGTTCCGAATGGATAACGTCCCATAGCTGCCTTCACAATCAATTTGATTCGAAGAATGAAATAAAAGGTGGCCAACAAATAATGAATCATCGCTACCTAGCAGGATATGTTGTTGCTTGCGAAGATCTTTGCCTGCATAGAAATATTACCTGGCATAAAGGATATCGAGGTGATAAGGTCGATACGCGACACCTCCTCATTTAATAACACATACGGGTCTGCCAAATGGATGCCTCGAGAAAGGCACATCTAAAACATGAAGTCTGGTCTGCCTTTATCTCATGCTAGCAACTTATGGTCTTTCTTTGGACCACACACGCATTACACATATAAAAAAACTATGGTATTATGAAGGATTCTTTGCCAAAAGAACAACAATATGTAGGTCATATTACTATCATAAATTAACAAGTGTTGTAAGATATATTAAAATATTCAAAATCCATAAGTAATGTACAAGACATTCAGATTACATGGGATATCACCCTGAAACATTCACGGAAGGATGAATCAATCTTGTAAGTTCCTACGGGTCCCCACCTGGTCCAAAGATATTAGCAATTGACTCTTCTGCTATGTCACTATACACAAAAAATTCCTCGTCTGTGAAGTCATTTGCTTGACCATCCTCAGATGATACCTCGACTGCTGTGGAATCAAGGATGCCCATGTTAACTACCTCCCTTTGTGGGGGCTTCATCCATCTCAGGCAATTCTATCATAGCTATAGAACTTGATAGTTGGCCGATGCTTGAGGGAATGCGATTTCGTCCCAAATAAATGAATCTCACAAGAAACAATGAAGATATTGTTCGGAGCCCGACCGACCTAGTAAGACTTTGACAGTTGAATTGTCCCTTTTCTTCATGATCCCCGGGCCACGAGTGTAAAAAATTGAGGCTGTCAGGATTAATACACCCTTGCTGTCTGATTGTCCAGTTGATAGTTGGGATTCACCTTTAAAAAATCTCAGATGAGGCCACGAACAAACTCTCGCACGACCGCAACCAAACACTGATAGAAAATGGGTCTATGTATAGACGGTTCAAACAAATCTTCCCAAGACACCTAGAACTAAGGCAGGATTCAAACGTCCATCATGATCCATTACTAGCTTCGCCATGCACTACCACTTAGTATATTCACAAAGAGCCGCTTGAAGATCCTTCTCTTTATCTTTTAGGGCAAAGTCAAAGGATGGCAACCTGCCAGATAGATTATCTAATTCTTGCACCGTTTGATCAAGGGCAGATTTAGCAAGATGATGTCGCTCTTCCAGGGTGGCATAGCAGGATTATAAGTACCACAATTGAGACTCCAGTTGATCAGCCCACTGTTGTTGGTATCGCGTTCTCTAGAGATTTTATTTTCGAGGATACCAACTCAGCCTTGACCTTCTTTAGGTCACTTACGTCCTTTTTAAACTGAGTAATAGAGGAATCAATGTCAAAAAAAGCTGGAAAAAACAGGCGTAGCAGCATCAATAAAAACCTTTGGAACGCGACATCAACTCCTGGCCATATAACAATGCAAGCGAGGAAACATAGTGGGGAAAACATGCGACCTCTTAGTGAAATAGGTCATAAAAAAACAACAATAACAATAAAATATTAACAATGACAAGTACCTACATCATAAACCCATAAAAAGTCACACCGAGAAGTAAAAGCTGCGTTGCAGGTGGAGCTAGCTTACTCAGCATTTCCAAGGTAACTTTAGAATCAATCAATCGGTTGTTCACACCAATGCTCTAGTCAGGATGAAAAATCATATTGGTGTCCCCTATCTCCAACTCAAGAATGGGATATTTATTATAAAAAAAAAGGGTCTCTTATTTGGGGTGTCGGACTAGACTTAAAGGGGACCACCATTCACTTACCTTTATTAGTTTGCAAGAAACCCTAACCAGCTAAAGAAGCAGTGGAGAAAAGAGAAAGTGAGGATTTCCCGGGAATTGCAGCCGAGGAGTTTCCGAGTGCAACATCCAAAGTGTTAGCCGGAGCAGTTCAAGCAGATGTGGTCTAAGTCCTCACGGGAGTAGTACGTCTTTGTTGCTTGCGATTTAGAACCAAAGCTCCCTCTTCTACATCAAGATCACCTTTAAACAGTCACAAATATCATCAAAATTTTCACGATCACATAAATTTGTTTTTGCAACCTCCTAAAGGACTTAAGGATGCAAGAGCAACAGAAGATAAGAATATAGAAAGATAAAGATCATAAGACTTTGGAGGAGATAAAATAGTTAATACCTGGTCCACAAGTTCCAGTACATTTACACTTAGGGCCCCAAGTGAAAGGAGCTGCAGGACAAACACTTAGGGCCCTTGCAACTTCCATAGTTTGACTCGTTCCTAACTCTTTGGCTCATCATTTATACCCATGGCGAGAGTTGTAGTGGCCAGATACCACATGAATTTTGCCCCTGTAATGGAAAATATGATTACAGTGGTAAAAATGATGATACACAATAGTTAAGAAAGACACGAAATCCTAAGGTATTGGCATGTGGTGTCTCTATCAATTGACCCCCATAAAGGCCGTGGCTTTTCAATAATACCCGAGACCAGCTTTCTCGTATGCAGAGTTGTGTAGGGTATTAATCTAAGATGTTACAGTACAGGACGAGGTCTGCATCATTCTTCATCTGAAGATTTGGAAGCATTTCGCGGGGAGTCTAAGAACACTTGAGATATGCAAAAGGATCCTACACAAAAAAGAAACGGTCTTTCTAATCTTTTATCTTAGAAGGCTTGGAAACAACCAGAGTTCTTTTGTAGCACAGGTATACTACCCGTCTTGATTATGGTTGACCTTGTAGTGACGCCTAACAAACTCACAGCTAGTCAGGATACCCAATGCCTCACAAATAACAATAAAACTAAGAATTCGCCTAGCAAAGATGAGTGTATCTGCCCCAAGGGCGAAATCTAGAATCTGAGAACTTCCACCACTAAGCGATAAGGAGGAAAAGTTAAACCACATTTAAGATATTCTTCGTTAACAAAATAACAAACGGGGGAAAGAAAGCATAACCGTCTTCTGCGCCAGGAAGCAGCAATTGAAATTCATCTAGAATCTTGTATTTATCTTTCAGAGCTATTAAAGTAACATTGGTAATAGTGCTCCAAGTAACAGATGCTTGAATTTGTAAATTATTCTCACGAGTACGCTTATCAAATATTGAGGCAATAACCTTCGGAGGAATACGCCCATTGGAAACCCATGGTGTATCCGGGATGGGAGGGAGGTATTACCTCAATAGGGTACAACTTATGCCTAATACAAAAAGGACATGAAGTAATAGTAACGCTACCTGAAGTAGTTGGCGGAACGAAGATTGCACTTGGAGATTGGAAGGAGTGTGATCAGAAGCCAAACTACCGAAGAAAGCCATAACGTGAATAGAAGTAAAAGTTAAAAAGAAAACAAGGGAGTTGTAAGTAACAGAACACCCAGAATTTAGAAATGCAGAATTTTGAATTGAGAGAAGAAGAAAAAAGAACAACAATTTACCCTTACTCTTCTTTAAAAATCAAATTGATGGGCACGAGACATGAGATGACGGGCTGGAAGTGTCTCTTAGAAACTGAAACATTGCATCCCCATTTAGGAAAGGAAAACGGACGAGTTTAGAAGGAGAATTCACTATAAACCCCCCCCATTAGCTAGGGTAATGAATAGCTAAGATTTTTTTAGTTTTAATTGCGAGTTTCAAGAAGGAGTAGAAGACCCAATTTGGAGGCAATTTTAGGTTTCTTCGGGCGAATCGAGAGGAGTTTGGGATACACTGGAACCGTGGAATCTTTAATCTTTCGCCTAAGTTTTTTAAACTCTTTCAATTTCATGAATTTGTCTATGAATTTGTAGATGATGGATAGGTTTAGTGGCTAGTTTTATTTATGTGTTTGAATGGGAATGAATCCTAGAATACTTGGCTGTTGTTCTTATGAAATTCATGTTTTGATTTTTTTTTTTTTTTTTTGCTTGGTTGTTATTCATTTTTTTTCTTTCCCGATTTTTGCAAGATTGGTAATTTCGCAAAGTTATTTGGAGTTAGGAAGGAAAAATAAAATAGGGCTTAAATTGAATAATTGGGATTGGTAGTTGATTAGAGATAATAATTACGGTCTTTAGATCACTAATAGCAGTCCTAATCTATAATTCACTAATAATTAAATTAGGGAGAGAAGTGATTCTTCTCTAAGCAATTAGTTGAATAAACAAGTTTTCATTTGGAGTGAGTGTTAATCCTACGGTTTGAGTGAGATCCAACCAACAAGTTTTGATAATTAATTACTACGGATTTCTAACTAAGCTAGCTAAAGGTTCTAGGGAATTCCGCCATTTGAACACTTTTTTCCAAAACATGATTTAGACCTTTTACTTGTTTTCTTAGCTTGTTAATTAGCATATTATTGTTTTCTTTTGCTTCTCCAAACCTCCTTTAAAATGTTTTTTTTTATTAGACAGACAGTAGATATATAGTTATTACTAGTGCTTGTCTGTCCTGTGAGAACGACATTTGCGGCATTTCCTTGCCATATTACACCGATATGTGGTATACTTGCCTAAAAGTGGAATTTTGTTAGGATAAGAACTACACATCAAGTTTTTGGCGCTGTTGACGAGGCCAGTAAGATTAGGAACGCTAATTATTTACTGCTTTAATCATTTTCTCTTTTTTTGTTTTTATTTTAATTTCTTTGTTTTCTTGTCTTGTTCTTTTTGAATTGTGTTTTTGTGGCTTGTTATTTGGATTATTTGCACTTCTTCTATTCTTATCAACTCACTTAATTTGTGTCTCATCTGTTTCAGGTTCTTTCCAGTTAGTTTATGCCCAGTAGTTAAGGGGGTTTATTGGTGGAGTTCAACCTGAAAATTTGGAGAACGCTACGAAAAGTCCACCGCGCATCAAGTTTGAGACGGCGAATCAAGCGATAGTGGTTGTAGACAATAAGGAGGAAGAACAAAAAGATCCACCACCACCTCCTCCTCTAATGGCAAACTGTACTATGGCGGATTATATTTGACCGTCCATAATTAGGATACAGTCGAGCATTGCCAGATCGGCGATAAATACAAATACATTTGAAATCAAGCCGAACATAATGCTACAAGAAAACTAGTACATTGCAACCAAATTTTTTTGTCGTCCTATTCCTAACTGAATACTGACCAATTAGCATGAACATAAGTTGTGACCAAATCCATGGAACCAATTACTATTTTGAAACAAATAACGACAGTTAAGGGTCGCAAATTTTTTTTAAAAACTACCCACGGACCTGTCGTAGTTTGGTCGCCTAATGTAAAAGATCTTCCCTCCTCATTTCTCTCATCTTTCTTTTCCTTCTCCACTTCCCATCCCATCCGCGACTGCCTGTTCTACCCCTAGCCACTATCGTCCCCACCCCATCGACGCCGTCGTTGCCGTTTCTCTCTTCTCTCCTATTCTCCCTTCCCTCACTACTAGAAAGTCGCCAAAATTCTTACCCCAAAATCCTTCTTGTGAGGCAGCAAAAAACCCTCCCAAAATTTATTACGACACCCACTAGCCAATACACTCTCCTCTACTCTATATCTTACTCGCCGCCGGTGAGCGAGGAGAAGGAAGATAACAGTCCTCAATCACTCCATCCTCAAATTCAGACAATTAACCCTAAAATCTCACACCTTCGTTTCTCCTCTGTACCTTACACCGCCGGTGAGTGAAAAGAAGGAAGAAAGTTGTCCTCAATCTTGTTATCCGTCTACAAGGAGAACTCTGCTCCAATTGAAGGAAAATCATTGATGGAGAAGGTTAGTTTTCGGCTATACCATTCCCTCCACCAGCTAATTTCTCCTTTCATTTTTCTTTTTCATGGAATTCCAGTTCTTTAAAAGGCTAGGTAGGTCAGGTGCATAAGCTGTTCATGGTGGGATTTTCATCGCCTTCCTTTAGACATTTCTGTGTTAACAAGCTTCCAATTCCTGTGAACTTCAGGTACTCAAAATATTTGAATTTCTCTCCCTAGTTTTACTTTCGGATAACTTTGGATGTGAATTTCGATTCGTGTTCTGTTTGCACATTTATCTTCCAATTTCTGTGTTTGTACATCTTTCAGATCTTCACTTGGATGGTATAATTTGACGAATATCATTCATGTTGTTTGTGGTTTCATGTTTTTCACTCGCAGAATCTCATCTTATATATTTGAATTGAATTTGGTTCACGTTCAATTGTGTTTGAATTTTCTGCCCAAATATAACTTTATTCTGTAACGATTTAATGGCCTTACTTTTTTTTCCCTGAAAGAATTTCCTGCGCTATCCAAATGTGATGTTTTATTTCTAAACAAGATTTAGTTGCAATGGATTTTTTGTGAGATGACGGAAAAATCCTAAATTTAGTTTGAGCAGTGGAATATATTCATTCTGTAAATTGATGCTTGTGATTTCAGAGTTGATTATCTGTCAAATTGGCAATTGGCTTTGATACAGTTGATAAATTCTTAGAAATTAGAAATTTCCTTCAGATGTCTCTATTTTGTCAAGAATTCTAACTTCTGTTTCCATAGACTAGTGTGTGGAATTTATGAGTTTCGTTGTGTAATGTGATAAGTAGTGGGAAGAAGTAGCATGGTTGTCATATGGTTTTTGCATTTAAGCACTTGAACCGGTTATTAACCAAGCTACAAGCTAAGAAGACTGACAGCGACTCAGTTCCGACTAGAAAGACATACTGAAAAGTTGTAATATGGTACTTATCAGTGTGTGTAGTATTTGTTTTCTGCAATGTCATTCACTCATGGCTACCTTCATTCCAATGGCAATTATCTACTAAATCCATCTCACATTCTGTTTTATTTAGATTTGATTTCTTTTGCTAATGAAAGAGGTTGAATTGATTGTTCTTAAGAAAGTTAATCCTTTTTCTGAATTGATTAACCTGGTTTACATGAACTTTGAGCTTGATTTGCTTAGAGTGATAAAGTTCAATGCTTTGGAATCAAAGCTTTAAATTCTAGTATCTTGTAACTGAAAGGGAATTTATTTGATTTGATTTATTTAGCTAATAAAAAAGGATAAATTTATTATTTTTAATAAAGTTAATCCTTTTATGAATTAATTCACCTGGTTTACATGACCTTTGTGCTTAATTTCGTTAGAGTGACGAAGTTCACTGCTTTGGAATCAAAGCTGTGAATTCTGGTATCTAAAAGGGAAAGAAACATGGAATGCATGGTGAGGAGACTGAATTGAGGAGATTGTGTTGGCAGCCTGATATTACATGGATGGATACCTGGTTGAACTTCTTTGCCGGTGACATGATAAGAACATGGATACATGATCATGAACAACATAAATTTGTAAAAAGGATTCATAATTTTGGTTCAATTGTTCATTTCTAACTTGTATATTTTTAGATCTCCTTTGTCAAAGGCCAATTGGTGCATAATATATTCTTTCTCTTTTAAGTTGGTGTTTGATGGTATTCTTGGGGATCCTATCAATGCTGTCAAGGACTTTTTTACCTTTGTTTCTTAAGCTGATTATGGGACTCTCATGAAAGGTGATTTTGTCCCAAATTCAATGATTTACTGCTTTTTTGTTGTTCTCCGTGTTTGACTAGGTTCATCTAAATTTTCTGCAGACTTATGAGCTTTATCAATTGGCATGTGTGGCGATCTGTCTACTTGTTTCTTGGGTTTATCTCATCTCCCAATTTTTGGATAGCATTTCTTGCTTGCATATGCTTTCACTTAATGTTCTTAGCCAACTTCTGCTTCATATTCTTGGGTATCCTGCATTGGTTGAGCTGCTTTCTTTCTTCTGAACTGTGTAAAAATAATGGAAACTTTCCTAGAAACGGATAAGTTTCCTAGAAATTAGATGATACTGAAACATCGCTTTTAGAAATAGGAGAAATAAAGCTCCTCGGGCCATGCTTTGACGCATTAAAATATTCACAGATGGATGAACAAAGTTTTTATGCACTTCAGAATTCGGTCTCTATATTTAACTGAACCATAACATATTTTCTAGTCTAAACTATGCCATGTTACCTTGAGAGTAATATTGATCAATTTCTTCCGTCAAAAGGCCTTTGGATATTAAAAAAATAGAAACAAGATGAAACTTGAGTTGAAATCTATGAGTAGTAGGATCCAAAATGTTGATAGTGTATCAATGTAGAGGCATTTTTCTAGTGTTTAACTTTTATTGTTATTCTGTTAAAGAACTTATTGGTTTTATGTCGATTGCCTAATTAACACTGATGAGTTTGGATCTCGATCCTAACTTCAAATCTCCTGCAAGACAAAGTAAACAATCATTGAAGTTAGGTTGACCTCCTGTTTCACCTTCGATGTCAAAGTCAACAAAACAATTTGATAGAGTAAGAGAAATGAGAGTGTAAAGTACCTCTATTTATAGTTGACTTTCTCTTTGGAGGTTTTGTTGATATCCGAGTTGGGATAAATATAAAATGAACTTTTTGGTTCTCTTGAACAGTTTTCTCATATTTCAAAGGTTTCCATAAGGTCAATGGACTGGAATATTTCAAGGAAATTGGACTTTCCTCTTTCAATACATATTCGACCAAGTAAATTGAGCTAAAACATGAAGTTTGATTGATTGTTCTCATAATAAGCTCCTCAAAAAGTATCATAAATAGGTTATGATATTTTCTTATATATTTCAGAAGTTTCGAGCAAATATTCAAATCGTTATCTTGTTAAAACCCTTACTATACAAATTAGGTATGCCTAATTTCCTGTAGAAATTTTCTCGGTACCATATCTCATTAGTCATTTCTTCATGCAGATACATGTATGTCTTCTAAAATGTCGACTTCCAAATCAGGTTTAAAATCTTTGAAGCAAGGTCCAAAGAAAACTTCAAAATCGAACCCTTGTACACCAGGTAGTTCTTCAAAATTAATTGTCAAGACCATTTGTTCTAATTCTAGTTATCCACTTGATGGTGTGGAATATTCTTTAAATAATTTTAGTATTTTGTTTCCTTTGGTGGATTCTGAGCAATCATGATCCTGGTAATGATGTTGCCCTGTGTGAACCTGGGGCGTGAGGTATCAATCTAATATAGTTTTTCAAGTCTTGGCAATCTTCAAAAAACATTTGAAGTCCTTTCTTGTCTTGTGAAGGTTTCTGCTCTAGCCAAACATAAAGCCCATATACGCCCAGACGGATGCATTACTGTTTATCAGGAACAGTTGAAATGGGATTGAGATTCCCGTTACTACCGCTATGTGTAGATATAATGGATTATTGGAGGCTTGAAATAGGTCAATTGGCCTTTAACGGGATAATACAAGTTGTAGCTTTTATTTTGATTTGTAAAGCATTCGAAATCCCTACAACTGAGAAGTATTCAAGAAAATGTTTGATATTAAACAAGTGAAGGATGGACTTGGATTTTAACTCTGATAATGTCACTATAATTTCTCACCATGAATAGATTCTCCACTTGGCACTCTCAATCAAGGAACATATTTGGATCACTTTCACGCTTGAAGCTAGGCACCTTCCACTTGATCTTGTCTAGAGCTTTATCCCTTTGCTACCTACCATAATAGCCACCATAGTATGCTTGGCCAACATTAGGATTCTCCCCATAATCTTCAAACATGTTATCTTCATGCCATGTTTCATGTCTTGGAACTTCTTCTTGTGGTCTATTATATCCTCTTCCTCCTAGATCCCCTCTTCTTCCACCTCTAGTGGGTTGTCTTCTTTGATATCCACTTTCATAAAATGGATAGGACTTTTGAACCGGCATGTCATAGTATCCATAAGGAGGTACATTGTCATAGGGCCTTTGAAGGTGAGGTGAATGAATTTCTCCAAGATTGTCTCCAACTCTTTGCTCTATTGTGGCACTTCCCTTGCCCTTCTTTAATTCTTCAACATCTCTAGCAACATCTTGGAATTGTCTTGCCAGACTTTCAATAGATTGTTGCAGATTGCAAGGTTTCATTTAAGTTCAGCCTTTTAGGATCACTAGTAGTGCCTTCTTGATGAGATTGAGTAGGTAAATGGCCATCCTTTGACATTGTAAGCCTATAAATTAAACAAAGAAAACAAAACAAAAGGACCTCCCAATCACTCCCTAAGTGTTTACTCTCTTTGATCTTCACTCAATTCCCTCGTGTTTAACTCTCTTATTGACTTTTCATAATAGGCTCACCCTCTTACCTTTTCCAAACATTCTTCACTCAAGTCTATATAGATTCTTCAAACCTCTTAAGCAACTCAACCAAGAGCAACAACCCAACCAAGTAAACAATCAATGCACTTAGTTGGATATAAGTGTTCAAAGAGGCAATGTTTCAAACACTTGAGCTGTAAGGATTTTGAAAGAATTTAATCTATGGAAAAGATCCAACAAACTTAATTGATCATCAACAAAAAGTAGAAACACACAAGAAATCAATTAGAAGTCAAAATCAATGCAAATCAAACAAACTAGCTAAACCAAGAAACAAGAGTACTAAGACAAATTTTTCGAAAAACAAGGGATGGTGACACCCTGTTAGCAAAACAACTATAACTCTTTAAATACGTATCTAAATCACGTGAAATCAATTTAGGAAGATCCCTTACTCGACGAGGATGAATTTAAGCATAAATGTCAATCGAATTGAATTAATATAGCACATGATATTCTTGGATTAATTCATATTTTTTCTGCAAGCAAGATATCAAAACACATTTTAAAATTAATCGATTTGATCATTCAATTGGATTCCAATTTGGGTAAATATTATTTTCAATTGAACCCTAACTCAAAAGAGAAGAGATAAGTCTCAAAATTTCAAAAAAATAAGCACATAATCATTCTATTATTCAATCAATATTTGGACATAATTTTTCTGTACTACTATTGCATGATTTTCATGGAATTTTGATAGATCATCAAGTACTTTCTCTTTTTAACTTTTTTTTGATTTTTAGCGAATTTAAACAACATAAAACATAAATTGACATTCATTTGGAGATTGCTCTGATACTAATTTGATGTGAATCTTCAATTGATTGCAAATTTGATTTGATGTTTACAAAATTAAACGGGAATGGGATCCTAAAGCTACAGTGCAATGCAAGTGGACCTCACACTTGTAGAAATGGGTTCACCCCAAGTGTCGATATTCTTGAGGGTGGCAAGACTCAACTACTCGATTGTTCACTCAATGTGTAGTCTTAATAGTTTGGTAGAAATGATCGTGAGCTAGAAGAATAACAAAATCAAGCATCAACTAGCAAAAGAAAAACAATTATAAATCGGGAGTTTGGATCTCGGGATCCCCCTAACCTTGTCACTATTTCAATTAATAATAATTAATGAAAACTGTAGTTACCTTAGTGAATTGGGTCCTCACACTCTGGCAATCCCAATCTCTATGCGAAAGCCTCTCTATTCTCTATAACTTTTAGATGAGAATCTCTTCTCTCCCTAACAAGTTATGAATGCACTAAACCCAGGTGATTATTGATCTAAGAATGTATTGACTATCTCTAGTTCAATATCCCAAATAATCTCCAAATTGAAAGCCCTCGGGTGTTCTTCCTTTCTCAATTCCAAACATCTCTATGATAATTCAAGTTCATGACACTTAAATTGCATATAAATAATAAATTTGGAGAACAATTCAAAAAGAAGCAACATCTAATTTCATAAAATTCGGATCAATTTCATAATACCCAAAAGTTAGGGTTCAACCCTTGAATCCAAACAAGCTAACTACTCACAATTTAGTGTATGAAATTGAACTTAAACGTAAATTAAACTAATAGAGAAGGAAAACAAATGCTTAGGCGTAGAAATTGAAGCCGAATTGCGTCCCTGAACTGCGCCCGAGCTCATCTCTCGAGTTGCCCCAGTGAAGCTCAAATCCGTTGTTTTGATATTCAATTTCACTTGTAATCACTCAATCCTTTTTCTCTAGTCTAATACTACCTAATCGAGGAGAGAATTGGGGAAAATTTGTCATAGAAAATCACCTCAATTCGCCTCCTAGAAGCCTATCTATGCTACTCTAAAAATAGGGAATGAATTCTGTAGAAAAAGCTCTGAAAAATAATTAAGTATAGCAATTCTCGGGACCTACCGTGTGCGGTAGGCCTCTCTGTTCCCATATGCCTTATGATGTCCAGAACCTACTGTGGTCGGTAGGGGGAGCCTACAGTGCACGGTAGGCTTCTGTCGCCCATTTACTCTTTGCCAAGGCACCGAACGTGACCAGTAGGGCAACCTACCGCTGCTACCATTTTGTGTCATTTTCCATCGTTTTCGCTCCATTTTAAGCCGTTTTCGTTTGTTCTTTGTTGTACTTCATTCGGCAAGCACTTCCCCCAAAAACGATGATATTAACATACAAAAATAGCCAAAATAACACCTATCATGATTCAACACTTTCCCAATATCACCTCTTTTGATGAAGAACTTTTATTGAAAATTTTGTAGCTCTAGCACTCCAATAGAACACTGATGTGGAACTAAGCCTCATAAACCCAATATTGAGAGGTAAAACTCGTCCCAATTTGGTAGCAAGAACCTCGAGGAAGCTATGGCCTCAAAACCCAAACAAGACAAACTAGAAGACCTAGGTTTAATGAATTCTAAGAACAAGAACTCTTAGAATCAATCAAAGAAGGAATCGAAATGATCAATTGATTTCCATAGATTTAACAATCTAAGCAATCAATTGTTCACAAAACTACGGAAGCAAACCCTTAGAAGCTAGCTGAGATGGGTTGAAAAACCCTAGAAACCAATAGAGAATCCTCTCAAATTTCAGCAAAATTCAACTTAGTTTACAATAGAGCCTATCAATGTATATTTATAGTGTTGGGCTTAAATCTACCTTTACTATTGACTAAGGACTCTAAAAGACCAATTAGCCCCTAATTAGCAATTGAAAAGAGAGTTTAAACATTAAAATCCTGCCTAAACATCGCATTTCCTCTAACACTAAGACCCTATCGACGATGGTGGGGTGTTTGCCTTCCAAGCCAAACTGTCTAGAAGCTTACCGCGGACAGTAGGTGCAGGGCCTACCGTTGGCAGAAGGTCCTATACCACTATACTTGGTCATTTTCACCTCTAACTTGCTCCTTTGAGTAATCCTTGCTTATAGCATAGATTATGAGCAACTTAGAAGCTTGTCCTCATCTTCAAAGCGTTCATTCTTGTTCTTCATGGTTTCCTGAATGAATGCAACCATTCCTTTAGCCAAACTTTCATCATATGCCTTGATCTTCTTTGCCCTTGCGCTAGTGAGTGGTCCATGAATCTACTCATTAGCTTCTTTGCCTTTCCGGTTCATATCAAAGAACCAGGTTATTGTGAGGAGGGCTGGGATGGAGAACTGGTATAGTTATGGGGTAAACATGGAGAGATGAAGGAGATTAGGAGGAGGTTAGGGATTTAAAATTTGAAAGGTAGAGAGAGAAGTAAAAAAGATCTGAGAGTTGAGTTTAAACAGGGGATAGGAGGATACTTACATTTGTACATGGTGTGCATTTTAAAAATAAAACGGGTTGTGATCGGAATCACTACAATGCAAGGTAAGTGAACCTAACAAAGTAGAGATGAGTTTCAATCCGAATGTCGAATCTCTTAGGGAATGGACGAAGGTTCAAGTACTAATTGTGACTCTAATGTCTAGTATAAAAAGAAAGATGATGTCGTTGATAAAGGAGAAAACAAAAATAAGTAAATCAATTAAAAGAAAGCAAATAAAACGATTCTAAAAGAATTATAAAGACAAGAGTTTGGATTAGTGGAATCCTCCTAATCCTTGTTACTAATTCAATTGGAAAAAATTTAATGAAAACGATGTTGAATTAATTAAGTTGGGTCATCACTCAAATCGGGCAATCCCTATCTCTAGGACGAAAGCCACCCTACTCACTAACCCTTAGAGGAAAATGTCTTTTCTCCTTAACAAATTATGAGTGCAGTAAACTTAGGTGATTTAAAAGACCTAAAAATGCAAAATCGTATCTCTAGTTAATTGCCCCAATTAACCCCCAATTGGTTGCCCTAGATTGTTCTTCCTTTTTCAATTCCAAACTACCTTGCGAATAATCTAATCTCACAACAATTAAATTACAAACAAATCAATTGGAAGACAACTTAAATTAAAACAAACATCGAAATCAAGAAATTAAACCAAGAATTTCATAATCAAGAACTAGGGTTCAATCCCAAACCAAACAATAAAAACTACTCGCTATTCATATTAATAAAACTGTAAATTAACAAAAGAATTAAATAACAAGAAAAGGAAAAGAAAGCTTAGGATTAAAAATCGAAGCTGCAATTGAATCCCGAGCGTCTTTTAAGATCGTCTCTCAAGTCACCAAGTTGAAGATCTAAATCTTGAATCAAAGTCTTCAATTCTTGATTCTAACAAACTAAATCTTGCAAAAATCTTGAAATTCTATTAACTAATGAAAATATAAAAGCTAGAATTTTTAAGAGTGTTTAACTAATCCAACCTAATCAATCTAAAACTTAATTCTAAATTGTATGTCTACCTATATAATTGTATCTAAAAACTTGTTACAATAGCTGCAAATAAACCCCCTTATATAGAGGTGAAGAAGACAAGAAAACCAAATCAAAATTGGAGAAATAATCAAGAAAATCGAGTTTGAATTGGACTTCAACCATCCTTGCAAGCACACCCTACCGCCAATAGTAGGGCGAGGCCTACCATCCGCGGTAGGTCTCTGTCTAACCATTCCCTTTGATCCTCGGCACCTACCGGTGACGGTAGGTCAGCTTACCTTGTGCGGTAAGTGCTACATTTTGCTGACGGCTTTTGTTTTCGTCATTTTCGCTCTGTTTTGTTTTCTTTTTATCATTTCCAGTTCCCGAGTGTACCTAAGACAAGAATGAGAGGTATGTAGCTAAAATATATACTTTTACATAATAAAAAAAATAAAAAATGATGAAATTAATATGTAGAAAATATAGACAATATGCACTTATCAGTACACATATGTACAGAGTATACTAGAGACTCCTAACAAAAGACTAGTAAACAAGTCTCAACTTAAGTATGTACCTTCCTGAAATTATGATCAAACTCTAAGCTCATTACAAGTACCTTTGGATGAATCCCTAGCAAAAATTTAAAAGATCTCAAGGGTTGTATCAACAATTCCTTACTAGCATATTACTTTGCCAATCTCTTGCTTACCAGCGATATGAACTTTTTGAATCGTAAGTGAACAATCTTCTAATACATCTACCCTCTTAGCCTCATGTTCTTACCCCTACCAATCTGAACCCAATATGAGTCCTATCATAACAAGCTCACCTCCATCCCTATCATCAATAGTAGACAACATTAAAAATGCTGCTCGTGTCATTTACACTGCATACGAAAATAAGGACTAGAAAGCTTTCTGCACAATGACGACGACGGAAAAGATAAGATTGAACTTACATGGTGAGCAAAACTTATTGGTATCATCAAAATGGGAATGACAAAAATCAGCGTTAAAGATTTCCTATTCCTAGCAAGAGTCTAACTCTCGCTTACTATATACCACAACTTGATACTTAGTTGCATTTCGACAGAGTTCTCCTCAATAATTCCTATCCCAAAGGTTATTAATACAAAACCAATGATGAATTACAAGTCACTCAAAAATATTCTCCCTCAATGAATAGGAAAACCATGGCGCTAACTCACTTTACCACCATCAATTCCAATAACTTAATGTATCAATCCTTGCCTTTCTTGTGGCTAGAACCTTAATTTAACATAGTGTATCTATAGGAATATCGTGTACCCACAGAGAAAGTTCGACAATGAGCATCTAAAAGGAAACCTAGAAGTTGCCGCACAATATAAAACTAGATAACTGGCTCCCATTACCCTTTTAGGATCAACTTGTTCCGACCTTGTACCGAAACTAGTGCTCCGATGCCAACTTTAATACCTAAAACCTCTCCGCTAGGTCAACTGCATCTAAGTAAGGTACCAGCATGCCTCTCGGCACTAAGAATTACAAAAACACATATCTTTCTTGGATTCTAAACACATATGAAGCAGTTAAAACTCACATATACATCAGAAGATCTATCACTTAGGTTTCAAGAGTCCCAAAACCAAAACACCTAAGAGATTTTACAATCTAGCTACTCTTAGAATGTGCTATATGAAACTACAAAAGCTTGTTCCTGTAGTTAACTTTACATGTAGCGGAGAAGTCCCATGAAATTCCACAAAACAGGCTGACAAAGCCTACTATCATGCCTCAAGGTCTAAATAATCTAAGAAAACATGACATACAAAAAGAATGAGCTAGAAAGCTCAGTGAGTGCACTTGGGTGTGTGCTAAGGTGTATTTCTAAAAATAGATTACGTAGCAGCAAGGGTTTGTGCAAAGTAAGATATTCATTTTGTTGGTAATTTCAACAAAACAAATGCATAAATATAGATGAAGGTCTAGAGTGCAACTGTGAAGTATGAGCGAATCAAGACACATCAGTGCAGCCTCCAAAACTAGTTTGAAATCATGCCAGAAGTCTGGCTCGACGGACGTATATCCAGAACCCAGAACGGGGTAATCAGAACTAAGTTCTGGCATCCCGTAGTCAATATTGACCTAAGCACCACCTGTACGAACGTTCAATTTCACAAATACCACTCTCTCCAAACAGAACTAGGCTGCCAAAAGTGGGCACCTACCAGTTTGTATCTGGAGACCACCCCAGTTTCGATCCCCTCCTAACTCTCCACTAGTTAGCTCACCACACCTTTTGGTGTCAAACAAACGCAGCACCAGTTGGGCCAAACCGCATATAACATATTTAGACAATCAAGACCTAATCCTATTAATAACATTAATATCACTAAAACAATAATTTGCAAATAACATCCAAATCTATACTCAATATGGAAAATAGAGACAACTTACTCGTTCGTTTTATACGTTGTATCCATTATAAGTACATGTGGCCACGTTCTCATCATTTGAATTGAGGTCGGGTGAGCAACAACAATGTCACTAAGTACGTTGCTATCCTCGCAGTTCCTATAGAAGATCGTGTAACCCCGTTGAGCACTTAGGCAGAGAACTTCTTCAATAGTGTTTCACCTCTGCATCCTATCTTTCTTAATCTTTGCAACGACATTGTATATTTTTTGGGCACTACAAAAATCATAAAAATCATATTATTAAACCGCCAAATTCAAATTTAATTATAACTAGGAGGCATTAAAAGTAATACGACATACCTAATGGTACAACCCATAGTTTGTTCTCGGAAAAACAGTTAAGATATTAAGTGGTGGCACATGACTCTTCTTAAATTACTCAGTCTGTATCAATTGCTCTCCGTTAGTTTTGCAGCTTGAACGTTACCGTGATTATATAAACCTATTGCATGGTTGTGCCTCTCGTTATGTACGAATAATTGTCAATTTTCACACATGGGCATTTGCTCGCCTTTTAATTTGAAAGGACAACTACATTTTTTAAGTCCCGTAAAGACCCTGCCTTTTTACTTGAACTTCTTCTTCATCGTCAACTCTGGGCTTCGTTCTCGGTTTATTTGCACCTCCACGCTCGCAATCCAATGTAACGTACGGTCGGCGGCCGGATGTTGTTGAACTCAAATACCGAATGACAATCAAATAAGTATTCACTTTCATAGTTGTTTCTTTTGTCCAGTTCACCAACTCCACTTTCGAATTAAAGATTCGATCGGTCGCAAATAAATGTCTGTGATCTACGTATTCTTCCGGTTCGAAAAGTTCTTCAAATGTATTTGGATCTACGTCGTTCTGTTACGATATAGTACGAAACAATTAAAATATGAACACATTTCATATTAAAAATAAAATTGTAAAAACATAAAAAAATTTCATATACTAATACAACAAAAAAAAAAAACCCAAATTCGCCCAGACCGGCAATCTGAAGGGAAGCTGGTCGCCCATCTGGCGAATGACCCTGAGAACGGGTCGTCTAAATGAGCGATCCTCTTCGCTCCGAATCGACGGTTTGGGTGATTGGAGCTCAGTGCCGGAAAAATTATTTTTTTAACTTTTCTTACCTCAAATACGATATTTTCTTCTAAAACATCTTCAGAATGATTCATATCCACCTCCAACACAAGTTTAATGTTAAAGATTACAGTTTTAGAGTAGAGAGAGAGAGAGAGAGAGAGAGAGAGAGAGAGAGAGAGAGAGAGAGAGAGAGAGAGAGAGAGAGAGAGAGAAGTAAGAGAGTGGCTAAAATGAGATAGAAAGAGGAGGGAAAATAATGATTTTTTTCGCACTATACATATAGATTCCCGAGTTGGGTTTATCGACCCCCATAATATTGGATGGGATTGTGGTTGTGGGTACCAGTCGGGTATACCATACCATTCATTGTATTCCTCTGATAAAAATATAAGTTTTAAATTTATTGAGAATATTTAAGTATATAAATGATTTTAAAATTTTTAATATTTTTTTATGTTTATTAATTTTTTATTAATTTATTTCACTTTTATTATTTATCTCTTTCCTTATTTATAAAAGGTTAGGAAATGTATTATAGTTAATAAAATTGTATTATGTTAAAAACTTTGAAAACCTCTTATGGTTATGATCGAAAAAAGTACCATTTTTTATTTGATACTTTTATTAATAGAATATATAAATAAAAGATAAATGGTAAGGAAAGAATGTATTATAAAATAAAATGGTGCATGAAAGTGATACAGAGCATTCTAGGTTAAGTAATACAAGAAAAGGTAAGGGGGTAGGTGAATAGCAACTGAATTCACACATTAAAATGAAAATTTATGGGAGTTTGTAAGTCAATTTTTTGGACAACAATTTTAATTAACAAAATTTGAGTTTTCGCACCACTTAGTTTTTGTGGTTATACTATTATAGATCTTCTGTTTTTACTTTTGCGTTGCATTTGTAATAGTAAATAGAAGGTTTGTAATAATAAATAGGGCTTGGTCACCAGATTCATTCTGTAACAGTGATATCAGAGCTGGAAAGATTTGATCTTTCCGGTGATTGTTGTACTTTTCAGTCGTAGAAGCGGCAGCGTTCAACGTTGCTGCTCCGGAGTGCCTCGATCAATGCAATTTCGTCTGAAACCTGTGGGATTCTGTTCTAGACTCACGGGAATGTTGAGTTTCGTGAATCCGACTCAGGGAAGTCTACCATTACTATTCTCGGCTTTCTTTTCGTTTAAAGTTTTTATTTTTATTGTCAAGTTTTATTTTATTGTCTGGATGTATATAAATTGTCATTATTATTCTGCTGTTGATATCTCTGGTCACGGATCTAAATTATTATTATTTTTTTGTGATTTTGTTTTTCTTGAGAAACCAAAATCCAAGTCCTGGCTTGAGTCCTATTGAGACTCCAAGTATCTGTGTCTTGGTGTTTTTCTTGTTGACTGCAATATTTTTTTACTGTCCGTGACCGTTGAGATCTTGTTATTGTCTTTTTGGGAGGACTGTTGCTCAACCTGTGTTTATTTATTTCTCTATTAGTTATCTATTTGTGACTATTACTCAGCTGATGCTATCTGTTGATCTGTTGTGAGATTTTATTATCTGCATATTATGTGTTTTTCTAGCCGTATTGGTTTTTCAAAAAATATCCGGGTAATTTTTGTGTGACAAACTTTTTATCTTTTATTTTTTGCGCTTCTGATTACTCTTATTTCCCTTTATACATCATGTCCGCTCAAAAAATTGAAACGGACAAGTTTGATGGCAAATCTGATTTTATAATGTGGAGTAGAAAAATGAAAGCTGTTTTAGTCCAAAACAAAATTGCATCCGCTATTTGTAGCCTTGACAAGTATTCGGAATCTTGGACAGATGAAAGACTTACTGAAAATCTTGGTGATGCACATAGCTATCTCACCTTGCATTTGAAAGATAAAGTTTTGAGAGAAATAGATGAAAAAGACAATGCTTATGAAATCTGGACAAAACTTGAAAAACTTTATTTGGGAAAATCTTTGTCAAACAAGATTTATTTGAAGGAACAACTTTTTGGTTTTAAAATGAGCGGGTGAAAATCTCTTTTTGAAAAACATTGACGATATGAATAAAATCATTTTAGAACTCCAAAATGTTGGGGAAAAGATTTCTGAAGAAAACATTGCTGTTATTTTGTTGAACTCTTTGCCTGAATCTTTTAATGATGTGAAATCTGTTATCAAGTATGGCAGAGATGACTTGACTCTTTCTAATGTGAAAAATGCTTTGGAATTGAAAGATTTCAATTTGTGAAAAGAAAACAAATCAAACGGAGAGAACCTTTACGTGCGAGGGAGGGTTGACAACAGAGAACCTTTCAGTCACTGCTCTAAAAGTAAAGAGAGGTCTAAATTTCAAGATAAGAATAAAGTGAAGTGTCTTTTTACTGCGGCAAAGATGGTCATATGAAAAATAAGTGTTTTAAACATATCAAAGATGAGAAACAACGTAAACAAGGTAATGGGAATGATAAAACTGACAAAACCCACGATTTTGAACCAGATGGTAATTCTATGTATACTGAGATTTTGTGTGTATCCATTTTCCCATCTTCCTCTAAAGTTTTTGATAAGTGGATTCTTGATCCTGGTTGCACTTTTTATATGACTCCAAACAAGCATTGGTTTTCTGATTTTGAAACCCTTGATCATAGAAAAGTTTTTATGGGAAACAATGAGGTTTGTGATATCAAAGGAATTGGAAACATTTTTATAAAAATGCATGATGGTGTGACTAGAAAATTGACCGAGCTGAGATATGTGTCTGATCTTAGGAGGAATCTAATCTCCCTTGCTATTTTTGATACAAGTGGTTATTCTTATAAATTTGAAAGTGGGATTTTGCGTGTTTGTAAAGGATCTCTAGTCATACTCAAAGGTTTTAAGAAAAATGCCTTGTACACTTGACTTGGAAAAACCGTTTGTGAATCATCTGCATTGTTTTCAGAAACTTTCCTGAAAAGACCATGCTGTGGCATCAATGGATTGGCACATTAGTGAAAAGGTTTTGCATTATTTACACAAAAAAATCTTTTGAATGGTGACAAAATTAAGATTTTATGATCATTGTATTCTTGGCAAATAGCACAAACTCAGTTTTTCCACTGGCACTCACAAATCCATTGCTGTTCTTGATTATGCACATTTGTGATTTATGGAGTTCTGAAAAGGTACCCAATTATGGTGGCAATGTTTATTTCCTTTTTGTTGTTGATAATTTTTCTCGGCATGTTTGGGTGTTTCTTTTGAAAACCAAACACCAAACTCTTGAAAAGTTTAATGAGTGGAAACGTTTTGCCAAAAATCGAACCGGAAACAAACTAAAGGTTATAATAACTGATAACGGTTTGGAATTTTGTAACAAGAAATTCAATGACTTTTGTGCTTTGCATGGTATTGTGCATCATAAAACTGTTAGGCATAACCCTCAACAAAACGGTATTACTGAGAGGATGAGCCGAACCATAATGGACAAAATTAGGTGTCTCATGGTGTCATCTGGTGTTCCTAAACCTTTTTGGGGTGAATCTGTAAGCACATCAGTATACCTTATTAATAGGTCTCCTTCCACTGCCATAAACATCAAAACTCCCATAGAGTTGTGGATCGGCCAACCACCAGACCTGTCCAACCTTAGAGTGTTTGGTGTGCTGCTTTTGCACATCAAAAGGAAGGGAAGTTAGACCCTAGGTCTAAGAAGGGAGTGTTTATAGGTTATCCTAGTGGGGTGAAGGGTTACAAAGTTTGCTCAAAAGTAAGCTAGGTACTAGGGTAGTCGTGAGTAGAGACGTGGTCTTTAACGAGCTTAACATGCCCTGCCTTAAAACTGAAACTGATTTCGAGAGTTCTACCAAAAAACTTACAGTTGGGAACATTCCTTTGGAGGTGGAGGACATCTCACAAGAGCACACACTAGAACCCAAAACCAACAAAGAGTCGGTTAAGCAACTAGTCAGAAAATTCTGATGATGATAAGGATCATCCGAAGCACAAGCACAAGCTCTTAGAGACTACCAATTGTGTAGGGATAGGGTTAGAAGAGTGTCTAGGGAACCCACTAGGTATGTTTATTCATACATTGTATCTTATGCTTTTGCTGTTGCATCTTTTGTTGAAGAGAAAGAACCTATATGTTTTTCTGATGTTTTAAAGAGTCCTAATCGCTCTTTGTAGATGCATGCTGTGAATGAAGAGATGTCTTCTTTGTATAAGAATAAAACTTGGGTGCTTGTTCCTAGACCACCTAAATAAAAACTGATTGATTGTAAATGAATTTCCAAAATTAAAGAACCTACATCTGTTAATGAACCTCCATGGTTCAAGGTTAGATTGGTTGTGAAAGGTTTTTCTCAACTTGAAGATATTGATTTTAATGAGATCTTTTCTCCTATCGTTAAGTATAAAACAATTAGGATTATGCTTGCTATTGTTACCTCCTTTGATCTTGAGTTTGAATAGTTACATGTAAAAACTATCTTTTTGCATGGTAAACTTGATGAAACCATTTACATGCGCCAACCACCTGGTTTTGAGGTGAAAGGTAAAGAGCATATGGCTTGTGTTTTGAAGAAGTCCTTGTATGGGCTTAAGCAATCACCTAGACAGTGGTATAAAAGGTTTGATTATTTTATGCTTAAAGTTGGTTTTGTTAAAAGCAATTATGATAGTTGCTTGTATTTTTGGGGTGAGATATTGATAATGCTATCTATTTGCTACTTTATGTTGATGATATGCTGATTGCCTGCGAGCATAAAGGTAAGATTGTGAATTTGAAATGCTTGTTGAAATCAAAGTTTGAGATGAAGGATTTAGGATCTGCCTCTAGAATCCTCGGCATGAACAATGATAGGAATAGAGCTGACCACTCTTTGTTTATATCTCACAAATCCTTCTTGCAGAAAATTGTTTCGAAATTTTCCATGCATTTATGTATGCCTGTTTACCCCTCTTGCGAGTCATTTTAAGCTTTCTTCAAAAACCTATCCTAAAACTGAAAATGAAAAGAAAGACATGGCCAACATCCCTTATAGAATGGCTATAAGATCTGTCATATATTCCATGATCTCTATACGTCCTAATATTGCTTATTGTAAAAGCCTTTTAAGCCATTTTATGTCGAACCCAGGTAGGGATCATTGGGCCGCCCTTAAATGGTTACTAAGGTACATTAATAGGACTATTGATAGAGGCTTGCATTATAATAACTGGACTGAAAAGTTTGCATTGGTTGGTTATGTGGATTCTTATTTTGCAGGTGATAAATAAGGTAGAAAGTCTACCACATCTTATTTCTTTACCCTTGCTGGTAATTGTGTTTCATGGAAATCATAGCTGCAGCCTATAGTCACTTTTTCGATAGTGGAGGTTGAATATATTGCTGTCACGGAGGCAATTAAGGAAGCTATTTGGCTTCAAGAATTTTTATCTGAATTGCGTCTTTTGTATTCTAAAGCAACCATCTTTACTGATAGTCAAAGTTGTCTTCATTTGTGTAAAAATCCTATCTATCATGAAAGAACGAAACACGTAGATGTTAAGCATCATTTTATTAGAGAAAAAGTTTCAAATGGTTTAGTTAATGTGGATAAAATTAGTACTAAAGATAATCCTGCTGATTTTGGTACTAAGGTCGTGACAACTGACAAGTTTGCTTTGTGCAGGGATCTTCTTCATAATATTGATGAAGGTTTACTCTTTTTGAGTCTGTTCTGGCTAGGAAGTTAACTAAAATGTTTTCAAGGTGGAGTTTGTAGGCCTTATTGGGCCAATTTTTCACACATTTTTATTTTTCTTTTCAGCCCATTTTATTACCATATGATGAGATGGACTGGGCCTCACACTAAAATGGAATTAGTTTAATTTTTGGTCCAAGATGTCGGGCGGGCCGTGCTGAACCCAGCCCACCTTAGGTGACTTGGATACTCATATAAATACTCCCTTTCTCACATGTTGCTGACATCGATCGTGGAGCAGTCCCTTCTCTTCCTTTTCTCTCTTTTTCTTCTCTGCAACTTCTTCTTCTGTTGCTATTTGTTCTCTGTGATTTCTTTTTGTTCGCTGCCGCTGCTAGTAGCCCTTTTTGGTTGGCTGCGTGCATGGTTGGCTTGAGAAGGAGAGAACCGAGAGTGAAAGATTTTCTTGTGTGAGGCTCATCCAAAGTTCTGAGGGAATTGCTGTTGATCTCTGAAACCGAATGACCGATTCCTGAGTGATAAACCGTTTCTGTTGTCCGCTTTCTTAGAGAACCAATTTTATAACTAAAAAACTGGTTGTTCGATTTTGTCCATAATCGTCCGTTTTGTTTGTCCGGTTCTATGGAACCTTTGTTTTGGAGAAAATCGGTCGACCGATTTTCGCCCTTGTTCGATTTGTAGATTCGATTTTGTGTTAATCATCCGGTTTCATCATCCAGTTTTGTAATATTATAGATCTTCTGTTTTTACTTTTCTGCTGCATTTGTAATAGTAAATAGGAGGTTTGTAATAGTAAATAGGGCTTGGTCACCAGATCCATTCTGTAACAGTGGTAATGTTGGCACCACTTAGTTGATTATGTTGGTTAGGTTTCAATAATTTTGATTCGACTATTTTATTATAAATATATTTTTGTTATCGATTTGATTAACGCGATACATTGATTGCTTGAAATATTGACACAATATAAAGTAAAATAATCAAGAGATGAGAAAACAAAAAAAAATATATATATATATATAGAGAGAGAGAGAGAGAGAGAGAGAGAGAGAGAGAGAGAGAGAGAGAAAGTATTAATAAAAAATAAATGCTGATTCACTTACTAATAATTCTCATATGGCCTAAGTATAGGCTCAAGATTCAAAGATTACAGAATCCCAAAATAATGTAAGTAAGGATATCATGAATCCAACTAGGATTAGTATGCTAGGAGTCTCATGGAATGTATTCGGGATCTACTATGTATTTATTAATTTTATAACACTTCCCCTTAAATGTCCATTACATAAAAAAGAGGTCTGTTAAAATCTTATTAAAGAAAAATATTGTGGGAGAAATTCGTCTAGTGAAGGAAAAAGAGTACACTATTTATTTGTGTTTTACATACTTTCCTTGTTTAAAACATTATTTAGCCAATAAATTGGTATATCTTATGGAATAAATCTTCAAGATTATCTATCACATTTGATCGAAAAATTTGTACATTTATTTCACCTTTCTTATAAAGAAATTTTAGTGAAATTTATTTTATCATATCTCTTTAAACATGTCTTCAAATTTTATAACCCAACAATATGGTTGTAATTTTATCTTTAAAGGATACAATATAAATATGGCGGAATCAATTCTCAATAATGATCATACACATTCTCAACAAGCCACATAACAATTTAGAATTTCAACATAGTTGGAGTTGTTTCTATATAAATATATATCATCATCAGAAAATATATTTGTTTGAGAATGTATCTTTTGTGGATCATATAAGTAAGCAACTTGTTGCTTCATCCATCTCATCAGGAGTTTAATTTTCTCCATAATCCGAGATTGATTATCCTTGGAAAATATTGTAGAACAATAATAATATTATTCTAAAAGTCATATAGAGAGTAATTAGTGCACAAATTACGCAGACTTATCTTCAGGACCAATAAATACACATTACCTTCTCATATATAAATATATGGTATTTACCAACATTTGATAATTAAATAACAATTGGATAATGATGTGCAATATATTATATCCATGCACCACTTTTTATTATCAAATTTCATATTCAGGATGTTCTATTTGTAAATCAAAACAAAAGAACTTGAAATACGTGATTTTAATACTTCTAGTATTTACTTGCCGTTATAAACTTCTCAAGAGGAATACTTTAAGTATTTAATTATTTTCTCAAGAATCTTTATAAATAAAAGGTCGATCACACTTCAAGCATGATTTAACATTTCTACTTATAAGACTTATGTCCTGCTCAGACATCTAAACAGATAGAAGCATCCATAATTCAATTTTGTAATTCTTCTCGAGTTAATAAAATATCAAGTAAATTTTGAATTCTCTTGCAAATAATAATCTGTAGACCTTCTAGTTCACATATATTAATACTTCAATAATGAATACGACATTTCATTATTATAATTTCTCCCCCCCACCCCCCCGATGTGGAGAACATTTATAATAGAAAAAGAATCATAAGAGGCATGCATAAACAAACAAATCAAAGAGAAGTTACATGTATATATTCGATCTTAATTTTAATAAGGATCACTAAGACAACGATGTCATGTTCTTCAGGAACAATTCATTTGTGCTTCCGGCATGCTTATTGAGTCTTGCTAGGACTTCATATAAATTCTCAGAGTTTAGTGCGCTATTTTCTAAACTCAATCCACCATCATAAATTTATTTCTTCGTACTAATATTACCAAGATTTTACTATTTATTAATTCTTATCCCTCTGGGATTACACTTCAAGTGTATAATTAATTCCTTCAAGGAATACATAAACACTTCAAGTGTACTTAATAATTATCCGAAGATTTCATATTTTCTCATGCGAACTTTCTATTCTATTAAGCCAAATATCTCTATAATATTTGAATATCGAGTCTGCAGATTTTAATTTAAGATCCTCATTTTGATACATAAATTGCAGATAATTATCGTCAACGTTTGTGCTTTTTTGTGGCTCTATCTATTTATATCATGACATGATACAATGAGATCTTATAATTATTATGACTTCAGGTACCGAATTTCTTGTGGAAATAATAATAAAGTCATGTCATGAAAAATTCTACTAGAATTTTCATCTCACATGTTCTTCATTGTTTAGACTTTTTTTAAACAATTAAAAATAAGTGCTTATAAAAAATTTGATTTAAATAAATTAATATAACAATATCAATAAGTAGAAGCAGTTTTAAAAAGCATCCCCACAGTAGCTTTTCAAAAACATCTTTTTTCAGTTTTTTTAAGCTAAAAGCAAATACAATAATTAGTCGAGAACAGCTCCCAAACAACTTATAGCTTAAATTAAGCTAAAAGCTGCTGATTTTAAGCAATGAGAATAGGGCCTTAATCACATATGACCATCATAAATCATTGCTCCTTTACATATGCGAGGATTTTGTTGCACCAATTTATTCTACTACATTTTACATGTACCTCAAAATTTATTAGTGGTAGACTGTCCTTTGGGGACATTACATAATAGAAGCTTTTTATGTCGGATTTTCTTTTATTAATATATATGCCCAACTATTCACCTTTTGAACTTTTGGTTTAAATTATCTTTGTAGGAGGATCAATATGAGACACGTAATTTTATCTTTATCTAACTATACAATTTCTCCTATTTTCAACCCATCTATATATATTTTGGTGGATAAGTATATTTTGTATAGCGCATAGATTGACATTAGCTAGGAAACTATTTGGTTCATCACCATTGAACCAATTATAATAAGGGAGACTAAAATAATATGTTGGCAAAACACGAATAAGTAGTACAAAATACATATCAATTAATTCAAAGCACTTATAGTTCTACAAAATCATTTACTAGGTCTATGAACACACACACGCACATACATATACACATATATACAAATAAAGAATCATTAACAATATTATAACAACAAATTGTGTTAATGGGAGAATTTAAAATATGAGCTCATTAAAGTTGCAAAGTTCAACTTGCAAGTCAACATTATATATGTGACCCTAGGTCGATATTGCATCAACTATATATTCATCTCAAAACACATTCAACCCTAAATATTGATGATATTCATAAAATTATTTTGCATTGAGAAATACTAGTACAGATAAAATTTGTGTGATCAGAAACTTTTGGTTGCATAAAAATATACAAATTCTTCATGATAATTCGTATTTTACTGATTCGAGATGGTCTAACCAGTTATGCTAGCATCTAATATTTTTGAAAAGTAAACTTCAAATTTACTCAATGATGCATTATAGTTGCATCGACTTTGGCGAATTACAAAACTATAAGGAGAAAAAATAGTAACATATATAATTCACATTTATTCTATAACTCTAATAATAATGTATAGACCTTGAAAAATTATATCCATCAATTGTCTCAATATATGAAAATATATTAATGATAAATAATTTTGTGACACTTGGAGGAGAATAATGCATTACGTAATTATCATGTGACCTTCTAGGTCAATTTACTCTTACAGAGTCTTTACATGATTAGTTCCTTTGGAACTTTCTATTAATTAATTTTTTTTTGAATCTGCAGTAAATAAGTTCTTATATGGCTATTGACTAATTATCTCTTCTTGAAACTTCAATTAATTGGCTCTTTTGAAGCTTTCGATTGATTAGCTCTAGGGGAGCTCTTCTGGAGCTTTCTATTAATTAACTATTCTAGAGATTTTAATTTCAATCTATTCTTTTGGAACTTTAATCTCATTTTATTAGCTCTTCTGCAGATTTGTACTACCATCATATTCTCAATATATATCTTTTTTTGTAATTTTTGAATATCACAACAAATCAAGGGGCATATATATAATAGACAAAAACTCATATAAAATCACAAACAAAAAATAATTTCTTTCCTCTAATTATTTCAAAGAATTCGCTACATTAACAAGTCTATATATCAATGGACATAATTAATATTTGATATCAATAATAGTATAACATTAGGAGAAAAAAAACTCTAATACTATTGTCTTTCTTTTCTGATAGATGCATACCAGTTATTTAAAATTTCTTTTGACGTATTACAAATATGCTACAAACTCTCTTTTGTATTGTATCAATAATGTTTCTTTGGTATTATAAATTCCCTTTTCCTTTATCATTATTATCACTTCTGATGATAATTTAGATATTAGGTTCATGAGTCATAATAATTACCATATGGAATTAAAGTTACAAATATAACCTATTTTACAAATAAAATTTCTTACTCCATTCGTTTAAGGGAATGACATAAAATTAATATAAATATCATAATATTCTATCAACAATAACCTAAACCTTTGCTCAATCTCAAAAGATTATCTATAACATTAAGATCTTTTCTTAAAAGCATTGCTCCTACAGGAGCATATTGGAAATATGAAAAGGGAAATATTTTTCTATATTATTTTATTTTAATTGAGAAAGAATATAGATATGATATAATTTGAAATATTAATATATTCAAAATATAATAGCCATAAATATGACCATTTTCTGATGGTTGTCTTGGTTTTAGATTTTGCCAAAATATGTTTTAACTATATTATTTAGTCTTCAAGATTTCATAACTTTAATAACGAAAGAAATCTTTATAATTGTGATTTCTCTTTAACTGTTGTCTTCAAGACTCATTATATCAATATAGATTTCTACAAGAATATATAATAAAACATTGATCTTTTTATGAAATCAAAACCATATATATATATAACACTTTAAATATAAAAACTAAAGAAAGATCCGATTTTTCTTATCTCAAGAAACTTCAAGAATTTTTTTACCTCTTTTATCTCTAGGGAGGGACTTAAAACTTCAGAGTCTCATTCATATTGATAATATGTTATGTGTTTAATGTATGCGACACATCGTTTGCTTGGAATATTGACATAATATAATGTAAAATAATAAAGAGAAGATAGAACAAAGTAGAGAGAAAGTATTAACTCAGAAATAAAGATTCATTCATTTATTAATGTTTCACATATGACCTATTTATAGGCTCAAGATACAAAGATTAAATTATCCTAAAATGATCTAACTAAATCAATGAGGATATCATGAATCCAACTAGAATCGGAAACCTATTTGGACATTTACTATATATTCATTAATTTCATAATAATTTTTAAATAATCGACTATTGGCTCACACACAACTACAAGTGAGTCGAACATAATTTTAAATTTCAATTACTGTGATTGCCAAATATACTTTTGAATAATCGACTATAATTCTTGCTCACTTCACAAAAAATCTGAAGTTCATCCTCTCCATCTTTTTTCTTCCACTTTTATTAAATAAATTGTTAGAAATAATGATAATAATCCAAAGGAAAAACATATACATATATATATATATAAATAAAGTAGAAGAAAAACAGAAAATATTAAATCGAAATAAAAGGAATTGTTGAGGCCTGTATAAACAGTCTCCTTAAGATATATTCATCCTCTCCTCTGTGCGTGAGAATCCGTGAACATCTATCTCCCAGGATACAACAACAAATGTTCAAACATAGCAGCACAACTGTGATAAACAAATCGAATTTAAATGAATCTTTTTCTATCACTAGAATATGCTAATACTAGAGACAACTTTCAGGAATATCTTTGTGTTGTGGTTTTTTTAGTTGTGACTTGAGAGAAACAAGAATAAGCTACCTCTATTTATAGGGAGAGAAGAGGATAGGTGAAATAAATTAAAGAAAACTTAAAACATAAATGCAAGAAGAGTTAAGAACTTTAATTAAACTAAAAGAATAAAGACAAGTAACAACCTGTCATCAAATACTAAGTAACTTGAGAGTTACTTTAATTAAAACAAATTAAAGGCAAGGTAATATCAATTCTCATTCACTCTTCTTTTCCCATAACTCCAACAATCCCCTACATGAATGAGACTGAAAGATAAAGAAAAACAAAGACTCGATGTTGTTAGAATCTACTTTGATATTTGCATAGGATAGTTTTGACATACACTCATTTGTGAAAGTATATTTACTTTACTAGCTAAATAGTAAATATGATGTCCTTGAACCATTTTGTCGTTTGTGTAAACGATAATCTACCTCCCACAAATACCTTTCTGGCTCGGTTTTAGTTATCATGGTTATGTTCATATGGCCGTGAATATCTCCTGGTTCTGCAAGAGTTTTTAGAGAACTATGCCTCATTAGCCTCCTTTGAAGCGGCCCCACTTCACTCTTACATAGGTGATTTATGTTGCTCGGCTCACCAAAGCACACAATGATTATTAAAAGCATAAATTAACCTTTTTCACATTTTTATCACTATTTACATCATAGGAATGGACTTGGGATAGGACCCCTCAGTGACATCACAAGGTCTATGCAAGTAGGTTGTCCCTTTGAACCTATATCTTGGAATTTCCAGTCAACGAGGTTGGGTTTTCCTTCACATAGCACCTTAACTTCTCATGGGCTTCAGTCCCATTCCTTTCGATATCTTATCAACCTGATCTCGATTTAACCCTTTGGTTAGTAGATCTGCATCGTTATCTTTTGATTTTACAAAATTAGTTAAGATAACTCCAATTGAGATCAGCTGTCTAATCGTATTATGTCGACGAAGCATGTGTCTCGACTTACCATTATACATCATATTATGGGCTCTACCAATAGTAGCTTGGTTATCACAATATATGCATATTGTGGTTTCAAGCTTTGACCATTTAGGAATATCCTCTAAGAAGTTTCGTATCTATTCGGCCTTTTCCCTAGATTTATCTAGAGCTACAAACTCAGATTCCATGGTTGATTTAGTTATAATCGTTTGTCTTGAGAATTTCCATGACACAGCTCCTCATCCCAAGGTGAAAACATATTCAATTGTGCCTTTAGTATCTTGAATATCAGATATCAAACTGACATAAGAGAATCCTTCTAACAAAACAAGATCTCTAGAATAATGCAGTCCGTAGTTTTGAGTATAACGGAGATATCTTAGTACCCTTACAATTAGTTTCCAGTGTTTCTCCTCTAGATTACTTGTAAATCTACTTAAATTACTTATAGTAAAAGCAATATCTAGTGTTGTACAACTCATAAGGTACATTAGACTACCTATTACCCTTGTGTAATTCACTAGGTCAACACTTTTACCTTTGTTTTTGGACAAATGTTGGCTCGTATCCAGCAAAGTCCTGGCTATACCAGAATCATTCTTGCTAAATTTCTGAAGAATTTTGTCCATATAGTGTGATTGAGTTAATATGAGACCGTAAAGAGACCTCTTGATTTGGATACCCAAAATCACATTTGCTGGTTCCATATCTTTCATGTCAAACATTGAGTTTAACATATCTTTGGTACGCTTTATCATCTCATCAGTACTTCCAACAATGAGTATGTCATCAACATATAAGCACAATACTACTTATCCATTGATATTACTTTTAACATACACTCATTTGTCACACTCGTTAATTTTAAAGCCATTTATCATCATGACATTGTCAAGCTTTTTATGCCATTGTTTTAGTGCTTACTTAAGTCCATACAAAGACTTTATCAATTCACAGACTTTTCTTTCTTGACCTGGAGCTATATGACCCTCAGGTTATTCCACGTAAATCTCCTCGTCAAGATCTCCATTTAGAAAAGTTGTCTTAACATCCATGTACTTCTAGATTCCGCAAAGCAGCTATTGCAAGTATCATCCTTATGGAAATTATTCTAGACATCGGAGAAAATGTATCAAAGCAGTCAAGGCCTTCTTTTTGTCTATAACCTTTTATAACCAATCTGGCCTTGCACTTGTCAATTGTTCCATCTGCTTTCATTTTCCGTTTGAAAATCCATGTGGAGTTTAATGGTCTAATTCTCAGAGGAAGATCCACTAACTCCCGCATATGATTTTTCATGATGGAATTAATTTCTCTTTTAATCGCATCATTCCACAAAGAGCTTTTAGTTGAGCTTGTAACTTCACTATAAGTTTGAGGTTCAACCTCTAGTATATAGGTCAGAAATCCCGGTCCAAAAGATTTTTCCACCCTTACCCTTTTGTTCTTTCTAGGCTCTTCTTCAACTTCAACCTCTTGTAGAATATCTGGACTACTTTCATCAATAGTTTCTAAAGTTCGTTTCAATGAACTTGACCAACTTCCCTAGACTTACAAGGGAATATATTTTCAAAGAATGATGCATTCTTTGATTCTAGTATCTTATTCTTGTTGGTGTCAAGATTTTTGGATTCATACACAAGAAATCGATATGCATTGCTATGGTTAGCCAATAAAAATACAGTCCATCGTGTTTGGACCTATTTTCATTTGTTTTGGTAAAGGAGTTATTACCTTTGCAAGACACCCCCACACTTTCAAGTAGTTGTAAGAAGGTTTTTTACTCTTCCTTAACTCATATGGTGTCTTATTTTCTTTCTTGCAAGGCACTTTATTTAAAAGTTAATTAGCTGCTAAAATAGCTTACCACCATATGTTTTGTGACAACCAGGACCTTCCTAGCATTGCATTCATCATTTCCTTTAAGGTTCGATTTTTCCGCTTCGCTACTCCGTTGGATTGAGGAGAGTATGGTGATGTCACTTCATGAATAACATCATGTCATGTACAAAATTCACCAAATGGTTCAACATATTCACCACCATGATCACTTCTCACCATCTTAATCTTTTTGTTAAGTTGGGTTTCAACTTCTTGCTTATAGAGAACAAATTTCTCTATAGCTTTGTCTTTGCTTTTAAGCAAGCATACGTAGAAATATTTTGTACTATCACCAATGAAGGTAATAAAATATTTATTCCCTCCTCTTGTTTGTACAAATTTTAAATTACAAACATCACTATGTATTAGATCAAGTGGTTCTATATTCCTTTTAATAGATTGGAATGAAGACCTTGTTAATTTTGCCTCTACGCAAGTTTCACATTTATGATTGTGATCAATGTGAAATGAAGGAATGTGGTCTAAGTTAATTAATTTACATAAAGTATCATAATTAACATGTCCAAGTTGACCATGGCACAAAATATTACTCAAGCATATAAACAGAAGAAGAAACATCATTCTTATTATTTATAGCTTTAGATTTTACAAAGATAGCATTGAGTTTCCACATGTTATTCAATACACATCCCCTACCCACAAACATTTCCCTTTAGATAAAATCAACTTCTGAGATTCAAATACCATCCTAAATCCATGCACACTTAGGAGTGTCCCAGAAAAAAGGTTCTTGCGTATGTCAGGAACATATAACACATTTTGAAGCTTCACTTGATGCACAACATCTTTAGAATCAACCATAATAAAATTTGAGAATTGGCCACTAAAAATTTCTTAGCACCAGCATCTTTAGATTTGTACTAATGGTCAAGTGATTCCAATAATTCTTTACCCATCTTCTTAACACAGTACACCTCATAGAGTGCATCAAATAAGCTATTTAGAATGTAGTTACGACAAAGAAAATCAGAGTGCTTCCAAGTCTCTACAACGTTGAAGGCAGCAGCAACATCTACCTCATTCTCTCTAACAGTAGGAGGATCATCCTTCAAAAAATTGGCCAAGTTCAACATGATCAAATAAAATAAAATTTCCTGTTGCTGCGTTTTGAAATTCTCTCTAGTGAATTCCGCATGCTTTTCATTGTGGCTCATTTCACTGGCAGTATTTGGCTCGAGGCCTGAATAGTGACAATAGCATCAGACTGAGAACTGGAGGAGTTCTTGGTCATATCAGTCATTTTCTGTTAATATTTTAAAGTAAGAAAATGAAACCAAAATTAGAATATAAATCTCAATAATTCTATTTATGAAAAAACAAAATTCTAAAACACTTTCTGTTAAACGTCTTTTTTTAATAAGTATTTCTGTTAAACGTCAGGAATTTAGTCAAAAACTAAAATCTAGAAATAGAAGATACACTCAAACAATTTTGTTTACATAAACAGAATTACAATTTGTTTAAAGAAAGAAACATAATTATATATAAATATAAATTTTTAAAAATTGAAATACAGTTTTGTTTCTTTTGTTTTACTTAGAAAAAAATACATTTTCCTTTTGAAACTAGAAATACAAAATATAATTTTTTTCCTTTATAAAACATAAAACCAAAAAATAATACTTATTTGTATGGGTTTTTTTTCTCTTTCAATATCCTTCTAACTTCCTTAACTACGGTAATATCTTCGCTTTGGATTATATAAATGAGTTTGTCTTAAGATTTTTAGAAATAATGATAATAATCCAAGGAAAACATATATATATATATATATAAATGAAGTAGAAGAAAAACAGAAAACCTTAAATCGAAATAAAAGGAATTGTTGAGGCCTGTATAAATAGTCTCCTTAAGACAAATTCGTCCTCTCCTTGGTGCCTGAGATTTTGTGGATATCTATCTCCCAGGATACAACAACAAACGTTCAAACACCAGCAGCACAACTTTGATGAACAAAGCGAACTTAAATGAGTCTTATTCTATCACCAGAATATACTAATACTAGAGATAACTTTTAAGAATATTTTTATGCTGTGGTTTTTTTAGTTGTGACTCGAGAGAAACAAGAATAAGCTACCTCTATTCATAGGGAGAGGAGAGGATAGGTGAAATAAATTAAACAAAAACCTAAAACATAAATGCAAGAAAAGTTACGAACTTTAATTAAACTAAAAGAAGAAAGACAAGTAACAACTTGTCATCAAATACTAAGCAACTTGAGAGTTACTTTAATTAGAACAAATTAAAGGCAAAGTAAAAACAACTCTCATTCACTCTTCAATCCTATAACTCCAACACAAAGTCTACTTACCGACTATATAATTTTATTGCTTTTCGACAATAACTTGGATGGTTAACTATATCTTCAAATTCACATTTATTTCTGTAAGTCTAATATAAATCGAATATGCATATGTATAAAACTATACCGGTTTTCAAACTTACATTTGAATTTCTTTTCTTCTACTATGTATAAATATTCTTTTTTAAATTTTGGTTTAAATCCACTGTGTCTTGTTTAACTTGACCTGGCATAGTTATGTATAAATTAACTATTTAATTATGTATTTCATATGTAATTAAGTTGACTATATCTCCAACTCGACTTTCGACTATATCTTTAAATTGACTATGTTTAATTTATTTACTATGTATTACATGTTTTGCATTAATGTACTTAAGTAGACTATGTCTCCAATCGACTATGTTTTGTTTAACTTTTCGACTATGTCTTTTTACAGCTTTTCGACTATGTCTCGTGTCTAGGTTTGTTCAATTCGACTTATGTTAATTTATTTATTAAGTCAACTTTGTTTCGCATTAGATATAATTAAGTCATTTGCATGTATTAAGTCGACCATGTGTCCAAACTCATATTTCCACTATAATAATTTATTTACAAATTATTCTTACACTGGTCTTGTATACATAAAATGAAAGTGGACTTATGGGAGGTCGTGCATAGAAAATGGAAGTAGACTTATATTTTGTGTAGGATTTTTAAATTTTACAGTAAAATTACGAAAATTTTACGAGAAATCTCATTCCAAATAAATACCTTTCTCTCTCTACTTTTTTTTTCTAGCTTCTCTCTAAATTAACTTGAAGATTATTGAAGATTTTTTAAGGTTTCAACATTGAAAATGGATAATTTTGAGGATTTCATACTAGAAAACATCAATTTTTATGTAAAAACGACCCCAAAAAGCGCTGAAAAATTAAATCAGCTAGTACGCCAGCCACTGGCACATGAACAACTCCATGCACCAGTGGCTGCGCACCAGCTGGTCTGGTGCGCCAGCTACTTCTGTTCATCATTTTTCTGCCTTTTTTAAAAATAAGTAATGTTAATTATGTGTTATATTACTTGTTTTTTACATGATTAATTTTTTATATTTATTTTTCATATGTAATATGATTATGTAATTAATTATATAAGTATTTAGGTTAAAGTTAGTGTTTACCTTGTTTATGTTATAATTGATTGTTTAATTGTGATTATAATTAATATATTTTCATTGTTTAATTTTTATTATAATTAATATGTTTAGTTTCATATCGTGTTTAATTTTTATGTTCTTAACTAATAAGTTACTATGTTAATGAAGTTATAAATATGTTGTTACATTACTTAGTTTTATTTTTATTTAAAATATGAGTTGTTTATATTTTTTATCTTCTAATATTGTGTAGAAAATAAATAAGATTCTGAACAATTTTAGGATATTTTACATACGGAGGATTTCGTAGACTATCGTTATTTATTTCAAAAGGATCGTGAATTTAATTCGAAAGACGATTTGGTTGATTGGGTAAAAAGGAGCAAAGACAGTTAATACATATGCAATGACTATGCATTGTTTGACAAAAAAGGGTTTAGGGGTTAGGTTGTTTGTTTATATTGGTTTCCATAAAAGTAAGACAAGAAAAAGTAAGGGAATACAGAATGATGAAGAAGTAGAACAAATTCATATAAAACATAGCAGTCCATATGGAACAAAAAAATGTAACTGTCTATTTAAATTAAAAGGTAAGGAAGATGCTAGCGGAGCACATTGAAAATTATATGTAAAAGATGTAAGACACGATCATCAAATTGGTGTCTATCATCAGGGTCACTCTCAGGTGGCAATGCTTACGGAGCAGGAGTTCACGAGCAATTGTGTAATGCCCCACTCGGAAAGCACCTCGGGCGATCTTGAGAGGACAATTGACGTTAACGTAGTAGTCGGAGTCTAGCAATTTATGGTACATACTTTTTAGCATTTTAAAATACTCGGTAGTCCCACATAGGATTAAAGTGGTATTTTTTTTATGAAAGGATTTTATCTTTTATTTTTATATTATTATTAATATTAATATTATTAGTATTATTATTATTCATATATATATATATATGTTTTAGAGTATTATGGTTTGTTAAAAAAAAAAAAAAAAAAAGAAAGCCAAGCCACTTGTCTTGAGAGGGGTGCCACTTGGCACCATGCATGCATGAGGAAGGATAGAATATATATGTATATATATATATCTGTGTGTATTAAAGGGAGAGAAAGGCTGATGCCTTCAGTTTTTTTTTTCCATTTCTCTCGACTTCAACATGCAGCATTAGGTAAAAGTTTTTTTTTAATTTTATTTTTTTGTTTTTATTTTTCTTTTCTTTCTTGTTCTCTTTTTCCTTCTTGTTCCTTCTGTCGTTTTCTTTTTCGTTTTTTTTTCTTTTTGTTGTTTTGATTATTTTTATCTTGCTCCCTCTTTTTCTTTCTTTTAGTTATTTTAGTAATGGTATGCTTTTTGGTATAGTGGAGTGTAGAGATTTCTTGAGGTTCTAATAATTATGTGTGCTAGCTAATTTATATAGAATATATATTTTTTACAAGCTTTATTTTTTTTTCTTAAGCTAGGAATTAGAATTGGTCTTTGATTATTTATTTGGGTTAGCTAAGTTTTAATTTATTTTCTCCTTTTTTATGATGGGTTAGAGTTTAATTTTAGAGTCTTGAGATGAGGTATTTAGGGTATAATGTGGTTTAAAGTTAGTTAATTTTTATTTTGATTTTTCTTATTTAATCGTATATAAATTTATTTATTTAATTTTTCTTGGTA
Organism: Catharanthus roseus; assembly: GCA_028651295.1. Taxonomy (NCBI): domain Eukaryota; kingdom Viridiplantae; phylum Streptophyta; class Magnoliopsida; order Gentianales; family Apocynaceae; genus Catharanthus; species Catharanthus roseus. The sequence continues at coordinate 35,030,499 of JAPQWS010000159.1, read as the reverse complement.
CAATTATCTTATCTAAAATGATTTTAGTATACCTAATTTTCGGAAAATGATTTTTGTATACTTTCTTCTATATATATATATATATATATTTTAGTATACACAATTGTTTATATTCTCACATATATATTTAGTATCTATATATCTTAAATATATATTTGTATGTATAGTTTCATATATACATATATATGTTTTTAGCATATATATTTACATGTATATTTATAGTATACATATTTACAAGTTTAAATTTCAATTATTTATATATACGTATATCTTTTTTCATGCATGGGGATTTTATAAAGAATTGTAGTATATGAAGTCTTGAATATATTTTACTATATAAATAAATTTTATTATATATAACTTTATACATGCTTGTGGTATATAATTGTTATGAACAATTTTAGTATATATAGTTGTTAAATATACATATTTTAGTATATATGGGATTTTCTTTTTATATAAATAATTTTAGTAAACAAAGTCTTGTATATATACATATATATTTTAGTACATAATTTTGTATATATTTTTATATACATAACTTCTGTAACTAATTTAGGTGTTCATAAATTTTATATATATATATATATATTTTTAGTATAAACGATTCTTGAAGATGATTTTTACATTTATGGATATATATAATTTTGGGTATACTTAACTTTCGTGACTAATCTTGATATATATATGACGTTAGCATATATATATATATATGTATATTTAGTATCACCAATGCGTATGTATTCTTTTAATGTAGATGGGTTAAGAAGTTTAGGATCTTGGGATTAGCATGTATGTAGTTATAACCTAGGTTCATAAAGAGTTATTGTCTTTTATTTTCGGTGGCAAATAGAAATGTTTGGATTTGTTTTTAAGTGTTTATTGGTATCATGTTTGTAGGATTATAGCACCAGAGCAGCATCCAAGTGAGTCCACAAAACCTTATTTTCTAATATTTGCAAATATTACGGGCCTTGTAAGGCATGTTTTCTGAATCTATTATAAAATATTTACTATGTTTCGCATGTTACAGTTTAGTATATTTTTTGAAGATGTTCTCCACAATGCATTATCTATTTTCTTAGCCAATGCATAGGAGCCGTGCTCCATATAGGTGTGGCCTTTTCAAAACAGTTTATAATTTCTGTGAAACAGGTTTTGCCCGTACACATGTTTTTCTGGGAAGATTTATATGTTAGAAAATGTTCTAGTTTTGAAAAGCTACACAGTTTTGACGTGCATGAGTATAAATCTGGCATACATGTGTGTGCTTGCATAAGTATGTGGTGAACTGGCAGATGGGGATTTTTGTTGAAAATATTCATGACTTGACTCTGACCTGCCGGCCAAACATATCGCCTTTTTGTTGTAAACATATATGAAAACCCCACTCCGACCAGAGTTACAGTTTTGGTTATGATCTTGTGTTTGGAAGCTGTTAGTATATGCCCTAAGACCAATTGACTCACATTTATGATTTATGAAGCATGTCTTTTTTTAATTGTATTTTATGCTCTTGGTCATCAAGTATGTGACTTGATAGTAAAACCCTTATAGCTAATAAAATACTATTCTTATTTGTCCCTAGTTTATTACATCTTGTAAACTAGTGTGAAGTCAATTAATGGTCAAGTTTTACTGATCATAAATATGAGATATAAAATCAATTCATAAATACATATTGAGAATATTGTATTGGACATGACCCAAAGTGAAGAAGAAATATTGCATGGGTTTAAGTTATAAGTATTTCTTCTCAGTTTTATATTTGGTGTCCTTTGACCTAATGTTTCTAATGTTTCTTGCATAGGGGAGAAAATATGTTTTGACATAGCCAAACATCACTTTTAATTAGGTGATCATTATGACTATTGGTTGTCTTATTTTCTCGTCATGGCTTGAATATTGGAGATAGTGAAAGGGATTTGTCCCTCTCTTTTTAGAGAGAGATATCCATGGGCCCCTTGATAAGGAAGACTGGAAAATATGCATGGCCATGCTCAAATAAGTATTAATAAGGTATTATTAATATTATTTGTTGGAACAGTTTGCCTGGTGATCAAATAAATGGTTAATTAAGTTTATAAGGATGACTTGATCCATGCCTTATACTTAATTAGGATATCGTGTGACAAAATGACTAAATATTAAATCTGATGCTAGGTTACTATTACATTTACTTAACTTGGGTAAGCATAATGTCTTACTAGAGGCCGCTTATGTTTTGTGAATAAATGTCTAGGACATTTTTCATTCACTGCCAACGTTAAGTGAACCTACAGGGTCACACGCATAGACGATCTTGTGAGCATAATGTCCACGTTCAATGAATCTAGATTGTGTCCAGGTTCGTTGAACGTATACAAAAGGGGAATTAGATTCCATATATTTTCTGATAAGTTAATAAGTAATTAATTTTATTTAATCGAATAAATGAAATTAATTACTTAATATTACTCATCCAACTGTTGGATTATTATAGGAATAGACGGACGAGATTAAACTGTCATTAGATGACAGTTAAGGTTTTGATATTGACAGCTATAAAAGGTTATGTTAACCTTTTCTTGGTGGCCGTCCTTTATCTGATTAAAGAAAAACAAAACCCTAAACCCTAGAACGGCGATATAGTATCTAGCCTCCTCTCTCCGAAATACGACCGATTACCAGATAGTCAGGATCAGTTCTGAACAGTTTTCAGAACACAGAAGGGGCTAGCATCCCGATCTCTTGCAGAGGAGTTCGTCGCGTGGATACCAGTAGAGGGCGAAGCGTACAAAGCAGCGCCTCCACAACGAACAATCAAAACATTGAGGTAATTTCTATCCAATCGATTTTTCTAATATGTGCAGATCCTGTTGGTGGATTTCCATAGTTTTATTTTACTTTGTTTTTGCCTACGGATTCCAACAGAAGCGTCATAGGATTGCACTGTACGACTAGTCCCCCGTACGAGAGCCTCTTCCGATGGCGTGGATGATTTAGACTCTGGAGAGTGGATCCATTTGAAGACGGGCGTAGTATCGTGGAGGGCGTGGCCCAATCGGTCTACGTGGACACCGCATCATGCTCTGTGGTGGGACGGCTGCCTTGTGGAGAGCCCGGAGAGGCTTGAAACTAAGATTGGTCCCAGGGCAGACCTGGTAAGTGCCCTAGGAATCTGTAGCCTGTTTTGACCAGTTTTGGGAGAGCGGTTATTTGGTAATCGAGTGCTTGTATGGTGTTTGGCTGGTATTGACTACGAGATGCCGGAATTTGATTCCGATGACCTCGTTGTGGGATCCGAACCTTGTCCACCTAGCCCGGTAGTGGCATTGTGTGTTTCTTTGCATTTGGGTGTAGCAACTGCGTTGATGTGTCTTGATTCGCTTAGACTTCCCAGCTGCGCGTGAAACCCTCATGACGGTTCAAGCATCAATTTTGTTAAAATGACAGAAGAAAGTGTTTTCTTATTACATTGCATGAACTGTTTTCGTGAAACTGCATCAACATTATTTCAAAGAAATCACCAAGAACGCACACACACACACACGTGGACTCACTGAGCATTCGTGCTCATATTTTCCATGTCGTGTTTTCACCTCAGATTAACTCAGGATAGACAGAGGCATGATAAGCCGCTGAAGTGTTGGGCATGGAGTTTTGGATCAAGCTTCCCTAGAAGAATATGTTTTATGTTTTGTGTTTCTTAGACCGGGGTCAGTTGTAAAGTTCTTCTTGTTATGTTGTCATAAGGTTTTGTTGGCGAGGTTACTTTTATTTATGTATTGAAATAGTTTTTAAGAAGTTTTCTTAAATCTTGTGTTTTGGGCACACCAATAATAACCAGTTTACTTAAGTTTTCCATTGCGTACTTTGTGTATATACCTATAAGTGTTGCCCCGGGGTTAGGCTCTCGTTTTGGAACTTATAGTTTAGTGCCGAGAGGCAGGCAGATACCCTACTCAACTGCAGTTGGCCTAGTGGCAGGGTTGGGGGTATCACAAATTGAGTAGGCGTCAGGTGGCACCTCCTTTTATGATAGTAAATTTGCGAGATAATAATCCTGATACTGCTGCGATGTATGTTATAGTATTGTTATGTGCATGCTTAACTTAATTCTCTTATACTGGATATGATATTATATATGTTTTTTAGTTTAATGATAAATGTATATAATTTTTTGCAGTTCTCTAACTATATATAATGCTCGAGCGATGATTAAGAAGGATAGGATCCAGGGATGCAACACAATGGAAGAAGTGCTCCACATGTGTTCTAATCTTGGATTCATGTGCTTTTAGAGGAATTGTAATGAGACCACAGTACTTAGCGATATAGTTGTTGCGCATCCTACATCCATTCAGATGTTGAAGACGTGACCTTATGCACTTGTACTAGACACAACCTACAAAATGAAAAAGTAAGTTTCTTTAATAATAAAATATTTCGTTGCACCATTTATTAATTGCTATAAATATCTAAGATCTCATGTTAGTTAATTTTCTATAGCGATATATTATTTAAAATATGTTGAGCGTATGTTATATGTTAGTTAAAATTAAAATGAATTAGTTAAGTTTTATTAGTATTTTAGTTAAGCTAAGGGAACTATCATATTTTGATTGATTTATTATTTTTGTTAAGTTTAAAACTAATTATTTTACTTAGGTACAACATGCCATTACTTGAGGCAGTCGGGATGACACCTACTGAAAAGAATTTCTGTACAACTATTGCGTTCATGCATAATGAACAAGCTACTACTTATTAATGGATGCTGCAATAGCTTTAGAAATTATATGTCAATATTCCCGAAATGGCAATGGTAATTATCTATAAGGAAACATGTTTGATGCTAGTAATATATGTAGTGTTCAATAAATCATACCATATGTTGTGTCAGGACATATTGAAAAGAATATCGAGGGGAAATTAATTCCGGTGATTGATAAGGAAGTAGCTAAAAAGTTTATACAGACAACCTGGAGAAGATTATTGAGCTTCTAGGACCCAAACGATTATGCAAAAAGATTGGAAAAATTGAATACCAACTACAGTAACATGCAGTGGTTCTTGTATATTTGTATGATAAATGATTGAGTATGTGTGCACATAAATTTTTTAGATTGTGGGCTAAAAAAATTTTACATTTCGGGTCTGAGATCAGGAATAGGGTTGAGGCTAAACACTCAGTATCGAAGATGTTCCTTCAAACATGTCACGGTGACTTAGATACTGTCTTCAGTAAGATACATTCCAAGATTGAGTCATAGATATCTGCCATTAAGACTACACTTGAATATTCCCGGTTGATGGAGAAAGATAATACAAAGAATAATCATGTGTTAGTCGATATTTGTGGAAATGTAAGTCATTTGACACTGAAGATTATTAAAAAAGAGTTAATTAGAGCCACGAAGATCATGAGCGATCTAGAGAATCTTTGTGGACATTGCCTTCGGAGTTTACACGGCCTACCATGTTCATACGAATTGATTACTAGATATTGTAAGTGCATTCCTTTAAAGGTTGACAGTCTTCACTATTTCTGATAATTTGTTATGGTAGATGGGGTATCGGGAAAGGAGCATCATGATTATGCAAACCCTGTGAATGACATGGTGTACCAGAAGAATGATATCACCGGCAACCTAGAAGAGTTTAGATAACGACCACCATCACAGGTATGTTAAAAATGTTATTATTGATTTATTTTATTACATTTAATTAATAAATTAGACTAATTATGCGTTTTCTGTATATTCTAACAGTTAATGGAGTGGTGTCGTGCTGCTCGGGACATCTTATATCCCGCCTTACTGTCAAATGTCGAGGGACCGTTAACTTCTTCTCTGAGTCATTACTCAGGGTCAGAAAAAGACGGACTCGACGAGGAGGGAAAAGTCAAACTGGGAGAATATAAAAATTACACTAAATATTTCAAGAACAGTAGTGGATCCGGGTTAGGATTAGGTTCAGGTTCGAGTTCAGGATCGGGCTCCCATGGGAAAGGATGCCCATCATGTGCCGGTCGCCCACCCTGTTCCGGGTCTATGGGTAGGGGATGCAGTAATGGTCGGAGTTTAATGGAGTCGGCAGTTATGCAACTGGCTGATAGAGGTCCGGAGTGGGCTCATATGTGTGCCTGAATGTAACCCCCTTCACGGCCGATTGATGGGGTATTATCGATTGGTTGTCATCTTTTTTATTTTATTCATGATTATATGTAGCTATAGAATTTATTTGTATGTTGTCACATTAATTTAAATTTTATGGAGTTTTTCCATTTAGTAATTTTTTGTATATTTTGATATTGGTTGACATAAATAATAGGAGTAATAATTGTAATAAACAAAACATCATCATACGTATACTGAAAACTCCATCATGACAAACAAGTACTACAAATCCATAAGCATAATGACATGAACCGACGGGAAACCTAATCACTAAACATACGCCATGTACGTACAAGACGACACATCTGTCTATATCCTGCAGTCTGGGTCTCTAAATCATCCGAATCATCATCCCCAACATAAGGACCTAAGGAGTCAAGTACTACAATAGCTGGTGGCTGAGACCGTAGAGGCAACTCAACTTTAGCAGGAAGTAACTTTGGGTTTTGTATCATCTGATGACTGTGTTAGAGATACCATGGATGTAACTTGGATGGCAAGCATGTGGCAGTATAGCAATATGTTGTATATGATCAGCAAGTACACAGTGGCTCGCAGCATCATACTAGAAGGCCCTAGTGAGAGTGTACCTTACAACATATGATTTAGTTGAAGCCGACCTATAATGCTCGACTGGACTAATAATAGAAGCATGTGGAATCCCCTGAGTCTGAACAAACTGCTGAACACATCTCTCGGGCGTGTGGGAATCTACACAAGAAAACCAAGCTAACAAGCTATGATATGTAGAAACATGTAACATATATATCTCTGCTAGCCTATAAGGTGTCCATCGAACCTCAGCCGCAGTTATGACATCTAACCTTATCCGATAGTCGCATAATGCAACTGTACTAGCTCTATGTCCCATCATCACAAATTACTGTATATAAGGAATCCCTGGAACTGAACAGGGGTTCATAGTTTGTGCGAACATCGGAAAGTATAGGTATATCTGGGCCTATAACAGAAAAACATACGTATAAGAATATAAGGTATAGGTATATAAATTCAAATAATATAAGAATATTTTTATAAAATTGAATAATACCTCCAATAGTGATGAGAAACCTCCTAAATCTCGAGCGTCCGAACGTTAGACCTGTCCAAGATTCCCGTACAACCACGCCAACAATACAGCACCCCAGGCTATCTTCTTGCACCTTCGTTGATTCTTCAGTATAGGCCATGACTCGTAGCTCACAAGTAGACCACTCTTGTTGGGGAAGAGAGAATTACCGAGAATGGGAAGCAAGTAACAAGATGCCCTCATCACAATAGACAAACATTCACTATCACTGGCTGTGGATATAACTGACATAGGAATCCCACACTGTCCATCACTACCCTTGGAAACGGAAAGCTTAACCCCCAAATCATTATTAATCATCTGGATGATCTGATCCTGGGTAAAAACCTTGTCAGATGCCTCACCATATACAGTATTCCAAGTATAAGCTCTGTATCATGTAATGTGATAGTCATCTCTCCAAAGGGCCTATGGAATGAGTTCTTGTCTAGCTGCCATCTCTCCACGAATGCAGATAAAAGGGTACTATTCCGGCACTAGAACATGCACGACTGTAGATGAATCAATCTTGATGTAGTAGCCATCTGTCTAACATCACCATATCTCGGTGTGTACCCAGTAAGTGCCACATGATGACCACGTAATCAATATAGGTCGATCCTGTACTAAAAAAATCATATAAAAAAATCCAGTACATAAATATAAGAATATACTAAGAAAAAAATTATAAACATTTATACATGCATTAAAGTATGAAATAATATAGAATATAATTGTAAAAAACACCTGCCCACTCTATATAGTTGCAGCAATGTGTCCACTGTATGATAGAATCATGTCCGGCTCCTGTGGACCTCTAGAGCCTTATTCAGTCTGCTGCCAAACAGTCTCGGACTTCTTCAATCTCTTCTTTCCACCGGCAACTCCTGAAGGTTTCAGAGTCTCATTAGATATATCCTCAGATGGTTGGCTGTCTGGAATCTGTAAAGACTTGCCTCCCATCATTGATCATCTTCGGTTAACAATCTTCACTTCTCTCTTTGCATGCTCAATAAGCTCCACCTACTCTCCTTGTATGCCCTGAAAACGATACAGGTATAGCTACTCTATCCTCAGAACCCTCCTCCTCATCCACCTCCTCCTCCTGATGCCCTTCCTCCTCTTCATCCTCAGCATCCCCACCCTCAACATCTCCCCCTGCTGAACTGTCGTCTCATCACTATCACTACCCTGATACTGACCAAAATGCTGTCCAGACCTAGGTGCATAAGAAGACATCTACTCTGATGTGTCATAATAACCATCTTGATACAGTAGGGAGTCTCTTGAAACTCCTACCAAAAAGTCATCTACGACCAATGGGGGATACTACGCACCTGATGACATATGAAGTAGACGCTTATGGATGTCGTGCATGTAACTAGCATCATGATAGGTGCCAAGGAAAATGATGCACCAGGGTGAGACTAATATAGTGCTACTGAGGAATACTAGAAGGGTACGAGAGTATATAGGTATTGCGGCATCTAAACCCTAGTGGGCATAGGTGGTGGCGGAATTGATGACCCGGGTGCATCGAACCTATGAAACATCTCATAGGGAGGTGTGATAGATACATTGGATGTGTTGTGCCTGCGCTTATGCCCCCTAGAAGAGGCTGTCACCGTATGGACATGAGTCCGACCACTCCTGCCTATTACTGGACCTAAGCCTGTGTCTCTGCGCCCAGGTTTCGGATCCATCTAAATGAATTTTAAAATTTCTTTAAATTAATTTGTATGTAAAAGTCCAAGTATTTAATTTTTAATTAATGATTATTCAACTATGAAATTAATTCTTATTACTATTCATCGTAGATTATTAAATCAACTTTAATTAATAGATTTTTTATTACTTATTAAAATATTAAATTATTACACTAATTTATTATTTAATTAAACTTAATTAAAATATGATTATTTAAGCCTTATTTATTTGTTATGAAATAAATTATTATCATTAAATCATTATGAAATTAATTATTTAAATATCTAATGTAGACTATGATTAAATTAGGAAAATAGTAATGGTTAAACTTAATTCAAATTACTAAATAAAAACCCTTAAAATAATTATAATTATTTAATCTCTTGACTTCTCTATAAACGGCTTTAAATCTACTTATTTTTTAAATTAATATATATCTTAACTAAGATTAAAGTAGTATAACATGAATGCATAATTATCATTACTTAATTATCATTACTTAATTTAAATTAGCACATAATTATCATTACTTATTTTACAAACTACTATAACACTACATCGTAAATAAATGTAATGCATAAAAAATTAACAATTCATAATTATAACATGTAAAAAAAAACATACTAATATATGAAAAAATTCATAATTATAACAAAAAAAAAAATACTAATCTGTTAAATTAACTAAAAAAACTAATATAATGGACTAATATATATTAAGAAAAATTAATATAACAACATACACAATTTATTAATTCAAGAAAAATATCAAAATCGAAAGAAGAGGGTGAGTGGCACACCAGCGCTAATGGGTGGCACACTACCGACATGTTTAGTTGAAATGAAATTTTCGTGGAATTTTCGTAATTTTATCGTAGAATTTATAAATAGCCTTTTATAAAATGAAGTCCACTTATTATTGGGTTTGAGACTCTAGCGACCAAAACTTTAAAAAAAATATGATACCCACTTGGTTCGAGCATCTATCATATCAACAACATGTGGCATATCGTGAGATGACTTCGACTACAATAATAAATGTTTTTTTTTTATATTTCTAAAACTCACAATACAAAACTAAAAACATCGTCAAAGTTTTTCCTCCTCAAAATTTACTTAGGGATGGCAATCAAGACGGGAATTACGAATTCTATTCTCATCCCACTACTCGTATCACATCTCATCCTCATTTTGTCCCGTTTAAAATGGATTTCTGTCCCCATCTTGGCGGGAATAACACCAATCTCATTCTTGTCCATCTCTAAACAGGCCTAAACAGAGAAACGGGATAAAAAATCCCTGATTAGCCCCGCTAGAATATAGGAGATTTTAGTATTATTTAAACCCCTATAATTAACTTAAAAAAGTAAAAAATTATTTTAAAAGCATAAAAATTATAAGCTAATTCAAAACTTGAAAATATATGTTTCCAACATAAAATTTATTAAAAACTACAAGGTAAATTAGTCTTTTTAAGAAGAAAATAACATACACAAAGGAACTTCTCGGTCAGCAAATAAAATGATTTTACTTTCTCCATCACTTGATCAGATTAATTGGCGCACGTTATGGAAATTTGGAGGGCCTTTGCATTTCTCTATTCACTTATGGTAGATCTGGTGGAGGAGTTTAACGACGAAGTTCTACTCTCCTCCTATAGATTGGAGGTTGATCCCTTTTGCTATATTTGTGGAAGTGCTATTGAATCTGATTTACATGTTCTTAGAGATTGTGTTGCAGCTTCAACTTTTCGGAATCTTCGGCAACGATCATTTTTTAAGGAAATAGATGTTGTCAGATGTTTAGATTGGAAATTGTTGCAAGATTGGTGCTCTTCTATATCTCATGTGGACCCTTATCTTTCGAGTCACTTACTATTGACCTTGGAGATGTAAGAATGATGGAATTTTCTCTGAAGATAGTGTTCCTTTGTCTACCTCCTCTAAGTCAGGCTATTTACACAAAAATGTTCTAGATTTCCTAGTTGTTAAAGCTAGAACCATTTTTCCTTGTACAGTTACCTTGTAATGGTTTTTTGTGATTAATATAGGTCGCATTTTCATTAAAAAAAAAAAAAAAGGAACCATTCATACCTGGTAAAAGAGCATAAGAAATCAAGTAGACAAATTCATCAAACCAAAAGGTCTTAACACCCAAGCTATAAGCATGGTAGGATAAAATATCAACCATCATAAGCCTGTAAGCGGCAGTAAAGTTCTAAAGTGCCCAACAATATAATGGAGTATATTAACAACAGAGAGAAATCACTTGCCCCTTTCTCCAATCTTCACCTAATTCAAACATATAGTGAGGTTAATATTCCAATACACAATGAGAAAACTTTATATTGTTAATCAGAAAAACTTTGAAAAAAATAGTTATATTATGAAAGAGGTAAAGTTATAATTCAAATAAAGGAATTAAATATTTATAGTAACGAGAGTGGGACGACACTGTGACGAACTAGAACAGGGATGGAACTAGATGGGACAAAATGAAATCCCATCCTCGTCCCATCCCTAGTTTTTGTATCTTGTCCCCTTCCCATCGCCAATTAAAGTTGGGGAATCCCCGTCCCATTCGGGATAGGATTCCACTTTTTGCGGCGACTTTTCCATCCCTAAATTTACTTCAATCTTCCCGCCAAAAACTTCGATTCAAAGTTTATCTACTTTATATAAATTGGGTTTGAAAATTTTAATTAAATCCTTGTCCAAATACACCCTAGAACTTTTATTACTTCTTGTTGACACATGAAAATTGTACGGCTTGGCAAGGTGAGCAATTGAATAAACTAGCAACAAGAAAGGCTTGAGCTAGCTATAATCAAAGGTCAATAAACAATAAGGCCAAGTGTCGCAAGATGTTCCTAGGAGTGAAATAAGCAACAATCTAACAAGAGCAGCAAAAAGTTCAGCCAAGCACAGCTGAGAGTAAGTGATCTGGCTAAACTAAAATTTTATATTCTCACAAGCACTTTCCAAGGTGTAAACAACATAACATATCAATTTTTTTTTTAGATTTTTCTTTAGTTGTTCTTTGTTTTAGTTGTTATTTTCTTTATTCATAAATACGATTCCAGCTTTCCTTTAAATTCCAGTCTTTTACAGCTTTATTTTATTTTTCTTCTTTTTCCTAACTCACAAAGCTAAAACCTAGCTTGCAAGGCTAGTCCTTTCTCCTTACGGATTCATGGAGGTCCTTAAGCTAGTGCTTCCAAAAGAATTTATCTTGACGTTGAAGACATCTTTAAGTGTATACTAAAACTACACCATTCTAGTTAAGGCTATGAAATGAAGGTGTAGCTAGAAATCCTCATGCAACACTTAATTAGTATGCACAATGGGACCAAGTCGGTTATCATTGGATGCAATTATGGTCTGGAAAATAAGTATTTGTTGATGGAAGTTTGAATGATCAAAACGACTAATCTCCAGGATATGCTTCCCTAACAATTTCCACTTCTATGACCGCTATCAGACAACTGGTTGATGAGAGTTGGGAGGGATGATGAACAATCTCTTCCAGCAAATGGCTATAGTCCTCAAACAAATACTTTAGAATAAGATACAAGCTCTACAAAGTAGGCATAATGAAGCTTTTCTGCTTGACGAGTTATAGGGGCTACATGGTCATGTTTATAGCATGGAATTAATCATCATTTCTCATGGTTTTAATGAGCTTATGAATTGTTTTATATTGATTTTCCTTTAGATGGATGAGATTACTTCTTTACTCTTCTTTTGTGTATGTTGATCGATTTGGATGCCTTAAGTAGATGATAATGCGTAAAATGTCAAAAGATAGCGTAAGGCTTGATAAAAGAATGCCCAGTGGTTTATTTCTTAAAAGAGAAGTACAAAAAAAGGCCCAAGTGATGAAGCTTCGCATTATGCATGGCAGTGCAAATCTCCGCATGGTCGAGTTAAAGCCTCCTAAGACTTGAAATTTCTAGACGTTTTATATGGCCATGCGAAACTCTGAGTAGCTATGTAAGCTTCTCAGGATTTGAAAGTTCTGCACACTTTACATGACCACACAAAATTCTATGCAGCCACATTAAACTGGTCGTAAATTACATTAAAAGGTGTAAAAGTCATATTTTGTATTTTATTAATTTTCACTTTATTATTTTATTTTAAAATCTTATGAGGAGACTAAAAAGACTTATTATTGTAATAGGGTTTTAAGAGTGAAAAATAATGAGACAGAGAGGCGATTAGAGAAAAACGATTGTTCTCTTCTCTCTCTCACCTCTTCTCTTATTTCTTATAAAAACTCTAGCTTTTAAGAATTCAATTGAAGAACAAGACTGCATTTTTCTCAGTAAGTTTTAGATGATTGACTTCGGATTTTGAATTTAATTCATCAAGGAGACTTCTTTTCTTCTATCTCTTATCTTTTTATTTTATCTTATTTCTTCACAAGATGAATTTATTCATGATTTGTTAATTGTTTAGATATATGTGTGAGTAATTTCTTAATCTAGGATGGGACTAGTCCAATGAATATTTGTTAGTTGATGGATTGACTCAATTTTATTGTATTTATTGTTGATCACTATTTAATTTCTATGTTCTTAATGCCTGCAATTATAAAGCTAGCTATAGTGCTTGATTTTAGATAATTAGGTAAAGGACTGAGAGGTGAAATCCATTCACGGAAGAATAAGAATTAGAAAAGAGTTTTTAGATCACGAAAATAGTTCTAATATTCACGAGGAGCCAATGATATCACAAATCTTAATGAGTTTGAATGAATTTAATCACCATGAAAATAGGGATTAAGTCAGCTGAGATACATTATTGTACTTCTAGAGGAGACAGTAATTATCTTAGGATAATTCTCCTTTTCAATCACATAATTAGCAGTTTATGAGAGTCCACACTATTAGAGTTCTTTATGGTGAACCTCTGTCCTTGATATTTTCCTCATAATCAATTTCTAAAAGCTTTTGTCCTTGTTTTAATTGCTTTACACTTATTTAGTAATTTCTTATCATCATATTGGGTCAGTTTAGATAATTAAAATTATAATAGTTGGTATATAACAATCTGTCTCTGTGGGATCAATACTATTTTATTACAAGATAGGCCATGCACTTGTGATAATCCCTATTAGCGAGCAACATGTCTTCACAGACCGGGGGCATAGGTTTCTTCTCCTACTCTTTCTTATAGTAACGTTACAATTTCTTGAAGAGACAAATGAGGAGAAGCTTCGGGAACTACTTCAGGGAGACAATACCTTCTCGGTCAGATTGATGTGCAATCAATCTATTTAGTTAGGTAGTAACCAGCCTTATTGGAGGATACCCACAACCGTATGTACTGCATACTCAAGCATCTTCCCAGCGTTGATATACACAAACGCCAAGGGACACGCTATAACTCAGTTGTAGGAGATAGAAAATATCAATCCCCGCGAGCCATCAGGTACCACCTCTGTATATTCATTTTGCTACCTTTCCTTAAATGCCAACATTATTGGATCCAAGTCACTACTAGCCAAGCTCCAAGTGTAGCTCCCACGACAAGTTTCCAACATAGGTTCCCACCGATTAGAAATCAGGCCGCCACGAGCTTACCAACCGGCCAAGCTCTCAGCGAGCCACTACACACCTGGAGCTCAAATCATCCACAACAAATAGACTCAGGAGCCATTGATGATGCATTGCTGAGATAGTTTGGTCTTAAAGTCACAGGATTTATCCAACCTACTTACCGTGAGTCATATCCAGAGTGGATTGGTAACATCACCATCCTACCCAAGGCTTACAAAGTTAAAGATTTCACCACTTTCTCAGGAGATGATCTCAAATTCACCATGAAGCACATTAGCAGATTCACAGTGCAGTGTGGCTAGCTAGGGGCCAGTGAGTTTCGCAAATTGCAGTTGTTTCCCTTATCACTCACGGGAGCTGCTTTTGAATAGTGCACTAATATCCTACTTGACTCAATCAACATATTGGCTGAGATGGAGAAACTATTCTTCGAACGATTTTACAAACCACTCCCAGATGTTTTACTTGCGGATCTGTCCGCCATCAAGCAACAAATAATAGAGACTGCCACCGATTTTTTCTTGAAAGGTTCCGAAGACTAAAAGGTAATGCCATACTCTTTTACCTGAATCTGAGTATGTTAAAATAACAATAGGTGGCATGACCCGACAGGAAAAAAACTTGATTCTCCTTGATTTCTATGATCTATCACTGCTCGCTTTACAAGCGACCAAGTTTGAAGCGTTCATCAAAGAAGAGAAACAAAGAGGAGCTCACTTCTCAAAAGGGCAGACCATGATCTTGGTAATTGAAGACATATTTGAGGAGGAGGAAGATGAGCTTGCTGGCGATGCAAGGGCTGCAGAAATCATGGATGGAAAGGCATATACTTGCCTAACGATCAAAACAACAAAAGAAAAAGAGCCATCTCACCTCAATAACAAAGAGGCCTACTCATTTGATATCTCTTGAACAGAACAAATCTTTTACCATTTTCTCAAAGAAAAGAAGATTAGGTTGATCAATGGACAAAAGCTCCCAATGGAAAACGAGATCAAGGATAAAAATACTGTAAGTGGTATAATTCCATTAGTCGCCACACTAATAATTGTGTAGAGTTTAGAAATGCAATTCAGAATGCAATCCAAGATAGGAGATTCAAGTTTTTAGAAAAGGAGAACCATGAGCTTCTGGTTGAGTCTGATCTCTCTATCCCCGCCCCCCCCTCCTCCTCCCCCCCACAACCATTGATATTAACATGGCATCAGCCTCGGAAATAAGAAAGAGGATAAAGAAAGTTTGGAGAGTTAAGCAATCAAAAGATTTGACACTCTACAGTAACCAGTGGACCTTCAAAGGAAATTTAATCGAGTAGTAGCTCTACACAACAAGACCATTGCGATCACCTTAAGCGAGCTAAGATGCTTTCAATGGTCAAGGAACGATTATATCCGACTAGGGGGCAAGTGACCTAAGAGAACATTTAACTATATCCCGAACAAAGGTTGATCTAAGGGAACACCTAAAGGAAGTAAGAAGGATATTCGATCTCAAACGAGCAAAAGACAGCATACAGTAGAAGTTTGCTATAAGCAGAATCGCAAAGAAGTCACGACCAATTCAGAAGAACATTTCTTTAACACATGATCAAGTTGATCCTCAAAAAGGCCTAAGTATCAAAGGTTGGGTATTCACCTTGCAATTTGTAGCATTGAGCTTAGAAAGAAAGACATAGTTGGGTACATCAACCCTGACCCAAAAAACGATGCTCCAGCACCAGGGAGCTGCAGAATATTAGTACAGCAGGGAAAATGAACAGCCGAGTGAAGCTACAACTAATATGTTCAGCTTCCTGCCCACCGAATACTTACAATTCGTCACCAAACGGGGCTTGTAGAAGATGTTCAATTATTGAGCAACTTGGTGCCACATTGGTCATGCAATCCAAGAGCACAAAGTCGTTTTAGTTTGCGAAGCTTCCAGGTAAAAAAGCTAATGACCTAAATCCTTTATAGGTTAAAGTTGAATTGGATGGAAATTCCTCTAGGGCAAGTATTTGTTCATAAGGGCGTAGTATTGAATGTCAAGCCTCTTAAGACACTTAAGAGGGTTGGGAAGAGTGTGTCCAACATAGTAGCCACTAATATGTGAGTTTCACGGGAGATTCTATATCGGCTTAAAAGTATTAATGGTAAAGTTAATTGTGGAAAGTAGAGTAAACCCCTAATCCATACGTAAATTTATATTTATTTGGGGACTAATTAATAATTTCTAAAAGTTTTAGTTTATTAATGTTAATAAGATTTCATTTGAGGGCTCATGTGCATTAGAAAATAATTGGGAAAGGCACCTAAAGACTTAAATGTAATAAAGGAATAGGTGCTAGGCACTCCCTAATTTTTATAAAAGTATACCTGAAATCTTCTCTGGAACGATGTTCTTTTAGATGCGAGAGAGGCTGCTGAGAAGAAGAAAATCCTAGGAGGAAAGGAGAAGTCTAGGGTTCAAGGGATTAGAAAACTATATTTGTAGAGGTTAGTAAATAGATTTCTTCTAATCTAAACGTATTCCAGAATCATGGAGAAGGATTTATTTTGTGAAAAGTTATGTTTTTTTGAAGAAAAGTTTTACACTTTTATGAAAAAGAATCCAGCATCAAATTAAATTAATTATGATGATTTGGTTCGAAAGATATAAATATTTGTGGTTCTTGTGACTCTTGTGTATTAAATATTAAAGTTATAAACATAATATGCGATCGATCAAAGTGCGCTTCATTGAAATAAAAGACTCATTAGAGTAAAGAATTAATTATAATATTTAATCATATGATGAGCTAAAGGTGTATGCCTTATGATTTTCTGTACTTGTGATGAATTGTAAGTGCTTTATTAAGTTTCTGTAGTACAATTAGGCTTTACAATGTATGTTTTAAATTGTTAATTTTGGAGGGGAAAAAATAGAAATGATTTTTTGATGTTGATAGTGGGACTGAGCATCTACTGTCGGTACACAGACCAGTACTGGAGCGCTCAGTGTCCTTTACGGCAGAATTGCATTACATATTTGTGATTGGGAAAAGAGTTTTATGTTGTGGAATTGATTCTTTGAGATAACAAAGTTTATTAGAAAAAAATATTGTTTTGTCTTCTATAAAAAGTAGCAGCCTTTAGTTTGCAGTAAATGGTTATATTGTAAGGTTGGTGACCATGAAGTTACATATGTTAAAAAACAAATTACTACTGTTTTGTCTTCTTCTCAATCAAATTAATTTACTTAATTAAACTAGAAAGTTTTACTACTTAAAATCCTTTTGTGGTTCTTGTAAGTCTTCTTTAAATTTTCAATTGTCAAAATGATTTTTAGTGAAACAACACCTATTTAAGTTTACGGTTTTGAGGAATTAAAAAACAGGATTTTAACCAGATGACCCCTTTGAATCAAAGGAAAGTTAATTTTTTTTAAACTGTGCTTATTTTTTGAAGGAATCTATTTACTTATTAAGTTGGAAGCTCATCGTTTCTCTCCCACTTTGCAGATGACGATAAGGCAAAAGATGATAGTTTAGGAAAATAGGAAGAATTTCCTTTTTGTGATAGAAGGATTATTGTTTTGTTCATTTAGTTTTTGATTAATGGTTACTATGGAGTTTTTATATTAAGTCATAAATGTTTATTTTTAAGTTGTAATAGTTTTATTTTTTGTATGGAGAGGCTCTTTGTTTGGGATTTAATGTTAGAATTTATTCTATGAATAGAGCTTATTGAGCCTTAAGTAATAATATATTAGAGACCTTGTATAGTAGAGGAATCTATTTACATGGTCATATCTCGGTCTCGGACATGGAGCATGACATTTTATGGTATTAGAGCCTAGGCTACGATGTGATGACTACTAGGATAAAAGAAAATTTTTTGAATTGATCTTAGCTTTTAATTTAAGAATATTATAAGTGCCCTTTTGTGTCCCTTAGAAATCTACTTACTGTGATGAGTTAAGTAATTTTTGTGCTTGAATAATTAATTCGTGAGACTCTAGTACCACAAAAGATTGTAAGGAGATTAATTTGAGACGAGTCAAAGGAACTAGTCTCAACATAACAATTCACTTAGTCTTGTTACCTCTTGAATTGCCACCAAAAACCTTTCCTTATTCGATTGAGTTAGTATCATGCGACAGAAAAGAACAAGACCAATAAAGGCTAGGTGAGGACCTGGAATCAATCAATCCTTTATCATCAACAGACGTTTTCTTTTCACATTTGCTTTTATGATATGCTTTGTTGTGAAGGAATGCTAACACGTGTGTGGTCTTTGTGATAGTGTGTTGATGTGTGTGAAATTAAAATTGGAATAGGAATCCTAAAGCTATAGTGCAAGATAACTGGACCTTAACAGTATAGAACGGGTTCACCCCGAGTGTCGATATTCTCGAGGATGGCAAGGTTCAAATACTTAGTCATTGATTCAATGTTTAGTCTTAAAAATGATGTTGAACGATTGTGAGCTAAGAAAATGGTAAACATAAACACTTAGCAAAAAACGAAACAAAAATAAGACGGAAGTTTGGATTTCAGGATCCCCCTAACCTTCTTACTACTTCAATTAATTAATTAATGAAAACTGAAGTTGCCTTAACGAATTGGGTTATCACACTCGTGATTGGGCAATTCCTATCTCTTGGCGAAAGTCGCTCTGTTCATTATAACTTTTAGATGAGAATCTCTTCTCTCTCTAGTTAGCTACGAAGGTAATAAAACGCAAGTGATTATTGACCTAAGAATGTATTAACTATCTCTAGTTCAATACCTCAATTAATCCCAAATTGGAAGCCCTTGGGTGTTCTTCCTTTTTCAATTCCAACACCAATGCGATTAATTCAAGTTCATAAAACTGAAATTGCGAGGAATTAAACAATTAGAGAACAATTCGGAAACATTCAATTTCATAAATTTCAAATCAATTTCATAATATCCAAAATCTGGGCCCTTAATCCAAACAATTTAATTACTCACAATTTGTTGTGTAAAACTGAAATAAAAAAAAATTAAAACTAATAGAGATGGAAAAGAAAGGCTTAGGAGTAGAATTTGAGGCCGAATTGCATTCCCGAACCGTGCCTGAGCTCGTCTCTCGAGTTGCTCCCACGAAGCCCGAATCCGTGATTTCGATCCTTGATTCCACTTGTAATCCTGCCAATTGTTTTCTCTAGTCTAAAACCTACTTAATTGAGGTGAGAATTGGGGGAAATTTGTCATAGGAAATCTCCCATTCGCCTCCTAAAACCTATCTTATGGAAGTCTCAAACTAAGGAATGAATAATGTTGAAAAAGCTATAAAAACTGACTAACTATGACTGATTTTTAGGACCTACCGATGATGATAGGTCTCCGTCTTCAAATCCCTTCCTTTGCTTGGAACCTACCATAGGTGGTAGGGGGAGCCTACCATCTATGGTAGGTTTCTATCTTCAACTCCTTTGATACCCAGGTGCCTACTGCGGTTGGTAGGGTGGCCTGCCGCCAACGGTAGGCTGCTGTTGTCCCCATTTCTCGTTGTTATCCGTCGTTTTGCCCTGTTTCAAACCGTTTTTGTTCGTTCTTCGTTGTACCTCCTTCAGCAGGCACCTATGAAATAAATGGGAGATATTAGCCTCAAATGTATCATTTATACCCTAAAATCACCGAAAAACGATGAACTTGACATACAAAATAATGGCCAAAATAATGACCATCAAATACCCCCATACTTAAGCGTTGCTTGCCCTCAAGCAACAGAACTAAATGAATGGAATGAAAAGGGTTAAAAACTTTAAGAGTTCATGAAAAACAGAAGATGAACCGGCCTTAAACAATTGAACAATTTTGAAGGCAAAGGACAAAAACAACAATACCACACAAAATACAACAAAAACAAATAAAGGGAAAATCGAAACTAGAAGCGATGCCACTTCAAAAGAATACTCAAGCACTAAACCACCAAGACAAAACGAAAGAACGAGTACTAGATACATTCAATCCACCACACTTACAAATAAACATTACATGCCAATGGTATATGTGTGTGTGTGTGTGTGCTATCATGCTGTTTTCATAAAAACGAAGGAATGCTAAGTAATTAACGAAGTGAAATCCTTCAAAAGACAATGCACCACAATTCCATATTTCTCTGGCTCATTCATTCCAAGTCCTATTCTAAGTCATTCCCGGATTATGTAGGACTTTTGGCTTGTAATGTCGGGCTTGGGACATAACAGGTACCAAACAAAGGTAAAAGGAGACAAGAACAAACAAGATAGAGCCAACACAATCGAAAGGACTAAATGGTAAAATTAAAGAATAACATTCTAGCTGCCGTTCGCTCTTCCCGCTCACCCTTGAATAACCTACCGTTTCTCTCGCACACCTTACCCAACACATTTACAAATTTCAGCCCTTTGACAAGAGAGAGAGACTAGTGTTTTTTTCCCCAAGACCACATTATGCACAAAAATGAAAGTACTACTTTTTTATTCATAAACACAACAAAACAACTCTTCTCTGTTGTTTTTTTTTCCAACAATCTGTAGCAATTGTGAAATACCCGAACTATCCGCCTCTTTACAGTATTTTTTTCCTTTTCTTCCCTATTTTACCCCCACACTTATCTATTACTTCCACTCAAAATGGCTAAACATGTTATTCTAACATTGGCTCCATGAAATGAGGTTTAAACTAGTGTGAGTTTAAAAATGTGAAAAATAGAAGGGAGTAAAACAGTTCGGCATGAAGGCACAAATAAGGGAGGTAAGGATTAATTTCATACGCGAGCAGGAAAATCAAAAGTTCAAACGATACAATGAAGCTTGAGACCATCATTTTCAAGCTTAACTTAGACTAAGACTTTTTACTTCAGAGAACAGAGGAACATAATAATGCATGCACGATTCCAAAGGATTCTCATTAGGCGAATTTCCCAAAATTCCTAGATTTCTTCTACTAACAACACTCACATGTGCATAAAGAACATCAACATATAAGAATAATATACAAAAGAGGTTTTCAAAACGCGTAAGTGCTATGCCCTCTCAAACATCCTAATAATCTTGTGAAGCACTCAACCAAAATGGAAAAAAGAAAAATAACAGAAAATCTTTTTAGTTTTTTTTTTTTTAAATGAAAAGACAAAGAAAACTAAGAAAATTTTTAAATTTTCATATTTTCAGAATTTTTTTTTGGATTTTTCATAAGGAAAACGATAAAAATATAGAAATAAGAGTAGATACAAAAATATCCCCCCACACTTAAGACCACATTGTCCTTAATATATGGCTAGACCCACACAAAAACAAATAAAACATACATGGGAGGCGCTCCCGCAGATAATAAAAGGAAAGCACAAAGGAAACCATCCCCACACAAACAAAATAAAGAAAAGTATAGAAGAAAATAAACAGGAGAAATAACAAAACAACAAAACTAAAACATCCAGAGAAATAAAAAAAGGAATACGAAGAAAGAAAATGAAATAAAATGAAAGGAGAGAGTAGAAAAACTCCCTATTAGGGCCCAAAGTGTAACGCTCCACTCGGTAGGCACCTCGGGCGATCTTGAGAGGGTGATCGTCGTGAACATAGGAGTCAGTGTCTAACATAGTAAGATTTACGAATTTATAGTGTGCACTTTTTAGTAATTTAAATACTTGGTGGTCTCATATAAAGTTTAAAGTGTTGTTTTCTTTTTATGGAAGGATATTATCTTTTATTATTATTTATATTATTATGAATATTGTAACATCCTGCCTAAGTACCTCAAAATTAACATAGTTTGCGGTAAGCTCAAACAAAAATTTTGGGGTTATTTTATAAAGAATAGAAAGTTTTGGGGTCATTTAGTAATTTTTAGAATATTTAAGGAAGAATTTTTCATTGTAAAACTTTTTGGGCGTATTTTAGAATTATTAGTGTTTAACGCTTTAGGTTAGAGATTGAGATTTTAAGATTGATATGAATTTTAAGTCATTTTTAAGATTTGGGGCCAACGTAGAAAGTCTAGAAATTTGAAGAACTTTAGAGCGATTATGAATATTAGTGGTGCCAAGTGGGATGTGAAGTTGTGGACACATGGCAAGTAAGTGCCATGTGTCTTGACCACACAAGACACCACCATGCATACTTGGCTATATATATATATATATATATATGAGGTGCTAGGATGACCAATTCCTCACCTCTTCCTCATTTTCTCTTTCTTCCTCTCTCTTGGCAGCCCACTTCCCTCTCTTCTCTCCCCACTTTCTCTTTCTCTTTTCTTTCTTCTTCTCTTTTTTTCTCTCGGTTTTCTCTCTCTCTCTCTCTCTCTCTCTCTCTCTCTCTCTCTCTCTCTCTCTCTCTCTCTCTCTCTCTCTCTCTCTTAAGGTAAAGTCTTCTTTTTTTTATTTTATTATTTATTTTATTATTAGGAGTGATTGTTTTTTATTTTTATTTTATTATTAGGTTATATTTTTTCTAAGATAAATAAAATTAAGGTTTAATAATTACAGATTTATTTTAGGAACCCATGCTTTTTTTAAGAAATTATTATAAAAATATTTTGGAGCTATTTTTATAATTCCTATGGGCTTAGAATAAATTTAGGTATACCCTAGGGTCATCATGGGGTGATGGTTATATTTTTATGGAGCTATTTGATTAAGTTTGGAATGATATTCTTTGTAGGTCTAACTCATTCCGTGGATCAAGGTGAGTTCACCAACATTTTTCTTTTATAAGAGTTTTAATTATTTCTTGAAAACATATTCTTCCCATCTTGGGGATCTTGACAAAAGTTACAAAATATTTTCCGGGATTATTACGGGTTATGCTAAATATGTTTGGGTTATTAAAATATTTATGTTTTAAATATTCTTCAATGGCATGGAAATATATTTTGAGTTAGTAACGTATTTTCATGATGTGTTTACTTGAAGTATTTTTTACAATCCTTTTAATTTGAGTTTTGAATTTCAAAAATTATTTTGAGAAATTATTTTTCAAAATATTTATTATTTCTTTTTTGAAATAATATATTCTAAATATTTTAATTTCTCTTAAGGGTTTTGAGTTTTAAAATGATTTTGAGAGGTTGTGAGTTTTAAAGTTACTTTGAGAAATTATTTTCAAAATATTTATTATTCTTTTTAGAAATAATATCTTTAAATAATTTGAATTCTCTTAAAGATTTTAAGTTTTAAAACTATTTTGAGAAATTATTTTTAAAATATTTATTATTTCTTCTTGGAAGTAATATTTAAATATTTTAAGAAAGTTTTGAGATATATTATTGACTTGGAAAAAATTATTTTAAATACTTGTTATTTCCTTTGGAAATAATATTTAAATATTCTTATAAGTTTTTGAGACTTAAAATCTCCTTAAAAATATTTATTATTTCTTTTGGAAAACAATACTTTACATATTTTCTAAATATTCTTACAAAGGCTTTTTGAATTATTAAAATATTTTCATAATATTCTTATATTATGACTTAAAAAATATTTTCTATTTTTCTTTAAAAGAATATTTCTATATGGTTTTATTTATATATTACTTTGAATGTTGGAGGTATTTAATAATTTCCAATTAGAGAAAACATTTATCATGATTTTTGTAAAACATAGTAGCATAACCTATTTTATACCCGGTAATGTGTTTTAAAGTCACTTATGCATACCACTATGGTGAACATGATTTTGAAAGACAAATATTTGAGAAAAAAAATGTTTTCATGAGTTTTACAAAATTGCATTCATGATACATTTGTCATGGCTATGAGTTTGTGGGTTTGCCCGGCGGATAGGGATTTTCGATACCTGAAGAGATTTGTGTAGCCGAGTGATGGCCTATGATTTTATAAAATGAATTAAAATCCCAATCCGGCCAAAAAAAAAAAGGGGCTTGGTATATATTTTTTATCAATATGTCGAGAGGACTTGCACTGTACATGGCTAGTACCTCGTACGAGGGCCTCTTCCGAACGACATGCTCGGTAGTGTTACTCTTGATCTGGATCCATTTGACAGAGGGTGTAGCACCATTGGAAGGTTAGGCCCAAGGCGGTATTACGTTTGACTCCGTATCACGCTCTTTGGTTTGGGCTACTTTCTAGTAGGTTAGTCAGGAAGGGCCCACCGACTAAGGTAGTACAGGGCAGTTTGGTAGGTACCCAGGGCTCGTTACCTATTCTGTGTTTGATGTGTAAGGTGGTTTATGAAAAATCAAATGTTCGTATGGCGTGTTTCAGGCTAGTATTGACTACGGGATGCCGGTATTTGTGTCTGATGACCTCGTTTAAGGTTTTAGACTCTGTCCGTTGAGCCTATCATGATTCGTGCATGGTTTTGAAAGTTCGGGTGTCACGGCAACATCGGTGTATCTTGATTTGCTCAAACTTTTCGGCTGTGCCCAAATCCTTCAGAAAGTTTATAACTTGCATACAAGAGAGTTTTATGAACACATTTCTTTTCTGGCATGATAAACCGTTTTATAAAAAGTATTTTACCCTTATGGGAAACTCACGAAAACACACGTGCACGTGAACTCACTGAGCGTTCCCGTTCATGCCTTTCAAATGTTTTCTCTTTTTTTCAGATACTCAGTCACCAGATCTGACTAGTTGAGCCAATGTGGACCCACTGGATTCGGTAATATTGGGGTTCTCCACCTCTAGTCATAAGGTTTGATCTATGAAGAACTTGGCCCTGACGGCCTTCAACCGATGTACAAGTTTTGAGAAGTTTTTACTATAGAGTTATATTTATATTATTCTTTCTTCTTCCATTATTTAGTTTTGAGGGACATGTTCTAGTTCCTCCTAGTTATATCCTAGCTTTATATTTTTTTGTAAATCCAGTTTCGAGAGGCACGCAGGTATCTTACCCAGCTGCAATTGACCTAGCTGAGGGGTAGGGATATCACAAACATTATTTTATATAAGAGTTATTATGGTTTGTTTAAAAAAAAAAAGGAACAATTTGCCACTTGTCAAGATGGGTATACCACTTGGCCTCTTGCATGACCATGTAGGTATATATATATATATATATATTTTTATATATATATATATATATATATATGAGTTGAACAAGAGAAAATGGCTGATTTTTTTTTCTCCTCCCCTCCTCTCGGCTTCAGCATCCAGGTAAGGTTTTTTTTTATTTATTTATTATTATTCGTTTTCTTCTTTTTTTAAGTTTTGTTTTGTTCTTTCTTTTCCTCTTTTAGTCATTTTAGAATTGTGTAGTTTTGGTTTGGTGTAGTATTGTGTTGCCTTTAATATTCTAATAATTATATTCACTAGCTAGTATATGTATATATATATATATATATTTATATATATACTTACAAGTTTTATTTTGAAGCTAGGAGTTAGAATTAGCTTTTATTTATTTATTTGGGTTAGCTAAGTCCTAATTTATTTTCTTCTCTTTGTCGATGAGTTGTAGAGTTTGATTTTAGATTCTTAAGATAAGGCATTTAGGGTATAATTTGGTTAAATTAAGTTAATTTTTGTTTTTGGGTTCTCTTATTTAATTTATATAAATTTATTTGTTCAATTTCCTTGGTATGATTGTCTTATCTAAATGATTTTAGTATACATAATTTTTGGTAAATGATTTTAGTGTATATTTGTATATATATATTTAGTATACATAATTTTTGTATATATAGTTTGTATATATACGTATATTTGTGGTATACATAATTGTTGTGAATGATTTTAGTATATATAGTTTGTATATATATATGTTTTAGTATATATGGGAATTTTATAAATACTTTTAGTATATAAAGGCTTGTATATATTTAAGTATATATATGATTGCTGTAAATAATTTTAGTATATAACTTTGGACATATTTTTATATACATAAGTTTTGTAAATGATTTTAGTATTCATAGTTTTGCACGTATTTTTACTATAAATGATCTCTGAAAATGATTTTAGCATTTATGGTTTTATATATATAACTCGAGTATACTTAACTTTTGTAACTGGTCTTAGTATATATATATAGCTTTTGTGTATGTGGATAGCATATATAGTTTTAGTATCACTAGTGGGTTTGTACTATTTTAATATATATGGTTAAGAAATTTAGGCTCTTTGGATTAGTATATGCGTAGAAATATCCCAAGTTCAAAAGGAGATATGTTTTTCTTTTTATTTATTTTCAACGACAAATAGAAATATTGGGATTTATAATTAAGTGTTCTGCTGGTATCTTGTTTGTAGGATCATAGTACCAGGTCTGTATTCAGGTGAGTCTACAAACCCCGTTTTATTTTGTTATTTCAAATATTATTGGCTATGTAAATTTGTTTTCTAAACCTGTCACAAAATATTTACTTCTTTTGGAACGATATAACTTGGCATTTTTTGGAGTTGTTCTCTACAATGTGTTATATGTTCATTAGAGATGCATAGGAGCGGTGCTCCACATATGTGTTTTCTTGTTAAAATAGTTTATTATTGTTGTGCAAGAGAAGTAGTCTGTACTTGGGTTTTCTGAAAATATTTATAAGTTGGAAAATGCTTTGATTTTGAAAACTTATATGATTCGGCATGTATGAATGTAGACCTGGCACATTTATAAATCTCCATAAGCTGGAAAATGCTCTAGCCTTGGAAATTTACATATTTTGACATACATGAGTATAGTCTGACATTGGCATAATTGTGAAATTTGCGTAAGGATGTGATGACTGACGGATGGGGATTTTTGGTGATCTCAAATATTTATGACCTGATTCTGTTCCAATGACTGAGCAAATGGCCTTTCGGTTTATAAACACATATGAAAACCCCTTTCCGACCAGGGATACAATTCTGGTTATGATCATATATTCAGAAGCGTCAGAGGATTGCACTGTACATGGCTAGTCCCCTATATGAGGGCCTTTTCTAATGGCGTGGACGTTTCAGACTCAAAAGAGTGGATACACTTGAAGAGGGGCGTAGATCACGGAGGTTGTGGCCAAATCGATCTACGTGGACACCGCATCATGCTCTGTGGTGAGGTTGGCCGCCTTGTGGAGAGTCAGGAGGGGCTTGAAACTAAGGTTGTTTCCAGGGCAGACCTGGTAGGTGCCCCAGGAATCCGTAGCCTGTTTTGACCAGTGATATGGGGAGAGCGGTTGTTATGGAAATCGAGCGCTCATATGGTGTTTGGCTAATATTGACTAAGAGATGCCGGAACTTGGTTCTGATGACCTCGTTATGTTATGGGATCCGGACTTTGTCCGTGGAGTCTGACTGCTTCATTATATGTTCTTTCGAATTCGAGTATAGAGGTTGCATTGATTTGTCTTGATTCGCACAGACTTTCCAGCTACGCTCGAGTCCTTCCCGTAGGCTCAAGCATCAGTAGTGTTAAAGCAACAAAAGGAAAATGTTTTCTCATAACATTGCATGAACTGTTCTTGTGAACTGCATCATCATTGTTTTAAAGAAACTACTAACGCACACACATATATGGACTCACTGAGCGTTTTGCACTCACGTTTTTCCATATCATGTTTTCTCCTAAGATTAACTTAGGATGGTTAGAAGTATAATAAGCTGCTGAAGTTTTAGGCATAGAGTTTTTGGTTCGAGTCTCTCCGGAAGGACATGTGTTCTTGTTTTATTTTCTTATGCTCGAGCAGTTTGCAATGTATTTACATCCTTGTATTGGTATGATCATAAGAAGATTTCTTGAACCTTGAGTATTGAGTGTCCTATCAGCATTCGTTTTACTTATTTTTTTACACTGCTTACTATGTGTATATACTTATTAGTGTTATTTCAGGGTTGTACTTTTGTTTTGAAACTTATAGTTTAGTGCCAAAAGGCAGCAGATACCCTACTAAACCGCAGTTGACCTTGTAGCAGGGTTGGGGGTATCACAGGTGGTATCAGAGCCTTAGGTTTGATTCGTGGATGGAGCCAGTAGATTCTAAACGAGTACTAGGGGCCAACTGGGTAGCTTTATTTTGCTCGAAGACTTTTAAGTTCCCTTTTCTCTTTCGTTTTGCTCATCATGTTATGAATCTTGTGGGAACAATGCTCCTTTGTACACAATGTCATATCTTTTGCCATAACCACAATAAGAGGACATATAGATACATTAAGTTTTTGAGATGATGATAGTTCGGGTGAGAGTGTACTAAGATTATTTGAGTCATCAAAAGAGGTTATTTGTTCTAAGACTTGTAGCTCGATTGAGGGATTTTGTGGGATATAAGGTATTAGGGGAAAACTCTGATGACTTGAGGCGTATTAACTGCAGAAAGAGTGAGTGTAAAACTCTTATTAGGTATAAGATGTAATTCGTATCTATTTTTGTCATCCCTACTTCAATGATACAAAAAAACTTCATGCACCTTGTAAAGTCAACATTTTTATTGTTGTTGTCACAACAGAAAGAGTACTCCGGTACTTAGTTCTGTATACGATGTATATTGTGTAGGTATTACTCCACATTGCCGATTGGTGAATATAAAGATGGAGGTGATGCTATTAGGATGGAGCTAATGATACGTTTAGCTTGATAAGGAAAACAATAAGGGATGACGAGGTAGGTAAAATAGAAGCTAAGTTTCTTAGGATTTGAAATATTAGTATATCTTGTGAGTGAGAGATCGGCAATCTAATATGAGAGTGGGAAAACCATTAATATAGTAGTTGAGATCTTTCTGTGTTTTTGCTATGAGTTTCATCCAGAGTACTTTTGATAAGCTCAGTATTAGATCATAGACTTTAGGAAGAAGATATACCAAAACTGGGCTGGTGTACTTGCATTTTTCTAGTATTCTTTAGTTTACACTGTACATATGTGTTAAGTATAAATCTAGTTTCGTGAGTGTGATTCTTTAGTGGTTGTATATAATCTGGAAGAGCCTAGATCATGTTGATCGCAAATTATGTTAGGTATGGTACATTAACATCTTATTTTGTATGTATGCTCTACCCCATGCACCAAAAACTATTTTTATTAGTTTACAGGATGTTCCACTCTTTATTTGACGTATAGATCTAGTGTGCGGTGTTCTGTATGTAAGTTTTAACATATAAGTTAAGGTTTAGGTATTTAACATTGAGTAGATGCTTTTGGAAATGACGGTGGAAGTGCAAGGGGATAATAATTGTTTCAATCATTTGAGGGATAGGGTAAGATAGTAAGAACGGATTGGTTAACTAGACATCAGAATATATGTATTGTGGGTGGAATTTAGTTATGTTTAATCAGTCAATGTTTCTAATCTTTTGAGAATCACTTTAAGAGTAATATTAGAAACTCATGATAGAAGACTACTAAGGATATCTAACGTACTCGTGTAACTAGTCTGGCGAGAAGTTGAAGTTGCAACTTGTATCAGAGGTAAGGGAGTAATTAGATATCTTTAAAAGAAAATGACGACCTCACCTCCGAAATGGGAAGTTGAGCCTAGGATAGAATAAAAAACAGAGGATGATCAGATGTTTCGAACCACGTATTAGATGGTCTGCCCGTAGACAACGAAGCAAAAGTAGTTGAAGGTACGATTAAAATCTATTCTTAACCAGCAAGAGTATTTATTAATCCTGGAGCTATGCGTTCTTTTGGGAGTTTTCTTTTCATAAAACATATTCCTATACCTTCTATTGTCGTGCGTTATTAGCTTATAGCTTGCACTCCTATAGGCGTGAGTAAGAGGACTGAGGTAAAGAAGAAGGATGGAACCCTCAGGATGTGTATAGATTACAGAGGATTGAATAGTGTTACAGTCAAGAACAAATGCCCACTTCCACTTATTGATGAGTTATTTGATCAACTCCGAGGAGCAGGATGTTTTTCTAAATTGGACCTGAGACAAGAGTACTATTGGTATTAAGTTAGGAGAAGAGAAAAAGATATTCTGATGACGACTTTCGACATACGATATAGGCATTATAAGTCTGTCTTTATGCCATTTGGATGGGCAAATACACCCGCGACATTCATGGAATTGATGCATAGGATTTTCTGTCCTTACTTGGAAAAGTTTGTGATGATTTCCATTGGTGATACCCTTGTGTATTGACCTAATCTTGAAGCACATGAACAACATCTTTGAAGAGTATTGTAAACCCTACAGGAATATAAGTTGTCCATCTAGTTTAGTTAATGTGGTTTTTGGATGGCGGCAAGTGAGTTCTTTAGGGCATGTAATTACTCAGGGAGGAGTATCAATAGATCCAACAAAAGGGGGAGCAGTGACTGATTGGACACTATCTAAAACATCAACAGAGGTACATATCTTCTTAGGTATGAAAGGGTATTATTGGAGATTCATAACAGATTTTTTTAGAATTGTTAGACCTTTAACGCGACTTACAAGGAAAGCCATTGATTTTAAATCGGTGGAGAAGTGTGAGAGTAACAATCGACGTAACTGGTTCAAATACCAGAAGCTAGGTCATAGAAGGTAGATTCGATTCAACAATCTTAAGTAGTTGAGTCAGCCCTTTGCCGAGATACGATACTGTCAGCCTCAGCTAATCACTAGCTTCTGAAAGAATAATATCATCAAATCAGAGAGGAAGAAGAATGCCATCATAGAGGGATCCGCATGTAAACTTGAAGGGCTAGGGAACTCCTTTAGCTCCAGAATTATTTAGAATGAGAGTTAGGGTCGATCGGGGGAGCCTTACCTCTTAGATGACCCAAGGAAGTCAGTAAGTTATTTGATTTTGATTGGATGGATTCCCCGCATTTGTGGGAATTTGATGATCTATAAACCGTCCCTAACGAACGATCGGCCAGTTTCTAAGAAGTAAAGCATCGACTAATTTTCGGCACGCGTTGCGCTACTACCCAATTCAAGTGAGGAGTTTTCCCTATAAACAGAAGGCTTAGAGGGAGTTTTGATGCAAGATAGATAGGTTATTGCTTATATTTCAATTAAATTGAAGGATTATGAGTAGATTTATCCAACACATGATTTGGGGCTAGTAACTATTGTGCAACTAGGGAGTGGAGACTTCACTTATATGGGGGAAAATATGAGATCTTTATTGATCATCAACGTTTATAGTACTCATTTTCCTAGAAGATTTAAAAGGCAACGTCGATGGATGGAGCTGCTGGAAGAATATCGGTGCCCAATTAACTACCATCCAGGAAAGGCGAATGTGGCATTGAGTAGAAAAGTGAAGATATTGAGTCTTAGCTTAACATCCACCTTACACCAGGATATTAGAAGTGCCCAAAAGAATAATAAGGCGTTCCAGGAATTTAAAAGCCGTGTGGAAGCTAAGAAATTGGAAGATTTTTCGAGCATTAGAAGCTGATGTGAGCCTGTACTTTCAGAATCGATTATGTGTAGCCAATGACACTGAACTTAAGCATAAGATCCTAGAGGAAGCCCTCAAAAGCAAATATTCAGTGCATCCTGAAGAGAATAAAATGTACAAAGACTTAAACCAAAAGTTTTGGTGGAATGGAATGAAGAGAGAGATTTCAGAGCATGTAGCAACCTATCTTATATGTCAATGGGTTAAGGTAGAGCATCAAAAGTCATCAGAACTAGGGCTGTAAAAGGGGCGGGTCTTACCCGTACCCGCACGGGTCTATACCCGTTTTTAGCGGGTAAGGTTTAAATTTTATACCCACGGACCTGTACCCGTACCCGTACCCGTATTTATACTGCTATATGGGTCCGGGTAAGGTATGGTGATACCCAGACCCGTATACCCGTATTAATAAAATAATAATATATTTTATATATTATATTATATTAATATATAATTTATAATTTTTTTAACATATTATTTTACTCTTATCTTTAACCCTAACCTACTACCTCTACCTACCAACCAACTACACTCACATCACATCACACTCACACTGCCTGTCACACACTACACAGACACACTACACTACTCAGACTACTACTCACCTCACCTCACTCCTCGGCTCTCCTCTCATTTCAGCTCTCTCTCTCTCTCTCTCTCTCTCTCTCTCTCTCTCTCTCTCTCTCTCTCTCCTCTTTTATTTTTATTCGATTAATGTACTATGACGATTTCGTGTATATTTGAACTTTTAATTAGGTGAATTAGAGATGTTAAATGATTTTATTTGTTGAAAGAAATGTTAAGGAGATTATGTTAATCATGTTAAAATTTTTTATTTTTTGAATTATACATTGTTTTACATATTTTGTTTAACAGGGAAATAAAATAGAAAAATGTCATACGGTACGGGTATACCCGTACCCTACCCTGGACCCTGGAGGGTTGGATCTGGGTCCAGAATTTTATACCCTGGAGGGTATGGGTCCGGGTCTGGGTCCAAGTTTCACTATAAGGGTACGGGTCCGGGTCTGGGGGTACCCTGAGGGTCTGGACCCGTTTACAACCCTAATCAGGACTACTACAACAGCTACCTATCCTAGAATGGAAATGGGATCATGTGACAATGGACTTTGTCACAAGATTGCCCTGGACCAAAGGTTATAAGGATGCTATCTAGGTGATCGTTGATCGTTTAACAAAAGTGGCTCATTTTATTGCTATTAATATGACATACCCTTCGGACAAGGTAGCGCAGATTTATATGGATGAGATTGTCAGACTTCATGGGGTGCCCATTGATATTATATCAGATAGAGACCCAAGGTCTACCTCAAGGTTTTGGCCCAAATTCCAGACAGCTGTGGGGACCAACCGAACTTATAGTACCCCACAGCACACCCCAAACCGATGAATAGTCTGAGAGAACAATTCAAACCCTAGAGGATATGCTGAGAGCTTGCACCTTAGATTTTGGGAACAAGTAGGTTGACAATCTTGCTCGTGATGAGTTTGCTTATAATAACAGCCACCACTCTTCGATAGGTATGGCACCATTTGAAGCATTGTATGGCAAGAAATGCAGAACACCCCTATATTGGGATGAGGTTGGAGTTCGATCCCATTGGAAACAAAGGAACTTGATGCCATAGTTGGAAGAGATGTAGAAACAAGTTAGGATAATTCAAGATCGTCTTCGGGCAGCTAAAAGTATACAGAAGAGCTACGTCAATAACCGAAGAAGGGACCTGGAGTTTAGCGTGGAAGAACGAATTTTCTTAAAACTTACGCCACATCACGGAAAGCTTAGATATTGGTCGGGATTTTTCTAACAAAGTTTTAAACCAAATACTTGCAAGTGCACAAGATCAATATAATATGACAATATCAGGGTATCGAACTACAGAGAAATACTTAACTACTTAAATTACTATCTTCCTAAATTAGTTTTATAAAAAGAAGAATCAAATTTATTATCTTAAAATTATTCCTAAATTAAATAAAAATAATAAATAAAATAACTAAATTAAAGATAACAGGAGCTTAACCAAAGAGATGATTAGAACCTTGAATCCACCATTAACTTATATAACAATGATTTAATTTTAATTAGGAGAAAAGATTATACCTTTATGTGGTGATCTAGCTACAAGCTTCGATTCACTAAAGAAATATATTGTACTTAAATGTATGACATAACCCATTTAACCATTAGCATGACCTAGTCAATTCTATGACATAAATCAACTAAAATTAGCATGAACTATTCAACTCTAAAATCCACGATATACCTAGAAAAATCACATATCTCTCATACTCAAGACTACAAGAATTAAGCATGGATAAAAGTATCAATTAACCCAAATAATTATTCTACAAGAACAATCACAAAGAATTAATTACAGCAAACCAAGAACATCCCAAGATTTGTAATAACATAAATAATATAATAAATCTCCAAAAATAAAATAAACCAAAGTTACATTGCTAGAGTTTCATCAACATTCTAAAAAAAAAATTAGTTCATAGTTAAAACGGAAAGAAGGAACCAATTTGTAGATCATGGCTTTTTCTTCCAAATAAGTTTTCGCTGCTGCTTCTTAGATTTGCTGCTTTAAATTATGGCCATCTTGCGGCTGCTTTTCTTTTTTCTCTCGTTGCAGCTCGGACAGCTGCTTGCGCAGCTACTCCTGTCTCCCCCCGCAGCTTTCCTCTTTTTTTCTTGATCTTTCCCCCACTTTTCCTGTATGGCTCTTCTATATATAGACAAAAGAGAAGCAAAATCCTAATCCTTAAAGGATTCCACTATTATTATTATTTTATCTTCTCTTCCCCAATGACCATGCACACTCTTTCTTCCCTTTACCAAATTTAATATGAAATTTTTTTTTACATTCTTTTTTTTAGAAATCTATACAAAGATAAATAAAATAAATTAAATATAATAATTATGACTAATAAATAAATAAAATATTTCAAAGCATGATAATTAAAACTTAAGGTTTTTATTTGTATTAGAAATCGACTCTACTAGATATCCAATGGGAGAAAGTTAAGCCCCCGATATGTAACGCCCTACCCCGTAAGCATCTAGCATGACTTTAAAAGTAAGAACGTGATGAAAATAGAGTTTTGATCGATATGGTGGGATATAATGTTTTCGGCACTTAGTAGTATTTTGAGGATATTTAGGAATAGGAATAAAATTTTATTATCTTATTGAGGTTTTATTATTAAGGGTTATAAATGCCTTTAAGTAGATTTTTATTTTTACTACATGGTATATTTATTTTAGAAATTTGAATACTTGGCATTTCCATAGAGGAATTAAAAAAAAAAACTAAACTTCACAATTAAGAAAGTGAGCCACCTAGCCATCCACCTGCCACCATCCCAATTTTTTTTATTTTTCCAGCCTTGAGCCACCATCACACTCCCTATATATAGGCATGGAAACAAATTTTTTTTTTCATGCAATTCTCTCATCCTTGCCGCCATAACATAAGCCTATATATATACATATTATTTTCTTTCTTGAATAAGAAAGACTCTCTCTTGAATGAAAAAAAAGCAGCCAACTAGCATCTCAAGTAAGTTTATTTATTTGCATGTTTTGTTTTCTTTTTTTTTTTTTAGTTAGTTAGGTTATATATATGTATATATAGTATATGTTCATTTGTTTTCTTTAATATATAGTGAGATCTATTTCTAGTTAGATTATATATTTTTAAGCTAGTTATTTATTTTAAGATTTCAATATTTTAAATGGATTTTTAGTATAAAGTATATAGTTAATTATGATTTCTTGGGAGAGTATATTTTTTTTAGAGTACAGGATTTTTTGATCTTTTTAAAGAATTATATAAGTATATGTATTATTATATAGGTATATCTATATACATCCTAAAGTCATTTTATAAGATTTCGATATTATTTAGGGAATAGGATTATTTGATCGATACCCAGGTATTAAGTATTTTCGCATTATTATTTTGTAGGATCTTAGCACCAGATCTACCTCCAGGTGAGTCCATAAACTCCATTTTATTTCAAATAGTACAAGACATATAAATATGTTTTTTTTTAGCCTCTACAAAATATTGCTATTTTTGGAACGATATTTCTCAGCGTGTTTTTGGAGATGTTCTCCGTAATGTGTTACGTATTTTGTTATGCATGAATAAAGATCTGGCATTGGCATAATTGTGAATTGCATAAGCATGTGATTACTGGCGGATGAGGATTTTTTTTTTAGTATTCTGAAATGTTTATGACTTGAATCTGTTATTATGGCCGGGCAAATAGCCCCTTTGATTTGTAAGTACATATGAAAACCTCATTCTGACCGGGGTTAAAGCTTGTTGGAAATCAAGTGAACGGACGCGTTAGCGGATTGCACTGTACGTGGCTAGTCCCCCGTATTAGGGCCTCTTCCGATGACGTGGACGGGTTTTTGACTCTGAGGATGGATCCACTTTAAGAGAGGTGTAGACCGCAGAGGGTGTGGCCCAATCGGTCTACCTGGACACCGCATCATGCTCTACGGTGGGGTTCGACCGCCTAGTGGAGAGTCAGGAGGGGCTCGACACCGAGGTTGGTCCCAAGGCAGACCTGGTAGGTGCCCCAGGAGTCTGTAGCCTGTTTTGACTAGTGATATGGGAGTGCGGTTGTTTGTAATCGAGCGCTCGTATGTTGTTGGGCTGGTATTTGACTACGAGAGGCCGGAACTTGGTTCCGATGGCCTTGTTTTGGGGATCCGAACTTTGTCTGTAGAGCCCCACTGTTGCATTACATGTTCTTTTAAATTTGGGGCATAGAAGCTGCGCTGATGTGTCTTGATTCGCTCAGACTTCCCAGCTGCGCTCGAAACCCTCATATAGGTTCAAGCATCAGTTTTGTTAAAATAGCAAAAGAAATACTTTTCGTATAACATTGCATGAACTGTTTTGTAAAATGGCATTGCCATGGTTTTAAGGAAATCACTACCACACACACACACGTGGACTCACTGAGCCTACGCGCTCACGTTTTTCCATATCATGTTTTCTTCTCAGATTAGCTTGGAACGGTCAGGGGCCCCGCGAGCTACTGAAGTTTTAGGCCAGGAGTTTTTGGATCAAATCTCCCCAGAAGGGCATATATTTATATTTTATCTTTTTAGATTCGAATCGTCTGTAGAGTTTCTTTTTATGTTTTTATGTAAGTTGTTGATGTAAGATAACTTTTGTATTTATTATAAAACGAAAATGAGAATTTTTTTTTTATCCTGTGTTTTGAGCACACCAGTAGTATATAATTTACTTAAGTATTCCGCGTACTTTGTGTATACCTGTTAGTATTGTTCTAGGGTTTTGTTTTAATGTGAAGCTTATAATTTAGTGCCGAGAGGCACGCAGATGGCTTACTCAATCGCAGTTGACCTAGTGGCAGGGTTGGGGGCATCACAGGTGGTGTCAGAGCATCTAGGTTCGATACTAGGTTTTTAAACGTTGGATTTTAGACAAGCTATAAGAGTCAACTGTTTAAACTTTAAAGTTAACCATATGATTTATTGGTTAGTACTGACCCTAAGATTTTCTTTTGTAGGTACTAGATAGCACATCCTTCTCATAGATGGACATACAGGGAGGGCACCCTCGTAGATGAGCCTAGCAGGACTACGTCGTCATCATCATCCTTATATTCCCTTAGGGAGATCATCCCAGAAAGGGAACCAATTCCAGTGATTGACCTTTCCGATGATGAGTCAGTAGAAGGACCAGAGATGGCACCTGTGGCACCGGGAATAGGACCTGGAACATCGATAGAGGAGGACCCTAGCGAGCCCACGTTGGACTCAGAAATGACGCCTGAACCAGAAAGAGAGGCACCGGCAGTCACTGGGAGTATGGGTACCTGTGTAGCAAATACTATGCCAGCAGCAGCATCCCCTACCCCTATTCCACCCGTGGCGTCTTATCTTCTTTTCTAGCACTACCATCACTACTTCGGGGTGGGGTCAGGGAGTATGACATCTGTGGTTATTGCCTGTGGCGTGAGCGACGGGTTGAAGCCGCTAGCCAGCAGGTTGTAGCGTTGAGAGAGGAGATCTCCTGAATGGACGCCTTATTTTATGCGACACGCCAGGCACGGCGACAGGAGACGGCGAGGGCCACCATGTTAAGAGGGAGTTAGCCCAGACGTGGGAGGCTCATGCAGCCTGAGAGAGAGATATTTTGGAGCTGATTAATGAGCGAGACTGGCTTAGGCAGTTTATCGCCCAGTTCCTTGAAACTACTAGAGATTCAGTGGATAGAGCACGTGATGAGCTGGAGTCTTGTCCAGGATGTTCTGGTAGCCAGTGTCCTTAGGCGGAGTAGGTATTGGATAGAGTACAGGTAGGTGTGCATATTTGGTCACTTGGATAGGTACGAGTAGTATTTTGTTGGTACTTGATGCAGTAGGCTTAGAATCATAGGTATGAGGTCCTCGGGTTTTGGATATGTATAGCAACCCGGCCATATATTTTTGGGAAGTAGGACCAGGATGATCTGATTATATCTTGACACTACTTGTACCGAAAAAAATCCTTATTTCGAGTTATATATATGTTTATATGTATGCATTGATGTTGTGCCTGGGACGAATTTATGTTTACTTGTCGTAAAGTATCTATAACCGTAGATGTTTATTAGTATTGGAACTTTTTGGTTTTTAGAAACATGTCAGGTTCACAATCTCCCAACCGTGTGGATGAGGTTATGTCAGAAAGTTCTCAAAATAGACAGTCTGAACCTACGAGAGAGGCCACACCTCGTCCAAAACAAGCTACACACAAAGTAATCGAGAATTTTATGATCAAGATGACAGAATTATTAGAAACTTCAATGGCCACAAGAAGAAACGAACGAGTACCAGCCACTGGAGCAGATGAAGCACTAGAACAATTTCTTAAGTTTCGACCCCCGAAGTTCTATGGAGACGTTGAGCAAGAAATTAAAGCTGAACTGTTCCTTGAGCAGTTGAATGATATCTATGATACCCTTAAGTATGAGGATGCCCTGAGGGTAACATTTGCAGCTTTTAGACTTCGAGGAATGGCAAAGGATTGGTGGCTTAGAGCTTTCGAAGCACGGACACTTAAGAACCAACCATGGACCTGGAACGATTTTCAAGAAGAATTCAAAAAGGAGTACATACCTCGTTGGGTTCGTGAGCAACGAGAGGATGAGTTTCAGCAATTGAGACAGGGTAACCTGACAGTTGCCCAGTATACGGCAAAGTTCAATAGGTTGGCTAAGTATTGCTTAAGGTTGATAGACACTGACGAAAATAAGACGCGACAATTTGTGAAAGGATTAAGGGTTGAGTTGCAACGAGCATTAGCTCCCTTGCCACCGATGGGATTCGAGGCCGCAGTTGAAGCCGCCACGAGAACAGAGATGGCTGATCAAGCGGTTATACAGAGGAAAACAGCCATTGGTTCAACAACGGCTCCATATAAACGTCCTGGACAAGGACTATGGAAACCGAGAGATTTCAAGAGATACCGTGGTGAACAAAGGACTGGAAATGAAGGCCGACCAACCCTAACCCCTGGAGGATCCCACAGAATATGTACATACTGTGGACAAAGTGGGCATGTGGCTGAAATGTGTTATCGGAAGTTAAGATTATGTTTCAAGTGTGGAAAACCAGGACATACTAAGAACCAGTACCCTGAGATGCAACAAGTACCCCCGGAGATGTCCAGAAAAGCAGGCCGACCCTCGGTCATGAGAGGAACAACAGAAGGAAGGAATAATAAGCCACAAGTAAAAGCTAAAGTTTATGCACTGGATGGATTGCCCGTAGATACTGAAGCAGAAGTAGTTGAAGGTATGATAAAAATCTTTTCTCAACTAGCAAGAGTACTCATTGACCCTGGAGCTACGCATTCTTTTGTGAGTTTGCATTTCATAAAACATATTCCTATACCTCCTGTTAACATGTATTACCAGTTGATAGTTAGCACTCCTATGGGCGTGAATAAGATAACTGAGGTAAAGTACCCTGATTGTGACATATGTGTTGAGAATGTGGTTTTATCCGGAGATTTAATTACCTTACCATTGGAGGGATATGACGTGATACTTGGGATGGACTGGTTGTCTAAACATTATGCCCAAGTAAATTGTCGACGGAAGTTGGTTAAGTTTAGCCGACCGAGTATGACAATTCTGGTGTTCCAAGAGAAGCGAACAAAACGGGAGAATCTCTTTTTGTCTGGCATGAAAGCCAGGAAGTTGCTATGGAAAGGATGTCAAGGGTACTTAGCATATTTACTCAACAAATCTAAGGAGGAGGTAAAATTAGACACAGTACCTGTAGTGAGGGAGTTTATGGATGTCTTTCCTGAAGAGTTGACGACGCTACCCCCTGATCGAGAAGTGGAGTTTGGCATAGAATTGGTACCTGATGCTAAACCAATATCTCGAACTCCATATCGGATGGCACAGGAGGAACTAAAAGAGTCGAAAAAGCAACTACAAGAGTTGTTGCAGCAAGGATATATTCATCCAAGTACATCTCCTTGGGGTGCGCCAGTTTTGTTTGTAAAGAAAAAGGATGGAACCCTGATGATGTGTATAGATTACAGAGGATTGAATAATGTGACAGTTAAGAACAAATATCCACTACCCCTCATTAATGAGTTATTTGACCAACTCCGAGGAGCGGGATGTTTTTCCAAATTGGACTTGAGACAGGGGTATTATCAAGTCAGGATAAGAGAAAAGGATATTCCAATGACGGCATTCAACACACGATACGGACATTACGAGTTTGTGGTTATGCCGTTTGGATTAACTAATGCACTTGCGACATTTATGGACTTGATGCACAGAGTCTTTAATCCTTACTTGGATAAGTTTGTAGTGATTTTTATTGATGATATTCTTGTTTATTCACCCAACCCTGAAGTTCATGAACAACATCTTCGAAAAGTGTTGCAAACCCTACGTGAGCATAAGTTATATGCTAAGTTTAGCAAATGTGAGTTCTGGATGAGTCAAGTTACTTTCCTAGGACATGTTATCACTCAGGAAGGAATATCGGTGGATCCAGCGAAAGTAGAAGCAGTGACCTATTGGACACAACCCAAAACACCAACTGAAGTACGTAGTTTCTTGGGTATGGCGGGATACTATCGGAGATTCATAAAAGACTTTTCAAGGATTGCTGGACCTCTAACCTAATTAACTAGAAAAGCAACCAAGTTTGAGCGGACGGAAAAGTGTGAGAGGAGTTTTCAAGAATTGAAGAATCGACTAATGTCGGCACTAGTGTTAACATTACCCGATCCGAACAAGGAGTTTTCATTATATACAGATGCTTCAGGAGAAGGTCTAGGAGCTGTGTTGATGCAAGACAGGAAGGTCATATATTTCAAGAAAGTTGAAGGATCATGAACGGAATTATCCGACACATGATTTGGAATTAGCCGCCATCGTGTTTGCACTTAAGAAGTGGCGACACTACTTGTATAGGGCTAAGTATGAGATATTTACTGATCATAAGAGTTTAAAGTATCTGTTTTCTCAAAAGGACTTGAACATGAGACAACGTCGATGGATGGAACTGCTGGAAGAATATCGATGCCCGATTAACTATCATCCAGGAAAGGCGAATGTGGTGGCGGATGCATTGAGTAGAAAAGCAAAGATATCAAGTCTTAGCTTAACATCCACCCTACAACAGGATATTAGAAGTGCTCAAAAGAGTAATAAGGAGTTCCAAGAGTTCAAAAACCGTGTGGAAGCTAAGGGATTGGAAGATTTTCGAACATTAGAAGCTGATGAGAGCCTGTACTTTCAGA
Organism: Catharanthus roseus; assembly: GCA_028651295.1. Lineage (NCBI taxonomy): Eukaryota > Viridiplantae > Streptophyta > Magnoliopsida > Gentianales > Apocynaceae > Catharanthus > Catharanthus roseus. Next base: position 34,988,917 of record JAPQWS010000159.1, on the reverse strand, counting down.
ATCGGTTATGTGTACCCAATGATACTGAACTTAAGCGCAAGATTCTGGAGGAAGCCCACAGAAGTAAGTATTCAATGCATCCTGGAGAGAATAAGATGTATAAAGACTTAAAGCAAAAGTTTTGGTGGAACAGAATGAAGAGGGAAATTGTGGAGTATGTAGCGGCCTTCTTACATGCCAAAGGGTCAAGACGGAATATCAAAAGTCAGCGGGACTACTACAACCGCTACCTGTTCCCGAATGGAAATGGGATCATGTGACAATGGACTTTGTCACAGGATTGCCTCGGACCAAGGGTTATAAGGATGCTATTTGGGTAATTCGTTGATCGTTTAACAAAAGTGGCTCATTTTATTACCATTACTATGTCATACCCTTTGGACAAGTTGGCACAGATTTATGTAGATGAGATTGTTCGACTTCATGGAGTACCCATTGATATTGTATCCGATAGAGACCCAAGGTTTACCTCAAGGTTTTGGCCTAAGTTCCAGGCAGCTATGGGGACCAATCTAAGTTATAGCACCACAGCACATCCCCAAACCGATGGACAGTCTGAAAGAACAATTCAAACCCTAGAGGATATGTTAAGGGCTTGCGCCTTAGACTTTGGAAATAAGTAGGTTGACAATCTTGCTTGTGCTGAGTTTGATTATAATAATAGCTACCACTCTTCGATAGGAACACCATTTGAAGCATTGTATGGTAGGAGATGCAGAACACCTTTGTACTGGGATGAAGTCGGAGTTCGATCCCATTGGAGGCATAGAAACTTGATGCCAGAATTGGAAGAGATGCAAGAAACAAGTTAAGATAATTCAAGACCGGCTTCGAACAGCTAAAAGTAGACAGAAGAGCTATGTCGACAATCGAAGAAGGGATCTGGAGTTTAATGTAGGAGATCGAGTTTTTTTAAAACTTACACCACATCGCGGGAAGCTGCGATATCCGAGGAGAGGAAAGTTAAGCCCCCGATATATCGGACCGTTTGAAATTATTGACAGGATTGGTAAAGTAGCATACCGACTCGCCTTACCAAATGAACTGATAGGTATACATGATGTGTTCCATGTATCACAATTAACGAAGTATCACCCTGCACCTGATCATGTTCTCAATTATGACCAATTGGAATTACAAGCTGATCTGTCATATGAAGAAAAACCAACTGAGATTATAGAACGAAGCGTAAAATAGTTACGCGGGAGACGGATTCCAATGTGTAAAGTGATATGGAAACATCATGGGATCGAAGAGGCAACCTGGGAAACAGAGGAGTACTTGAAGAAAAAGTATCCAGAGCTTATAGGTACGTAACTATTCAATTTTGAGGACGAAATTTTTTTTAAGGAGGGTAGAATGTAACGCCCTACCCCGTAAGCCCCTAGCATGACTTTAAAAGTAAGAACGTCATGAAAATAGAGTTTTGATCGATATGGTGGGATATAATGTTTTCGGCACTTAATAGTATTTTAGGGATATTTAGGAATAGGAATAAAATTTTATTATCTTATTGAGGTTTTATTATTAAGGTTTATAAATGCCTTTAAGTGGATTTTTATTTTTTCTACTTGGTATATTTATTTTAGAAATTTGAATACTTGGCATTTTCATATAGGAATTAAAAAAAAAAACTAAACTTCACAATTAAGAAAGTGAGCCACCTAGCCATCCACCTGCCACCATCCCAATTTTTTTTACTTTTCCAGCCTTGAGCCGCCATCACACTCCCTATATATAGGCATGTATGCAAATTTTTTTTTTCATGCAATTCTCTCATCCTTGCCGCCATAACATAAGCCTATGTATATATATATATATACAGATCAGTTTCTTTCTTGAATAAGAAAGACACTCTCTTGAATGAAAAAAAAGCAGCCAACTAGCATCTCAAGTAAGTTTATTTATTTGCATGTTTTGTTTTATTTTTTTTTTTTTAGTTAGTTAGGTTATATATATGTATATATATAGTATATGTTTATTTGTTTTCTTTAATATATAGTGAGATCTATTTCTAGTTAGATTATATAGTTTTAAGCTAGTTAGTTATTTTAAGATTTCAATATTTTAAATGGATTTTTAGTATAAAGTATATAGTTAATTATGGTTTCTTGGGAGAGTGTATTTTTTTTAGAGTATAGGATTTTTCGATCTTTTTAAAGAATTATATAATATATGTATTATTATATAGGTATATCTATATACATCTTAAAGTCATTTTATAAGATTTCGATGTTATTTAGAGAATAGGATTATTTGATCGATACCCAGGTATTAAGTATTTTCGCATTATTGTTTTGTAGGATCTTAGCACCGGATCTACATCTAGGTGAGTCCATAAACTCCATTTTATTTCAAATAGTGCAAGACATATAAATATGTTTTTTTTTAGCCTCTACAAAATATTGCTATTTTTGGAACGATATTTCTCAGCGTGTTTTTGGAGATGTTCTCCCTAATATGTTACGTATTTTGATATGCATGAATAAAGATCTGGCATTGGCATAATTGTGAAATTGCGTAAGCATGTGATGACTGGCGGATGAGGATTTTTTGTTTAGTATTCTGAAATGTTTATGACTTGAATCTGTTATTATGGCCGGGCAAATGGCCCCTTTGATTTGTAAATACATATGAAAACCTCATTCTGACCGGGGTTAAAGCTTGTTGGAAATCAAGTGAACGGACGCGTTAGCGGATTGCACTGTACGAGGCTAGTCCCTCGTATTAGGGCCACTTCCGATGACGTGGACGGGTTTTTTACTCTGAGGGTGGATCCCTTTTAAGAGGGGCGTAGACCGCGGAGGGTGTGGCCCAATCGGTCTACGTAGACACCGCATCATGCTCTATAGTGGGGTTCGACCGCCTAGTGGAGAGTCAGGAGGGGCTCGACACCGAGGTTGGTCCCAGGGCAGACCTGGTAGGTGCCCTAGGAGTCTGTAGCCTGTTTTGACCAGTGATATGGGAGTGCGGTTGTTTGTAATCGAGCGCTCGTATGTTGTTTGGCTGGTATTTGACTACGAGATGCCGGAACTCGGTTCCGATGGCCCCGTTTTGGGGATCCGGACTTTGTCTATGGAGCCCCACTGTTGCATTACATGTTCTTTTAAATTTGGGGCATCGATGTGTCTTGATTCGCTCAGACTTCCCAGTTGCACTCGAAACCCTCATATAGGTTCAAGCATCAGTTTTGTTAAAATAGCAAAAGAAATACTTTTCTTATAACATTGCATGAACTGTTTTGTAAAATGGTATCGTCATGGTTTTAAGGAAATCACTACCACACACACACACGTGGACTCACTGAGCGTTCGCGCTCACGTTTTTCCATATCATGTTTTCTTCTCAAATTAGCTTGGAACGGTCAGGGGCCCCGCGAGCCACTGAAGTTTTAGGCTAGGAGTTTTCTTCCCCAGAAGGGCATATATTTATGTTTTATCTTTTTAGACTCGAATCGTCTGTAGAGTTTTCTTTTATGTTTTTATGTAAGTTGTTGATGTAAGATTACTTTTGTATTTATTATAAAACGAAAATGAGAAGTTTTTTTTTATCCTGTGTTTTGAGCGCACCAGTAGTATATAATTTACTTAAGTATTCCGCGTACTTTGTGTATACCTGTTAGTATTGTTCTAGGATTTTGTTTTAATGTGAAGCTTATAATTTAGTACTGAGAGGCACACAGATGCCCTACTCAGCCGCAGTTGACCTAGTGGCAGGGTTGGGGGCATCACACGATATGTCGGACCGTTTGAAATTATTAATAGGGTTGGTAAAGTGGCATATCAGTTAGCCTTGCGGAGTGAGCTGATAGGTATACGTGACGTGTTTCATGTATCAAAATTGAAAAATATCATCCTGTGCAGGATCATGTTCTCAATAATGACCAATTGGAGCTACGAGCCGACCTGTCATACAAAGAAAAACAATCAAAGGTTATAGATGAAGCGTAAAGGAGTTACACGGGAGACGGATTCCAATGTCTAAAGTTATATAGAGGCATCATGGAATTGAGAAGGCAACTTGGGAAACTGAGGAATATATGAAGAAGTAGTATCAAGAACTTGTAGGTATATGGCGATTAAATTTCGAGGACGAAATTTTTCTTAGGAGAGAAGAATGTAACACCCAACTCGGTAGGTACTTCGGGCGACCTTGAGAGGGGGATCGTCGTGAATATTGGAGTTGGGGTCTAACGTAGTAAGATTTACGAATATATAGTACACACTTTTTAGCAATTTAAATACTCGATGGTCTCATATAAGGTTTAAAGTTGTGTTTTCTTTTTATGGAAGGATATTATCTTTTATTATTATTAATATTATTTTATATTAGAGTTATTATGGTTTGTTAAAAAAAAAAAGAACAATGTGCCACTTGTCAAGAGGGGTGTGCAATTTGGCCTCTTGCATGACCATCTACGTGTATATATGTATATATATATATATATGAGTTGAGGAGGTGAAAATGGCGATGTTTTGTTTCTCCTCCCCTCCTCTCGGCTTCAGCATCCAGGTAAGGTGTTTTTTATTTTTTTTCGTTTTCTTTTCTTTAGTTTAGTTTTGTTCTTTCTTTTCCTCTTTTAGTCATTTTAGAGTTGTGTAGTTTTGGTTTGGTGTAGTATTGTGTTGGCTTTAATATTCTAATAATTATATTCGCTAGTTAGTATATATATACTTAAAAGTTTTATTTTGAAGCTAGGAGTTAGAATTAGATTTTATTTATTTATTTGGGTTAGCTAAGTCCTAATTTATTTTCTTCTCTTTGTTGATGAGTTTTAGAGTTTGATTTTAGATTCTTAATATGAGGTATTTAGGGTATAGTTTGGTTAAAATTTAGTTAATTTTTGTTTTGAGGTTCTCTTATTTAATTTTATATAAATTTATGTATTCAATTTCCTTGGTATGATTGTCTTATCTAAATGATTTTAGTATACATAATTTTTGGTAAATGATTTTAGTGTATATTTTATATATATTGTTAGTATACATAATTTTTGTATATATAGTTTGTATATATATGTATATTTGTGGTATAAATAATTGTTGTGAATGATTTTAGTATATATAGTTTGTATATATATATATATCTTTAAGTATATATGGGAATTTTATATATAATTTTAGTATATAAAGTCTTGTATATATTTTAGTATATATATGATTGCTGTAAATAATTTTAGTATATAACTTTGAACATATTTTTATATACATAACCTTTGTAAATGATTTTAGTAATTCATAGTTTTGCACGCATTTTTGGTATAAATGATCTTTGAAAATGATTTTAGCATTTATGGTTTAATATATATAACTCTAGTATACTTAACTTTTCTAACTGGTCTTAGTTATATATATTTATATCGTTTTTGTATATGGTGGTAGCATATATAATTTTATTATCACTAGTGGATTTGTACTATTTTTAATAAATATGGTTAAGAAGTTTAGACTCTTTGGATAAGTATATGCGTAGAAATATCTAATTCAGAAGGAGATATGTTTTTCTTTTTATTTATTTTCGATGACAAATAGAAATATTGGGATTTATAATTAAGTGATCTGTTGGTATCCTGTTTGTAGGATCATAGTACCAGGTTTGCATTTAGGTAAGTCTACAAACCCCGTTTTATTATGTTATTTCAAATATTATGGGCTATGTAAATTTATTTCTAAACCTGTTACAAAATATTTACTGCTTTTGGAACAATATAACTTGGCATGTTTTTGGAGATGTTCTCCATAATGTGTTACATGTTCATTAGAGATGCATAGGAGCGTTGCTCCACATATGTGTTTTTTTGTTAAAACAGTTTTTATTGTTGTGATAGAGAACTAGTCTGTACACGGGTTTTTTGAAAATATTTATGAGTTCAAAAATGCTTTGATTTTGAAAAGTTATATGCTTCAGCATGCATGAATATAGACTTGGCACATTTATAAATCTGCATAAGCTGGAAAATGCTCTATCCTTAGGAAGTTACATGTTTTGACATGCATGAGTATGGATCTGACATTGGCATAATTATGAAATTTGCATAAGCATGTGATGACTGGTGGGTGGGGATTTTTGCTGATCTCAAATATTTGTGACCTGATTTTGTTCTGACTTTCGGGCAAATGGCCTTTCGGTTTATAAACACATATGAAAACCCCATTCCGATCAAGTTTACAGTTTTTGTTATGATCATGTGTTCGGAAGCGTCAGAGAATTGCACTGTACGTGGCTAGTCCCCTATACGAGAGCCTCTTCCGATGGCATGGATGTTTTAGAATCGGGAGAGTGGATCAATTTGAACAGGGACGTAGACCATGGAGGGTGTGGCCCAATCGGTCTACGTGGACACCGCATCATGCTCTACAATGGGGTCAATCGCCTTGTGGAGAGCCAGGAGGGGCTTAAAACTAAGATTGGTCCCAAGGCAGACATAGTTAGTGCCCCAGGAATTTGTTTTGACCAGTGATATGGGAAGAGCGGTTGTTATTGAAATTGAGCACTTGTATGGTATTTGGCAAATATTTACTACGAGATGCCGGAACTTAGTTCTGATGACCTCGTTATGTTGGATTCGGAATTTTTCTGGGAAGAGCCCGACCGTTGCATTACATGTTCTTTTGAATTCGGGTGTAGTGTCTACGCTGATGTGTCTTGATTCGCTCAAACTTTCCAGCTACGCTCGAGCCCCTCATGTAGGCTCAAGCATCAGTAGTGTTAAAGCAACAAAAAAAAAAATATTTTCTCATAACATTGCATGAACTATTCTTGTGAAACTGCATCATCACTGTTTTAAAGAAACCACTAACGCACACACACACGTGGACTCATTGAGCATTCGCACTCACGTTTTTCCATATCATTTTTTCTCCTCAGATTAACTCAGGATGGTAAGAAGTACAATAAGCCTCTGAAGTTTTAGGCGTGGAGTTTTTTTTTTAGTCTCTCCGGAAGGACTTGTGTTCTTGTTTTATTTTCTTACGCTCAAGCTGTTTGCAAAGTATTTCCATTCTTTTATTGGTATGATCATAAGAAGATTTCTTGAGACCTAAGTTTTGAGCGCCCTATCAGCATTCGTTTTACTTAGTTCTTTTTTCTACTGCCTACTGTGTGTATATACTTATAAGTGTTATCTTAGGGTTGTGCTTTTGTTTTGAAACTTATAGTTTAGTGCCGAGAGGCACGCAGATACCCTACTCAGTCGCAATTGACCTAGTGGCAGGTTTGGAGGTATCACACAAAGTCCCCGCTACCGCTACCGCCACTGCTGCTGCCCTTATTAGACATGAACTTGATGCACAGGCGGGCGAGCATCTACTACTGTCTATTGATGGAGCCCCTCTGATGAGCCAACTCTTCTACATACCGATGAGTGGACTCCACAATCTCGCCCAACTACTGCCCATGGACCTCCTGAGTGACACAGAGCTGCTCGAAGGCAGTCCGCATCTCGGTCTGAAAAGCCGCCATGGGGGCAGTGGAGGGCTCATCCTCTCTGAAGAGGTAATAGGACTCATCGTCCTCACTCCCCTCATCCTCGTCGGGCTGCAAAGAGGACGCTCCTATGCCAGTTTGCTTTGTCCTTTTTATAGATCGAAAACCGCGTTAGTCGCGCTCCGCCGCCTATCCTCCTCGGATGGAGGGATCCATTCTTTCTTCTTTTCGTCCTAGGAGTAGCTGCAGTTGTTGAATGTGTTCAAGGTGATTACCCCCGATGCGCCTGTAGACCACTTCCTCTCCCCTGCAAAATTAACTTTAAACGCAGCAAAAACTTTAGAAAGAATAACAGGATATTGATACTCACGCTTTTTAGTAGCATCACATCCTGTGTAGTGCATCATGTGTATCATTAGGGAAGCAAGAGAAAAAGGGAATTTATCGTGGATTTTAGAAAGCATACATATATAAACAATATGAACTTCACTTTGTCCGCCCTCCTTTTAGACCAAGGTGTGCCCAAAAAAATAAGTGAGTGCACGGGGAAAGAAGGGAACGGAAGTCCCCCGCATGGAGTATATGATGACCATATATCAAAGAGCGAACAACTCGCATCGAAATTCCAAGTGAGATCCTCATCTATAGTTTTCTTATTTGACTCCACAGTGATCGTGTTCCTCGCGTCTTGAATCACAATGATGGATGCGACATGCTCCTTTTCAAGGAAAATCTGAACCCCTTTTACTTCAGAAATAATGGTGGGGAGATCCTTGTTCGTTTTGTGATACATATTCGCATAAAACTCACGAACAAGATCAGGATAATAATCTCTCGAAATACAGAGCAGAGGAAACCAACCTAAACCTCAAAAAGATTTTCTAATTTAAAATGTTTGATAACCTCCTCACCGAATGATTCTTTAACAACCATTTTAAGTGACTCCCTTTAGGCTACCTATGTACGAGCCACTGTGGTGAGACACTTCAGAAAAGGTAAAATGTCAGGAGTAGAAGGGTGGGGCGTCGAGTCCTCTACCCGAGCCCTCTTTGATTTTGATTTTGAAGAAGAAGCTGTTTTTTTAGGGGCCATTTGAAAAAGAAGAGAGTGAAAAAGAAAAGGATAACGAAGGTAAAACGGAAAAATAGAGAAAAAACTAAACAACATAACAGTCTTCCCACACGGAAAAACCCAACGCCATCAATGCAAGAAAAACTTTAGAGCACAATAAAAACATACAAAGAGAAAGTAAACTATCGTAGCCCATGTTTGCTTTGGTGAACTAAGTCACCCGTGGGTGCTAACGTGTGAAACAAGTAATACTAAACATGTAACAAAAACGGTAAAACTAAAGATAAAACCTAAAACCCGAAAGAGAAAAACAAATACACTGTCAAACTAAGCAAAAAACTCAGAGATAAAGTACTACAACTAATAAAAGACGCATGGTCGAGAAATAGCCTGTGGGTGTTTGAACAAACAACCCCAGTTGCTAATGGTGGTTTTTTTTTTCTACCTCAGACTACGTGCTCACCAGAGTTCGCCGAAAAGTGGCCGGAAGTCTATCGGAAAACTTTTTGCAATTTATTTGTTAGAAAACAAAGAATACGCACACAAAATTAGTGACTATTAAAACTTTCACAGACAGACTTAAAAAAAAACTACAGAAAAAGAAATAAAGAAGAAAAATGAGGAAATCCAAGAAGGAGGGGAAGAAAATTGGAAAGGTTTTGGAATGAGAATGGAAGGGAATAAGGTAATATAGTAAGTATGGGGTTTTATGGTAGTGAAATAGAAGTGGAAAGAATTTTGGAAGAAATAGCAGAAGTAGAACTAGAGGAGGAGGAGGAGGAGGAGGAGAAGAAGAAGAAGAAGAAGAGAAGAAGAAGAAGAAGAAGAAGAAGAAAACAAACCAATGGGAGAAGGAGCTGCCTGAGTGCCTCTGTCGGAGTTGGAAGCCGTCGGAATTGTGGAGGAGTGAAGAGGGAGAATGCTGAAAGGGAGGGTGGAGGGAGTTATGAGAGCTTGGAGGAGAAGAGAGAAAAGAAAAATTACAGATCTTTGGAGGGGAAAATAGTAGAAAATTATTGTAATTTTCCCAATTAATTGCTGAAAAGTTGTCAAATGGGTCGACCCGGCTCGATTCGCCCTTGGAAAAGCTAACTCGCCACCTACCTGGGAAACTACCGTTGATGGTAGTTCGAGACCTACCATCTACAGTAGGTCTCTGCCTTAAAGTACGGAGAAATGCCAGGTAGCCTACCGCTGGCGGTAGGTTTCCCTACCATCTGCTGTAAGATTCTACCCAGCTACTGTCTTTCTTCTTTTTGGCACAATTGTGCCCTGTTTTTTCACTTGTCAATCTTTGTCATTTATTCCCCACTTAGAAAAGTTCTTAGAAAGCAATCAGCTCTCCAAAATACCTTACAATAGAGATAGTGCAATAGATTAGAATACAAAACAAAAATATCAAACACTAAACTTACAACACAACATGACAAGGAATACTCCTTGTTTATGTGGTAAGAGCACTTCCCCGAACACGATCGTTTGGGTCCTTCTTTGTCTTTGCCTCCTTAACGTGCCAAACCGGCACCTACTTCATGAGTCTTGTCTTTACATTAGAGACAAGCGCCTTACTTTCTCATCGACCTTTGCCTGTTCTTTGCCTTCTCTTGGTACAATTTCCTGCACATTCATAGAGACTTTATTATTCCAATGATTTATCACGCACACAGTGTTTTGCACTTTAGATGAGGGACTTAGTAGTAAGGGGAATTTTAACACTATCTTATTCCCCCTGACCCTAAGTACTAGTTTCCTATTCTCCATGTCAATTAGCACCCTCGAAGTATGAACAAAAGGGCTACCTAAAATAGTGGGAAACTCAACTTCCTCATCCATGTCTAAAACTACAAAATCGATAGGAATTACCATATCTTTCTCTTTTACCAACACATCCTCAATTATCCTTTTCAAATATTTGACACTTCTATCTGCCAGATTTAAAGACATCCTTACAGGGAAAAGAGAAAAGATTTTAATGAACTCCATCATCTCATCATGTTTCCAGTCTCATACAAGTGCCTCCAAGAATGGAACTTTCCTTTTACTAGGGGCACTTGTCGCCTTCCTCTGTCCACTTTCTTCTACTGCATCTTCATCCTTTTCATCATTTCCACTGGATGATCGCTCTTCCTCCTCATTGACTGAAATTTCCTCCTTAACTATCACCAAGACAGCATTTATATACTCTCTCGGTTTCACCTCTGTATTGCTCGGGAGAGCTCCCGGAGTCCTTTCGGATACTAGCTTCACAAACTGCCCAATCTGCTTCTCAAAATTTCTGATGAAAGCTTCTTGATTCCTTTAGGTGGCTTCAATAGTGCTTGTTCTGTTGTCTATTGCACCCATAAACTTTATCAATAAATCTTCAAGATTTGCCTTGGCCGGTGGGGACTGATTCTGTGGCCCTGCTTCATATGGCAACGGTTGAGGTAGGCCTCTATTCTAGAATCCTGGGGGATTCTGTGATCTTTGTTGTCTCTGGCAACCCCAAACAAAGTTTGGATGGTTCCTCTATCCCAGATTAAACGTGTTGCTGTAGGGGTTGTTCCCAGATTGGTTCCTCTGAAGATAATAAACTTTCTCTACCGGGCCTCCCATACTTGGGCATTAATGATTCGGATGCCCCCCGCTGCAGAAGTCACAGAGCATGACTATCGGAGTATTTTTACTCGTCGAACTCCCCATCTTCTGTTCAATCATCGCCGTCAGCCTAGCCTCTATAGCTGATATCGCTTCTACATTATAAACCCCACTTGCCTTTGGCTTTGTCCTCTTACCTTCTTATGTATAGCTATTCATCGCAATCTGCTCGATCATATACTTGCTGCGGGGTCTTGTGATCGGTAGACCCTCCAACCGAGGCGTCTATCAGTTACCTTGCCCCAAAGGTTACTCCGTTGTAAAAACTTTGGATTTGAATCCCCAAATCCAGCCCGTGATAAGGACATTTCCTAAGCAGTTCTTTCCAATGCTCCCATGTTTCATACAAGCTCTCACTGTCAATTTGTTGGAATGACAGTATCTCGTTCCTCAACTTTGTTGTCCTTCCTAGATGGAATAACGCCCCAAAAATTTCTCTGATAGTGAATCCCAGTATGTGATGGATTCGGATAGTAGTGACTTCAGCCAAGACTCGCCTTTCCCCTTAAGGAAAAAGAAAAGAGGCGAAGCCTAATGGCATCTTCCGACGTTGATATTGAAGGTGTCGCGCATCTCTAGAAAATTCTCTATGTGTGCATTGGGGAACTCGTCTGGCAAACCATCAAATTGAACATTGTTCTACAACATTTGTATAATGTTCAGTTTGGTCTCAAAATTATTAGCTTCGACTCTTGGTCGTGCTATGCTCGACTGTGCCCTAACGGTGGACGGTCGAGCATAGTCACCCATTGTTCGCTCCATCATTGGTGATGGTGGATACAGCTCGAACAATAGCTTCTCGATTGGTAGAATTTGCAATCTGTCTTCCGCCCTTTCGACAGGTGGGTTCTACTCCCGCTGCTTCTGTGCCGAACTGAAGAGCGCGGCAGGCGCTCTGCAATGTTCGGTCTGGTTCCGGGTCAAATGGTACTAGTTCCCCCCTTCTTAGTAAGGGCATAAAGTAGCACTACCCAACCTGCAACAAGTAAAAGAAAGCTTAGTTTCACTGGAGAAAAATCCTTAAATAAAAAAATAGAAAGGAGACTTAATATTGCAAACTATAGTCTAATTCAACTTATGACTTGCAAAGACAAAAGGCGATATGAAATAATAGAATAAATTACAAAATATGAAATGGAACAAAACAGAAAAGTGACTAAATCACCAAAAAATGGTATTTCATTAAACTTGCCGTGTCCCCGACAACGACGCCAAAAACTTTATGTGTGTGAAATTAAAACGGGAATGGGAATCCTGAAGCTATAGTGCAAGAAAACTAGACCTTAACACTATAGAAATGGGTTCACCCCAAGTGTCGATATTCTTGAGGATGGCAAGGTTCAACTACTCAGTCGTTGATTCAATGTTTAGTGTTAAAAGCGATGTTAAATGATTGTGAACTAAGAAAACGGTAAACATAAACACTTAGGAAAAAAAAGAAACAAAAATAAGACAAAATTTTTTATTTCGGGATCCTCCTAACATTGTTACTACTTCAATTAATTAGAATTAATGAAATTTGAAGTTGTCTTAACGAATTGGGTCATCGCACTCATGATTGGCAATCCCTATCTCTATGCGAAAGCCTCTCTATTCACTATAAATTTTAGATGAGTATCTCTTCTCTCTCTAACAAGCTAGGAATGCAATAAAATGCAAGTGATTATTCACCTAAGAGTGTATCAACTGTCTCTAGTTCAATACCCCCAATTAATCCCTAAATTGGAAGCCCTCGGGTGTTCTTCCTTTTTCAATTCCAAACATCCGTGCAATTAATTGAAGTTCATAAACTCAAATTGCAAGGAATTAAAATATTAGAGAACAATTCATTCAAAGGAAACATTCAATTTCATAATTTTCAACTCAATTTCATAATACCCAAAATTGGGGTTCAACTCTTAATCTGCACAATTAAATTACTCACAATTCATTGTGTAAAACTGAAATCAAACAAAATTAAAACTAATAGAGAAGCAAAAGAAAGCCTTAGGATTAGAATTTTAAGCTGAACTGCATCCTCGAACTATGCCAGAGCTCGTCTCTCGAATTGCTCCTACGAAGCCTGAATCCGTGATTTTGATCCTTGGTTCCACTTGTAATCCTTCCAATTGTGTTCTCTAATCTAAATCCTACACAATTAAGGTGAGAATTGGGGGAAATTTGTCACGGAAAATCACCCCAATTTGCTGATAGAGTCGATTTTTAATACAAATAAACACCTTAAGTTTTAATTATTAGCCTTTGAAAATATTTTATTTATTTATTAGTCATAATTATTATATTTAATTTATTTTATTTATCTTTGTGCAGATTTCTAAAAAAGAATGGAAAATAAAGATTCCATATTAAATTTGGTAAAGGGAAGCTGCAGTATTTGAATCCTTTAAGGATTAGGATTAAAACTTTAGCAGAATCCTTTAAGGATTAGAACTTTAGTATTTGAATCCTTTAAGGTTTAGGATTTTTTCTTCTCTTTTGTCTATATATAGAAGAGCCACACAAGAAAGGTGGGAGTAGGAAGATCAAGAAAAAAAGAGAAGAGCTGTAGCAATTTTCAATTGGAGAAGAAGAAAGCCATGATCTACTCCAAGAAATTGGTTCCTTCTTTCCCTTTAGCCATGAACTAAATTTATTTTTAGAATCTTGATGAAACTCTAGCCATGTGACTTTGATTTATTTTATTTTGGGAGATTTATTATTTTATTTATGTGATTACATATCTTGGGATATTTCTTGGTTTGATGCAATTAATTCTTTCTGATTATTCTTGTAGAATAATTATTTAGGTTAATTGATATTTTTATCCATGCTCGATTCTTGTAGTCTTGAGTATGAGAGATATGTAATTTTCGCAAGTATATTGTGGCTTTTAGAATTGAATAGTTCATGCTAATTTTAGATGATTTATGTCATAGGAATGAATAAGTCATGCTAATGGTTAGATGGATTATGTCATGCATTTAAACACAATATATTTCTTTAGTGAATCGAAGCTTGTAGCCTAGATCACCACATAAATGTTTAATCTTTTCTCATAAATAGAATTAAATCATTGTTATATAGGTTAATGGTGGATTCAAGGTTCTAAATAATCTTCTTTGGTTAAACTCCTGTTATCTTTAATTTAATTATTTTATTCATTAGTTTTAATTATTTTAGTAATAACTCTTAGATAACAAAACTTGATTCTTCTTTTTATAAAATTAATTTAGGAAGATAATCATTTAGGTAGTTAAGCCTTTCTCTGTGGTTCGATACCCTAATACTTCCGTATTACATTGATCTTGTGCACTTGCAAGTATTGGGTTTAATACTTACTTATAAAAATCCCGACCAAATACTGATAGAGTCGATTTTTAATACAAATAAACACCTTAAGTTTTAATTATTAGCCTTTGAAAATATTTTATTTATTTATTAGTCATAATTATTATATTCAATTTATTTTATTTATCTTTGTGCAGATTTCTAAAAAAGAATGGAAAATAAAGATTCCATATTAAATTTGGTAAAGGGAAGCTGCAGTATTTGAATCCTTTAAGGATTAGGATTAAAACTTTAGCAGAATCCTTTAAGGATTAGAACTTTAGTATTTGAATCCTTTAAGGTTTAGGATTTTTCTTCTCTTTTGTCTATATATAGAAGAGCCACACAAGAAAGGTGGGAGTAGGAAGATCAAGAAAAAAAAAGAGAAGAGCTGTAGCAATTTTCAATTGGAGAAGAAGAAAGCCATGATCTACTCCAAGAAATTGGTTCCTTCTTTCCCTTTAGCCATGAACTAAATTTATTTTTAGAATCTTGATGAAACTCTAGCCATGTGACTTTGATTTATTTTATTTTGGGAGATTTATTATTTTATTTATGTGATTACATATCTTGGGATATTTCTTGGTTTGATGCAATTAATTCTTTTCCGATTATTCTTGTAGAATAATTATTTAGGTTAATTGATATTTTTTATCCATGCTCGATTCTTGTAGTCTTGAGTATGAGAGATATGTAATTTTTGCAAGTATATTGTGGGTTTTAGAATTGAATAGTTCATGCTAATTTTAGATGATTTATGTCATAGGAATGAATAAGTCATGCTAATGGTTAGATGGATTATGTCATGCATTTAAACACAATATATTTCTTTAGTGAATCGAAGCTTGTAGCCTAGATCACCACATAAATGTTTAATCTTTTCTCCTAAATAAAATTTAATAATTGTTATATAGGTTAGTGGTGGATTCAAGGTTCTAAATCATCTTTTTGGTTAATCTCCTATTAGTTTCAATTTATTTATTTTACTCATTAGTTTTAATTAATTTAGGAATAATAATAAAATCTCATTCTTATTTTTATGAAATTAATTTAGGAAGATAATAATTTAAGTAGTTAAGCCTTTCTCTGTGGTTCGATACCCTTATACTTCCGTATTACATTGATCTTGTGCACTTGCAAGTATTGGGTTTAAAACTTAATTATAAAAATCCCGACCAAGTTTTTGGCGCCGTTGCCGGGGAAAGGTTGAATTAATTGCTTTTGTTATTGCCTCCTAAATTTGTTAGTATTTTTTTTTTCTACTTTTATTCTTGAAAAAAATATAATTTTTTTTTTTTTTTGTCTTCAACGTTTTTATTATTATTAATTTTTTATTTCATTATTTGATAGTTTATTCATCATTATTATCTGTGGTAATTTTTTTTTATTTTTTTATTTTTGAATTTGTTTATTAATGCATGGTCGTCGTTCGCTCTCTGTTGATTCAAAAGAATTTGATCCTGAGATAGAGCGTACACTTAAGGCACTTAGAGCACAAGGAAAAATTACTAACACTTGTGAGGTTAAAATGGCTGAAAATCCACGAGCATTAAGGGAGTATTTTACTCCTAACACTTATAATTCACCAATAGGTAATAGACTACCTGAAATTGAGGCTAATCACTTTGAAATCAAAGCTTCTACTATTCAAATGTTACCATCTTTTTATGGGCTTGATTATGAAAATCCTTATAAGCATATTGATGAGTTTTTAGAAATTTGCTCTACTTTTAAAACTCGCCTAATGTAAGTGATGATGCTATTAGATTACGCCTTTTTCCTTTTTCTTTGAAGGATAAGGCTAAACATTGGTTGCACACACGTGAGAGAATAGGTACTTGGGCTGAGATGTCTAGGGAATTTCTAAAAAAATATTTTCCTATGGGTAAACTTACAAGGTTAAGAAGAGAAATCACTACTTTTTCCCAACAAAATAATGAACAATTTCATGAGAGTTGGGAGAGATTTAAACGAACTTCTTCGTAGTTGCCCTCACCATGAAGTCCCTAAATGGCAGCAAATCCAAAGTTTTTATTCAGGACTAGATGAGAGAAATCGCCAAATGGTTGATTCCTCTTGTGGCGGTACTTTTCTTCATAAAACTGCAGATGAGGCGTGGGATTTATTTGAACATTTGAGTGATAATTCACAACAACACGCCACCTCCTCACGTGTAGGCACATCTAGGCAAATAGGAAATAGAGGAATGTATGAAGTTACTCAAAATGTTGATCTTTCTTCAAAAGTTGATGGTTTATCTAAAAAATTTGATCAATTATTAGCTTTGAATACATTGCCTACTAATTCTCCTAATATGCAAGGTGTTTGTGCAATTTGTTCTAGTCCTTCTCATGCTATCTATGACTGTCCTAGTGCTTCACTATTTCCAGAATTTGTGCAGGAACAAGTCAATTCAACCCAAGGATTTCACAGACAGAATGACCCATGTTCAAACACGTACAATCCAGGCTGGAGAAATCATCCTAATTTCTCTTGGAGGCAACAAGGAGGGGAAGTTCAATTAGGCCAACAACAATATCAACAAAACAGACAATCTGGTATGACTACTCCCCCAGGTTTTCAATCCCAAAGGTATATACCTCCTCACCCTCCTCAAAGCGGAAATTCTATGTTTGAAGAAAAAGTCTTATCTGCTTTGAAAGGTTTAGAATCTATGACACAAATTCTAGATTCACACACTCAATCTATTGCTAAGTTAGAAACTCAAATAGGGCAACTAGCTAATACAATAAGTAGAAGAGATGAGGGTAAGCTTCCTAGTCATCCAATAGAGAATCCTAGAGCTAATTATCATGAGCAAGCTAAAGCTGTAATTACCCTTGGGAGTGGGAAGAAGGTAGATAATAAAGTAGGGGAACCAATTAAAGATAAGGAATTAAATGAAAATGAAATTGAGGAGATTGATATAGAGACTAAAATTGAAAAGAATGTAGAAAAGGAACTAGCTTCCTCTTCTAAATATAAAACTCCAGAACCATCTCCCAGGACTTCGTACAAGCCTAAGGTTCCTTATCCAGAAGCTTTATTGCCACCCCCCACATCTTAGAAAGGATAATAAAAGGGAAGATATTTTAGAAACTCTCAAACAAGTTAAAATTAATCTTCCACTTTTAGAGGTTATTAAGCAAGTCCCATCCTATGCAAAATTTCTTAAAGACATGTGTACTTTTAAAAGAAAATCTAAAACCAGGTGTTTCTAAGAAAATCTTCTTAACCCGAACAGTGAGCTCTGTTTTTGCAATACAACACTCCATCTAAATATAAAGATTCTGGTGTCCCTACTATCTCATGTCTTATTGGTAATCATAAAATAGATAGGGCACTCTTAGATTTAGGTTCTAGTGTTAATTTGATTCCATACTCTGTTTATGAAGAGTTAGGATTAGGGGGAATTGCAACCAACCCGACATGACCTTACAATTAGCCGATAGATCAATCAAGGTACCTAGGGGGAGGATAGATGATGTTCTAGTTCAAATTGATAAAGGTGTCTTCCCTGTAGACTTTGTAGTCCTAGATATGGAACCTGGTAGATCTTCTCAGAATCATATCCCCATTATTCTAGGTCGTCCTTTTTTGGCTACTGCTGATGCCACTATTAATTGTAGAACTGGGGTTATGGATGTCTCTGTAATGAATATGAGGGTTAGATTAAATATTTTTAAAACTTCTTCACAACCTTCTATAGAAGATAATTTTGATTGCTGTTTGGTAGATGTAAATGATGAATTAATTGAAGAAACTCTACCTTTAATGTGTTCAAAAGATTATACTTTTATTGAGAAAGAAAACCTTATCTGCACTAAAAATGTTAATTCTAATCTTGCCTGCATTGCTCCACCTAAAAACTCTTCTTTGATTGTGAATCATGAGCTTAATATGAGAGAAATAGATCCTGGCTGAATGCAAAAGAATTAGGGAGTCTGGCTGAAGACTTTAAAATTAGCGCTTTTGGGAGGCAACCCAAATTTTATTTTATTTATTTATTTTATTTTTATTTTTTTATTTTTTTTATTCCACTTGATTGATAGAAAGGTATGAAATGTTTGTTTTGTAGGGTAATCAAACAACTTATCATTATCATGGAGATTACAGCGATTGTTTACTACTCCTACAGACATGCATTAATATTGCTTCTTCTACCAGGTTGTGTTGCTCTTTTCTTTGTCTCTTCTCTACTCTTGGCGTTCTTTTATTACATTGTGGACAATGTAAGGTCTAGGTGTGGGGGAGAAGATGCTTTTATTCTGGGGAGAAGATATTTTTATTCTGGTCCAATTATTTTTTATTTTTTTATTTTTTTCAATTTTTGCTGTTTTTTATTTTATTATTATTTTTTACATTATTTTGAGAAAAACCAAAAAATATGATTTCACGTAAAGAATAATTCTTTTTGAGTTCTTTTAAAAATGTCTTAAATAAGTTGAGAAAAGTACTTATTTTCTTGTTTTTAAGTAGGGTGATGAGACTTATGTTCTATATTTGTTATAACTTTTGCATGACTTACACTTGAGCACATGGGTCATTGTTAGTATTTAATAAATCCTTTACATTATTTTTGAGTTACATAAAGTTGATGAATCTCCTCCTTACATTCTAGAACTTACTTGAGTACCTCTTGAGGCGAAATAGAAAGGTTTTCTCGATTTGACTCAGAGACGATGGTCATAGGCCTTCTTTGAATCGTTTGTGTCTTTCATGCTTACCAAATTTCATAAATTTTTACCTTCGTACCCTTTTGAGCCTAAATGTTATATCTTTCTTTAAACCACTTAAATATTAACCCTTAATCTTGTAGAGAGTTTAATGCAAACTTCTAACTAGTGCTTCAATGATGGGTTGTTGTTTGTGTGTTTTGGAAAAAGAAGTTATCTTGACAAAAGGGAGAAAATATATATATATATATATGGCTTGTGGTGTTGAAAAAAAAATGTATTGAGCTGAAAAAAAAAAAGAAAAAGAAAAGAAAAAAGTCGATACATGATTGTTATAAGTCATAAGGTGCAAAGAAAAAATTCAAGAGGCCCGAATTTATAAATGTAAGAAAAAGAATGGCCTTAAATGATAAAATTTTGAGCAAAAGAAGATGGCAGTTGGTGAATGTATTACTGAAAAAAGAAAAAAAAAGGAGCAAACACAAAGTTAGAAAGTTTGTCGAAATTTTAAAGTATCCATCTTCTTTGTAAGCTCTCTTTTCTTTGATTTTGAATTCCTTACCTTCGCTTGATAACCAATGCTCTAACCTTACATTACAAGCTTTAAAGTCCTACCTGATCTGAGTTGAGTTGAGAATCCTTGATTAGTGGAGAGAAGGTACGAAGAGTGAGCCTATGGAATGGACTCTTGCTGAGATTTGTTCTCTATATGTAATTTGGAAATTTTATTTAGTATTTATTTCATACTCTTTGATGACCACGATCACACATTACACAAGTTTTGCATTAGTTATGGGAGATAATTGAATATTTGTTTGTTTACTTGAGCTTGAAAATAAGAGGAAGTGTATTTGTCTTGATAAGTTTGAGATATTGATGGAGGGTACTTAATTGGGATTATTATATATCTTTTCTAAAGTTTATTGTTCATTTGACTTTGTGGGTATGTCATCTGCAAACCCTCACGAGACCATACTCGTCCACTAAGGATAACTTAGGGGTTTAAAGGGCTTGTTGCACATGCTAAGTGCAATCGTGAGTCCTACGAAAGTGGCTAGTTAGTTTTTCTTTTTATTCTTTATTTATTTATTTATTTATTATTATTATTTTTTTGCTTGAGGACTAGCAAAACTTAGGTGTGGGGGAGTTGATAGAGTCGATTTTTAATACAAATAAACACCTTAAGTTTTAATTATTAGCCTTTGAAAATATTTTATTTATTTATTAGTCATAATTATTATATTTAATTTATTTTATTTATCTTTGTGCAGATTTCTAAAAAAGAATGGAAAATAAAGATTCCATATTAAATTTGGTAAAGGGAAGCTGCAGTATTTGAATCCTTTAAGGATTAGGATTAAAACTTTAGCAGAATCCTTTAAGGATTAGAACTTTAGTATTTGAATCCTTTAAGGTTTAGGATTTTTCTTCTCTTTTGTCTATATATAGAAGAGCCACACAAGAAAGGTGGGAGTAGGAAGATCAAGAAAAAAAGAGAAGAGCTGTAGCAATTTTCAATTGGAGAAGAAGAAAGCCATGATCTACTCCAAGAAATTGGTTCCTTCTTTCCCTTTAGCCATGAACTAAATTTATTTTTAGAATCTTGATGAAACTCTAGCCATGTGACTTTGATTTATTTTATTTTGGGAGATTTATTATTTTATTTATGTGATTACATATCTTGGGATATTTCTTGGTTTGATGCAATTAATTCTTTCTGATTATTCTTGTAGAATAATTATTTAGGTTAATTGATATTTTTATCCATGCTCGATTCTTGTAGTCTTGAGTATGAGAGATATGTAATTTTTGCAAGTATATTGTGGGTTTTAGAATTGAATAGTTCATGCTAATTTTAGATGATTTATGTCATAGGAATGAATAAGTCATGCTAATGGTTAGATGGATTATGTCATGCATTTAAACAAAATATATTTCTTTAGTGAATCGAAGCTTGTAGCCTAGATCACCACATAAATGTTTAATCTTTTCTCCTAAATAAAATTTAATAATTGTTATATAGGTTAGTGGTGGATTCAAGGTTCTAAATCATCTTTTTGGTTAATCTCCTATTAGTTTCAATTTATTTATTTTACTCATTAGTTTTAATTCATTTAGGAATAATAATAAAATCTCATTCTTATTTTTATAAAATTAATTTAGGAAGATAATAATTTAAGTAGTTAAGCCTTTCTCTGTGGTTCGATACCCTTATACTTCCGTATTACATTGATCTTGTGCACTTGCAAGTATTGGGTTTAAAACTTAATTATAAAAATCCCGACCATTCGCCTCCTAAAACCTATTTTAAAGTCTCAACCTAAGGAATGAACAATATTGAAAAAGCAATTAAAACTGACGTAAGTATGGCTAGTTTTTGGGACTTACTGTCTCTAGTAGATCCCGACCTACCGTCTCCGGTAGGTCTCTCTGTCTTCAAATCCTTCTTTTGCCTTGAACTTACCGTTTGCAGTAGGGGGAGCCTGCCGTCCCTTGCAGGTCTCTGTCTTTAACTCCTTTGTTGCCCAGGTGCCTACCACGGCCAGTAGGGTGGCCTACCATCAGCAGTAGGCTGCTGCTGTCATTGTTTCGAGTCGTTTTTGCGCTATTTCTAGCCGTTTTCGTTCATTCTTTGTTGTACCTCCTTCGACAAGGACCTACGACACAAATGTAACCTTTATACCTTAAAATCACAGAAAAACGATGAAATCAGCATACACAATAATAGCCAAAATAACAACTATCATGTTCAATTGCATATAAGCTAATTATTCCTCTTTTGTGTGTGCTATTATTCCCTTCATGTGATTTTCTTGTACCACTTTTAAAGCTCTTTAATTAGTCGAGTCCCTCATTTTCATTTTGTAAGTAGAGAAGTCTTGTTAGGAGGGACTATTCTTGGTTGTCTATCACCATTCTCTATATACAACAATTCCAAGTGTTGGGATTGACAATCCTAACAAAGGGAGAAACACAATCGAATACGAGACAGATAGAGCAGACAATGAAAGAAAAGAGCACGAACGGAACCCTGGTCCATCCGGTACGAATCCCACCCACCCTATCCTAGGCTTACTTCACTTCCTTTACTCTATAGAAAATAGTTCCAGCAGAAGACACGGAAGACTTTCGAACAAAATAAGATCCAAAGACTATAATTTAGTAACTTTACAGGTACTACCAGTTATTTCTGGATTTTGAAATAAAACATCCAGCTATTTCTATAGGTTGTTGACCAGATACACACCTGGGAGTCTCTATCAAAGCGAAAGAATATTAGAAGGGACGAAGAATTTTATTGAGAGGCTTAGAATTTCTTATGAATTTTCTTTTCGAATCTTATTTTGTTTTTCCATATTATTTTTCCCCTAGACTCTCATCTCATTGGGACAAATCCTTGAAACCCTTATAGTACTAAGTGAACCTTTGAGATTTCTTTTGAAATATCCATTATGTAAAATATTCTTTCATATGTCTCAATCTTATTTTATTCCTCTGCCCTTAATTCAAGAGTATGATGAGAGATTTATTTTTGCTCGTTCCTTCTTAACACAAACTTCCTCATTCAATAGATGCCACCAAGAAGAATCAGAGGATCTTTAAGGGGACGTGAGGACATTATGGATGACGTGGATGTTCCCTTAGTCAATTTGGGGAACCAAAGAGAGAAAATAAGCACGACAGAATCCTAACATGCCAAATGACGAGACTACCTCTGTATATGTTCCTGCACCTGCTCCTACTCTGAATATGGCTATCATGCTGATGATGATTGCACAAGCAATGTAAGGTCAACAAGAAATGCTACAGGAACAAATGCAGATGCAGACAGAGAGACGACCTGAAATGGAGCATCGCGTGCATTTTGGAAGGCTTAAGAATGTGCATATGCCAACATTTGATGGAAGCTTAGACCCTGAACTAGTGGAGAAATGGGTTAGTGAATTGAAAAACAACTTCGAAGTTCTAGAGCGCCCGGAAGAGGTAAAGACAACTGTAGCAAAACCCTTCTTGGCCGCTAAAGCCAAAAACTTATTGAAAAGCATAGCTCCCGCTTTAACGACAAATAGCCAAGAGGTTACATGGAACATTTTTAAGAAGGAATTTTTAAATAATTATTTTTCTCAATCTCTATGAATCAAACGGCAGAAACAATTTTCCTCCTCAAGCAAACCAAAGGAATATTAGTGGTGGAGTAAAACAGTCAATTCAGCGCCTTGGGGAAATACATACCCACTATCATAGAGGATTACTACTTGAACATGCATAGGTTTGAAGAGGGATTGCAACAAGGAATTCAGAAGCTACTTTCATCAGTGGAGTCAAAGGACTACCATGAAACTTACCGAAGAAGTATAAGAATCGACTCTGAAATGACACGACGTGGCGAAGTTCTCCAAGCCAAAAAGCAAAAGACTTTTGAGAACAAGACAAAGGGGAACATAATCCTTAGTTCGTCGAACCAATGTGACAAACACTACGACAACTCAAACCATAAGGAACGTGATGAGATGGAAGTGTCCTACTTGTGATAATTTTTATTCTGGAGAGTGCAAGAAAGAATTAGGAACATGTTTTCAATGTGGAGAACCTAGCCACAAGATTACAGACTGTCCTCATCTATCTCAAGAGAAGACCAAGCCAATTGAGTAGCCACCAAAAGAAAATACGAGAGTTCTCTCTCTTATAAACATTGGGAGAAGTAAGGAATTTATTTTATGAAACTATTTCTCTTTTATTTACTACATGTGTTTTCCTTTATTAGATGTAAGTTTTGAGGCCGAAACTTTTTATAAGGAGGGAAGAATGTAAATCCCTAGTCCATAGGTGAATTCATATTTTTTGGGGGACTTGTTAGTAATTTTTAAAAGTTTGGTTTATTAATGTCAAGAAGATTTTGTTTAGGACTCATGTGTATTAGAAAATAATTGGGAAAGACACTTAGGACTTAAATACAATAAAGGAAAGGAATAGATGCTAGGCAATTCCTAATTTTTATAAGAGTATATATGACATCCTCTTTGGAACGATGTTCTTTTAGACGTGAGAGAGGCTGCTGAAGAAGAAGAAAAAACCTACGAGAAAAAGAGAATGCTAGGGTTCAAGGGATTAGAAAACTGTGATTGTAGAGGTAAGTAGATAGATTTCTTCTAGTCTAATGTATTCTATAATCATGGAGAAGGATTTATTTTATGAAAGGTTATGTTTTTCTGAAGAAAACTTTCACACTTTTATGAAAAAGAATCAAGCATCAAACTTAAATTAATTATCATGATTTGGTTTGAAAGATGTAAAGGTTTATTGCTCTTATATGTCAAATATTAAAGTTATAAATGTAATATGCAATCGATCGAAGTGCACTTCATTCAAGCGAAGGACTCATTGGAGTTAAGAATTAATCCTAATATTTAATCATATAATGAGCTAAAGATGTATGCCTTATGATTTTATGTACTTGTAATGAATTATAAGTGTTTTAATAAGTTTCTATAATACAATTACGCATTACAATATATGTTTGAAATTGTTAATTTTCTGGAATTTTGTGATGTTTTTTGTAGGGAAAAAATAGAAATGGTTTTATTTGATGCTGGCAGTACGACTGAGCATCCAATGCGGGTACATAGACCTGTCTGGAGCGTTTAAGTCCTCTACGACAACATTGCAGTACTTATTTGTGATTGGAAAAAATGTTTTATGTTATGGAATCGATGACTTTTGAGGATAACAAAGTATTAGAAACAATATTGTTGTCTTCTTCTAAAAAAAATAGCAGTTTTTGGTTTGCAGTAAATGGTTATAATATAAAGTTGGTGACTATGAGGTTACGTATGTTCAAAAACAAATTACTACTGTAATGAAAGTAATTTATTTAAAAAAAAAAAGAAAAGTTTTATTGCTTAAAAGCCTATTATGGTCCTTGTCAAGTCTTCTTTAAATTTTCAATTGTCAAAATGGTTTTTAGCAAAATAGAACTTATTCTAAGTTCATGATTTTGAGGAAATAAAAAATGGGATTTTAATCTGATGACCACTTTGAATCAGAAGAAAGTTAGAATTTTTTTAAAGTGTGCATATTTTTTTATGGAGTTTATTTACTAATTGAGGTGGAAGCTCATCCATTTCCCCCATCTTGTAGACGACCGTAAGGCAAAAGATGATGATTTAGGAGAATGGGATAAATTCCCTTTTTGGTGATAGAAAGATTATTGTTTTCGTCAGCTAGTTTTTGTTTAATGATTACTGGGTTTTTTTTTTTATATTAAGTCATAAATATTTAGTTTCAAGTGGTAATGGGTTTATTTTTTTGTAAGGAGAAGTTCTCCGTTTGGGATCTAATGTTAGAATTTATTCTATTTATATATATATATATATTAGAGATCTTGTGTAGTGGAGGAATTCATTTGCACGGTCATGTCTCGGCCTCAAACACGGGGCGTGACAAGTAGAACGAGTAGCACAACCTTTTTGTGCTAGATGTTAAACCATCATATTCGATCTTCCTTGGGCAAGATTGGATCCATTCAAACAAATATGTTCCATCAACATTACACCAGACTTTGATGCTCTTGAATGGTGGTCAGGTCGAAACAGTTAAAGCACATAGCAATCCATTCCAAATTGACATCCAAGCTGCGGAGGAACCATTCTATTTTCAAAAGTTCACCCCCATTTGACCTACGTTAGAAGATAGGAGTTCTCTATGGTGGAAATCACCAAGACCATAGTTAAGTTTGTTGTAGTTGCATTCTATTCAGATAAAATGCGCGAGTTATATCGAAGCAAGAAAAACCCTTTATCAAATCAGCTCGAGAAGCGTTGAATATTATTTTGCCAAATCACAGATGCAATGGCAGAGAATAAAGATGATCAAACCTAAATGAAGGACTTAGCCTCAAAGGATTAGGGCTTACCTCGCAAGTTTTATCAATCATGAACAAATATAGATGAAAGGTTTTAATGATTAGGCTCAAGTTCTAAATCGATCGGATGCCCGGAAAGGCACACTTTGTTTAGAGCTTAACAAAGTTGATCCCTACATGGCCAGAAACAATGAAAGTTCCCTTGGGGATCTTAGAAGTAATCAAGGATATGAGTTGTTACTAGCCAAAAATGAGCTTGCTCAGATGGAAAGCCAGGATGCATTCTAGTGGTTACAAGCAAAACAAACAAGGTATATAAATTTAGAGTCTTTAAGCTGTTGCATATTCAAAAAATTGAGTATGATACATAACTACTTCGAAAGAGAAGGTTCTTTTTATTCAAAGCAATAATAGGGCCAGCCGAATTAGCTAGATAAGAACATGATAGATTTCTATAGCTAGAAATAGCTCAAGGGTGATTATACTTTTGGATATCCCGATCTTTCTTGAATATGCTCGTCAGTCTCTATAGGTTCTCATCCTGGGACAGTATCATCTCCTTGTTCGTCACTTCCTTCAACAATCGGTTCATACTCATCGACCTCAGGTGGCAAAGAGAAGGGACTCGCTAGTGGCTCCCACAGATTGAGGTTCTTCAATTGGGTTAATATCAATAGGAGGATTCAATGCTTCTTGAACCTCTAAATGCTGGGCAACCAATCTGAAAGAAATCTGAGCAATAGATTGCTCACTCCCAGAAAATTAGAAGGTAAAATGGATTGGCAGTTGCCCAGATCATCTAATTGCCCCTAAACTTGTTTGGCTCAGTGTATAATAAGATGACATCTTTGCAAGCTCATCTACCAGAGTTTTACTAAGAGCCAGCGCAATTTCTGACTTCCTTCAGTTCAACGTGCAGATGAGCAATCTCAACTATATGTTCCTTCACCCTAATTCTATTTTAAAGCAAAAGAGCTTGGTCGTCGATGTGTGGTTACTATCTTATTAAAAATTCCAATTTTAGGCAAGCGTACCTATCGGTGTAATAAGGTGAAGAAAGTGCTCGGATTGTCGAACTCTCAGGACGATCAAGCACAAGTACTAACTATATCTCTACTGTTTAATTAAATAAAATATTTTTGAAAGAGTTTTAAAACTAAGAAACAATTAAAAAGACGATCAACAACTAAGAAAGAAAATTAAAGGTTTTAAAACAAATTCGGAAAAGAGTGTTAAATGGTAGAATCTCCTAGAACCTCTAGTTAGTTTTACTAAGAAAATTGTTATAATTAATTATTAAAACTTGTTGTTTGGATCTTACTTGAATGTCGGATAAACCCTACTCCTAGGAAAGGACCTTCCTGTTTCACTTAACCATTTAGAGAAGAATCCCTTCTCACCCTAATCTGATGATAAACGACTAATGGATTATGATTGATTTTAGTGATCTAAAAACCATAATTAATATCCCTACTCAATTACCAATTCCTATTATTCAATTAAGCCCTAGATTAATCTTCCTTTTCCAATTCCGATTAACCTTGTGAAATTACCAATCTCGCGAAAATTGATAAACAATCACAACAATAATAATTAAAAATCAAAACATGAAATTCATATAAAAATTAACCAAATATTCTAGGGTTTCATCCCCATTTAAATAGAAAAAGAATTAGCTCCTAAACATGTTTCTAAAACATAAATTCATAGAAAAATTCATATAAAATATAGAGTTTAGGGAGCTTAGGAGAATGATGTAGATTGGAAGAGTCAAGTACCCATGGAGTTGAAGCTTGGACCAATAACTAGAGTTCGAATGAAGAAACTCAAGGCTTCCAATGGAAATGAGGATAATGGCATGGTAACTTACATGGAAGAATCTTTGAAGAATAGGTTTGAAAGGTTTGGAGATCAAGGAGAGGCTTCCAAGTTGTTTTCAATTTGTTCAATAAGCAAGGATCATTATAGGAAGCAACTTGAGCGAGAAAATTGGCTAAGTGTTGGAGAAGGGCACCCTACCTCCAACGGTAGCCCTGCTCCTAATGTCGCTGGTAGGGTTCAGGCCAAAAGGGGCTGAAGAGTCACCCACTACCATCGATGGTAGGTATCACCCTACCATCACCGATAGGGTTCGGCGGGGCCAATGCTAATGCGATCTATTTGAGGGGTTTTTGTTATTTGTCTTGTCTTTTCAGTTTTAATCAAGGGTTTAATGGATATTTTATTTCTTAGCTAGGGATAGACTTTAGCCTATAAATATCCCATTATAACTTATTGTAAACAATATTGATGAATTTGCTGAAATTTGAGAGAGATTCTCCGATTGCTTCTAGGTTTCTTTACCTTCTTAGACTAGCTTGCTAAGGGTTAATGTCCTTAGTGTTGTGAACAATTGTTGCCTTAGTTTGTAGAATTTAGGAACCAATTGATCATTCAAATTCCTTCTATTAGTTGATTCATAGTGTTTACTTTCTCTGAATCAATTAATCTTGAGTCTTTTTATTGTGTAATCGGGGTTTTGAGGGCTTTGTTTCCTCAAGGTTCTAGTTATCAATCTAGGAAAGAACTTTAGCCTCTCAATATTGGGTTTATGAGGCTTATCTCCTCATAGGTTTCGTATTGGAGTGTTGAGTTTAAAATCCTCAAAAGAGGTTCTTTAAGAAAAGGAGGTGATCCTTGGAAAAGAGTAGAATCCGAACTACAATCAAAAGTGGATCTACACCAGAGAAGAATCGAAGACAAAGGTTTCGGTGAATGTCCGAGCTCGTCGTCCGAGTCAATCGAAGAAATCCTAAAATTGCCTCTGAATCGGGTCTTCTAATCTTCTTACAAGATATGGAATAATGAAACTAAAACCTAAGCCGTCAAAATTAACCTAGCTAATGGGGTTTATATGGGAGAAAATTTCTCCAAATCCAACTCTATGGTTTCCCTAAATCCTTTCCTAAAAAGATTTAGAATAACATTACAAAAGGAAAACCAAGGGATAAAAGTAACCAAGAAAAAGAAAAGGAAAAAAAACTAACTAGCCACTTTCATAGGACTCACAATTGCACTTAGCATGTGCAACATGCCCTTTAAACCTCTAGGTTACCCAAAGAGGACGATGAGTAAGGTCTCGTGAGGTTTGCACATGACATATCTACAAAGTGTTGGATTCTGTAGGCAAAAACTAATAAAATAAAAACTACGAAAATCCAACAACAGAATCCGTACATACTAGGGAAACCTGATTGGATAGAAACTACCTCAATGTTTTCTACCGTTCGGTGTGGAGGCGCTGCTATTTACATTTTGCCCTCTACTGGTATCCACACGACGAACTCCTGTGCAAGGGATAGGGATGCTAGCCCCTTTTGTATTCTGAAAGCTGTTCAGAACTAATCCTGACTATCTGGTAATACGTGGAATTTTGGAGAGGGGGAGGCTAGATACTATTATCGCCGTTCTAGGGTTTAGAGTTTTTGTTTTTAATCAGATGAAGACTGCTGCCGAGAAAAGGGTAACATAACCTATTAGCCCTAAGGGCATTATTACTTATGATTTTGATTATGATTAACATATGTTTGTGTGAGTATTTAGCTAACCTTTCATAGAACAAAAGAAGCATTTTTGGAGTCTCAAGGCTACACTACATAAGAAGTAAAAGATCTTAGAATCAAAGCATAATGAAGAAGGAGAGATCAAGCCATTCCAAGATCAAGGCATTGAAGACCTTGAAGACTTATGTCTTAGTTAGGGATATGCTAAGGTATTTTGTAAAACTCCCTAACTCTCATCTTTGTTTGTTGATCATGTGTGAAGCTTCTTGGATGAATTTCTTTTTATAAACTATTCTTGAAAAATCCAAGTATTCTTGATAGAGTTTTTGATGCCTTCGAAAGTTTTATTATCTCTAAAAGAGTATCAAGAATACATATTTTGAAATGTGAAGGAAAGTTCTTTTTGTTTAAGGAAAACTAGCCTGTTTAAGGAAAACTGGCTTTTAAATCCTTCTGAGAAAAAGGGTCATCCGATTTTTCAAACTGATCATCCGATTTTCAAAACTGGTCATCCGATTTTCAAAATCGGACGTCCTATTTTAAAATCGGTCGTCCGATTTTTCTAGCTTTACAAAAATAGGTCGTCCGTTTTTAAGAGGGATCATCTGATTTTTGTAGGATGCATCCGAATCTTTCTGTCCCAAAAAATTGGTCGTCCTATTTCAGAAAAGAGCTCATCCGATTTTCTTGTATAAGGAAATCGGACGTCCGTTTTTTCTTTTTACTGTGAAAAATATTACCGTTACACAGTGCAACGGTAACTTTCTCTCTCCTTCATATATATATATTGATTTTTGATCAGCTGCAAAAAGAATGGAAGTTGATTGAAAATTAATTGAGATCATTTTAGAATATTTAAAGAGCTTTAAAAGTACATGATTTCCTATATCTTCATCTCATAAAAACAAATAGAAAAATCTTCTTGGAGCTTCATTGTTGATCATCCATCAAAGAAGAAGTAACGAGGAGCTTGTAGAAGTATTCCATTGAGTTGTATCTTACTCTTCTCAAGCTCATTTGGTAATATTGTTCCTTACTCTTCTTATTCTTTTATTGTGATCAAAGGTTTGTGAAAAACTCTTTGGGTGATCCTTTGATAAATTTGTTGTATTGTTGTGTTGTGTAAACTTTGAGGTTTTTGTGTAAAACCCTTGAAGGGTGATCCTCATTGTGTTGTTGTGTAACAAACTTTGAAGATAGTGGTTTTGTGAAATCCTTGGGTTGAGTCTCAAGGTAGTGGATGTAGCTCTTTGAGAGAGTGAACCACTATAAATTGTTGTGCATGTTCTTTAAAATTTATTTCTATGCTCATTTCTTGATTGCCAAAACTATAAGATTTTGTTTGGTGTGGATTCTTATCAAAAAGAGGTTTAGAATTCTGTCACAAACAAATTGGAGGTTTATCTTTCTAATAACACAAAAAAAATTTTAAAATTAGCCAAAAACCTTATTCACCCCCCTCTAACGTTTTTCAATTGGTATCAGAGCAGGACTTCTCTAAAAAACGACTAACATCCTTGAAGCAAAAGGTCTTTCTTTTACTATGGCTAATGTTTCTAGTTTACCATATGTAAAAGGCTCTTCTACAAATAGACCTCCTCTGTTCGATGGTACAAATTATACTTTTTGGAAATCTAGAATCAAAATATATATTTGCTCTATTAACTTTAATCTTTGGAGCATTGTAGAGAAAGGACTTTATGTTCCTATAAAGTATGGAATAGTCAAGAAGGTCGAAGAATATGATGAGCTTGACTCAAGGAAGATGACTCTAAACTTTCAAGCTATGTACATATTGAGCTGTGCCTTGGATGCTAATGAATACAATAGAGTGAGCTGATGCTACTCGGCTCATGAAATGTGGAAGTTTCTTGAAGTAACTCACGAAGGCACCAATCAAGTGAAGGAGTCTAAGTTGGCTATGTTGGTGAGAGATTATGAGCTATTCATGTTGAAACAATATGAAAGCATTAGGGACATGTTCACAAGGTTCATCAACATCACAAATGGCCTAAAGGCGTATGGGAAAGAGTACATAAGGGGAGAAGTAAATAGAAAGATTCTTGATGCATTCCCAAAGGCATGTCAACCAAAAACTCTTGCCATTGAGGAATCAAAAGATTTAAGACAACTTCCTATTGAAGAACTCATAAGGGCTCTCCTCACCTATGAGATGAAAGTAAAAAGATTAGATGAAATAGAAGATGAAGACAAAGGAAGAAAAAACATAGTACTCAAAGTGAATGAGGATGATCATACATGCTCGTCAAACAATGAAGATGAGATTGAGGATATGGCCTTAGTAATGAGGAAATTTAAAAGATTTTACAAGAAAGACTTCAACACAAGAGGAAAGAATCCTCCATTCAAGAAACAAGGACAAAGTTCATCACTCTTTAAGGCTAGTTGCTTTGAATACAATAGTACCGACCATCTTGTAGCCGATTGTTCCAAAGCTATAGAAAAAGAGAAAGGAGCGTTGGAAGAAAAATTTGAGGCATTAAAGAAAAAGAAGAAAGTCAAGGGACTAATAGGTGCTTGGGATCAAGATTCAAGCGAAAGTGAAGGAGAAGAAAAAGCCAACCTATGCTTCATGGCAATAGAAAATGAGGTCCAATCAACACCCCCAAATCTATCTAATCATGTTGATTATAATTATGATGATCTTAATTCTTTACTTATTGAAATGTATGGTGAATACAAAAAGGTTTCAAAAAGAAACAAAGACTTGAAAAACAAAACTCAAGTTTTGCTTGATGAAAACTCAAAACTTATTTGTGAAAATAAATCTCTCCTTGAGTCGTTAGAAATCTTGAAAAATGAAAAAGAGTGTTCAAACAAAAATTTTCAAAAACTTGTTTTAGAAAACAAGAACCTTTGTGAGAAGTTTTCCTCTCTTAAAAAATGTTTGATTGATTATGAATCTTTAAAGAAAAAGGTGAATGATCTCACTTTCTGCATTGAAAGATTTACTCAAGGAAAAGAAAATTTTGAAAAACTTCTTGGTTCACAAAGATCTCCTTATAATAAATATGGCATTGGATACAACCACTCTAATGCTTCTTCAAAGCAAACATATTTTGTTAAAGCTTCTTCATCCTTCTCCCATTTTTGTTGCACCTATTGTGAAAAGAGTGGTCATAAAACCACAAAATGTTTTATAAAAAGAAAGATTGAAAGGGGAGTAAAAACCATTTGGAAAATAAAATAAAATCCAACTAACATTCATGGACCCAAAAAGATATGGGTACCAAAAGTCTTTTCTACATCTTTTGTAGGAACACAAGTCAAGGTCATCTAAGTGGTATTTGGATAGCGGATGCTTAAGACACATGACCTGATATGCATCCCTCATGAATGAACTAGGAGAAACCGAAGGTGGCTTTGTTACGTTTGGAAGGATCATCGGTATAGGTAACATTGGATATAGTTGATCTTCTTTAATTAAGGAAGTTCTTTTAATTGATGGTTTGAAGTTTATTTTATCTAGTATTAGTCAATTGTGTGATTATGGGTACAAAGTTGTTTTTGAAAATGAATCTTCTTCTATCATAAACAAGCTTGTGAACAAAACTATTTTTGTTGCAAGAAGAGTTGGTATATGTCTATGTCTTTTATCTTGAAGTTCTCATTTCTCAAAACTTATAGTGTCTCTTGGTTCATGGTGATGATGCATTTTTGTGGCATAGAAGGCTTGGCCATGTTTGTATGGATTTGCTAAACCAACTTTCTTCTAAAGAACTTGTTAGAGGATTACCAAAACTTACTTTTGAGAAAATCAAACTTTTTGATGCTTGCCAATTTGGAAAAAAAATAAAATCTTCTATTAAACCAAAAAAAAAACTATTTCAACTTCAAAACCTTTGGAACTCATTCACATGGATTTATTTGAACCAATGAGGACCACTAGTCTTGGTGGTAAGAGGTATGCCTTTATTATTCTGGATGATTTTTTCTAAGATTCACTTGGACTTTGTTTTTAACCCAAAAAGATGAAGCATTTCATGAAATTATTAAATTATTCAAAAGAGTCCAAACCTCCCTTGATTGCAAATTGATTTATGTAAGAAGTGATAATGGGAGAGAATTCAACAACCAAGATTTTACAAAACTTTGTGATGATTTTGGTATTTTACATAACTTTTCGGTAGCCAAAACTCCTCAAAAAAATGGATTTGTGGAAAGGAAAAATATAACTTTACAAGAAATGGCAAGGTCAATGCTTTGTGAAAATTCTCTTCCTAAATATTTTGGGCCGAGGCCGTTAACACCGCATGCTACATTATGAATCGTGTTCTCTTGAGACCATTTTTTTAAAAAAAGGAAAAACTCTTTTTGAGCTTATTTTCAACAAAACCCTCTCAATTGGCTACTTCAAAGTTTTTGGATGCAAATGCTCTATCTTAAACACCAAGGATCTATCTTAAACACCAAGGATAATCTTGGAAAATTTGATTTAAAAAAAAATTCCGATGAGGGAATTTTTCTTGGTTACTCTTCAAACAAAAAGGCCTATAGAATTTATAACAAAAGAACGTTATGTGTTAAAGAGTCTATTCATGTATATTTTGATAAAACTAACATTTTTTACAAGAAAGATGATGATGAAATAGATAACGCTCTAAGCTACCAACCTTTGTACACTCAAGCAATGGAAGAACATGCTTGTGGAGGAAGAAGAGATTGAAGTAAAACAAGAAAATGATCAAGAAGCTCAAAGTCCTCCTCAAGTTGTGATATATCCAAAGGGACACTCCAAGGATGAAATCATTGGTATTGTATCACAAAGGGTAAGAACAAAAATGTACTTTATTGACAACTTTGCCCTATTATCTCAAATTAAGCCTAAGTTTATTGATGATGCCTTGTGTGATGTGTTTTGAATTATTGCTATGCAAGAGGAATTAAATCAATTTGAAAGAAACAAAGTTTGAACTTTAGTCCCTAGACCACGTGATCACCCCACCATTGGCATAAAATGGGTTTTTAGAAATAAACTAAATGATTTCGGAGAAGTTATTAGAAACAAAGCTAGACTTGTTGCCCAAGG
The DNA here is from genome assembly GCA_028651295.1 of Catharanthus roseus. Taxonomy (NCBI): domain Eukaryota; kingdom Viridiplantae; phylum Streptophyta; class Magnoliopsida; order Gentianales; family Apocynaceae; genus Catharanthus; species Catharanthus roseus. The sequence continues at coordinate 34,954,348 of JAPQWS010000159.1, read as the reverse complement.
ATTCAATCAAGAAGAGGGCATATATTTTTATGAAACTTTTGCTCCGGTTGCTAGACTTGAATCCATTAGAATGCTTTTAGCTTTTACTTATTTTAAAAGGATTCAACCTTTTTCAAATAGATGTTAAGAGTGCTTTTCGAAATGGTGATATTGAGGAGGAAGTTTATGTGGAACAACCTCCCGATTTTGTGCATGAAAATTTTCCAAATTATGTTTACAAACTTTCAAATGCACTATATGGTTTAAAACAAGTTGTAAGAGCTTGGTATGAGAAATTAAGCGGTTTTGTAATTGGTATTATGTTATCTTGATGTCATGTTTTTTATAGACTTCATGATGTTACCTTAATGTTGAAAGTCCACTTGTAGCTTTCTTTTCTATGATCCCTTAAAAACATTCCCAAGTATCTTTTTGATTTATGACAAAATGGGGAGAAATATGTGCATGAACTAAGTGGGAGAAATAGTTGCAAGATTCTCATTGTGTTGCTTTTAAGTTTCATGCTTTCTTTCGGTTAGCTACATATCTTATGGGTAATGTGCTTGATTTGATGATTGTTTGATGTCATTCTTGGTGTGAAGTATGCTTTTAAGGTGAACTTATTTTGTGTTATATTATCTTTCAAACCCTTGGCATGTTTTCAAATTCATAGGGAGAGTTATCTCTCTCTCTATAGTGTTTGGTATGCTTCCTTCCTACTGATGATTTCTTTGAAGCATTACCATATTGATCATACTTGCTCTTTTGTTCTTCTTGCATATGTATTTGTCATAATAAAAAAGGGGGAGATTGTTAGCCCTAAGGGCATTATTACTTATGATTTTGATTATGATTAACATATGTTTGTGTGAGTATTTAGCTAACCTTTCATAGAACAAAAGAAGCATTTTTGGAGTCTCAAGGCTACACTACATAAGAAGTAAAAGATCTTGGAATCAAAGCATAATGAAGAAGGAGAGATCAAGCCATTCCAAGATCAAGGCATTGAAGACCTTGAAGACTTATGTCTTAGTTAAGGATATGCTAAGGTATTTTGTAAAACTCCCTAACTCTCATCTTTGTTTGTTGATCAAGTGTGAAGCTTCTTGGATGAATTTCTTTTTATAAACTATTCTTGAAAAATCCAAGTATTCTTGATAGAGTTTTTGATGCCTTCGAAAGTTTTATTATCTCTAAAAGAGTATCAAGAATACATATTTTGAAATGTGAAGGAAAGTTCTTTTTGTTTAAGGAAAACTAGCCTGTTTAAGGAAAACTGGCTTTTAAATCCTTCTGAGAAAAAGGGTCATCCGATTTTTCAAACTGATCATCCGATTTTCAAAACTGGTCATCCGATTTTCAAAATCAGACGTCCTATTTTAAAATCAGTCGTCCGATTTTTCTAGCTTTACAAAAATAGGTCGTCCGTTTTTAAGAGGGATCATCTGATTTTTGTAGGATGCGTCCGAATCTTTCTGTCTCAAAAAATTGGTCGTCCTATTTCAGAAAAGAGCTCATCCGATTTTCTTGTATAAGGAAATCGGACGTCCGTTTTTTCTTTTTACTGTGAAAAATATTACCGTTACACAGTACAACGGTAACTTTCTCTCTCCTTCATATATATATTGATTTTTGATCAGCTGCAAAAAGAATGGAAGTTGATTGAAAATTAATTGAGATCATTTTAGAATATTTAAAGAGCTTTAAAAGTACATGATTTCCTATATCTTCATCTCATAAAAACAAATAGAAAAATCTTCTTGGAGCTTCATTGTTGATCATCCATCAAAGAAGAAGTAACGAGGAGCTTGTAGAAGTATTCCATTGAGTTGTATCTTACTCTTCTCAAGCTCATTTGGTAATATTGTTCCTTACTCTTCTTATTCTTTTATTGTGATCAAAGGTTTGTGAAAAACTCTTTGGGTGATCCTTTGATAAATTTGTTGTATTGTTGTGTTGTGTAAACTTTGAGGTTTTTGTGTAAAACCCTTGAAGGGTGATCCTCATTGTGTTGTTGTGTAACCAACTTTGAAGATAGTGGATTTGTGAAATCCTTAGGTTGAGTCTCAAGGTAGTGGATGTAGCTCTTTGAGAGAGTGAACCACTATAAATTGTTGTGCATGTTCTTTAAAGTTTATTTCTATGCTCATTTCTTGATTGCCAAAACTATAAGATTTTGTTTGGTGTGGATTCTTATCAAAAAGAGTTTTAGAATTCTTTTACAAACAAATTGGAGGTTTATCTTTCTAATCACACAAAAGATTTTTTAAAATTAGCCAAAAACCTTATTCACCCCTCTAAGGTTTTTCACAACCTTTTATAGATGTCAATATCAAAACTCTAATTGTCATCTAATGACAGTTTAATCTCATCCGTATATTCCTATAATCATCCAATGGTTGGATGAGTAATATTAAGTAATTAATTTCATTTATCTGATAAATAAAATTAGTTACTTATTAACTTACCAGAAAATACAATATAGAATATGATTCCCCTTTTTGTATACATTCAACGAATCTGGACACGATCTTGATTAATTGAACGTGGACATTGCGCTCACAAGATCTTCTATGCGTGTGACTCTATAGGTTCACTTAACGTTGGCAGTGAATGAAAAATGTCCTAGACATTTATTCAAAAAACATAAGCGGCCTCTGGCAAGACATTATGCTTACCTAAGTTAAGTAAAAGCAATAATAACCACCTTGCATCGGTTTTCATATTTAGTCCTTTTATCACACGATATCCTAATTAAGTATAAGCATTGATCGAGTCATCCTTATAAAACTTAATTAACCATTTACTTGATCACTAGGCAGACTGTTCTGACAAATAACATTAATGACACCTTATTAATACTTATTTGAGCATGGCCATGCGTATTTTCTAGTCTTCCTTATCAAGGGGCCCATGGATATTTCTCTCTAAAATGAGAGGAACAAATCCCTTTCACTATCTGCAATATTCAAGCCATGATAAGAAAATAACCAAACCAATAGCCATAATAATCACCTAATTAAAAGTGATGTTTGACTATGTCAAAACATATTTTCTCCCCATGCAAGAAGCATTAGAAACATTAGGTCAAAGGACACCAAATATAAAACTGATAAGAAATACATATGACTTAAACCCATGCAATATTTTTTCTTCACTTTGGGTCATGTCCAATATAATATTTTCAATATGTATTTATAAATTGATTTTATATTTCATATTCATGATCAGTAAAACTTGATTATCAATCAACTTCACACTAGTTTAATAATACAAGATATAATAAAAATAGGGATAAACAAGAATAGTATTTTATTAGAAATAAGGGTTTTACTATCAAGTTACATACTTGATGACCAAGAGCATAAAATACAATTCAAAATACATGCTTCATAGATCATAAATGTAAGTCAATTGGTCTAGGTCATATATTTACACAAAGTCCCAATGAAACAAAACTAAAAGAAAACAATACAAAATGACTTTCCAAAAGTTAAAACCAACAAAAGAGCAAAGTATCGCCACTTTCAAACATAACCAAGAGTTACACAATTGTGAAACCTCATCAAGGCACAATTCATAAGCTAACAAACACATTCAATATTCTGTTTTAGCACATATGAAGCAATTGTGTGTGTGTGTGTGCATACTTATGTTTAGTTTCAATAATATGAAAAAACGAATGTCGAGAAATTAACCATATGATCCATTCTATGAAGATATACTCTATACGCTTGAATGTTCTAACACCCTTCTACTCCAAATTCTAGCTAAAGTCACCCCCGAATTAGGTAGGACTTTCAAACTCGTAACATTAGGCGAGGGACATAAGTGTTTATCAAAGAAAGGTAAAGGAAAAACAAAAAGAATGATAATACAAGCTGATGCAACTGAAAGGGAAATAAACTAAAAGTTATCTATAATCTTTAAGCAGCTTTTACTCAAATATCACGAAACATTCTACTTTTCACTCAAAGCCCACAAATCCCATAAAACATCGTAACCCTCATCAATCATTCAAACGCAAGGATATGTGAGAAAAAGAGAATAAAGGTATAATCAAAGAGATACAAGACCTATAGATTTGTTTTTTCATGAACTTATTCTTTTCTCTCTTTTCTTTCTTTCTTTTCTTTTCTGTCTTTTTGTTTTTCTCTCTTTTCACTTTTTTTTTCATCTTTCTCATTTTTTTCTTTTTTTTAAACAAATTATTGATAGAAACAAGCTTTCTCACAAATGATTTCTTTCACTCATATTTTTTCCTTTTAATAAATGATTTCCCAGTGACTTTTTATCTCGTTTGTTTGATTTCTCACAAAAGCAAAGAAAAGAAAGGAGTGAATCCCTTGCCATGATACTCAAAAGAGGTAGTAAGGATTTAGCATTAATAGAATAGGAAAGAAAGGCTCAAACGGACCAATGAAGGCCAAAGACCATCATCTCCAAAACTAACAAAAACTATTCTTCATGTCAATGTATGGAAAAACAAGTTCTAGAATGGTGCTTGAAAATAAATCATATTAGGCAATTTCACCAGATTCTCAAAGAATATTTTTACTTCAAAAACAAAGTCATTGTGCATGAAAACCATTGATAAATACGACATAGAAAAAAGAAGGATGTTCAGTTAAACTAAGTACTATGTCTATTCCAAGTTTCAATAAGTCAATGCACCTCTTTTCTATGCTTTTCTAGTGACAAAAAAAAAAAAGGAAAATCTTTTTGGGTTTTTCAAGAATAACAAAAACAACTATCTACAGAAACTAACTTAAAACTAAAAATAATTGTTTACAGAATTTTCTAAAATTTTCCATGTTTTTGAAGTTTTTGGGATTTTTCATTTGTTTTTGGGACTTTGTGCAAGAATAGAAACAAAACAATTAAACAGCTAAACACCCCCCACACTTAAAACCACATTGTCCTCAATATGGTGTAAACAAAACGAAACAAAGAGAGAGGAAACACACGACATAAAACGACAAAAAATAGGAAAATGAAAACTAATAAATAAAAGGAAAAAAAGACATAAAAGAAAACTAAACAAATAAAGAAAGAAAGAAAAGTATAAAGTGACTAGGGAGATAAAAAACTCTCTAGAGGGCAGATCCACCTTCTCCACTTCCTCCACCACTCGTTCCTTCATCCGGAAATGGGTGTCTATTTTTGTCATCATGAACTCTTGGCACTTGAGTGTGTACTCCTCATCCTCTTCGTCAATGCCTTCAACCTCCTTAACTTTGTCCTCTTCTTCCTACTCTTTTTTGGCCATTGCTTTTCCGGGGTGTCGGGTAGGTCTTGTGCGCTCAAAACCAAAATCTTTCTACTAATTGAGCCCCAGCCTCGATACCCATCTCCACTACGTCTCATTATACTCAAAATCACTTCGAGAGATGGATAGGCCAAAGATAACATCCAAGCCGTCGATACGTGCCTGTTGCTCACTTGAAAGATTGATGTTAAATTGACGGAAAATGTCTGTGAGCCACAAAGGAAAGTTAAAGACACGTTTAGAATTATTAGTACTAAGCGTGTCTCACATGCAATGTATGATAATACAGGCTAGGTTGACTGGAGAGGCTGAGAGTAATTTGTTAATGAGGTAAATATCCATGACCCTTAACTCATTTAAACTTTTTCAAGACTAGGGGACAAGATTACTACCTATCAGACCAAAAATGGCTCTCATCCTAGGTGAAAGATCATTAGAATTCCAAGTATTTCTAGAATGCCTTGTATTCGACCGGGGGTCGGGTTCTTATTCTATGACAATAATCGACATGTTACCAATCATCAGCTCTGAATATAATCCTCGAATTTGAGCCCAATGTGATGGTCGAATCATTATTGGGTACGGAAGAAATATTAGATAGGAGGGCCGATCAAGACTAATAGGGATGCCCTTGACCGTAGTCCTGATGTTAATGAGATCCCTATTATTTTTCTGAGTGATGTTGGAATAAAACTCTTTGACCAAAGAGGGGAAAAAGGCTCACTCCTACTAATCATACTACCCTACTCTAGACCCGTGAAAAGGTTGGAGATTTCTAATTAGCCGTAAAAAATGGGGTCAAGGGTTTACTCGAGCTCAATCCTATTATCTTTTCATTTTTCATACCAAGCCTTATTAGACCGATCCGTTATTCTGTCCAGGACAGGGAGAATAGGAGGGCACTTTCTTGTGAGTTTGGGTCAGCTATCCTAGCATGTTTAGAAGATGAAGAAGTGGTGGCTCAACAAGGGATTGTGAAGAAAAGAAAGGAATATGGCAAGTCAAAAGGGCAAAGCAAACTTGATCAAAAAACCGTTGTAGCAGCACGGGCAATAAATAAAAAAGGAACCTAAAAAATAAAGAAAAACACAAGTATATGGAGAACAAAAAGAGGCCGAGAATTCTCAAAAGGATTAAAACAACAATATCACAATTAAGTAAAAAATAGGGCACTTAACACAAATAAATGTTGCCCATATGTGCTTAGTGTACTGTTTACGCAATAAAACAAAACAGGCTACGTCCTCAAAACGAGTACAATCAACTGGCGGCAGTAAGTAAAACAGAATTAAAAATGGAACCTTATAATAAATATAAAAAACTTCAGCCATCGAAGTTTTGGAAATTTTCAAAAAATAAGAAATGGAAACAATACAGACAGGCTATGCCCCCAAAAATTTAAAAAGTGCACACAAAAACCGAACTAAGAAAAAATAGTTAAAGAAACTTAACTCGATTTATTATGGGAACGAACGAACACCACCAGAGTTCGATGTCGTTGAAGCTGTGAGTTGCCACTGCTGCTTGCAAGACCTATCTCTTTGCTTGTATTGATGTTGCTGCTACTGCTGAAGGTTGCTGAAGCATGGAGGGAATAGAAAGCAAGAGAGAGGAAAGGAATGGGGTTGTTATTTGTGGTGAAAAAGGGAGTAAGAGAGGAGGGTTTACATTGGTGGTGTACGTGAGAATAAGAGATAGAAAGAGAGAATGAGGGAAACGAAGTAAAGAGAGGGAAGGAGAAGAAGAAGAAAAGATGGAAAAGAGGAAGAATGGATGTGGTGGTGGGTGGTGACCTAAGGAGGAGGTGACTGGTGATGATCAGGAAAGAGTAGAGAGAAAAGATGGGGAAGAGAAGAACTCGCGAGAATCCAGGGTCGTTTTGGCTCTCTTTCTTTCCCTTTTGCCGTATTAGTACCCATTTCATCAAGCCCTTCATTGTAGATTTAGGAGAGATCATCTCCTCCTTTCCTTTTAAGTTCTTTGGCTCTCAATTGTAGTGACTTGTTTTGTGTGATCATCTCCTCCTTTTCTTTTAAGTTCTTTGGCTCTCGATGTTAGTGACTTGTTTTCTGTGATCATCTCCTCATGATTAGTATGTGTTATACAAAACAAAGTGTCATTCTTGATTAAAGAGGGGGTTGGTATTGTAGGGAATTTAAAGATGACTTTATTTTCTCCAACCCTCATGCATAATTTCCCTTTTTCTATATCAATTAAAGCTTTAGAAGCATGTAACGATGGTCATCATAAAATTAAAAGGAAGTCAATGTCCTCTTCCATGTCGAGGATAACAAAGTCTATGGAAAAAAATAAGGTCTTTCACTTTTACCAAAATATCCTCAACAACTGCCCTAGGGCACCTTATACTCTTATCCGCCAAACTTATGGACATCCTAATGGGTGTTAGGTTTCCTAGGTCTAGCTTTTCAAAAATATGGTAAGACATCAAATTTATGCTAGCTCCTATATCGGCTAATGTTTATCGATTGAAAAACAACCTATTATGCAAGGGAAAGACAAACTCCCTGGGTCTTATAATTTCTGAGGCAGCTTCCTTTTATTGATTAATATCTACGAACATACTTCTCCCAATGTATATGTTGATGCTTTGCCTAATTTCTTTTTCCTTGAAAGCATCTCTTTAAGATATTTCGTATATTTGGATACCTGTAGAAGAAAATCACAGAGAGCTCAGTTAAATTTTAATTGTTTAAAAACATCAAGAAACTTCCTCATCTCATCCTTGCTTCTATCACTAACAAGAGTCGTCGGATAAGGGATCTTGAGTTTGTAAGCTTCAATTTTGGCCCCTTGTTTATCCTTCCTTGGTCTTCTACTACTTTTTGGGATGTGGTGATATTAAATGCCTTAATCTCTTCTTTCTTGGAGCTTATTTCTTGAATCACCACCATTTTCTCCTTTTTAGGAATCACTTCATTGTAAATTTCTAAGATAACATTTACATGTTTTCTCTAGTTTACTTACATATTGCTTGGAAGAGTTCCTCGAGTTCTTTTAGATACCAACTTGGCAATTTACCCAATTTGAATTTCCAATTTTCAAATTTAGGCATCTTGGGTTTACATTCTTGACTCAGTTGCACTCATGAATTTGAAACCCATATCTTCGCATTGGACTTCGATGGTGGATTTCTAGAAAATGCATCATAGGGAAAAATTTGTGGATGTTCTCTGTTCTGAAAACTTGGAGGATTTTGCAGTCATTGTTGCCCTTGAGTTCCCCATGAGAAGTTGGGGTTGTTTTGTGATCCAGGGTTATAGGTATTAGAATATGGATTATTCCCATTCCTACTCCCTTTTACAAAGTCCACTTGTTCTATAAAAGTTCCCATACTAGGGTACTCATGATTTGGGTGCCCACCATTGCAAAAGTCATAGAACATTACTTGTTGTGGATTCAAATTCCCAAGCTAATATAGATTCTATTGCCGCTAGTGCATCTACACTTTGTACTCCCCCCGTTCTTTCTTTGGATCTTGGGCCTCCCCAAGTATAGCTATTCATGGGAATTTTTTCAATTAGATCATAAACTTGTTGGGGCATTTTGCAATCGGTAGATCCACCCGCAGAAGCATTTATGAGTTACCTAGCTCGAAAGCTAGCACTATCAATGTAAGATTGGATTTAGATTCCTAAGTCCAAACCATGATGTGGACAATTTCTTATTAATTCTTTCCACCTCCTATGCTTTGTAGAGACTTCCTCATTAGCTTGTTGGAATGAAAGGATTTCATTACTTAATTTTCTAGTACATCCTGGGGAAAATATCTTCTAGGGTATTTTTCTGCCAATGATTTCCAAGTCGTGATAGAACACGGAGATAGAGATTTGAGCCACGATTTTGCCTTATCGCTTAGAGAAAAGGGAAATAGACGAAGCTTAATTGCATTCTCAAATGCTCCATTAATTTTGAAGTATGACACACTTTCAAGAAGTTGGCGATGTGAGCGTTGGGATCTTTCTCAAGTAGCCCGTTAAATTGAATATTATTTTTAACCATTTGTATTATGTTGGAATTTATCTCAAAATTATTGCCGTCCATCGTCATTTTTGCTATGTTTAGCTGTGTCCCAGTGATAGAAGGCCCAGTATAATCCTCCATAGTACATTCTACTATTAGAGGTAGTAGTGGTGGTGGCTCCCTTGGGCCTTTTTCTTTTGTTCTGTCCACAACTACTATGGCCGATTTATCCGCGATGTTGAAATGGAGGGCACCGCAGATTTTCTGCAGTGAGTTCTCGATTTCCAGATCGTATTCAACCGATTCACCTTGTTAGAAACAAGGCATAAACTAGTCGAAAGAACCTAAAATGGAAGAATCATGAAATAGGTGAATTTAAGAGAATAGAAGGGAAAAAGAAATAGAATCCAAAGAAATGCCACAATCCAAAGAGGAATAAATACAAGCAAGAAAAATAAAGAACAAACAATTAAATCAACAAATAAATAGTGTTCCTAACGTAATCGTTCTTGGCAATGACGCCAAAAACTTGATGTGTGGTTACTCTCCTATTAAAATTTCACTTTTAGGCAAGCGTACCTATCTGGGTAGTAAGGTAAGGAAAGTCCCGGATTGTGGAACTCTTAGGACAGCCAAGCACAAGTACTAACTACGTCACTACTGTTTAATTAAATAAAATGTTTTTGAAAGACTTTTAAAACTGAGAAATAATTAAAAAGACAATAAAAACAACTAAAAAACTAATTTAAAGGTTTAAAATAAATTTGGAAAAGAGTGTTTAAATGGTAAAATCTCCCTAGAACCTGTAGTTAGTTTTATTAAGAAAATTATTGTAATTAATTATTAAAACTCGTTGGTTAGATCTCACTCTCATGTTGGATAATTCCTATTCCTAGGTGAAGACCGTCCTATTCACTTAACCGTTTGGAGAAGAGTCCCTTCTCACACCTAACCCGATTGTGAACGAATAATAGATTATGAGTGATTTTAGTGATCTAATAATTGTAATTAGTATCCCTACTCAACTACTAATTCATATTATTCAATTTTAACCCTAAATTAATCTTCCTTTTCTAATTCCAATTAACCTTGCAAAATTACCCATCTTGCGAAAATCAATAAACAATCACAATAGTTGAATAACAACAAAAAAAGAGTTAAAAACAAAAACATGAAATTCATATAAAAATTAACCAAGTATTCTAGGGTTCTTCTCCATTTAAACACAAAAAGAATTAGCCGCTAAATATGTTTCTAAAACATAAATTTGTAGACAAATTCATATAAACAAAAGAGTTTAGGGAGCTTAAGAGAAGAATCAAAGACTACGATTCTGGTGAATGTCCGAGCTCGTCTTTCATGTCGCCTCAAATAAATCCCAATATTGTCTCCGATTGGGTCTTCTAATGTTCTTACTAAATATGGAAAAATGAAACTAAAACCTAATATGTCAAAATCAACCTAGCTAATGGGGTTTATGTAGGAAATATTTCTGCAAATCCTGCTCTAAGATGCCCTAAATCAAATTATAAAAGGGAAACAAAATTGGAGTCAAAATAGGAAAAATAAAAATTGCAATTTAGTCCTCTATGTAACTTTCCGGATCAGGAAAACAAGCTTTCTAGGTCCAAAAAGCCTCTGGAAAATTTTTTCTTTTGGATGCATCACTCACCGGAACCGGATGGCTAATATCCAGATCCAGATAGTAGTAACTTTTCAAGCAACATTGTCTCTTGTGCGTTCTTCTGCTTTTTCTTCATTTTTCATTCCAAAGGCCTTCGTTTAAACTAGTTTTCTCATCCCGAAGGTACCTAGAATAATGAAAGAAGAAATGGGGCTTAATAACTCCATTTAATTAAACAAAAAAACTGTTAAAAACATTAACGTTCAAAATGGTGAATTGACATATCAATGGTCTGCTCGATCCTTCTGGCGCTTGGTGTAATCCTTTCCGATTATGACACTTGTTGTTGTAGTTTATCAAACAAGGTCAACTTGACCTCGACGAACGATTTCTTACAGGAAAAATAATCATAGTCAACTAGCAGTATGTTGTTTTATGACTATACAATGGTCATGCACCTTGATTGAGACTACGACAGTATTATTCGAATCCTTCAGAGACTTGACCACAACAAGCAGCTTTTCTTGAGTACCCTTATTTGTTGGAAAAAATATCCTTCAAAAATCTGTTCCAAGAGGGCAATATGGTCCCACGGATCTACAACAGATCGGGATGAAAGAATGAGATGAAAATAAAGCTTCAAAATCTTCCATGGATAGAGGTACAACAGTAGATGAAGGAACATGAGGCATTCTTACACTAAAGGTATCTAAGCTTGCCACAATCTTAGAAGAAGGAATGTGCAACTAAATTCCTCCAAATCTTCTATTCCTCTGTGACATCTGGGTAGGGATCAATGATCAAAAATTGAAACTCGAAAAGCCACCTTTAAATATTGGCGGCCTTGTCTATAACCTGATGACCTTCGGTCAAATCCATCCATTCGAATGAGAAATTAAGGGGTTTTTTTCTATGTTTAGCCTAATTTTTTGAAAATGGATACTAAATTCGTTCATTTTTTTTAAATCCTATAATGGCCATAACGCACAGTCATTGTGCGTTATCATCTGAGATAACGCACAATGATTATGCGTTATCACTAATAACCAGTTTAAAACGAATTAAAAATCATGTTTAACGACGTGGCGAATTCGTTTACTGACGTGGCGGTGAGTTGTCAATAACGCACAGTCATTGTGCATTATTAGTCATTATAATGCACAACCATTGTGCGTTATTATTATTGATAACGCACAATGACCGTGCGTTATCACGTTATAAACCCTACACCACCTCCTTCTTCTTCTTTCTTTCTTCCCCAAAAATTTTCTTTTCGTCTTTCTTTGTGCCGCCGCCGCTGCTTGGTAAGTCCTTTTCCTCTTTCTTTTATTTTCTTCCTTCTTCTTATACTTGTATCTTCTCTTTTTCTTATACTTTTGTATTTTATTTCAAAATTTACAGTAAAAATTTAGTTCAATTTTTGAAATTCAAGTTTGAATCGGTGAAACTTTCCTTGGAGTACGAAGGTTGTTAGAGTTTTGGAGTGGAAAACGTTAGATAGAGCTTGTCGATACGAAGGTGAATTTTTAATTTTCAATAAGTTTTTTAATTTATTTAAATTATTTGGTGTATTATCTATTAATTTTAATTATTGTTTATTTGGGCTTGTTAATTGTTGTTTGTGAAATATTTTTATGAATTTTATTTGGATTATTTGTCAATTTGAATTAATTTATTTTGTGAAAGTGGTTTTTGAGTTTATGTTTAAACTTGTTGTTATTGATAAATTTGTGCAAATTTGATCATTTCATGTATATAATTGTGTTTTGTATTGCAAAAGTGATTTTAGAGTGATGAATTATTTTGATGAATTTATTTGGATAATTAGGTTTTTTTTTTTTACTTTACTTTATGATTATTTGAATTTTTTTATGTATTTGGATAATCATTTGCATCATTCTTATAAGTTTTTTAGTAGAAAAGATGGGGACTTGGAATTTGGGTTTTTTCCTCTTCACTTGTTTTTTTTTTTTTTCTAATTAGTAGAACCGAAACTTGGAAATTTAGGGTTTAGTATGTTATTATTAATTGTATGCCATTATCAATAGGAAGACTTTTATTTTAAAAAAAAAATGGACTAAACCCTAAAACCCTAATATTGAATTTACCAAGTAGTAAAATACTTAGCTATAAAATATAGCATCAATAACCCTAAAAAACTTAAAAATCCTAAACTTTAAACAATAAAAAACTTAAAAATCTATTATTAAAATCCTAAATTTTATATCAAACACTAAACTGTAAAACTCTAAACTTTTTAACACTAAACCATGAAACCCCAAAATCTTAATGTTAAAATCCTATATCATAAATTATAAAAACCAAAAAAATCCTAAAAACCCTAAAATTGATAAGTTAAACATTAAATCGTAAAACTCTAAAATTTTTAACAGTAAACCCTAAAAACCCAAAATCATAATATTAAAATCCTATAGCGTAAATTATAAAAACTTTAAAAACCAAAAAACCCTAAAATTGATATTTTAACCATTAAAGCGTAAAACTCTAAACTTTGTAACAGTAAACCCTAAAAACCCAAAATCTTAATATTAAGATCCTATACCGTAAATTATAAAAACCCTAAAAACATTAAACTTGATATGTTAAAAATCATACAAACCCTAAAATAATTGTACCATAAACAACACACCTTAGAAAGTTTGGAATTATAATTTATTTAAAATTTTTTACTTTAATTTATAGATATTGACCGTAACTCAAACTTTAAATAATGTAGATGGAAGAATTCCCAGCACACGTGCATTCGGGTCCCATAGTCCCTGATGTTTTGACAAGACAGCACGAGCATAGGTTTGGGTTGATATAGAGTGGGGACCATGAGACGTGTTTCACTGATCTTCAGTGTAGGCGTTTCGATCGCAATCTATTCCAGTGTTACAGTATGGCTCCCCGTAGTTTGGTAGATCTTATTGATAGGACTGGTTTAGGGGAAGTGTTCAGATGTGGTTACATTGGGCTGGACCATGCTCTTATTACCACGTTAGTTGAGCGTCGGAGACCAGAGACTCATACATTTCACATGACTTCTGGTGAAGTCACAATAACCCTTCAGGATGTGCATGCATTATGGGGTTTACGGATAGAGGGTTTGCCCGTTACCGGTCCCAGTTTGAGTGTACACCAGAAATAATATTGGATTGAGATGATCGAGAGACTTATTGGTGTACGGTTGTCTCTTAGTCACTTTTTGGTTATAAGGTGAAGAAGGAACCTTTGCAAGCCTGGATATTGAGAGCGTTTACCGGTTCAGAGACCGATGATGACTTCATCTTGCGGCGCTCATGGATTTATTTTTTTACTTCTTCGCAGTCATATGCTTCTCGATTTTTCATGGAATTTGGTTTATGTGCGCTACCTCAGTTTGTTAGAGGATATTGATGCCATCAATATATATATATATAGCTGGGGTAGTTGCGTACTTGGTATTTTATATAGGCAGTTGTGCACGGCAGCTTTAGGGGGTGTATGATAGATAGGGGGAGCCTTAGTCATACTACAAATTTGGGCGTGGTGACGTATCCCTGTATTTCGGCCTCAGCTGATGACGGATGTTCAGGCCAATCCTCTTGCTCCACTTGGTGCTATATGGTGCACATCTTTTGACTGCAGTCAACTGCCCACTCACACCCTAGTTACATACAGGGACCAGTTAGATTTCATGCCATCTGATTAGGTTCGCTTTGAAATATTTGTATAGCGTGTAAACCCTAATTTTTTAAGCACTTAACTTTATATTGATTTGATTTTGAATTTTGACTTCACAATTTGTGTGGTTCCCTTATCATGATCATGGTCTGGTTCCATATAACCTATGGTGGGCAGATGTCCCACTCATTTGTTATGAGATAGTGGAGTATCACTATACCGGGTGTGTGATTCGTCAATTTGCACGGGCTCAGCATATACCGGATGATGTGATACTAGTCTTGATCTGCATCAGATACAACTTAGAGGAAATGACCACACTTATTAGGGGACACAACATGCTAGCCATGTAGAGGTCTGGCATGAGTGGCAACTACATATTAGGGATGCTCCTGCATTGGCAGTTGAGGTCTTATCATACCCCAATGACGAGTACATTAGATGGCATCGGGAAATCACACGGGTTTACATCCGAAATTCAGCAAATCGTGATACCCGTTCGGTTGGATACCAGCTTGCTGGGGTCGACAGACGGATGATGGTACATTCTAGAGTTTCATTTTTTTGGTATTTTTATGCATTTCATTTATTTATGATTGACTTCTAACGGTTAAAAAAATTTTTTTAAGACTTCTATGCTACAGGAGGTAGATGACATGGCTTCAGTGGTGATACAGGAACCACCTTCATCTCCGTCATAGATGGCTATTTTTGCGAATAAAGTGTAGACTATCATTCGGAGGTGCATGGTATCTATTGGCGGTACCTTGGGCTGCACACCATCACAACATGATATTCAACAGACATTTCTAGTACAGCCATTGCATATTCCTCCCCAGGAGCCCGTACCAGACTGGGGTGCTCGTGGACTTAAGAGAGGCAATCGTAGATTGCCTGGTCATGGAGCACGTGATGGATGCCCTCCTGTCCCTCCTTTTCCAGGAAGACACAGACATGCAGACCCAGGACATGAGGTGGAGAGAGGTGAGGGATCTAGAGGTGGACGCCCTCCTGTTGACCCATTTGAGAGCCTAGACTTAGATAGACCATCTTTTAGTTTGGGTTTGATGCCACCTTCCCACTCACTTCCAAGTGGATCTGGGACATTGCAAGCGCCTCCCCCTCTAGGTTTAGGGTTTGCCCCATTTCACTCACCACACCATACATCTTTAGGGTTTTCATTGTTTCATGCACCTCCTCCTCCGGGCACAGCAGGTTCATCTACACCACATCAACCTATATCGTATGCATCTTCATCTGATGAAGAGGAGCAGACGGATGACACGACACACGTACAACATCTTGGATTCGGACATTGTATTGGGAAAAAGACTACGAGGTTCACGCCATCCGACTGGCCATAGTTGTAATTAGTATTTTGGAGTTTTCATTTTCTATTATATGTAAATTAAAATTCAGTATAGAGTATTCAGTTTTATGTATATTATTAATTACTTTGTTTAAGTTGTAATATGGTATTTTATGTAATGAAAGTATTTCTACTACTTCGGTGTGTACATTTTAATATTTTACCATACATCGGTGTATACATTTTAATGAAACAGTATACTAATAACGCATATGTGTCTGATAGCGTACAACGGTTGTGTGTTATCTTGAGTAACAACGCATAACCAGAATGCGTTATTACAGTGATAATGCACAACCATTGTACGTCATCTTGACTAGTAAGGCATAACCGGAATGCGTTATTACTCAAGATAATGCACAACCATTGTGCGTTATCTTCAATAATTCAGAACCCATTCATTTCATATGCCATGTGTTGTCATTTCTTTCCGTAACTTTCGTACCAATTCTCTAACAATGCCATGTAAATGACGGTGAAATTGCAAGAGAAATAATTCATTTGGGTTTGTCTTCACTCCCGACACTTCAACTTTAAACCACTATATATACATATACCTTAAAATGCATCGTCAACCATCACAACTTCTCAACCAT
Organism: Catharanthus roseus; assembly: GCA_028651295.1. Lineage (NCBI taxonomy): Eukaryota > Viridiplantae > Streptophyta > Magnoliopsida > Gentianales > Apocynaceae > Catharanthus > Catharanthus roseus. The sequence goes on along the minus strand of JAPQWS010000159.1, from coordinate 34,937,864 downwards.
TCCCCATTTATTCCTTTTCAATTTACAAATTACTTAACTTCTTTACATAGACCGCAAGAAAACGATATAAATATTCTCATAACAAATACGCTTAAAATAAGTTAAATATTATATATACAGTCTTTTTAAATAAATTATACAACTATAAGTTTTGACAAAAATGTAAAGAAATTTTCATTTCTTAAAAAATTTAAAAAATTAAAAATAAATAACTGACGTGGCAGATAACGCACAACTACTGTGCGTTATTACTGGTTTTCATATCGCACAATGGTTGTGCATTATCCGCTACATCGGCAGATTACCGGGGCTAATTATAATTAGATGATAACGCCAATAGTTGTGTGTTATTAATAATGATAACGCACAACCATTGTGCGTTATGGCCACAATAAGGATAAAAAAAAATAAGGTAGGCTCCTTTAGTAGCCAAATTTCAAAAATGGTGTAATTAAAGAAAAAAATCGAAACTAAGCATAGGATCGATAGGTATGTCTTGAACTAACAAAAATTAGGAGCGAAGAAGTGTGGGTAGTATGATTTATTGGAGGCTTTTCTGTAGCAAGCAAAGGTTGTTGTATCAAGGAGAAGTTCCTGAGCCACTAAAAAAAGAGCCCAAGTACTGTTCACTTCTTTAGCCACTATAATTTTTTCAAATCTGGTTTCTCGTGCACCCAATTTCACATGCACTACTGATCCGAGAAAGGTGCAGATAAATCAATAGCCGGTTGTCGGGTATTACATAAAAAGTGGAAGATGTCAGTTGCAGATATATTCTGGTCCATTGTAACAGCAACGAGCTTCTAACGGGGAAGTTGGTGCCTCGATGGCGAAACGAAGTGAAAAAGATCATATATTTATGGAAGTATACAGTTAGGAATTGTTTGCCTTTTCATTTTTTTAAGTATCAGAGGAGTAAGTTGAAGAGCCTCCTCATAAATTTTCTCGGCCTACAACTCTTGTCCGATTACTGGCTCAAGAACTTGAAAGCGTCTAATCCTTCTCATAAAAGAATTTACCACTAACTCTCAATCTTCCTAAGTATCCTAGAACCTCATAAAAGTGTGTTTCAGTGAAAACAAGAGAAAAGATGAACAAAAAAGAGAAAATTCATGTTGCTATTTCCTTAGAGCTTCGTGATCTCTACCTTAAGCTTGAAAAGAAGTTGGGTATTCTTTTCTTTTATTATGACTACTTCTCACACAAGTTGCAAATTGCCAAAACTGAAATGGCGCTATTGGCGCTATTTCAGGAGTTGTCGGGCAAGGACTGATAGAGTAATAAAACTAAACTTTTATATACTATTTTGGTTATAATTTGGTTTATTATGGAAGTAAATTAATAGGTTTTTATGTTTTTTGTGCTAGGAATAAATTGTGGAGATTTGATTGATTTGAGCTAGGAAGGGACTGTTTTGGAAGATTATATCAAGTTGAGGTTAAAAGAGTAAGAGAAAATGGATTTTACTACAGAAGATTTTGAGAAGAAGACATTAACTTTGGTGAAATCCATAAGATTTTACTAATGTAAATGTTGGAGGAAATGTCAACATTATGCCAATGATTTAGCATATAAGAAAGCAACATATACTGTAATTTATATCTGATTGTTAGAATTTTTAGTAAGTCATCTTTTATTAAGAGATTTTCTAGATTTTATTTGTTTATTGTTGTTAGGATATAGGACGGAATTATGTTGATTTTATTCCCTTATAGGAATTTTTGTTTAGAAAAGAACTATAAATAGGTGGAAGGAGAAGAAGAAAAAAAGAAGAAAGAAGGAAGAAGTTATATTCAAGAGTGATGTTTGTTATCATGAGTGGCTAAGTTTTTCTTATTCTAATTTAAGGGATTTTATTTCAATTATATGTTTGTGAGGCTAAGAGCTTATATTTAATTTCTTACTTTTAATTCAAGTATTTGTTGATTTCTTGAATTATTCTCAAGCAAGTGGATATTTAATGAATCTAACAAATTAATTGGTTGTTTTCTTTCTATTGCTACCCTTGGTTCCATAATCCGTAATTCCCGGAACTCTTGTCACTAAGTAGCACTTTGGAGTTTATGTTTATTAGTTATAGATTTGTATATGCATAATTAGCCTAAAGAGGAAATCAATAATACAAAAGTTGAATGATTGTAGCTATCTCAATTGTTCGATTTTTGTTTCAACTATATTTTCACTATATTTATTGCTATCATAATTTAATGTAATTGGTTATTTTCTTTCTATTGCTACCCTTGGTTCCATAATCCGTAATTCCGGGGACTCTTGTCGCTAAGTAGCACTTTGGAGTTTATGTTTATTAGTTATACATTTGTATATGCATAATTAGCCTAAAGGGGAAATCAATAATACAAAAGTTGAATGATTGTAGCTATCTCAATTATTTGATTTTTGTTTCAACTATATTTTCACTATGTTTATTGCTATCAAAATTTAATGTGGAATGCAATTATAGACAGTAAAATTTTAATTTATTCATTTAATCAAGGGCCAAAGTAAAATAAGTATTTTTAGTCTTAGATATTTAAATTAAATTAATAAAAGTGGGCAATGGAAATCGGATCATCCTAGTTGGTCTATCTAAATTGGGTTGAATTCGAAATTATTTAATTAATATCAAAGTCCATTTTATAGCCCAATAAATGTAAGACCTATGCCATCGACCCAATTAAATTGAGCCTAAAGTCATTTTAAATTAAATCCATTAAATGATGGAGTTAAATTCATTGGGCCTCATCGAATAAGGAAATGGGCTGACTCAACACCGATGATGGGTCTCTTGGTGGCTAAGCAACCCAAAGCTCTATCTCCTTCCTATAAATAAGAGTCTTCTCCAAGGTTGAGAGATCATTCAGAAGGTCATTCAGAGGAAAATAAAGCTTCAGACAAGTACAAGCTCTTCAGAGGTTCCTCAACAAAGATCTTCCTCGAATCATCAAGTGTTCTTCATGTTCTTCTTCCAAAGAAGTGAAGAAAGCTTCAAAGGGTTTGCAACTCGAGATCAAGCTCTCAAACCCTCGTTCATCATCAGAGTTCATCCAATTTGAGATAAAGCTCTCAAGCCCTCGATTCACAAAATCCATTGAACTTGAAATCAAGTTTCCAAGCTTCTGAGTTTAAATTTAGAGTTTAATAGACTCAATATCAAGCTCCCAAGTTGACAAGGTCTCAATCAAAGTTGCTCAATTCAAGATTAAGCTTTCAAGCCTTCGGATCCATCACCAAAGTTCATTCGATCCAAGATCAAGCTTTCAAGCCCTCGAATAAATGCTTTGCTGAAGAGAAGAATCGGAAGATTCTCCAATAAAATAAGAACTTCTCTGAAGATTGTTTAACCCCTTCAAGGAATCGGAGGATTCTCCTATAAATTAAGAACTTGTCCGCAGATTGTTGTAACCAGTTCAAATAATAAATAAATTAATGTTTCTTTTCTTTTAATTTATAGAATTGAAATGTTTTTGCGTACAAATTTTGGCGCGCACAGAGAGACAATCTCTACCTCTCATCTATTCTCCTCAAAGTTCAAATCAAGCAACCTCAAATCTTTAAGTATCAAATACATGGCTCCTAAGAATGACAGCTCAAAATCTACTCGTTCAAAGGCTGCTGATATCAAAGAAATTGTCAATTCTTCTGGCATGCTTTCACAAGCTTCAAGTTTTGGAATCATGACAAAAAGTAAGACAAGAGCACTTTCTCAAATGGTAGTCCAACATGCATTGGCTGCTCTAAACACATCATCTTTGTAAAGCAAGATGATGACATTTCAAGCGATAACTCTCTCCCTAAAAGTTCTCAAAATGACTCGACGTCTGACTCTTCTATGTTGTAAGATTCTACTTCTTATTCAGTGGCTATTATGGTGATTTGAACACTTACATTGAAGAAATAGAAAATCTTAAAAGGTTAGTTGAAGGCCTTGAAAAACGCTCCTATGAGCCAGAGTGTTTGATTGCTCAAATGACATATCGTTTGGAACTAAATGGTAAGACAAGTTAAGTCCCTCATAAAATGGCACAAATACAAGACAAGGTTGTCCGCTTAAAGAAATATTAGGAAATATAAGTGTCTTCTGATGGATTAATTCCGGTAGATCAATTGAGAAAGTATATCAATAGTGCCATTGAAGAAAAATATGAAGAGACAACAAATTTATCAACACTCATGGTAAAACTTACTCTCAAAAGATTAATAACATGATGATACCTGTGGGTTATCAACCACTAAAATTTCAACAATTCTATGGGAAAGGAAACCCAAGCAACATTTGGCTCACTTTGTTGAGACTTGCATGCAAATGCTAGAACTTATGGAGATCTTCTTGTGAAGTAATTCGTGTGATCTCTCAAAGGAAATTCTTTTGATTGGTATGCAGATTTAAAGTATGTAACCATTAATAGTTGGGGCAACTCGAGCAAGAATTTTGAATTGCTTCCATAACACTCACCGAGTCGCTTCTATATCACTCGCTAAGGGAAAGAAAATCATGTGATTGATTATATTAACAGGTGGAAAAATCTGAATCTCAATTACAGAGATCATTTAAGTGAATCGTATGCTGTAGAGATGTGTATTCAAGGTATGCACTAGGGACTTTAATACATCCCTCAAAGTAATCATACCCAAACATTTGAAGAACTTGCTACTCGTGCACATGACATGGAGTTGAGCATCGCCACAAATGGAGGTGAAGCACCTGTGCAAGATCCAAATAAAGAAAAAAGAGTATGAATATTACAAGAAAAGAGAAAAATCTTCATCCATAAGTGGGATCTGTAAACTCATCTCAAGTCCAAATAATCAAATATGCGATATGCCTATTTTTACCCTTTTAAAATTTATCGTTGTTATCGGTTTCTAAGTTAAATTGTTTATAAAATGAACTTATTGAGTATGGTTTCTTCTATTATTGCTATAAGTACCTTCGGAATGAAGACTTATTGAAGAAAAAGCTAAAACGAAGGACTTTACAGTAAAAAATGAAGAAAACAAAGAAGAACACACAAAAGATAAAGTTGATAGAAAATATTCACTATCCGGATCTGGATACCTATCCGGTTCTGGATAGTTGCAGCCAGAAGAAAGGTTTATTCCAGAAGCTTTCAGGGACTAAAAGTACAATTTTTAGAACTTTTCCTTTTTGTACTCTATTTTGTTTCTTTTTGTAATTTGATTCAAAATCTTTCTAGAAAAGGTTTTTGAGTAATCTTAGAGTAGCATTTGGAGAGATTTTTTTCCTATATAAATCCATAAGCTAGGTTAATTTCATTAACTTATGTTTTAGTTCCATGATTCCATATTTTGTAAGAAGATTAGCAGACCCAATTCGGGTGTAATTTCAGAATTTTTTTCAAGCAACTCGGAATATGAGCCTGGGTATTTATCGAAACTGTGGAATCTTCATTATCTTTCCTAAGCTCCCTAAACTCGTTCTATTGTACGAGTTTTCTATGAGTTTATGTTTTAGAATTATATTTAGTGGCTAATTTTATTTATGTTTGAATGGGGATGAACCCTAGAGTACTTGGCTAATTTTTATATGAATTTCTGGTTTTTATTGTTAAATTCTTGTTCGGTTGTTATTCAATTGTTGTGATTGATAATTTCGCAAGGTTAATTTGAATTGGAAAATAAGATTAATCCAGGGTATTAGTTGAATAATAGGAATTGGTAACTGAGTAGGGATATTAATTACGATTTTTAGATCAATAAAATCACTCATAATCTACAATTCGTTTATAATCGGGTTAGGACGAGAAGGGGTTCTTCTCTCAATGGTTAAGTGAATAGGAGGGTTTTCGCTTAGGAATAGGGATTATTTGAGGTTAGAGAGAGATCCAACCAACGAGTTTTAATAATTAATTACAATGATTTTCTCAATAAAACTAATTAAAGGTTCTAGAGGATTCTACCATTTAAACACTTCTTTTTTTACAAACTTGTTTTAAAACCTTCAATTGTTTTTTAATTGTTTCTTTATTTTAAAAAACTTTTTATGTGAACTAATATGGTCAAAGAGATGAAAATCTTCATCGACCTATCACAAGAGCAAGAGCAAAGAGAATTAAAGAGAGTAATGATCAAGTTACTCATGGATTAATGATAGAAATTGAAGAAACCATGAAAGAATTGCTAAAGTTCAAGAATTGATGCTTGGAAGATGATGGAAGTCATCCTAAGTTGCTCATTGTTCAATGGCTAAACTTGGAGCAATCAATGGAATGAATTAGAAGAGGAACAACTCAAGGAGGGGCAAAAACTGAGCCTACCATCGACAGTAGGCCCTGTACCTACAGTCTCCTATAGGCTTCAGCATGATTTGAACCAAGATGGTCAAGGAGATGAAAAGCTTCAAGGACCTATCATGAGAGCAAGATCAAAGAGAATTAAAGATAATGATGATTAAGTTCCTCACAGATTAATGATAGCAATTGAAGAAACTATGAAAGAAGTCCTAAAGTTCAAGAATGGATGCTTGGAAAATGATAGAAGTTATCCTAAGTTGCTCATGGTTCAATTCCTAAACTTGGAGCAACCAATAGAAAAAATTTGAAGAGGAACTAATTAAGGAGAGGCAAAACAGAGCTTATCTTCGATGGTAGGCCCTGAACCTACCATCCCCGGTAGGCTTCTGTCCAAAATTGGATTCGTAAGCTGAAGCCTACCTCGTGCTGTCGGTGATAGGGTACTTGTTTTAAGCTGTGCATTGTTTTGGCCGGATTTTAATGTTTACGCTATATTTTTAGTTGTTAATTAAGGGTCTAATTGGTGTTTTAGAGTCTTAAGTCAATAGTCAATGTAGGGTTTAATCCTAACACTATAAATATGCATTTATAGCCTACATTGTAATAAACTTTGATGATATACAAAATTTGAGAGTATTCTCTTAGAGTTCTTAAGTTTTGAGGCTTTCTTCTTGAACTTCATCTAGGATTTGATCATTCTTTAGATTGATTTTATTGAATACTTAGATTTTGTTGATTCAGGGGTTCTAATTTGATCATAATTCCTAATTCTATGATAATCACATCCTTGTGACTTGTCTAAAGCTTAGGCATTCTTTGATTGATCTAATTGGGTAGTGGGTAACCAACCCCATTGTTCTTTTAGAAATTGAGGAAAAGATACTCTTCATATTCATTTGTTCATTGTTTGGGTTGAATTATTGGTGGATGTTGTTGAAGAAGATCAAGTCCTATTGAAGGCAAAGATCCCTGGGAAGCTTAATTAAAGATTTTGATCTTGCATAAAAATAATCATATCACCTTTTCAAAAATTTTATTTAATTAAACAAAAGAGATATAGTTAGTACTAGTGCTTGTATGTACCGAGAGTTCGACAATCCTGGGAATTTCCTTGGCTTATTACACTGATAGGTATGCTTGTATGAAAGTGGAATTTTAATAGGATATGAACCACACATCAAGTTTTTGGTGTCGTTGCCTTGGACGGTAATATTAGGAAAGCTATTTATCTATTGTTTTAATAGTTTGTGTTTTATTTGTTGTTATTCCTCTATCGGATTGTGGCATTTGTTTGGATTCTTTACTCTTCTTCTTCTATTTTCTTACCCTCATTTATTTCATGATTCTTCCGTTGTAGGTTCTTTCAACTAGCTTATGCCCCATTGCAATAGGGTCAATTGGTTGAATTCGATTCCAAATAGAGAGAACACTGCGAAATGTCCGATGCACTATCGATTTCGATATGGCGGACAAAGTCATGTAAGGTCTCAAATGATGAAAAAGATGCTCATTGACTGTACGAGCCTAAATTAAAAAGTTATTCCACCATGTATAAAACTGGAAAAAAAAAAAGATGCCCCTTGACCGCACGAGCTTAGGATTTTTGTGTATTAGCGATACATTTTTACATGCATAATTAGCCTAAAAGGGAAAGAAAAAAAAATACAAAGGTTGAATGATTGTAGCTATCTCAATTATTTGAGTTTTGTTTCAACTATAGTTTCACTATGTTTATTGTTGTCATAATTTAATATGGAATACTATTGTAGACAATAAAAATCTTAATTGGTGGAAGTCATCAGTTCGAGCCTGATTATCCCTAAACCCAACGTGAGTTTTTCTATTTGGCTTTGCTCCCCCGCCGCGATTCAAAACCTGAGACCGGACAGCTAATGCGTTCCACTTATTGAACAGGGTTCTATGGTCGGTCCGTGACCCCTGGATGCCGAAGGCGTCCTTGGGGTTGTTCAAAAGGATTCCCCGTCCTTCCGTCAAATATTCGACTTTTTCCTGGATACTCGGGTTCAAATACCCACGGGTTCGCTGTTTGCTTACTAGCTTGATATAATTCAGAAGACACCAGTTTTCACAGTTTTTGACTATCACGATGCACAAAAGAGTGCATTGGCGAAAGGCTGCGACGCCACCTGTTATCTTCATTCGCTTCTTTATGACTTAACTCATGACGCGACTTCCCTCTACGTTCAAGGCAAGAAAGCAGCAGTGGGGAATTTTCCGCAATGGGCGAAAGCCTGACGGAGCAATGCCGCGTGGAGGTAAAAGGCCCACGGGTCGTGAACTTCTTTTCCCGGAGAAGAAGCAATGACGGTATCTGGGGAATAAGCAGGTTGTCTCTTGCCTGCCCATTGATTCAGCAGCAGTTCGAAAGGTTGCCCTATTCGGGAATCTCCGGATCTATGCTTATTTTCAACTCCCCGAAGCATTTCGTCGATTACTACGCCCTTCCTCATCTCTGGGTGCCTAGGTATCCACCGTAAGCCTTTCCTCGTTTGAACCTCGCCCTTCACTTTTATTTGATTTCTTTTTATTTGAAGGCTATGCCATCCTAAGGTGCTGCTAAATGGATGGATCTTATCAACGTCCACGAATGATAAATCATAGATCGAACCGCCGAATCAGAAAAATTGGGTGCTATCATTATCATATAGCTTTGTATCGGCTAAGTTCACGAGTTGGAGATAAGCGTACTCGAACCGTTGACATCCGCCGCAGGGGTAAACCACCACCTATTTAATCAAGGAATAAAGTAAAACAAATACTTTTAGTCTTGATTATTTAAATTAAATTAATAAAAGTGGGCCATGGAAATTGGAATATCCTAGTTGGGATACGTAAATTGGGCCAGTTTTTGAATTATTTAAATAATATCAAAATCTATTTTAAAGTCCAATAAATGCAAGACCTATGCCACATCGGGCCCAATTAAACTGAGCCCACAGTTATTTTAAATTAAATCCATTAAATGATGGGGTTAAATTCATTGGGCCTTATCAAACAAGGAAATAGGCAGACCCAATACCGTTGTGGGTCGCTCGGTGGCAAATCAACCTAAAGCTCCATCTCTGCCCTATAAATAAAGGTCTTCCTGGCAATTTGGTAGGCCTAACTGCGTACCCACCCGCCCCCTAACCTATCTATACCCCTTTGGCTTCTTTTGATTGGGACCCAAATGGGGATGGATTTTGTAACCAAGCTTGGGGATGTGTTGGGGTGGGGATCAGGTTCTCCCCGACCCCCACCCATCCTCACCCATCCCTACCCATCTCTATTATTTTATATATTTTTTATACCTTTAACATGGTTAGACTTTTCTTTTAAAGAGATATACTTATATTATTTTTTGAATTTTAAAGTTCTTTTTCATTTTGTGGCATGCATATTATGATTTTGTGTTTAACAAGGCTATTAAAAATAATACATCTAATTCCCTACTTAGCCTCTTCAAAAAAAAAAATCCCCGTTTGGATCCCTAATGGGTTTGGACGGGAATGGAGCTGGACTTCATCCCCAAGTGTGGGGATGTGTTGGGGTTGGGATTAATTAAGGGAGATTGGATTGGGGATGGGGATGATTTTTATGCTCATGTATAGGGATGGAGACAAGGTAGGGAGGTGGGGATGAGGCTGGGGGTTAGGGTCCCCGCCCCCTCTGCCCCTATTACTATCCCTAGTTGATAGATCATTATCCAGAAGGTCATTCAAAAGACACTTAAGCTTCAGGAAAGTGCAAGCTCCCTGAGGCTCTTCAACAAAAGTCTTCTACGAATCATTAAGTGTTCTTCGCGTTTTTTGTCCGAAGGAGTGAAGAAAGCTTCAAAGGATTGTAGTTCAAGATCAAGCTCTCAAGCCCTTGTTCATCATTATAGTACACCCAATTCGAGATGAAGCTCTCAAGCCCTTGATTAACAAAGGTCATCTAACTTGACATCAAGCTTCCAAGCCAACGAGTTTAAAATCAAAGCTCGACAAACTCGACATCAAGCTCGAAAGCTGCTAGCTCACAATCGAAGTTTGCCTGATTTAATATTAAGCTTTCAAGCCCTAAGAGTCATCAGCAAAGTTTGTTCAATCCAAGATCAAGCTTTTAAGCCCTCGAATCAACATTTTGCTGAAGAGAAGAATCTGTGGATTCTCCTATAAATTAAGAAATTCTCTAGAGATTCTCGTAACCACTTCAAATAATAAACAAATCACATTGTCGCTAATTTTTTGGTCTTTTAATTTATAAACTTGAAATTTTATTGCGTACAGTTGTCATGCCTAGTTGAATTGTGATAAGTACTAATTGAATATTTGGTTTAATCAATGAATTTAGGAAAAATATAAGGTTTATATTGCTATCATAATAATCTAAGGTTGAATGCTAGAAAGAGTAAGATTATTATTTTAGCCTATGATCAATAATATAATTGAATAGAAGGGACCCTTGAATCAAAGTTTTTATAAGCACTGAGTTATTCTTATTTTTATTATTATTTTTATTTTAAGTGATTTATTATTTACATAAAAAGAAATCCCTCCAATTTTATTACTTTGTCTTGAGTTGAGAATTAAAAGAATTAGTTCCCTCGGGATTCTACCTGGTTCCACAAATACTACAAATTTATTTTGGTTTGATAGGAGTTCAGATTAATTTTGAGGGTCTCGACTGAGCAATCAAGGACCGATTCCTCAAGGATAAATTCAGGGAGCACCAAGATGAAAGATCCAAGGAGCGAGACAACGTTTTGCTTCAAGGTCAGTGAGCTGAACAATTCTGTTAAGTCACAGATAGCTTGTCATTAGATCGAGCTTGCTTAGGTTGAGGTTGTTGTGGACCGAAGTAAGAATCGGGTTTCTGACCTCAATCAAGCCCTAGAATCTTTTCATACGACCTGCTAAAACTTCCGGGACTAGCTTAATGACTTGGGCAATAGGCAGCCTGTTCTAGCCTCCAATTATTCGAGAGGGGCGAGACAGCTATTTGCGTGCCTTATGAAGGAGTAGAGTGACCATCAACAAGAAGTTCAACATTTTTTAATCCTGCTCCTGAGGAAGTTGTTGATGTAGCCCTTTCTATAGAGACTATCCAGCCTAGCCTAACTACAAGCCAAGATGTTTTGTTAGAGGACCCTCTGCGAGTTGATCCGCCTAAGGCTTGAACTTAGTTACAAGTTGGCCTAGCTGTTTAGTTGTAAATTTTCTTACTTAGGCTATCTCAGCTAGCTTGTAGCTGACTCCTTTAGTTTTAATGAAATAGTTCTTCCCTTGAGGAAGAATCCGGGACTTCTATTTTGTGACTATTTTCCAATTTAGTAAGTGCGAGCTTATTTATCTTATTTTTCAACTAACTTAATGAACCTTGATCTCTTGTTTGAGTAACAGCTCTAATTCAAAACTACTTTTGGATCTCTAAATAATCTTTACTCGACATAAGTAGTGTAAGGATCCACCTTGCCAAATTCCAAAAAGCCCCTGGCTCTTCATACGGTTGCTTGATTTAGGAATAGGCTCCACTTGATAAGTATGTCTACCTATACTTTCTTGTGGTTGATGTAGCCTGCAAGGTTTACTTTCATTCTTCGAGCTAACTCCTCCAATTGGGCTTTCTTACCTTAATCTTTTGCCATACAAATAAATGATTTGGCAAATAGTTGTTCTTCATAGCTCCCAGAGCTGATTTTGTCAGGTGTCATGTGGGAGCTAGCCATATGTAGCTGCTTTTTATTTCTGGATCAACTGCAGCTACAGTGAACTTTACCCTAGACTTGGAGATTTCTATAGCAGAGAACTTCGACCTTCTGACTCATGTCAGATTGGGGTCAACTCGGGTGAATAAAATCATGCCTTGGCTCCTCGAATGTCAGTTTGGAATAGATTTTCATTAGTCTTGAATGTTTCCACTTGATCCCTATTCCAAAATATTATGGTTTGGTGTAACGTTGATGGGATGGATTAATTTGAGTGCATCCAATCTTGCCTAAGCAATTTTGAGTACAATGGCTTGGTATCAACCAAAAAAAAAAAGTTGTACTACTCATTCTGCTTCCCATTGTTAGGTTGGCCATTAATAATACTAAGGTTGATATAGAATCCCTCATGATATTCACCATATGTATATTAGTAGATATCGGTCGGTTACATCTTTCCCAATCCTCTTAAGTGTTTTAACAGGCAGACATTTAGTACTGCTCCTCCATAAAAGAAAAAAAATACTCACACAAAAGTCTATAATTCACCTTGGCTTTCACATATAAAGGCTTTAAATGGTTATCATTTGTAGAAACCTGTGACACAAGTTGATCTGTCGGCACAAAAACTACACTGTTGCATCGGCACTATTATTGGCATAGTTTTAGAAAACTTGATAAAGTCCCGAAGAATCTGGGATTATGAGCTGAGATATGGAAGTCCGGTTAACAGAAGTTGAAAGCATAAAGAAATGTCAGAATCCTAAAGAAAAATAGGATTTGCGGGGAATCAAAACAAGAAGTATTATTTGGAAACCGAATCTTTGGTCCGCATTCTTTAGGAAATACATGACTGAGCAATGAGCCTCAACATCTATAAATAAAGTATTGTAATAGAAAGTTGAGGTTCAGGCATTTTGCAATTCTTATAAGAAATTCTGCAAGATAGAAGACAGCAATTCATGGTGATTGAGTTTGTGCAGTCACAAACTTCAAACACCGTGATTCTCCATTGATGCTTGTTGTTTATCATTCATAAATCAATGGAGTTCTTATTTTAAAGACTATAGCTTCTAGGTATAGATATTGTGCTACTGTTCGATGGAGTTGAAGACTTGAAGGGATTCAAGCTCAAGCAGCCACATACCAAGGGGGAGCCTTGAAGAGATGAAATGATTTCAGCTATGCTGCGGATCAGCGGTGTTGAGGATTGAAGGGATTTTAAGTCCATGTAGCAAAACACCTAGGGGGAGCCTTAAAGAATTGTAGGTATTCAACTGTGCAGTATCCAAAGGGAGTTTGCACTTATTCCACTTGAGAAATTCTAGATGTGTAAAAGAGTTAAGAGTGTTCTTATACTATGTTGACACTCTAGTGGATTGCTTTCTAGGCATGGTCCTATACATGTAGACTTGGCTGAACTGCGTTGCTAATTGTTGTCCTATGTGTTTGTATTGTTTATTAAGTTTTACACTGTGTATCACACTACTCTTCACACAACAAAATCAGTCATACTACACGGCTTGCCTAAGTAATAACTTACAACTTGTATCAGAGCTTTGGCACCGTTTGTTGTGCTAGTTATCTAGCATGTGAAGGTCGTGGGAAGTTTGTACTTCGGTCATCATGACAACTAAAGAAGGTGGATCTGTTATCAGACCTCCTTTGCTCGAAGGCACAAATTATACCTACTGGAAGATGAAGACACGGATTTTCATTCAGTCCTTAAATGCAACTACATAGGACGCTGCTGAGAGCGGATGGAAATCTCCTCCAAAGACTGAGGGATATGACATGACGAAATTAACTAAGGTAGTTGTGAAGCCCAGACTTGAATGGATGGATGCTGAGAGGAAATCTGCTCAAGCTAATGCTAAGGCATCAAACACCATTTTTGTGTGGATGAGGAACAATTCAAGCTGATCTCAACTTGCACATCTGCAAAAAAAGCTTGGGAAACCTTGAAAACCATTCATGAAGGTAAAAATGTTGTGAGGATCTCCAAATTACAGATGTTGACTATCCAATTTGAAGAATCAATGATGCAAAAGGATGAAACAATAGGTGAATTCAGTGGCAAACTCAGAGACATTGCAAATAAGGCTTATCAATTGGGAGAAGAATTCTCTGAAGAGAAACTATTGCGAAAGGTACTAAGACCCTTATGTTGAAAGATCTCTTAGGATGCTTGAGGACATATGAGATGAATCTTGATGTTGAATCAAAAGGTAAGGGAATTGTACTAAAAGCTGAACACCACTCATTCAATATCACACCTTATTCTGAAGAAGTGGTTATGATGCTCACTCGAGACTTTGGGAAATTTCTTCATAGAACTGGAAAAATATCACAGGGATAGGATACAGTGCAGAGAATGTGAGGGATATGGTCACATCCAGGTAGAATGTGCTAATATTTTGAAGAAAAACAGATCCATGAACACTGCTCTCAGTGAAGATGATAAGAAAACCAACTCTGAAGATGAGGAAGAAGATATTGATTCTAATGAGACTCTCGCGTTTAATGTGATAATACACTTGGTTCCATGATCACAAAGATGACAATGACGATGATTCCATCTAGAGTGATGAAAATGTCTCCTATGAGGAATTACATAACAAGTATAGTCTTTTCTACACCAAGTGGGTTTGACTTGTGGAGTTAAATCAAAGTCTAATGGACAACCTAAAAAGGATTTAGGAACAGAAGAATGCTCCTGAAAAAAGAAATTATGAGCTAGTGGCTCATGTCAAGGATGCAATGGAGAGAGCAAATGTGGCTGAAGGTAAAATAACAAGATTGAACACTACAAAGGCTAAACTTGATAAAATAATCTCTGTTGGAAGACCAGCCAGAGAACTCAACTACACTAGTACAAATCCCATTCGCACAACAGGTACCTACGTTTGATACTAGTCAAACACAATAGATAGCAGTTGCAATACGTTTGACAGGTTGGAAGGAGTGTTTGTCAATGACAGCTTGAGCTGAGCTGAGAAGAGAAATATGATCAAGAAACACAAACCTAGAAAGCCTCTCTTTATGTGTGATTACTGCAAAATGACCGAGCATGTACGACATCAATGCTACAGGAGAATTGGAGATCTGAAGCAAGGAAGAAAGCTACACACCATGCCTTGACCAAAGGAGACGTCAAAATGTGATGGATTTAGATCAGAAAAGAAGTATTGAGATGCATGTAGCTCATCTATTTCTTTTAGCTTATTTTGGAGGTGTATGGTATCTTGACAGTGGATACTCGCAACATATGACAGGAAACAAAGAATATCTTTTATATTATATAGTGAGTCACAAAGGCAATATGACATTTGGTGATGGTATGAAGAACAGAGTCATCAGTGTAGGCACACTGATGTAGCTGGAGTGCCAAAATTATCTAATGTGCTACACATCGAAGAGATGAAAACCAATCTAATAAGTATAAGTAAGTTGTGTGGTGATAATGATTTTTTGGTATATTTTAACAAGAGACAATGCTATGTGCTGATAAATAATGACAAGTGCATCATCGTAGGATCAAGTATAGTTGACAGTTACTATCAGATGAATCCTATGAAAGACAATATATGTTTGACTAGATGAAATGGAGAAGCAAAACTGTGGCATAAATGACTGGGGGGCATGTGAATTATAAGCACTTACACAATTTTAGAAGCAAACAGATAGCCAGAGGAATTCCTCAATTTAAAAAGGAGTGTAAATTACTCTATGAAGATTGCCAGTTTGGTAAGCCAGTCAGAGCAAAGCACATTCAAGTTGGAGATATCACCATAAAACATATTTTAGATCCAATGCACATTGATCTGTCTGGACCCACATAGGTAGAAAGTATTGGTGGAAAAAGGTATGCCTTGATATGTGTCGATGACTACTCAAGATACACATGGATAGACTTTCTCATAAATAAGGCATTCAGAAAGATATGTCTAAGCATTCAAACTGAAGAATACAACTCTGAAAAGGCTAAGTGATCACAGCAAGAAGTTTGATAACAACCAATTTTCAGAGTTCTGTGAGTCATATGACATTAGACAAGAGTTTTCAGCACCGAAGACACCATAACAAAATTGTGTAGTTGAGAGAAAGAACAGAACAATTCAAGATATGATTAGTGTGATGCTGAATTCCAAGAGACTATCACATAGTTGGTGGGCAGAAGCAGCCAATATAATAGTTCACATCATTAATAGAGTATTTTTTAGGCCCTTGATGAACAAGATAGCATATGAAATATGGAAGGGCAGAAAATCTAAGCTGAGTTACCTGCATGTGTTTGGAAGTAAATGCTATATCCTCAATGACCGAGAACATTTAGGAAAATTCGATGCTAGACGTGATGAGGGAATATTTCTGGGATACTCCATAAACAGTCATACATACCGTGTCTTTAACAGACGCATAGGAGTAGTTATGGAATCAGTAAATGTGACTGTTGAGGATATTGACACCTGGAGACTAAGTGTTAATGATCAAGCTATTAATGATGAAGACAACACACCTAAAGTGACAGTGATGTAAGGAGATCAAAGTAGTATTGAAGACTCTGCAAAGTTACCAGTCGATGGGAGTATGACTCACACTCAGGGCAATGAGATAAATAAAAGAAAAGACATAAGACTTCTGAAGGATCACCCACAGATGCTATCATCGGGGACATCACAGAAGGTCTAAGAACTAAAAGCAAGAAAGGAGTAGACTACACTTCCACTCTTGAACCCAAGAATGTCAGATGATAAGCATAACATGCTACACTTCCACTCTTGAACCTAAGAATGTCAGAGAAGCTCTCACTGATGACTACTGGAATGAAGCAATGTAAGAAGAGCTGCAACAGTTTGAAAGCAACGATGTGTGATAACTTATCACAAGACTAGAAGGTGTGAATGTGATCAGTACCAAGTGGATATTTAGGAATAAAACTAATAAGGAAGGTAACATCACACGCAATAAGGCAAGGTTAGTTGCACAAGGGTATACTCAAGTAGAGGGACTAGAATTTGATGAAACATTCGTGTCAGTCACACGACTTGAATCTGTAAGACTGTTGTCTCCAGTGCACGTGCTAAGAACTTCACACTCCAACAGATGGATGTTAGGAGTGCTTTTCTGAACAGAATATTACAAAAAGAAGCATTTGTTCAACAGCAAAAAGGATTTGAGAATTCAAAGTACCCAGATCATGTTTACAAGTTGAAAAAGGTTGTTTATGGATTAAAGTAGGCTCCAAGAGCATGGTATGAAAGGCTACAAACTACTTCCTCAACAAAGGATACATTAGAGGGAGTATGGACAAAACCATGTTCATCAAACGTTCAGCAAAGCACGAGCTCATAGTACAGATATATATTGATGACATAATGTTTGGATCCACATCAAAAGAGCTCACAGCGGAGTTCATCACATCCATGAGAACTGAATTTAAGATAAGTATGATAGAAGAACTAACATTCTTTCTTGGCTTGCAAGTCAGACTAATAAAGGAAGGTACATTTCTTTTTCAAGCAAAATATGCCAAAAAGTCAGTGAGGAAGTTTGGCTTGGAGCATGGGAAGACGGTAAGAAAACCTATGAGTACCACACTAAAGATCAACAAAGATGAGAAGGGAATAAGTGTGGATCGGCATGAGTACCGAAGTATTACTAGGGATTTTCTCTACTTAATAGCCAATTGACCTGACATATCGTACAGTGTTAGAGTGTGTTCGAGATATCAAGCAGATCCTAAGGAGTCACACAAGAAAATAGTGAAACGCATCTTAAGATATGTACTTAGAATTTCTAAGTATTGGTTATTCTACAGTAAAGATACCACCACTCATCCTGTTGGATATGTGATGCGGACTAGGCTGGTAATTGTGATGATAGAAAAAAGTACATCCAGAGGGTGCTTCTGTGTTAGAAACTATCTGGTCTCTTAGTATAGCAGGAAACAAAACTGTATCTCACTATCCATTGCAGAAGCTGAGTATATCACTACAGGGAGTTGTTGCACACAACTTCTTTGGATGAAACAGATGCTGAGTGACTATGAGATTACACAGAAAGAGCTGATCATGTATTGTGACGACACTAATATAATCAACATCATAAAAAATCCTATGCAACACAGCAAGACCAAGCATATTAATAGAAGATACCACTTTGTTAGTGAATTCGTCGAGCAACAGATAGTGAGCTTGGAGTATGTGAACTCAAAAAGTTGGCTAATATTCTCACAAAGTCCCTAAATTCCATGAGGTTCGAATAACTTAGACATGCATTAGGGATCTGGTGTGATCAGCTAGTGCAAGAGATATCTGTCTAACAATGCTTTTCCTTCACACTCTCATAAAGGTTGGACAAGTACGTATAGTGTGAGACTTTCTGAACACTCTTATCTCACACTCAAATCATCCTATGTTACACCAATCACATTGTTTATAGCACACAATTCCATTCACACTTAAAAGACCTTAGAAGAGAGTCCATAAGTTAGTTTGACACGAAAAAGGAGAGATCTTCTCTCTTTCACCAAATCAACTCAATAGTCAGTTTTTAGATCTTTCAAAAACAGACCGACTTTGCCTCCAAGCTCTCCAATTTGCTCTCCACAATTCCATATGATTTTTCTCTGCAAAGTCCATCTTCTCAGAGATATTTTCATCCTCTTCGTACAATCCGACAACTAGCAATGGCAGGAGAACAACCTATCAGGCCTAGAAGGTCCTTCGCTCTCGAACTAGATGATTGCACTTTCTCACCCCTAGGAAGGACCAGATATTCTTCTCCCGGCTCGACAAGTACAACAACTTTATCTACTACACCTATCTCTCTGGGTATCAAGCCACTAAACTCTCCGTCTCTTGAGAATTATTTGGGTCTCCAGATGAGTTCTTACTCATGTGGAGATTGAGACTGACTGGAAATTGAATTTAATTTATGCTAAATCCATTGTTACTGCCTGTCTTGTCTATTTCTGATTTTCGCCTGATGATTCATGCCCATGTGCCTCGATATTTCTTTGAAAATAATATCTCTTCACCTGCAGTTTATAACTTGGGTACTAAGGTCTTGTCTATTGGTGCACACCCTGTGTACCACTTCATTGATGAATTGACCCCTATTACTATTCTCCCACCCTTCATTGTTAGGAGTTCAATGAATCAGTCTATGAAGGACATTGATTAAGGTTTTGAGGAAGGCTTTGAGGGGGAGCACAATGCTGAGGGAAATGGTAGCTCTGGGTCTGACCTGGAGGTTGTAGGGATGACCCCTGGCAATAGCCTAGCTGAGGGAGGAGAAGGATGAGGGCAGCTTTAAAAGGAGTTTCATCTTCAAAAATCACTGATAAGAAGGCACGAGTTGTCACTCCTCCTTCTCTGCTCCTCTCAAAGCAAAAAATGCAATCAACAAGCACTTCTATTGTAAGATTGTTGAATTGAGGATGGTGGAGTTAATTGACAAACCAATTTTGGCTGAAAAGAGGATCACTGAAGAAAGCATGGAACAGTACAAGGTGATGGAGTTACTGCTGGTAATGCGCTGTGTGGAATGGGCTCTCTTTCCTAAATAATATAATGAGAACTTAGTTAAGGAGATCTATGCAAATCCAAGCGAGGAGTTTGGTAATCCTGAGAGTCCAGTTTATGGCCAGGTTTATGTGAGGGGGCATGTCATTGATTTCTCACCTGCAAACTTTATCTAAGCTGCCCACATTACAATGATCTTGAGGAGACTGGCCTGAGGAGGAAGTTGATTTTGATGAAGTAACTAAGGCTCTAACTGGTGATGCTGGGGCTGTCTAGACAAAAATAAATAGGCTCAACTCAAATTAGATGAAGATGTCATATAGAGCCCTATTTACAATCTTTTGTGAAAACTAGCTGCCTACTACATACGTGATTGATGTTTAAAAGAAAAAATTAATCTGTTCTATGCCTTTGCACCAAGAAAATGATTAATATCTGCACAGTAATCTTTAAGAACATCCTCAGGCATATAGACCAAAAGAAGTCCAGTAAGATTACTCTGCCATGTCCCTGTTGCAGGGATCTTTCTCTACCTTCTGATTCATGGGTAAGGGCACTAGACCCCCTAGTGATGCCAAAGACTACAACTCTTGAAATGGTGTCACCGTTTACAACTTCATCCATACAAGAACACACTAGTTTAGGCAGGTCTACAAGGCAGCAGTCATCCAAAAAGAAGCAGCCTAGCACTAAGTTGGTTCCACCTTCTCCTCCTCCTCCTCCTCCTCCTCCTCTAAGTGCGACTCCTCAGAAGTAACTACCAGCTTAGACCTCCTCAATCAGCAACTCTCAAGTGTTATAGCCTCATTACTTCAAATGCAGCAAGACATGAAGAATCCAAGGATAAACTCCCATGAGCATTCTTTCAGATCAAAAAGGGGAGTCTTGGGCTATAGCAAATTATTTTAAAATGAAATTACTTTGCTTGATACTATGCTTCACCTGTGTGATCTTTGGGTGGCCGAGTGTGGCCTTGAACTGGACACTTTAAAATTCTGCTTTTAATGGTTGCATGGGCTCGGGATTTTCTTTTTTAATTACTGCTTTATGTGGTTGCCTCTGAGCTATCTATTTTAGCCTATGTACTACCGGAACTTAGGACTTAAACATTTTACTTATTGTTTATTATTCATGATAATGTTGTGCAATGAGGTTCTTTTGAAGCATGACCATCCATGCAGCTCATTGGTGTGTGATCTAAAATACTGCTAAAGGGGAAGTTTGTAGAAACTTGTCACACAGCTTGAGTGTGGGCACACAGGTTGATCATTTGGCGGCACAAAAAACTGCAGTGTTGCAGTGGCACTATGTATTGCCATAGCTTTAGAAAACTTGATAAAAATCTCGAAGAATCTGGGATTATGAGCGGAGATATGGAAGTTCAGTTAAAGGAAGTTGAAAGCATAAAGAAATGTCAAAATCCTAAAAGAAAATAGGATTTGTAGGGAATCAATCTTGTTATTTGGAAACCAAATCTTGGTCCACATTCTTTAGGAAATACATGACTGACTAATGAGCCTTAACATCAATAAATAAAGCATTGTAATTGAAAGTTGAGGTTCAGCTGTCTGCAATTCTTCGAAAATATTCTACAAGAGAGAAGACGGCAATTCTTGGTGGTTGAGTTTATGCAGTCACAAACTTCAAACATTGTGATTCTCCATTAATGCTCGTTGTTCATCATTCATAATTCAATGGAGTTTTTGTTTTGAGGACTATAGCTTCTTGGGATAGAAGTTGTGCTCCTGTTCAATGGAGTTGAAGTATTGAAGTGATTCAAGCTCAAACAGCCACATACCAAGGGGAAGCCTTAAAAAGTTGAAGGAATTTCAACTGTGCTGCGGATCAACGGTGTTGAGGATTGAAGGGAGTTCAAGTCAATAAAGACACACACCAAGGGGGAGTCTTAAAGAGTTGAAGGGATTCAACTTTGAAGTGTGCAAAGGGAGTTTGCACTGATTCCACTAGTAAAACTCTAGATGTGTAAAAGAGTTAAGAGTTTTTTTCTCTTGTACTATGTTGACAGTTTTAATGGATTGCTTTCTGGGCATGGCCTTGTAGATGTAGGCTTGGCCGAACTGCATTACCAATTGTTGTGTTTTGTGTGTTTGTATTGTTTATTGTGTTTTACATTGTGTATCACACTACTCCCCACACAGCAAAATCAGTCACACTACACGAATGATCTAAGTACTAAATTACATCTTTTTTACCTAAAAGCTTTGTGAATTGAATTCCCTAATGACTTTAGAGAGAGGATGTTAAACGAAAATTTTCTTTCATGGGGAAGGAATTTCTGCTTCCATGTCTACATCCGAAAGCCCATTCCTATTGTTTTACCCTCCCATCCCCTCATCAGTCACCCCTCCCTTTGGAAAAAGCCTTCTGTCTCTTTGTTCAATTATAGCACCAACAGCAAGAGCCACAAATATCCCTCCGCATGTCCTCTTATTTGTAAGCAACTCCCTGTTGAATCAGGTTTTTTTTTTTTTCTTAAATTACATCTTTTTTACCTGAAAGCTTTGTGAATTGAATTCCCTCTGGGCTTTCTAGTTGTGCGACAAGAGAGCACCTGGTTGCTTAATCATTGAAATATCTACTGCAAGCTGGGATTGGAGATATATGCTTAAGTACTCGACGGGTAAGAAGCTGATCATATTTGGTTCAGCTTTGCTTGGTCATTATTTGTTATATTGGTACTAGGTAGCTCGTTGGTGCTGGAATTTTTTTTTTGGA
This sequence comes from Catharanthus roseus, assembly GCA_028651295.1. Classification (NCBI taxonomy): domain Eukaryota; kingdom Viridiplantae; phylum Streptophyta; class Magnoliopsida; order Gentianales; family Apocynaceae; genus Catharanthus; species Catharanthus roseus. The sequence goes on along the minus strand of JAPQWS010000159.1, from coordinate 34,915,659 downwards.
GTGCAGGTCAGACCACAAGGCTGTTGTTTCTTCTCGAGAGTTAATGTCGCAATCTGGAGAGTGATGACCCCATCTTTGACACTCAAGCCTATTTGTAGATTAATTTGAGTGTTGGGTATGCCATGTTTATCTAAATTGCTAGTGATTACAATCGTAGCCAGTTTCTACTATTTGCGATCTATTACTTGCCTAATATTTGTTATCCTTCGGACCTCCTTTAGACCCTTTCCCTTATTTGCACCTTGGTTCGGGGCTTAGATAGCTACTGTCTTAGGTCACCTTGCCCCTAGTGAGTTCAAATCGTACCTTGACCTTTGAGAGGGCTTTAGCTCACATAGGTAGACATGAAGATCTTGTTGCGGCAAATTAGTGGCGGGTCGACTTTCCTTCAGAATTCACAAGTTGTTGCTGGTATGTCTGTGGACTGTTTGACCCTCCACACTTGTTTCATCTTCTTCCCTTTTTCTGAAGCTGATACCAAGTTGACATCTATGGTTGGGAAAGGATCTGAATCAACCAACAACTCCTGTTTTTCTTTCTCCACAAATTTCGACTTCCCTTATTGAATAGCCATCTGAGTAGCATTTCTAAACAATACACAATTATTAGTGTGATGACTAAAAGAGTTATGCTAATACAATATTCCTCGTCTTTGATCTCGTTTGGTGGAGGAAGTTTTCTATCCATTGAGAAGCTTGATTTACTTATCTTTGAAGAGATGGTCAAAGATCTGGTTGGATTGCTAAACGTCGAATGAATATCTTTTTTCCATATGGGTGAGCTAGCGTCTTTCCTTTTTTTAGTTTGATCGCAGGCCGTGTGTAAGCTTTCCCAGCTATGATCTCTGTAGTCATGATATCACCAGCTAGCTCGTCATCTTCTCCCTTTAATATGTCTTGAATTACTAAGATCATTATATATACTTTGGTAAAGCATTCTTCTCTTTGTTTTTCCTTCTCTTTGATAAACTATTCTAACGTTTTCATTTCTGAAGCGAGCAAAGATAGATCAGAGAAGTCTTGGAAGATTAAAGTTTCTCTTATTTACGGGATCATGCCACCTATTTCCATGTTGACATATTCATACTCAGACAAAAAAGTGTGGCATTTACATTTCAATATCCTAAATCTTTCGAGGGAATGAATAGTTGTTTCCCTTGCTTGCTGCTTCATAGTGAAAGGATCAACAATAGAAACATATGGGAGTGGTTTATAAAATTGCTCGTAAAATAGTTTCTCCATCTCAACCGATGTGTTTACTGAATCTGGAAGAAGGTTGATATACTACTCAAAAGCAGCTCTTGTGAGAGTGACAAAGGAAAAAGTTGCAACATGTGGAACTAATTGCCCCTTAGATGGCCATATTAAGCCAATAATTTGCCGATGTGCTCCATGATGAATTTGAGATCATCTCCGAAAAAGGTGATGAAATCTAGGACCTCGTACCCTTTGTGTAGGGTATTGATATTATCGATCCACTGTGGATATGGCTTGCAGTAAGCAGGCCAGTCAAATCATATGACTTTGATACCAAATTGCCACTACAATGTGTTGGAAATGATCTTGAATCTACTTCTTATGAGTGATTTGAGCTCGTAGGGCGTGTAATAGCTCAACGAGGAGCTAGGTGGGCCAGTTGGTAAGCTTGTGGCAGCCTAATTTCTAGTTGGTGAGAACCTAGGCTGGAAATTTTTTATGGCAGCTTCTCTAGGAGCTTGGCTAGAAACATTGAATGCCATTAGAAGTACAGGAAAGGTACTAGATTGGATGTATAAAGGTGGTACCTAATTCCTCGTGGGAATTGATACTTGTGGACCTCCTGCAAGCTAATTTGCAATATGCCCCCAGCGTTTGTGTAGAATCGTTGGGACTGATACTTAAGGATTTAGCATATATGGTTGCAGGTATCTCCTGTATGGAGTTAGATACTGCCCAGAAAAATAAGTTGATTGAGCATCAACCTAATCAATAGGGATTTAACTATCTGAAGTAGTTCTTGAAGTTTATCGATCTTGTTGTCTTCGAGCAATAGTAACGTATAAGAAAGGTTAGTTGAAGAAACTTGTGCCCCACCCGGGAAAACCATGCCGGTTGCCGGGAAGAGAAGCAACTAGTTGTCTTCCTTGTGGGGCTTGTGTCTCGTTCTGGAGCATCGACTTAAGGATTGTAGCCATTTGCTAAACAAAATTGTTCATCACTTCCCCAAAATCTTATCGACCTATTGTGTGACGGTGGTCAGAGAGGTGGGAAGTAGATCTTGGAGATTGGTCTTTTTTATCATTCAAACACCTTTGCATAGATATTTGCTTACTAGATCGTAATCATATTCACCGAACCCCGACTTGGTGCCACCGGGCATGCAAATTAAATGTGGCAATAGAAATTGTAGTGATATATGGATATTTGCATTAGTTTTTGTGCATAATTTGGTATTTATTTTACATAAATTCTAGTGTATCTTGAGTGTAGAAGGAACAAATAACTCCCTTTATACTTTATTTGGTTAGCAAGGACTTAAGTAAAATTTTAAGGACTTAAGTGCAAAGGAGGAAAAAAAAAAAAAGAAAAAGAAGTCAAAGAAAGAAAAAGGAGAAAATGGCATGTGGATATCTCCTTCAAATTTCAACTCGGGATTCCATATTTCTGGCGTCGAATTGGTTTCGGAAGTTAATTAGCGCCACTTTTGGTCCAAGGCTCGCAGCAGCTGTTTTTATTTTATTTCTTTAAGATTTTTTAATTAGATATTCTTTAATTATAATTCCTTTTTAATTTAGGATTTTGTGAAAGGAGATTTATAAATTCTGCGAAAAAATTACGAAAATTCTACGAAAAAACCTCATTGCTCTCTCTCACCTTTTTCTCTCTACTCTCTTTCTCTCTAACTCCTCTCTACAATTCCTATTAAATTTTTGAAGATTTTAGAAGATTTCGAGCTTGAAGATGGATAATTTTGAAAAGTTTGTACTGAAAAACATAAACTTTGAGGTAAAATCGACTCCAAATACGCTGAAAAATTGAATGGAAGAAGCTGGCGCACCAGACTAACTAGTGCACCAGCCACTCGTGCATGAACAAGCCTGTGCGGGAGTGGTTGGCGCACCAGTTGGTCTGGTCTGCCAGCTTCTTCTCTTTACCATTTTTTTAGTTTTTTTTTTCAAAATATGTATGTGTGATATTAATTGTTTTTCATATGTTATATTAATTTTTCATATTTAATACGATTATGTTATTAATTATGCTATGTTAGTTATTTATATTAAAGTTAGTGTTATTTAATATGTATATGTTAATTATGTGTTATATGTTTTAATTTTTTAATTTAATTGTAAGTAGTATTTTCTAATTATTTAAATTGTGTTTATGTCAAACATGTTTTAATTATTTAATTTTAATTATATTTAGTATTTTATTAATTAATAAGTTATTATGTTAATGAAGTTATAAATATGTTATTATGTTACTTAGTTTTATTTTGATTTAATATTTGAGTTGTTTATATTTTTTATCTTCTAATATTGTATGGGAAGATAATGAATTAGATTATGAATAATATGATGATATTTTACACATGGAGAATTTTGTAGACCATAGTTATTTATTTTAAACGGATTGTGAATTTCATTCGAAAGAGGATTTGGTTGATTGAGTAAAACCGAGCAAAATAGTTAACACATATGTAACAACTACACATTATTTTACAAAAAAAAAGGCTTAAGGGTTAGGTCATATGCTTATATTTGTTGCCATCGGAGGAAGATAAAGAAAAGTAAGGCCATATAGAATGATGAAGAAGTAAAACAAATTCTTGTAAGATGTAGTGGTCCGTATGGGACTAAGAAATGTAATTGTCCATTTAAATTAAAAGGAGAGGCAAATATTAGCTGTGCACATTGGAAATTATTTGTTAAAGATGGAAGGCACTATTATAAAATTGGTGAATTGCTATCTATATCTAAATTGAAATGTTAGATTTTTTTTTATATAGGGATGTATTATTTAAAATATGAAGAACACATGTCAAATATTATTTAAAAATTAAGAAGATTAGTTAAGTTTAGTTTTACTAGCAGTTTAGTTAAATTTTTTTTTTTTTGTTAAGTTAAAAAAATAAACAGTGTATTATTCTACTTAAGTACGACATGCCTTTACTTGAGGCAGTGGGGATGACACCCACCGGTTAAAATTTATGTGTAGCTGTTGTATTCATGGGTAATAAACAAGCTGCGCAAAAATTTTGATGTACCCAAAATAGTTATTGGGAATGGAGCACCAGGATTCTGCAAACCCCGTGGATGACATAGCGTACCAGAAGAATGACATCATTGGCATTCTAGAGGAGTTTAGACAACGACCACCATCGCAGGTATTTTTAAAATATGTTATTTTTTTGAATTATTTTATATAATTTAATTACAATATACTACTAATGTATTTGTCTATATTCTAACAGTTGATGGAATGGCGTCGTGCACCGAGACATTTTGCATCCCGTCTTGCCGTCAAACCCCAAAGGAACGAGTAAGAAACAAAAGTTAGGGAAGGTGTACAGATGTGTATGTAGTTTCGATAATTAAAATAACGTAAAAGATTCAATTGATTTATTAGAGAAATTAGGATCTTTTCGCCAAGAGATTGAATATAGCTTATTTTAGGAATTCCACCATTTAGCAGATTAGGAATTAACCAACCATAGGAATAGAAAGAGTAGAATAGATTAGAGGCGCCTTAGTTCGTCTTTTATCATAAACTTTTCATAAATGTGTTTCTATGATTATTAGTTTCTTAGTTAGTTTTAATTAATTTTAGATTATGTTTAGTTTAAATCAATCAACCTTATTTTGGTTTAAGGGTTATAAGTAGGCGAAATTTTAGTTAGATAGCAATCCTTGTAGAATGATCTTTACTCACTACTTCACTACTTGCTAGATATTTGTGTACTTGTAAATTTGACATCATCTAGTTGGCCTCCGTTTGCACAACCCTAACTGGAACAGCGTATAGAGTGCAAACCTAAAGATGTACAAAACGTGCAAGCAAGTACTTAATGGAAGGACAAGCTTAAGAATCCCTGTGACTCTTTTTGAGAAAAGAGGACTAGCTATGAGAGCTAGAATACATGAAAGCAAAGTAAAGAAAACTTATAAAGAAAGCTGTAAATAAATTGTAAATGTGCTAAAAATGTAAAAAGAAAGTTGGAACTGTAAAAAGGATTGGAAAACATAACAATTAAAACAAGGAAATTTGATGGATAAGATGAATAGATATTGATTTGTTGTGTTTGATGCATGATGTATCTCTTCTATAGTCATTCTTGCTTCCTATCTTTTCTTAACACTCCCTACTTTTCTCTCTATATTTTGGAGTAGTCAGTAACATATGGGAAGTGAATTTGAGGTTGACTATACTTCAAAATGTGCTTGCAAAAATGTAAACTTTTAGTTTGGCCAATTTCTCGGTTTTCGGCTCGCATGGCTGAACTTATCATGATTCTTGTTGAGCGGTTATTCTGCTCGCTCCATAAAGAATCTTATGAACTCTATAAACACATATGGTTCATATAGTTTGACGATCTATTATTCATACTAGCTCAAACTTTCCTCATCACTAACTAACTCAACTTCTATTACTTGCCAAGTTGAGCAAATTTTAAGTGTCAACATGTGTGCATATATATTATATATATAAGATATATATTGGCATGTGTTACAAATACTGTAGAAGTATGTTGAATTTAATATTACAAACTGGGGAGAATATGGATATTAATTGTTCCATCTTTGCAAAAACAATTCTGCTTGCTTAACATCATGATGAATAAAAATTTCCAGAAGTCAACTTTCGAGAATATCATATCATGTGGCTGCATAATTTAAGAACCACATGTTATCACAAGGACTTAAGAATGAAAAGTAGATCGAGTGAATAATACATGTTCTGTATATCCCTTCAAAATCCAAAACTAATTTTCTATTTCTCAAATTTACATTTGAACAATACCACAGCCGTTTCTTTTATGAAGTTAAATTATCATGTTTGAAATTTCAAAATATGAGATTAAGTTTTTTTATAACTTTTTTTTTAAAAAATATCCCTAATTAATTAATGTATCATTATCTAGTAATTTTTAAAACTTGAACTCATTCACATTTGATAAAGCCTTGAAATATGGAGAGATGAGAGAGGAGAGAAGAGAAAGGAGAGAGAAGATAAAATTTGAAAGATGAAATTTACTGAAACAAAAAGGGGTATTGTAAATATTTTAGTATAAAATATACATTAATTTCATATTTTGTAATTTGTGTAAAAAAATAACTTAACTTTATGGCTCCGTTTGATTGACCAGGGAAGTGAGTAACAAAAATGTTCACTTTCCAAAATTTTAAATTTCAACGTTTGGTTTATTACTTATGTTTTGGGAAATGAATCAAATTCCTAAGAAGTGGAAAAATAAATGGAGAATCCTGAATTGTAAATCCTTACCTGGAAATGGTATTGTGATTCCTTTCCTTAGATTCTAACAAAATAACAATACAAATATTTTTTTAAATGAGTAAAAAAATATTTTAACTCTTTTTTCTTTCTTTTTTTTACATATATATAATCTATCATTTTTGTTTATTCTTATTTATTCATTTCTCTCATACTCAAAACATTTTTTTCCAACTTTTTACTTGTATATTATTACATAAAAATATTAAATATTCTGTAAATACCCCCCCCTCCCCCCTTCCATTCACATATTTACAACTCACATGGAAAATATTTTTTTATTGAATTAGATGGACATTTTTTTAAAGGTAGATGAATTGAATATCAAATTGTTGAAGAATGATGTATAGAAATGGAATTAACATTTCTATTTAAGAATAAAAGCTCTTTTTCATTATGGAATTTATAGTTTTATTTTGATTTTTTTAAATAATATATTTAAATTGTATAATTCTTTTTAAAGATATTATACAAATACAAATTTATATGAGATATTTATGTGTAATTTAAAATTATAATATTAAATTTTAGATTAAATAAATTTACTAGGACTATTTTGGCCAAATTGCTATAAATATAAATTCATTACCTGATTACATTTTACTAAACTAAATATTTTGAATGAATTCTTGTTATTTTCCAAATAAATTAAAGTTCTTAACATTTTGGTATATTTCAAACAAAAGTAATGTATATGGAGCTTATTTTTGAAAAGGATAATCACGCTTAAAACGAAAAACATGGAATTTGGACTCCCAAATTAACAAGCACGGTTTAGATTTAATTATTCCGTTGAAATAATTTAAGTATTTTATAAATTTTTATAAACTTTTGTATCGTAACTTTATAAAGCTGTGATATATATATATATATATATTGGGTGTATTTTTGTATGGGGAAGGGTGAGGGTGGTGCCTTGAATGTGAATGATATCAACTAGCAGAAGAAACTATAACCTGAAAGTGCGCATTCAAACTCAGAAAAAGAATAATAATAACGTGCCCATTATAAAAAAAAGGAAAATAAAAGTACCCCATTGGTGAGTGAAAGTCTTCCTGGGGCCTTTTGATATGTCATATCCCATAAAGGATTTTCAAGTCATTGTTTAGGGTAAATGTTATCCTAATTTCTTAATCTTCAATTTTATTTTTTTAGACTTTAAATATCGATTGAATTTGATCTTAATTTTTAATTTTAATTTTTTCATTCTCAATATATTTTTATTAATTAAATTTGATCCTTAACTATTAATTTTAAGTTTTTCGTTTTCAATATATTTTTGTTGGTTGGATTTAATCCCTAACTATTATCTTAACTTTTTTCATCTTCAATTAATTTACGTATAATCTTCACAATTTTAGATAATTTTAACTGGTTTCGAAGATTTTAACTCTGACAATTTTAAAGCTTAAGAGGTAAAATTAAAAATTCAATGAAATGCGTTTGTTTAAAAATCATTTTTACACAACAGAATATCATTGATATAATGCGATCTTTTTCATTGTTCTCAAAGAGTTTGGATTGCTGCACAGCTCAAAAGTGCCTCCAACTTTTTATTAGAGTAATGAATACCACTTGATCCTCACTCTTCATTTCTCAATCCAGTTACAAGGCAGAAGTTTGAAGTCTTTTCGCGTTCCCTAACTGTAACAAAGATGAGGAATTAATGAAAATAGTCTAAGAGGCCAAAAAAGATTATACATGTTAATTGAGGATGAAAAAAGTTAAAGCTAATAGTTGGGGACCAAATCCAATAGGAAAAAATATGTTGGGAACGAAAAAAGTAAAAATTAATAGTTAGGGACCAAAAAAAGTTCAAATTAATAGTTAGGGACTAAATCCAACCAATAAAAATATATTGTGGTTAGAAAAAGTTAAAATTAAAAGTTAAGGATCAAATCTAACCAATAAAAATATATTGGGGACCAAATAAGTTAAAATTAAAAGTTAGAGATAAAATCCAATCAAACGAAAATATGTTAAGGACTAAAGACGATATTTACTCTCATTGTTTATTGTTTTAGAAAAAGGAAGTGTTGTTTCTAGTGCTCAACATATTTATATTTATCTTGCTCATGTTTGGTTTTTAATCAATATTTTTTTTTTCTTCTCATATAATTTACAAGGTTTTGTCTTTTTGGATGAATATTGGTGATTTTGACCTGTAGTTAACAATTTCTCTCTAATTATATTATAATATCACACAATTTAAGAAAAAAAAATGTTTTTTAACTTGAGTTGTAAATTTTTATTTTTACCCATTTTTATTTTAATATAACCGAAAAGAATCCTTGACCACCAATTAACATTGCCAAAATTTGTCCAAAAATTAAAAAAGTTGATGATAAATTCATTGAGAACAAAAAAAAAGATAAAAATATTCATTAAGAATAAAATTTACACAAAATAAATGTATTGGAATAAAAACAACATTTAATCTTTAAAAAAATTCATTGTATATTCCTCGAACTAAAATTCTAGGCTTTGAGCAATTATTTACTACTTTTTAAAGGCTAAAGCCTCTTCTTAAAATTCAGGGCGGAAAAAAAAAAAAGGTGATGCGTAGTTGGCTTCATATTAGTTTTTTTTTTAATCACGTTTCCACATTTTACTGGCAAGAGGGAAATAATATTTGTTTTTTGTTACATTTCATGTTTATATGGTGAATTCCAAAATCTAATAGAATTGAATTTTTTTTATAAATAAAAATTGTTTATATATTGAAATTGACTACTTTAGATCAACCGCCTAGCATGGCAAGGTAATAGCGAAAGTGGTAGAAAATATTATCATTTTACTGATTTTGAATTTCAACCATATTATCGTTTTTAATGTATAAAAAAAAATCGCCTATCAAAATTCATAATTGGTTTAGTTACTAAAACAATTTTCCAATCAGTTAAATTTTATAAATAGGTTTGAATAATCTGTAACATTTTGTGTGACATTCTTAATATATTATTTTACTAATACAATTTATTAAATAAAAAATAAACCACCACAACACATTTGGTACATTGAAATGAAATGGAATAGAATGTCTTTCTACCCGAAATCACTTTTCACGCAAGGAATAGGTTCAAAATTCTTTTTTCCATTCTATTATCTAAAGAGAAAAATCGGAATGAAATGATATTCATTTTTTATGTTTGGTGAAATTATTTTTAATATTAAAATGGAATGAGATTTCATATTATATGTTCAAATGTTACTTATAGTATAATCCCAAAATAGTAAATATTAAAAAATTGATTCTTATAAATATTTAATAAATGTATAAAGATTCTAAAATAAAATAAAAAATGTAAAAAGAAAAATAAAATTTGTTCATTGGCCAGATTTTTATTTATATTTTTTTATAAATTGAAACTCACATGAGTACTGCAGGACTTCTTTTCTACATAAGAAATTAATGATAATTTGTTAAGATTTTTCTTTTAATATTTTGAAGATATAATAGTCACGATAATATATTTATTATACATCTCCTGTTAAGATTTTTCCTTATCTCTTGGTATGGAAATATCTTTCACATTTCTCGATGAAATGAGTTTTTCTATGCAATGACGTTTTCACTTTCAAATTTGTATATCAAATATTAGAATAGAAAAAAAATTAGAATAATCATTCAATTATATTTTAACGTACAAAACGTACCATAAATTATAAAAATAATTCTTAAAAAAAAAGTATTATAAAGAGAAACTTTACGAAAATGTGTAACATTTCAGTGGATTAATTTCAACCCACCTTTTGTTCAAAATATGCACACATCTTTTTCCAATTTTTTTTTTAAATATTAAATCTTAAATTTAATCTTCTAAACTACAAGAAATTCTCCCCCCAAAAAACAAGTAATTCATTGAGTTATTAGTCAAATGGTAATCTCCACTTTTTTTTAATACGTATATGTCAAAAGAATGTCATTCGAATTTAGAATTATTCACAATCCAATTAAGAACAACATTGTTTCCACTCAATTCTTTATTGTTACAATGTTCGAATCGTATATATCATTTTTTTATCATTTTTTATTTCATTCTTACTGTGATATTATATTAAAAAAACTTAATGAATGAAAGATAAATCTTAATTAAGTAGAAAATATAAACTCTAAAGAGAAAATATATTATAAGGAATTTAGACAAAAAAAAAATGGTACAGGAAATGTGATAGCCCATTATGGGTGCATTTTTTACACTCTTTTTTTCCTTTCTTTTTTTTTTTGATGAATAAATTTTCCTCTCTCCATTATAATAATTAAATTTTTGAAAAATTAGATATAAACAACCCTGAGTTATTTTAACATTTCTATTTATAACCATAAGCTTTTTATTTTATCTTTTTGTAATCAAGAAATATTTTTACTCTTTTCTATAGCCACAAACTTTGATTTTATCATTTTCTAGCCATGAACTATTTTTTTTTCTGAAAATAGCCATGAACTATTTTTGACATCTGAAATAATATAGTAATGAACCATTTTTAATAAATTGTTATATTTAAGAGGTCAAAAATAGTTCATGGCTATTTACCAAAAAAAAAAAATAGTTCATAGCTGGAAAATGATGAAATCAAAGTTTATGGGTGTAAATAGAAAAGCAAAAGTAGTTTATGGTTAGAAAAAGATAAAATAAAAGTTCATAGTTATAAATAGAAAATGTATAGTTCATGGTTATTTTAGATGATTTCTCGTTATTTTCAAAATCACGATTTAATAACACATGAAAAATTGAGTTTTATTTATCAGACAGTGTAATTTTTTCTTTTGTTTATACTCTCCCTTCTTTCTCGTGCACCTTGTAGATAGTCATCTTGTATTACATTCTTTATACTATCTTTTGTCCTATTTCATTTTATTATGTTCTTCTTAAAATTTACCTTATTTATTTTTTATTTGATAGATTTTGTTAATAAAATATAATATTAAATTAAAAATGTGACAAAGGATAGGGCATGAATGTGATAGAGCCGTGAGCAACCCCGCCCCCTTGAATGTCAATTTTTATTTGCTGAGATCCTTTATTGTCTTCCTGGGAAAGAGATCCATTATCGTCCTTTGCCAAAATGACAGAAGTATCCTCCTGGCTTTATATATAAAAGATGCACTTGAATAGGACCTTCCCTCAGACGTCTTTGTTCATTTCAACGAGAAAGCATAAACCAATGGCACACTCAGAGGAGATTTCTGCTCTCATCAAAGCTTTCACAGGTTTTATGCTTATCCACCCAGCTATGAAGCTTACATTTTCTTCGAAAAATTGGCCATAGGTATATACACAAACTATACATTAATAATTAGTCCTATTATATATCTTTATTTTTTCTGTTTTCATATACAGTCTTTATATTTTTGTGCCTAAAATACATCTCGTCACTATTTCTCTTGCTAGAATGAGATAAGAAAATACACGTGATATACGCATAATATAAATTTTTGGGATAAATTTAAAAATTCCTTGCGTATCATGTGTATTTGTTTTTTGTGATTCAGTGTGGTGATGTTGACTGTATATAAATTGACGATGTATGTATATAATGTGTAGTAAAGAAATAGTTTGTGTATAATTGTAACAAATTTCCTTTTAATCTTATTTTTGTGTGTGAGGTGAGAATTTCAATTGTTTTCTTGCTGATGATTTAGAATTTGGGATCCTCAGGACTTGGGGTGGATGAAAAATCTTTAATCTCAATATTGGGTAAGTGGCGTCCACAACAGATAGAGTCTTATAGAAAAGCCAGCAATGAATTCTTCATAGAAGATGAACGTCAGTTTCAGAGATGGAATGAGAAACACATCCAACAACTCCAACAAGATTTTATACGTTTCAAGGTTGGTGTTTTCACTTCCATCCAATCATTTTGCTAAAAAAGATGTTGGAGTTTCTGTTCACCAAATTGCCTAGGCTGTTGAATGCGTAGGCCCTGTTTGGTTCAGGAATTTTAGTGTGGGAAAGGAAATAATTTTCCTTAGAAAAAATTTTAATTTCTCTTGATTGGTAATTAATGAAATAAAACCATTGAAAAATCTAAGGAAAAGTTCTTTTATTGAGGAAAAGAAAAAGTGAAAGGAAAATACATAATTATCTATCAAGATTTTTAAAAAAAATAATAAAAGATGAAGATTTTTATATTACTTAAATTAATTTAATTTTATAATTCATTATATGAAAGCAAAACTTGCAATGATCACTGTTGTTTCTTTTTTGCTAAAACAAAAAAATTTATTGCCATTTTTATTTTCTTATTTTTTCCACCTTTTTTTTCTCTTGGTTTTTCTCACCCTTCACTTTCTTCATTTTATTTCTCCAAAGTACTTACAATCAGAGGTGGCTTAATATTTAATGAGGCATAGAGTGAATTTTAAGATTGGGAGCTTTTGATTGTCCTTAAAAGAACATTGAGGCCTTTTAAAATTTAAAACACTAAGAAAAACATTTAAATTTGCCTATCTGAAATTTATTTATCTTTACAAATTTTTTTAAAGTTTCTTTACAATTTATTCTTACAACTTTCTTTGACAGTTTTTTAATTAAATTTTTATAATCAATTTTTTGTAATAAATCTTTTTCATAGATAAAATACTCAATCTATTTAATCTTTCTTGGGATATTATTATCTTAAGTAAACTTTTATTAATTTTAGTTTGGAAATTAGGAGAAAAATGAAATATTTTTGGGAAAGAATCGAAGGAGAGAATCAATTAGGAGAATATTGATATATTATTAAGAAGCATTTAGAAGATTGAAAGATTTTTTAGAAATAAAAATGACAATTATTAACTAATAATCTAGTTATAGGATTATAACACTTTATTTTTAAGGACAAAACTATTTTTGAGATAGTTATATGGCATCATAAACAAATTGGGGCCTTACAATTAGTGGGGATTCGAGCAAAGGCTTTATTTACTTTATGTTTAGCCGGCCGATTTACAATGTCTAAATAACTTATAATATATACTCTAAAATTACTTCTTTAATTCTCTTAATAATTATGTTCTTATTAAATTTTTTTTATTTTAAAATTTTTTTAATCAACCAAATAATGTGAATTTTGATTTCTTTTGAAGTTTTATCTTTCATTTTTTCATGAAAATCCTTAAATGAAACGAGACCTTAAAGTATATCACTCATTTATCTAAAGATCTAAACTGTAGATTTCATAGTTTATCTGTAAAGTCACAGTTTTTAAGGTTTATAACAACTTTTCTTTTATTATATATTAGGGAAGAGCAGTGTGGTTTACTTACCACAATCTAACTACCTTGCTAGAACATATAACTCTTATTTCAATACATCAAAAAATAAAAAATGATAAATTTGATAACTGTATATTATCTACTTGACTATTTGGCTGTAACTTTTAAGACTCCACATGCATAGTTGTGTTTTTTTTAGTTTTTACCCATATTTTTACTTCCAACCTTACTATTTTTCTCACAAAATATTTAACTTTTACAATTTTTTTTAAAAAACAGAACATATACTTTAGCTAAAAATAACAATATTCCATCAGAGTGTTTTACACCGATTCTCAACACTTTCGACCGTGACATCATGTACATAACATTTTTTTGTTAGGGTTTATGTTTTAAAATTCAAAGTCTATTTTTTATTTAATTAAATTTATTATAAAATATTATATTGAGAATATTATAGAGAGATTTTTCCAAAAATAAAAAAAAAAAATTATAGTATTACACATAATATTCCGATTCTCAAAAGGTATTAAAGATGAGTTACCGCCGGTAACCGGGTATCCACCTGCAGAATGCTGTGGTACTCCGGACAATGCACCCTTGGGAGAGAGATGCTCGTTTACTTAAGGAGGACTTGGTAAAGGAACCACCACAATTTAATGTGATTATAGAGATTGCTTGTACCAGATCTTCTGAGGAGCTTCTTGGTGCAAGGAGGGCGTATCATTCCCTCTTCAACCAATCCATTGAGGAACATATTTCCTCCCATCTCCGCGGCGTCGAGCGCAGGGTATATTCCTATTGTAATCAATCTTTTTCTATAAGGCAAAAAAGTCATGAATTAGGTTCATCTATTATCTATTCACAAAAATGGAAAAAAAAGTTCCTCTATTATCTCTCCTCATTAATAGAAATAATTACTATTAATTATTACTTTCATTTCATAAGGAATTTTGTATAATACAGAGATTAGGAAATCTTGAAATCAATATATTTTTAAAACAAAATATTTATAATACTCTGATTTTAAAAAATAAAAAATTAAATTGGCAAGGAAAAAATTTTTGCAAAAAAAGTAAAATAGTGATTAAATTAGTGAAAGAGTATACTCCTTTTATTTTTTATTAGCTGTCATATTTTAGACGTTACGCTATTTAAGGAAATAGATGTTTTTTCTTGTGTGGAGGAGAATTGGTAGAATATCACAAAATAAAAAAATGGAAGGAGTAAAAAACAGTGTAAAATTTTAAATTTAGCTGGAAGAGATTTTGAATAAGGTGATGGCTGGTGATTTGGTATGGTATATTTGAATTGATAATTTAACAAACACTTCATTTACTTTTTTTAACTCTGAGACACATCTTATCTAAAAAATATTTTAACTTTTACAAAATTCAATAATAACAAAACACAATTGGAAGTTTAATATGATATAATTCATATAATTATAATATGAAATGGAGTGGAAATTCTTTTTTGTATTCCCTCCAACCCTATGTATACCAAAGCACCCCAAATTAAAGCACAAGTATATGTGGCAATTTAGAAACACCTCTCACCGTAGAGAAGTTCTAGATTCAAACAACATTCCCTCTCCTAATCCCTTAATATATTAAAAATAATTAACTATCTGCTTTTTCATTTCTGATCAAAGTCTATTTCACTTTCCATTTACATCCATTGAATCTTATGAATTGGACAGCTTCTGGTCGCACTTGTCAGTGCATATCGGTATGAAGGGCCAAATGTGAATGAAGAAAGAGCAAAATATGATGCAAAGATATTTCATGATGCCATAAAAGGTGCCGGAAAAAAAGATCTTCTTCAAGATGAAAAAATTATAATGATTCTAGCAACAAGAAGCAAATCTCATATTAAGGCATTATATAAGTACTACAAGGAATTCAATGGAAAGGACTTGGATGAGGTAATATTAGAACTATACGCTCTTTTCAACATGATTAAACATTTTTTAAGAAAAAAATAAAAATTTAAGGGATTTTCAGATTATCATTTTTGAAATTCTATGAAATAATGATTAGGTATATCCAAATATTTCAATTATTTATTTATTTATTTTGAATTCAGGATATTGATGGTGCCATTATTCTGAAACAAGCAATTCAGTGTCTTTGCATACCTAACTGCTACTTTAGCCAGGTAAAATGGCTAATTATTGATATATGCAATTCTTATTTATTAAATTATTTTTCATTATGTGTTGAAGGCCAACTCAGTCGTCACCGAATTTACATCTTCTCAATCCCTCGATTAACTGCTTTATATGATGAATAATTATTTTTTTTTAAAAACATATAATGAATAATTATTAATTCTGCAGTGAATTATTTATGGTAAATAATTATTCATTATTATGCAATAAGAAATCTCAACCATTAAATTGACATTTTCTCAATCTAATGGTTGAGAAGGTGTTTGGTACCACTGATAAATCTCATTAACTTGGTTTTAGCCCGTGTTGAAAACATCATATTGAATTGGTCGGTCATACCGTTTGAATTGAAAATCAGACCACAAATCACTCTGATTTCTTCAAAAATTAGAAGTTGATTGAATTGGTCAAAACAGTTGAATCAGCTCGTTTGACCAGTCAAACTGGTCATTTGCCCGGCTAACCCAATTTTGGAATTTTATTTTTTATTTTTTATATATTTTTTAATTGAAAGTTTATAATTTTTTTGAATTATTTTTTAATTATATTCAGTGTTAATTAATGTATGAGATATGTATGAATGTTATTAATATATATTTATAATTTTTTCTATTTTTATAATGTTATTTAGTTCGACCACTACTTTTATCCATTAAATTAATGAAGTAACGAGCTAATAGTTTGACCAATCGATCTCATCTCCTACTTTTCAAAAATTGGCTTTTTAGCCTGTTGTATCGGTTGTATGATATTGACAAAACTTTTCACTGTCATACTACTGAATCACATTGACAAATAATTTAATTATGTTTAGGTATTGGATGCATCATTGAATATCAATGTGGATGAGATTGCCAAGGATTCTGTGGCAAGAGTTATAGTCACAAGGGCAGATGTGGATATGAAGTATATTAACGCAGAATTTGAACACAAATATAAGCTTCCTCTGCCTAAGAAGATTGCAGAAGTTGCTAATGGAAACTACAAAGATCTCTTGCTTGCTTTGGTTGAAAGAGAAAATTGAAAATGAGAAGTACAATAATATGAGGGGTTATTTATCCATTTTATCTTCGGCTGGCTTTCCTTTTAACATATGTTGGGTTCAGTTGTATTTTTCTTGAAGGTTTTAACATTTGTGGATTCATGGGATTAACAAAAAAGAAACAAAAAAAAGTTTCCTTATGTACTACTATTTGTTAAACTGCTTCCAAATTTTAATTAACTTTTCTAGTACCTTGAACATATAATTTAGACTCCACTAGGATTGTAATTAAATTGAAAAAAGTGAATTTTTTTTTAGTATATATTTGACTTTTGTGAATAAAAATAGTGAAATCCACTGTACAAAAAGTGAAAAAACAATCCAAATACCCTACTCTCTTTCTTATCTCTCTTGATAGGGATCGTTATACCATGCACTCGGTTACATCATGTTAGGTGTAACAAGTGCAAAAACGACGTTGTTTTACTAAAATCTACAAACTGAGCAAATATTAAAACCCACTCTTACTCCACATGACTGCACATCATGCGTGTTCCCCACAAAAACCCACTTTTCCTTCTCAAAACCTGCTTGTGGTTTTTGTGAGATTTTAAGGCGATTTTCAAGCTTTCACAATATCTATCTTCTTTTATATTACAATTTTTTTTATCTTAGTTTCAATATCTCTCTAATTCTCTTTAATTTCACAACAAAAAAAGTGAGAAAAATGAGTTCTTCAAGTTACAGTCCTTCAAGGAGTTCTTCAGGCAATTCTTTAAGCACTAATAGGTAATAAAACTTCAAAGACAACATGAAATTGTAGTTTTCACAAAAAAAGGTACAACGAAATAGATTCCATGTATATTATTGTTTTTTATGCTTTATATTTCTTTTTGGGTGTTGCTAATTATGATACCCCGTACCCCTCCGCTAGGTCAACTGTGGCTAGATAAGATACTTGCGTGTCTCTCGGCACTGGACTTACAAAAAACATAAAGCTAATATGCATCCGGGAGAAATTAGAACGTGTCCCTCTAAACTAAACAGCGGAAGAAAGAATAATATAAACATAACTTTATAATAAAAACTTCTCAAAACTTATATATAGATTGAAGGCCGTGAGGGGCAAGATCTTCATAGATCAAAACCTTATGGCTAAAGGTGGAAGACCCCAATGTTACCGAATCCAGTGGGCCCACATTAGCTCCATTAGCCGGATCTGGTTACTGAGTCATCTAAAAAAGGGGAAAAAACTTTTGAAAGAAATGAGCTATAGACGTCCAGTGAGTTCACGTGCACATGTGTTTTTCATGAGTTTCCCATATGGGTAAAATACTCTATATAAAATGGTCTGACATACCAGAAGAGAAATGCTTTCATAATAATCTCTTGTATGCAAGTTATAAACCTTCTAAAGGGTTCGGGTGCTGCCGGAAATTCTAAGCGAATCAAGACACATCGGTGCTGCCGCAACAATCAACTTTCAAAACCATGCATGTACCATGATAGGCTCAACAGACAGAGTCCGGAACCTTAAACGGGGTCATCGGTCACAAGTTTCGGCATCTCGTAGTCAATACCAGCCTGAAACTCAAAGCACACTGTGCGAACGTTCAATTTCTCATAAATCACCGCACACACCACTTATCACAAAACAGGTAATGAGCCCTGGGGTACCTATCAGGCCGCCCTGTGCTACCCTAGTTAGTGAGTCCCTCTTGACCCAACCTGCTTGAAAGTAGCCCCTACCGCAAAGAATGATACGGAGTCAAACATAATACCTCCTTGGACCTAACCCTCCAACGTTATTACGCCCTCTGTCAACTAGATCCAGATCAAGAGTAAACCTACCAAGCATGTCGTTGGAAGGAGGCCCTCATACGGGGAACTAGCCACGCACATTGCAATCCTCTTGATAGGTTGATCAAAATATATACCAAGCCCCTTCAGCCGGATTAGGGTTTTTAATTCATTTTTATAAAATCATAGGCCACCTCTCAGCCATACAAATCTCTTTATATCGAAAATCCTATCCGCTGGGCCAAACCGTAAAACTCGTAGCCATAACAAATGTACCATAAATGCAATTCAAATTATATCTTTATAAAAACTCAAAAAAACAATTGTTTTTCTTATATACTTTCAAAATCATGTTCACCATGAAAGTATGCATGTGTAACTTTGGAATGTAAGCTTTAAATATATTATCGGGTATAAAATAAGTTATACTAATTTGTTTTCCAAAAATTATGATGAATATTTCTCAAAAGGAATTTTTTAAAATACTTCAAACATTTAAAGTAATATATGAACAAAACCGTAGAGAAATATTCTTTAAAAAGAAATAGTAAATATTTTTGAAATCATAATATAAGAATATTTAAAATAAAAGTATTATAAAAATATTATAATAATTCAAAGCCTTATTTAAAATATTTAAAGTATTATTTCAAAAAAAATAATAAATAAAAATAATTTTTAAATCTCAAAACCTTATAAGAATATTTTAAAAATAAGTTTTTCAAATAATTTTAAATCTCAAAACCTTTTTAAAATATTTAAAATATTATTTCCAAAAAGAAATAATAAATATTTTAAAAAAATAACTTCTTAAAATAATTTTAAAACTCAAAACCTTTTAAGAGAATTTAAAATATTTAAAAATATTATTTCAAAAAAGAAATACTAAATATTTTTTAAAAAATAATTTCTCCAAATAATTTTAAAGCTCAAAACCCAAAAATAGATGTATTGTAGAAATATTTAAAAATAAAAATAAAATGAAAATATGTTACTAACTGAAACATATTTCAAAGCCTTAAACGAATATTTAAAACAAAAATATTTTAATAATTCAAAACATATTTAGCATAACCAGCTCTGCCCATCCATCCGAGAAATATTTTGTAAATTTTGTCAAGATCAAAAAATATGCTTCCAAGAAATAATTAAATCTTTGGTAAAAGAAAAAGTTGGTGAACTCACTTGGAGCCGCGAAACAAGTCAACTCTACAAATAATAACAATTTCAAACTTAATCAAATAATATCATAAAAATATAAACTTTATCCCAAGATGACCATAAGGTTCACCAAAACTTATTCTAAACACAAAGGAACTTTAAAAACAACTCCAAAATAATTTCATAATAATTCCTCAAAATTCATGGGTTCCCAAAATAAATCTATAACTATTAAACCTTAATATTATTTATCTTAGAAAATATAACATAATAATAAAATAAAATAAAACTATAAAAAAACAAAACAAAAACAAAAAGAAATAATAAGGACTTAACTTGAGAGAGAGAGAGAGAGAGAGAGAGAAAATCGGGAGAAAGAAAAGGAAAAGAAGAAAGAAGAAAGAAAGAGGAAGTGGGGAAAGAGAGAAGAGGGCTGCCGAGAGAGAGAAATTGGGGAAAATGGAAAGAGAGAAGAGAAGAGAAGAGAGGTAAGAAAAAGGCTTCCTAACACCCCGTATGTATTGCCATGTATGCATGGCTTTGGTTTGTATGGTCAAGACACATGTCACTTACTTGCCATGTGTCCACAAATCACCAACCCACTTGGCACTACACTCCCATAATTGCACTAAAGTTCTCCAAATTACTAGACTTTCTACGTTGGCCCCAAACCTTAAAAATGACTTAAAACTCATATTAAACTTAAAATCTCAATCTTCAACTTAAAGCGTTAAACACTATTAATTCTAAAATATACCAAAAAAGTTTTCCAGTGAAAAATTCTTCCTTAGATTCTCTAGAAATTACCAAATGCCTCAAAACTTTCTATTCTTCACGAAACATCCCTAAAATTTTGTTTGAACTCACTGTATCTTATGTTAACTTTGAGGTGCTTAGTCGGGATGTTACACAAATTGTATACTAGTTGTTTTATGATATGTTTTCTATGTTTAAAAAATATAAAATTACGAAAATTGCTTGAATTATGAAATATTAGCTTTTAAAACTTTCAAATGCCTACCTTTTGCACTCTGAGAAGGCCGAATTATAAAACTAAGAATGCAAAGTTTTAAAACTTTGGAATGCCTAATAGTATGCTTAGTTTTAAAACTTGGAATACCTAGTTTTAAAATGGAAAATGTCTAATTCTAAAAAGAGGCATTTCAAGTTATATATATTTGTGAATGCCTAGTTGGAATGCCTAACTTTTAATCTAGGAATGCCTAGTCTTAGAACTAGAAATGCTTAGTCTTAAAACTTTGCAATGCTAAAGTTTAAAAATTGGGAATGCCTATTTTTAATACTAATAATGTCAAGTTTTAAAACTGAGAATGTGTAGTTTTAAATTTAAGAGTGCCAAGTTTTAAAGGTAGGTATTCTTGCCTAGTTTTAAAGTTAAAAATGCGTAGTTTTACAACTGAAAAATGTCTAGTTTTAAAACTTAAAATGCCTAGTTCTAAAAACTAGGCATTTCTAGTTTTAAAACTTTGTAATACCAGAGTTTAAAAATTAGAAATGCCTAGTTTTAAATCTAATAATGCCAATTTTTAAATCTTAGAATGCCTAGTTTTAAATATAAGAATGCCAAGTTTTAGAACTATGAATGCCTAGATTTTAAGAATGGGAATGTCTAGTTTTAGAGTCAGGAATGCTTAGTTTTAAAACTTTGCAATGCCAAAGTTTAAAAATTGGGAATGCCTAGTTTTAATTCTAATATTGCCAAGTTTTAAAACTAAGAATGCGTAGTGTTAAATTGAAGAATGCCAAGTTTTAAAGTTAGGAATGCCTATTTATAATCTAGGAATGTCTAGTTTTAAAGTTAAGAATACTTAGTTTTACAGCTAAAAATGTGTTGTTTTTAAGTTAGGAGTGCCTAGTTTTAAAACTTAGAATGCCTAGTTTTAAAAACTAGGCATTTCTAATGGACAAAAACTCATAATACCAAAGTTTGAAAACTGAAAATGGCTAGTTTTAAATATAATAATGCCAATTTTTAAAACTGAGAATGCCTAGTTTTAAATCTAAGAATGCCAAGTTTTAGAACTGGGAATTATCTAGATTTTAAGAATGGGAATGGCTAGTTTTAGAAATAGGAATGCTTAGTTTTAATGCTAGTAATGCCAAGTTTTAAAATTGAGAATCCCTAGTTTTAAAGTTAAGAATGCCAAGTTTTAAAGATTGGAATGCCTAGTTTTAAAGTTAAGAATGCTTAGTTTTAAAGCTAATAATGCCAGGTTTTAAATCTAGGAATCCCTAGTTTTAGAGTTAAGAATGCCTTGCAATGCCTAGTTTTTTTAGCTATGAATACCTAGTTTTTAATCTATAAATGCCTAACAATGACAATGGAGAAAAAACAGGATCCAAACATGAAGATTATGACCCAACTGATGAAGATACATTGGCCATTGTACTTGTGAGGTAAAATATGCGAACAAACACAATACAATTGAATTCTTCCTTTCTAATTTACATTGCTAGTCACTTTTTATTTTATTTTATTTCTTTATTTATTTATTTCAATGTTATATAATTCAGGATAAGCCCTAAAAAACCACCGCAATATCAGAAAACTGAACCAGCCAACATTATCAGTAAACATAAAAGACCAAGACAAACAGAAGAAACAAATATCACGCTATCAAAACACTCAAAACAAACATCAAAAGAACAAGGCAGTATGGGTGGGAAATAGTACCCATCATTGAGTGCAAACATGAGAACGACAGGGATCAATACTATTGCTCAAAGTGAGAGATATAGGTTTTGGATCCTTACTCACTATCCGTTTCACAAGGGTGCCGAAGAAACTTGAATTGTATCTTGTACAAAGATTTAATGTCCACGATATGAGTATAAAGCTTGAAAATTCCACAACCAACATTGATGAAGTTGATGTAAATTTGGTATTGGGAATACCACATAGAGCAATTGAGGTTGAGGAGTCTAACAAACAAAGCAATGAGACAGAAGAGCACAAGGCCTTCATAAAGGAGATGAAGCAAAAATATGAGAAGTTACCACCTCCGATTTCAGCTGTTCAAAAGAGGCTAACTGATAGCAAAGATCATGGGCAATATTTCAAGAGGGAGTTTGTCTTGTACTTCATAACAAGCTTAATACATCAAACTTCATTGAAGACCTTGCACACCAATCTCTTCTGAACGTCAGCAAACAACAATGACATTTGCAACTATAACAGGTGCAAGTACATGCTTGCAACATTGATAGACAAATGTGAAACATTCCACAGAAACCCCTCAACCAAGAGCTACTTTACTGGACCTATCACATTCTTAGCAGTAAGCATTTATTCTAATATGTTTTGCGTTGATGATTTAATAAAACCATTATTGCTAACTTATTGTAAACGTGCATTGTGCATCTCTTTTATCTTGATAAGATAAAGTACAAACTTAGGGAGAAACGAGCAATCCCAGTAATAAATTGCTAGGATGACGATACTCTATGGAAAAGGAAAAAGAAAGAGATGGCAACATGAGCTTTTGGGTTGGGAAGGGTACTTGAATGGCTAAAGAATGAAAATTTTAAAAAGTTCAACAAACCCCCTTGCCATAGCCCTATTACTGCCACCAAAACTAACTATTCATAGTAACAAAATAAAGGTACAACACAAAATATTTTTTTTTCCTTCACTGTTGTAAAAGAAAACTATGCACATCTAGTGTTAGAAACTAGGCATTCTACTGTTAACACTAGCCACTTATATTCATAAAACTAGGCACTCCTGCTGTTAAAAACTAGGCACTTCTACTGTTAAAACTAGGTACTTCTATTCATAAAACTAGGCACTTCTGTTCATAAAACTTGGCATTGTTAGTTTTAGAAATAGGCACTCCTACTTAAAAACTAGGCACTTCCATTTATAAAACTAAGCACTGTTAGTGTTAGTTATAAAAAGTATGCACTTCTACTTATACTAGCTTGGAACTTTTATTGTTAAAAGTAGGCACTTCTAATCATAAAACTAGGCACTCCTATTGTTAAAACTACGCACTTCTGTTCATAAAAACAGGCACTTCTGATCATTGTTAGTTTTAGAAGTAGGCACTCCTATTTAAAAACTAGGCATTTCTAGATATAAACTAACCACTACTAGTGTCAGTTCTAAAAAGTATGCACTTCTATATATACTAACTTGGCACTTATACTGTTAAAACTAGGCAATTCTATTCATAAAACTAGGCACTCCTACTGTTAAAACGAGGCACTTCTATTCATAAAAATAGGCATTTCTGTTCATTGTTAGTTTTAGAAGTAGCCACTTCTATTTAAAAGCTAGGCACTTCCAGCTATAAAAAGTAGGCATTGTTAGTGTTACAACTAGGCTCTCATTACTTACAATAACCCTTTGTATGTTACATATAAGTGGCACTAACAGTTGCATGAATTTTTTGTTAAATGTCAGAGTTTAATTGAAAAAGCAGCCACGACAATGACTGTATTCGGAAACAGTATTGCCAACCGTTATGAGACATGTGAGGAGTTAAAAGCTGACAACATAGACATCACATGCGTATTCAAGAAGCTACACTCTGAAATTCTTCCAATCTTGCAAACATAGCAAGAAATGCAAAGCACACAACGTGCTCCTGCTTCATCGTCCAACCAACCTACTAACAGCCCAGATGACAAATTCTTTGAAGGGCCAGAATTCTCAAATGCATATGAAGAATTTGAAAAAAAAAACATGCTAAGGGTAAAGAATTTAAGAGACAAAACAATGCCTAGTTTTGATCTCGATTTGGACGATGATACACAGACACAATGAGCCCATACTCCTACCAAACAACAACAACAAAAAGACACGTTGTATGCTGACTTGAAGACAGATGACATTGTTGACATAGCAGTGAACATTGTAATTATGAGCACATCTCTTGAAAAGGAGAAAATGAAAAAAACCAGAAATCAGAAGAAGAACAATAACAAGAAAAAGAACAGTAAGAACAGAAATAAGAAGAAGAAGAAGAACAACAACAAGAACAAGAAGAGGGCCATGATGATGTTCAGTAAGAAGAGGGACACGATGATATTGACAGGTTTGTATGCCAAACACTGATATAAAAGAATAAAATACATCTTTAATACACCTATAATTGACATTTCCCTCCCCTTGCTGTGCTATTATAGAGATTGATGGGGAATTTGATGAGGAAACAATAGTTGAGCCAAGTCCACTACACAGGATTAGAAAAATCCCCAGTAATTTGTAGTCGCCTTTTTGGACATAATAACATAAAGATGAATTTAAGCTGTCCACGAAAGAGATGATTCTAACTGACTTTGCATTTCTTGATGAAATGCAAGAACATAACATTTTCATTAGGTATATATTTTCTTGTATAATTCGTGTTATATCATATAGTATGCTTTCACTGCAAGTCACCAAACTAGGCATTCCTTGAATCAAAACTAGGTACTCCAAGTTTCAAAACTAGGCACTTCAATAATGCCAAGTTTAAAAATCAGAATGCCTAGTTTTAAGGCTAAGAATGCCTAGTTTCAAAACTCAGAATGCCTAGTTCTAAAAGTAGACATTTCTAGTTTTAAAACTTTGGAATGCCAATGTTTTAAAACTGGGATTGCCTAGTTTTAAAGCTATGAATGCCTAGTTTTATAGCTCAAAATGCCTAGTCTTAAAAACTAGGCATTTCTAGTTTTAAAACTTGGAATTCCTAAGCTTGAAAACAGAGAATGCCTAATTTTAAAACTAAACATGCCTAGTTTTAAAACTCAGAATGCCTAGTTTTTTGGAATTTTGGAATGACTAGTTTCAAAAGAAGGCATTCCTAGTCATAAAACTAGGATACTTAGTTATAAAATTGGGCAGTCTTAGTTATGGAAGTACTTCTAATTACTAAAACTAAGCCTTGTCAGTTCAAAAACTAGTCACTCCAATATAAAAATTAGGCATCGCCAATTTATTTTGTTTTAGTTATTAAACTTTATATATCTTTTAATCTATTTATTTATATTCATTTCTTTTCCTAGCGACATCATATTCGAACACACTTCCCATGATACAATCTGCAGCATCCCAAGGTCAGATGCATGGTCAATGATGAGCGATCAATACATAGAACGCAATCTTCTCGAAGCATGGGCAATGTATCTGAACTAGATCATAAAGAGACCAAAGGAAAACAAGCCCAGTAGAATTATTTTCTCATCAAATGTCTTCGTAAGTTTCATTACACTAATCCTATACACTCTAGTATATTTATTGCACAACAATAACCAAATTCTTTTTCCTTTTTCCCCCCTACACCAGGTTGTTACAATGCCTTTAGCTGGAAGCTGTGGTAAGCCATTGGAAGAAGTTCGATATGAAAACTTTATAGACAGAATCAACTTGGAGCTTAAAATTTCTAGAATTAGCGATGATTATTGCCGAGATGCTGTACTGGTAAGTAATCTTAATAATTACCCTGTGATTCCTTGCTATATAACTTGGTATTTTTATACTGATTTGAGTTGTGCGCAGACTATAGCTACTATTCCTCGTGGTATTTTCAGAACACTTCTACTTTGTTGTCCTAAACTCAATTGACACAAGCGTAGAAATAATTGACAATAGGCCAATACCAGAGGGGATAACAACAGCAAACAAGTACCCCGGCATCACAATGTTCTTCGTAAGTCATTATGCATAATAAACAATTATATACAATCATCTTTTAACAAAAAAAAACATACTTGCATCCTTGTGATTGACGGAAAAAGGCCATGAAACAATATTTATAAAAGGCATAAAAACGTTATGAGATACAAAGCAGAGGTGAGGGCGATGACTTGGCAAACTAGCATCAACTTTGTAGACTGTGGCGTCTATTGCATAAGACATATGGAGATGTGTAAGGGGCAACGAAGTTCAACTTGGGATCCACTATTGGCCAAATCAAAAAAAGACCCAAGTATCCTATCAAGACTTAGTGTAAAATATACGTACACAATAATATTGTCTAAAATGAATGATCCAAGGGAGAATGTACAAGGTACAGTAACAAACTTCTACAATAAACATCCCTGAAATATTTGTAGTTTTATGATACAATGTTTGAAATGAAAATGAAATACATTTTTCAATCTTTGTACTAATTACGTTTTAAATCTTTTATTTGTTTTTATAAAACTAGGCACTGTCAATTATATAACTCGGCGTTCCTAGTATTAAAACTAGGCATTTTTAGTTTTATCATGAAATACTGTAAGGATTATCATGAATTTACACATGTTAAGAGAACAAACCATGAAGTACGCACTTTTAGTTCTAACACTAAGAAGTCTCTTCATAAAACTAGGCACTCTGAATGGTAAAACTAGGCACTTTTACTGTTAAAACTATGCACTTCTAATTCCTAAAACTAGGCACTGTCAGTTCATGCCAAAACTTTTGGCACTTCTAATTCCTAAAATGAGGCATTGCTCGTTAAAAAATTAGGCACTTCTAATTCCTAAAACTAAGCAATGTCAGTTCATGCCAAAACTTGGCACTTCTAATTCTTAAAACTAGGCACTTTTAGTTCAAAACCTAGGCATTGTCAGTTCATGCCAAAACTTGGCGCTTCTAATTCCTAAAACGAGGCACTGTCAATTAAATATTAGGTACTTCTAATTCTAAAACTAGTCACTGTCAGTTCAAAAACTGAGCACTATTATTTATAAAAGTCGGCACTTATAACTATAAAAGTAGCAGACATATTTACATACACATTTGTCATACACATAACATCAAAACACACAAAAATTTAAAAATAGAATATAATTAGAAAACATAAAGTAATGAAATTACAAATGTTAAATGAAATTTATGAATTCTACATTGCCATTGCTTGATGTTCCTAAACTAATTTCACATTCACTACTTGTAAAATTCAAATCCCTCCCCAAAACTTTATTGTTCATAGACAATTGGATAGCTGTTTTAATTCTTTATGCATGCATCACATATCTCTTTCTCTTACTACTTGCTTGATTGCACTTTATCTCGACAATACTCTTCTTCCTTTTATTACATTCTCCTTGTGCACACCTTCCAACTGGATCTTTAATGTTGGAAGAACCAACTTCATTGTCTAAATTATCGACATGATAAGGTCCACCTTCAGAAGCAATCTTGTCCTTCATCATCCTAAACCCTTCTTCTATGCATTCTCGAGCATTTATATTCAATTCACTAGCGGAAATTAAATCTAAAAACTTCCTTAACATTTCTCTCCTCGAAGCACTATAACCAGCAATATCCTTCTCGCTAACTTTCCAAACATCACCAATACTTCTACTGCCTAAACTTAGATCAATATCTTTTGTCCATCTCTTCAAAATATGCTTATCTGGAATAGCCTGAATATAAAGGATGTGGAAGATACGCAAGCAATAAGAGCAAAGAATCCTAACTTCATTGAACATCTTACATGTGCATGAAATGTTTATTGTGCTCTAATTATAGACAACTGTATGTCTAAGGGCAGTTATATTAGGATGCCAAACCTCGTGCACATGCTCACCCTCATTACATACCACAAGCCCTTGGCAGTACCCCAAAAATTTCATAAACTATTCTTAAAAAAGCCTGTATATCCTAATAGTATATACTTCATTAGCATGCTTCAACAATTTCGATTCAGTGGCCATCATCTCAACATACCCTTCCTTACAATGAAAATCTTCCATGTTTGCATTGCTCCTCCATTCAGAAACAACTTCATCAAATATTCGATATAAATCACACAATGCAGTTACTTTTGAAAGCCTTCTGGAAATATAATGTTTAGTTGCCTCACTTCTTTGAGATGATAGATCACCCGTAGAAAAGAAATCCTTACTAAAAGCCAGACACCACTTCTCTTTCAAATTGTGCAACCTATTTAACCAAACTTATCCATCAAACTGCAAAATAAAAACTAACAACATATCAATTTCATATAAGAAAATGAATGCACATATACTTGTGTAAAAGTAGGCAATGTCATGCATAAAACTACGCACTGTCATGTATAAAACGAGGTACTCTTAGTTATACAAACTAGGCACTCTTAATTACAAAGTATGCACATATATTTGAAACAAGTAAAAGACACATACATGTAAAACAAGTATGTTCGTTTGAGAATGCCTAGTTTTAAAGCTAAGAATGCCAAGTTTTAAAACTGATAATGCCTAGTTTTAGAACTAGGCATTTCTAGCTTTAAAAACTTTGGGAATGCCTAGTTTTAGAACCAGGAATACCTAGTATTTAAGCTAAGAATACCTAGTTTTCAAACTTTAGAATGCCGAATGCCTAGTTGTAAAAACTAGGAATGCCTAGTTTTAAATCAAAGAATAACACGTTTTAGAATTGGGAATGCCTAGTCTTAAACCTAAGGATGACAAGTTTAAAAACTGTGAATGCCTAAAACTTAGCACTACTGAATACTAAAACATGAATTATCTCTTCCAATGAAACTTAAGTTCAGAAACTGTATATGTGACCTTCAATAAATGATTAAATAGCTTAACAAAGTCTTGTTTGGACTTAACCCAATAATATTCTTTTTTGAATTTTCCCTAATATGCCAAATACACAAACGATGCCGTGTACTTGGGAAAACTACACCAGTAGCAACAGCTATATCAGCGGACTGGTCGGTTATCAATGTAATAGGATGCTTTTTTCCCATGGACTTCAAGAAGGTGTTGAACAACCATATGCACGTTGCTGTTTTTTCATTCTTCTAGAATCCACAACCAAACATAACATTCCTACTGTGGTTATCCATTCCTATATATGGACCTCAAATCATCTCATATTTGTTCATATGATATGTCGTATTATGCACCAACAAATCACCAAAAATATCATACTCACGCCTTATCCGACTATCCCTCCAAAAGAAACAACATGATGAGCAATCACTGTCAACCTCAAAATCAAAGTAAAAATCATCTTCATTTTCGTTCCTCCGTCTAAATATCTGTATAAATGAATTCACGTCCCTCCCATGTAAATTCTTTGATCGTAGAATATTATACGCATCCCTTAACATAAAGCCAATAAACAGCGAACCTCCAACCTGCTTCTTCAAAACTCTTTACCCAGTAGCAATAGACACCCCACTATCCTTTAACTCTTGAAGATAACTAGCATTATTCTTTGTAACTCGCCTCTAAGAATGCATAAAGTGCCTCTAATTCAAATCACAAAAACCATGATTATGACACACATCATGTCTGCTAACTATCTAGCTACCCTCGTCATTTCAACCGAAACTCAATCATCGCCTTGCAACTCGTACAAGAATCAACTTTAGTATATGCCTTTCCCCCTTCCCCTTATCAGACTTCATCCCTTGTTTGTAGCAATAAAGCTGCTTCAAGTACTTCGTCTTACATCCTGCCTTGAACTTTTCATTTCCCTTGCAAACACTAAATCACAACCTGAATGCATGATCATTTTACAATTTGAATGTATCTTCTTCGGATGAAACAAAACTTCCAACGAATAAATCTTCAGTTGATGTTTCAACAACAGTTGCATTTCAAAAGTTAGTAGACACTTCTAGTTATTATACTTGGCATTATTAATGCTAATAGTAGGCATTGTCATATTTCAAACTTGGCATTGTTAATGTCAAAAGTAGACACTCTTTAATTCAAAAGTAGGCACTTCCATTTACAAAACTAGGCACTTCTAGTAATAAAACTTGACATTGTTAGTGTTACAAGGAGGCAATCTTGTATTTAAAGATTGGCATTATTAGTGTTAAAAGTAGACACTATTTAATTTAAAAGTGGGCACTTCTATTTACAAAAACTACGTACTTCTCGTAATAAAACTTGGCATTGTTAATTAAGAAACTAGGCACTGTTCTATTTAAAAATTAGCATTGTTACTTTTAAAAGTAGGCACTATTAGATTTAAAACTAGGCACTTCTATTTACAAAATTAGGCACTTCTTGTAGTAAAACTTGGTATTGTTAATGTCAGAAACAAATAATAAACATATACACTGCCAGTTCAAAACTATGCACTATAACAAATAAAAGAAGGGAATCTTACTTATGAAAGTATGCACTTCTACTTATATAGTACGCACTACTAAATCAATAACCTCAAACCAAAAACTTTCCAATGGTAATAAATATAGGCATCCACAGTTCAAAAACTAGGCACTCATATTCATAAAACTAGGCACTCTAATGTATAAAACTCGGCATTGTAAACTACAGATATTCAACTACATAATAAACTATAATGAAACCATTACCACCTTTATTATAATTAAAAATAATGATGAAAATACAAAAATTTAAAAAAACTAATAAATCATCTAAATACACAAAGAAAAATTAAAACTTTGAAGTTTCACTGTTCATAATCCTAGCCACTAACATTTGAAAACTAGGCACTCTTAGTTGAAGAACTCAGCATTATTAGTTGAGAAAGTCGATACACATACATTCAAATACATACAAACACCGAATAACAAATCAAATAAAAAATCAACAAATCTCTTACCTGTACATTCTTCTTCCAAGCATGCCAGAAGCATAGAATCATTACCGATGCACGAAGAATGATTGATAACATCACAATTGAACTCCTCAATATCAAAAAATGACATAATATTCGTTTCTTCATAATTCTCCATTTATTTCACAATGTTGCAGAAGATAATCTGTTAGTTATATGCTATATACCAACTGACTTACATTTATATTTGTTATTTATAAGGCATGTATTTTGAATTGTATTTTTTGCTCTTGGCCATCAAGTATATGACTAGATAGTAAAACTCTTCTTGCTAATAAAATACTATTCTTAATTGTACATAGCTTTATCAAATCTTGTATAATTAAACTAGTATGAAGTTGATTGATGATCAAGTTTTACTGACCATGAATATGAGATATAAAATCAATTCATAAATACATATTGAGAATATTGTATTGGACATGACCGAAAGAGAAGAAGAAATATTGCATGTGTTTGAGTCATAAGTATTTCTTTTCAATTTTATGTTTGGTGTACTTTGACCTAATATTTCTAATGTTGTTTGCATGGGGAGAAAATATGTTTTGACATAGTAGAACATCATATTTAATCAGGGGATTATTATGAATATTGGTTGGGCTATTTTTTTGTCATGGCTTGAATATTAGATATAGTGAAAGGGATTTGTCCATCTCTTATTAGAGAGAGATATCCATAGGTACCTTGATAAGGAGGACGGGAAAATACGCATGGCCATGCTCAAATAAGTATTAATAAGGTGTTATTAATATTATTTGTCAGAACAGTCTGTCTGGTGATCAAGTAAATGGTTAATTCAGTTTTATAAGGATGACTCAGTCCATGCCTTATACTTAATTAGGATATTGTGTGACAAAAGGACTAAATATTAAAACTAATGTTAGATTATCATATTTTTTACTTAACTTGGGTAAGCATAATGTCTTGCTAGAGGCTACTTATGTTTTGTGAATAAATATCTAGGACATTTTTATTCACTGCCAACATTAAGTTAACCTACGAGGTCACATGCATAGACGATTTTGTGAGCATGATGTCCACTTTCAATGAATCTAGATCGTGTCCAGATTGATTGAACGTATACAAAAAGGGATCAGATTCCATGTTGTACATATATTTGGTAAGTTAAACAGGTAACTAATTCATTTACCAAATAAATGAAATTGATTACTTAATAATATTCTTCCAACCATTGTATGATTATAGGAATATATGGACGAGATTAAATTGTCATTAGATAACAATGAGGGTTCTGATGTGGACTGTTATAAAAAGGTTATGTTAACCTTTTTCTGCAGTGGTCTTCCTTTTGATAAAAGAAAAAAAAATTTAACCCTAGAACGGCGAAAATTGCATCTTGCCTCTCTCTTTCTAAAATATCAAAGAATTACCAAGTAGTTAGGGTTCATTCTGAGTACTTTTCAGAATATCGAGGGGCTAACACCCTGTTCGCTTCCATAGAAGAACGTCGCATGGATAACGGTAGAGGGCAAAGCATAAATAGCAGTGCCTCCCCCACCTAGTGGCATTGAAAACATTGAGGTAGTTTCTCATCAATCGGTTTTTCTAGTATGTGCGGATCCTGTTAGTGGTTTTCATAGCTTTTTTTCTGATGTTTTTGTCTACGAATTCTAACAGTAGTGTCAAAGCATCGTACATACTAGTTTTACTGATTTTATCTGTTACTGCTTTGATTACATGTGTTGTTTTCAATCGGCCTTATAGTAAGGTTTCTGATTAAGTGTAATAATCAGACTTAATTAAATTATGAGATTTGCATATATCATATTCTGTTATACATGTTAATGCGATTAAATAAACAGAATATTGCTACTGTTAAATTGTTTGGCGTACACAATATAATCTGGGTAGTTTAATTGTTAAACTGATATGCAAAATCACATAATTTAATGTTTAGCTGTTAAACATAATTTCTGGCGGCATGATTATTAGGGTTTATGATGGCAACAGCTCATTCAATGAGTTTGACCTTGCCTACTGACCGGCCAGCGGGACCGCCATTTTCTTCCCGGAGCTTCACCCCTAGAAATCCCCTCGTTGTTTTTGGCATGTTTCTTTCTATCATTAGATGCATGGTGCATAGCATAGCCCTTTACCTCTTGTGATTGATTGGTTTATATTGTTCATGGGTTGTAATGTTTTTAAAATACAGCCTGCGTGTTGTCATTTTCGTTGATGTAATATTATCAAGCATTGCTAGAATTGGTTTATTTTATTTCCTATTCCTGTGTATGTTTTTCTATCCTATGTAACACGAGGAGAAGATCAAGACTTTGGAGGTAAGCTCATAGAGATGAAGACGTACCTAGATTGACATTAGACTTCCATGAGGCTCATGGGAGTTAATATAGGATTAGGGCCATGCCATGTCACGTTTTATTCTATTTATATGTTATGCATGTGATGTTTAGTTTGTTTCCTTTTATTTTATTGGATAAATGTTTTATAAAATAAAATATATAAAAAGGAAGAAGGTTTTTGAAACCATGGAAAGATTAAGTAATAAAATGCCTCCCATAATCATAAGCACTTCTCCATGCCTGGATCATCATTTTGTCTCATTGCCAAAGCAAGAGATAAATAGTTACCCAAGTATGGGAAGATGGAAAATAGTGATTTCCATATTCTTGGAATGGTTTGACTTAACTAGGCTATCAAAACGGTTTTGAGCCTAGGGCATCATATGGGATTTTGTCGGGACATATAGATGTAAATCCCATTAGTCTATTTTTCTTTAATTATGGGTGTTAAGCCAAAGCTTACTTATGATTATTATAAAATAGAAATTTTCTACCCACAATTTATAAAAGTATTGAATAGTTCAGGGAAAGTTAATATGCTTTATTTGTTTATTTTTTCTTTGCAAATTCTATGTAGATAATGGCCTCAAACAATTCAAACACCTCATTGCTAACCTTGCTTGAAAAGAATAAGCTTAGTGGGACTAACTTTCTTGACTAGGCACGAAATTTAAGGATTGTCCTTAAACAAGAAAAAAGGCTATATGTTCTTGAGAACCTTATCCCTTATCAACCAGCTAACAATGCTCCTAGAGTCGAAAAGGATGCTTATAGTAAGCACAAAGATGACTCTAATGATGTGACATGTCTCATGTTGGTTATGACAGAATTTGAGTTGCAAAAGCAATTCGAGGAAGTTGAGGCGTATGAGATGATGAAAAATCTCAAGGAAATGTTCCAAGAGCAAGCATGTAAAGAAAGGTATCTTACTACTAAGGCGTTGAATAGCTGCAAAATGACCCCAGACACTTCAATTAGTGCTCATGTCCTTAAGATGAAGGGTTATTTTGATCAGCTTGAAAAACTTGGGGCACCTATTAGTCATGCCTTGGCTACTAATATGATCTTGGCCTCTTTGACATCTGAATATGATCAGTTTGTCATGAACTTCAATATGGATAATATGGAAAAGTCCATAAATGAACTGCACGGGATAATCAAGCAGGCTGAGCGAAATATTAAGAAGTCTACTCCTAACCTTCTGATGGTTCAGAAGGGGCAGTTCAAGAAGGATAAGGAAAAGGGAAAGGGAAAAGATATTGCAGAGAAGGGCAAAGGCAAGAAGAAGCCCAATCCCAAGGCTAAACCACCAAAGGAAGGGACTTGCTTCCACTGCAATGAACCTGGCCATTGGAAGAGGAACTGCAAGCTCTACTTGGAAGAAAAAAAAGAAGAAAAAGGCCAGTGAGACTACTGCTTCAAGTATTTTCTTTATAGAAATTAATATGTCTGCTCCTACTTCATAGGTATTAGATATCTGATGTGGAGCTCACATTTGTGTAAATGTGCAAGGACTCAAAATGAGTAGATCTTTGGAAAAAGCAAATGTGGACCTGTGAGTAGCAAATGGAGTAAAATTGCTGTTGTAGCTGTAGGGACATTTGGTTTACTTCTGCCCAATGAGCTTATCATTGAACTTAAAGATTGATTTATGTTCCTGCTATGAGTAGGAACATCATTTCAGTTTCCAATTCGGATATTGATGGTTTTGAGTTTAATACTAAGAACGGTAAAAGTTCCATTTATAAAAATAGTATTTTCTATGGGGATGCCTCTTTATTTGGTGGATTTTACATTCTTAACCTACATGATTCCACTAGTAAGCCCATCTATAACATAAATACGAAGAAATTTAAATCTAATGATTTAAATCAAACTTACTTCTGGCATTGTCGTTTGGGCCATATAAATGAGAAACGCATATCCAAGCTCCATCAAGATGGACTTCCATCTTTATTTGACCTTGAGTCTTATGAAAATTGCGATTCCTGTCTATTGGGAAAAATGACAAAAGTCCATTTACAGGACAAAGTGAAAGGGCTACCGATTTATTGGAACTTATAGATACTGATGTATGCGGACCAATGAACACACAAGCCAAAGGAGGTTTTCAGTACTTTATTAAGTTCACAGATGATTTCATAGATACAACTATGTCTATCTAATGAAATATAAATCTGATTCTTTTCAAAAGTTTAAGGAGTTTCAAAATGAAGTGCATAATCAACTTGGGAAGAGTATCAAATTACTTTGATCAGATTGAGGCGGTGAATTCTTG
This sequence comes from Catharanthus roseus, assembly GCA_028651295.1. NCBI lineage: Eukaryota > Viridiplantae > Streptophyta > Magnoliopsida > Gentianales > Apocynaceae > Catharanthus > Catharanthus roseus. The sequence continues at coordinate 34,879,722 of JAPQWS010000159.1, read as the reverse complement.
GACCAAGAGTTTGACGAATATCTTAAAAATTGTGGGATTGTATCACAATTAACTCCACCAGGAACACCACAATGGAATGGTGTGTCTGAATGCAGAAATCGAACTCTATTGGATATGGTTCGATCTATGATGAGTCAAAGAAACCTTCCAACTTCTTTTTGGGGTTATGCTCTAGAAATTGTTGCATTCATATTAAATAGAATTCTATCTAAAGCTGTTCAGAAGACACCATATGAGATATGGACCAGGAAACAACCTAGTTTAGCATTTTTCAAAATTTGGGGATGTGATACTTATGTGAAGTGATCATTATCTGAAAAACTAGCACACAATCTAATAAGTGTATGTTAGTGGGATATCCTAGGGAAACTAAAGGATACTATTTCTATCTTCTATTTGAAAACAAAGTGTTTTTGCTCGGAACGAAATTTTCCTTAAAAGGGAATTCGTTTCCAAAAGAGTTAGTGGGAGTAGAATCCATCTTGAAGAAGCTCAAGGACAGCAAACTATTTCTAAACCGAGTATAGTCACTTAGCTTAACTCACGTATTCATACTGAGCCCGAACCTTTGATACAAAACCCAAGAAGGTTGGTAGGATTCATCAGATACCACAGAGATATAGATTTTTGTGGCTGAGGATCATTAATGTTGATCTTATTGATCAAAGTGAACCTAATTCCTACCGAGATACTATTCATAGTTCTGAATCTAGCAAATGGCTAGAGGCTATGAAATCAGAAATGCAATCCATGCATGACAATCAAGTTTGGACTCTGATTAATCCACCTGAAGGTTGAAAAACGATAGGGTGTAAATGGGTTTTCAGAAGAAAACTGACATGGATGGCAATGTACACACTTACAAAGCACGACTGGTAGCAAAAGGTTATAGACAAACTCATGGTATTGACTATGATTAAAGTTTTACTCTAGTTGTAATGCTTAAGTTAATTAGAATTCTACTTGCCATTGCAGCATATTATGATTAAGAAATATGGCAAATGGATGTTAAAACTGCATTTCTTAATAGAAATCTACTAGAGAATGTGTATACGACACAACCTAAACGTTTTATTCATCCCTCGAATTTTGGTAAAGTGTGTAAACTTCAAAGATCCATTTATGGCTTGATGCAAGCATCTCAAAGTTGGAATCTTCGTTTTGAAGAAGTAATTAAAGAATTCAATTTCATCAAAAATGAAGATGAACCTTGGGTGTACAAAAGGGTTACAGAAAATGCAGTAGTCTTCTTTGTGCTCTATATCAATCACATCTTGTTAGTTGGGAATGACATCCCCACTTTGCAAAGTGTAAACACTTGGTTGGGGAAATATCTTTCAATGAAAGATTTAGGTGAAACATCCTATATTCTAGGCATTAGGATCTATCGAGATATCTCTAAAAGCCTAATTGGCCTAAGTCAGAGTGGATATATTGACAAGGTACTAAAAAGGTTCAGTATGCAAGATTCTAAGAAAGGATTCTTGCCAATGTCACATGACGTTAAACTCAGTAAGTCTCATATTATACAGAACGCATGAGTAAGATTCCTTACGCTCCCGTAATTGGATATATTATGTATGCCATATTATGCACTCGCCTAGATTTCTCATATGTATTAAGCATGACAAGCAGATTTCAGTCAAATCCTGGTAAACCACATTACACTAAAGTAAAAAACATTCTTAAGTACTTAAGAAGGACTAAAGAGATGTTTTTGATCTACAGAGGTCAGGAAGGAAGGCTTGTTGTAAATGGTTATGTAGATGCTAGCTTTCAAACTAATGTAGACGATTTTAGATCACAATCTAGATTTGTGTTTTGTTAAAATGGAGGTGCTGTGAGCTTGAAGAGTTCAAAGTAAGATATCGTGGCCGATTCTACTATGAAGGCTAAGTATGTGCCTACTTCTGATGTAGCCAAGGAGGCAGTTTGGATTAGAAAGTTCATCACTAAACTATGTGTGATTCCTAGCATTGTGAACCCAATGGACCTATATTGTGATAATACAAAAGCCATTGCACAAGCTAAGGAACCTATATCTCATCAACGATCCCAACATATTCTCAGGCGTTTCCATCTCATTCGAGAAATCATTGAGTGTGGAGACGTAAAAATTTGCAAAGTAGATACCAATGACAATGTTGTGGATCCATTGACAAAGCTACTCCCACAAATTAAGCATGAGAATCACACTAGGTCAATGGGTTTGAGAGTCATGTCAAATTGGTAGTAGGGCAGGTGGGAAATTGTTAGTTATATGCCCTAGACCAATTGACTTACATTTATATTGGTTATTTATGAGGCATGTATTTTGAATTTTACTTTATGCTCTTGGTCATCAAGTATGTGACTTGAAAGTAAAACCTTTCTTGCTAATAAAATACTATTCTTGTTTGTCTCTAGTTTTATCACATCTTGTATTATGAAACTAGTATGAAGTTGATTGATGATCAAGTTTTACTGATTATGAATATGAGATATAAAATCAATTCATAAATACATATTGAGAATATTATATTGGATATGACCCAAAGGGAAGAAGAAATATTGCATATGTTTACATCATAAGTATTTCTTTTCAGTTTTATATTTGGTGTCCTTTGACCTAATGTTTCTACTGCTTCTTGCATGGGGAGAAAATATTTTTTGACATAGTCAAACATCACATTTAATCAGGTGATTATTAAGACTATTGGTTGGGCTATTTTCTTGTTATGGATTGAATATTAGAGATAGAGAAAGGGATTTATCCCTCTCTTATTAGAGAGGGATATCCATGGGCCCCTTGATAAGGAAGACTGGAAAATATGCATTGCCATGCTCTAATAAATACTAATAAGGCGTTACTAGTATTATTTGTCGGAACAGTCTGCCTGGAGATCAAGTAAATGGTTAATTTAGTTTTAGAAGAATGACTTGGTCCATGCCTTATACTTAATTAGGATATCGTGTGACAAAAGGACTAAATATTAATACTGATGTTAGGTTATCATATCTTTTACTTAACCTGAGTAAGCATAATGTTTTGCTAGAGGCCACTTATGTTTTGTGGATAAATGTCTAGGACATTTTTATTCACTGCTAACATTAAGTGAACCTACTGTGTCACACGTATAGACGATCTTGTGAGCACGATGTCTACGTTTAATGAATCTAGATCATGTCCGGATTCATTGAACGTATATAAAAAGGGATCAGATCCGTGTTATATATTTGATAAGTCAAATAAGTAACTAATTTACTTATCAAATAAATGAAATTGATTACTTAATAATATTCATCCAACCATTGGATGATTAAAGGAATAGATGAACGAGACTAAATTATTACTAGAGGACAATTAGGGTTCTGATGTGGACAGCTATAAAAAGGTTATGTTAACCTTTTTTCGTACTGGTCTTCCTATGATAAAAGGAAAAACTTTAACACTAAAACGGCGAGAATTGTGTCTTGCCTCTCTCTCTCTCTCTCTATCTCTCTCTCTCTCTCTCTCTCTCTCTCTCTCTCTCTCTAAAACGCCAAAGCATTACCAAATACTTAGAGTTCATTCTAAATAGTTTTCAGAACGTTAAGGGGCTAGCATCCCGTTCGCTTGCAAAGAAGGCCGTCGTGTAAATACCGGTAGAGGGCGAAGCGTAAACGACAACGCCTCCACACCTAGCGGCATCGAAAACATTGAGGTAGTATTTTCACCAATCGGTTTTTCTAGTATGTGCGGATCCTATTGGTGGTTTTCGTAGTTATTTTTCTTATTTTTTGTGTACAAATTCTAACATAATCGATGATTAATTGAATAAAAAAATTTAGCGAATTGATGACGACAATCGTGAGAGTAGAAAAAATCGCACAAAGTAAGGAAAAAAAGATCTTATTTTCCCGAAAGATTTGTTTGAATTGATTTGATCAAGCGCCTGAGTTTGAAACTACTATAATGAAGTATATACAACAAAACGATGTTGTTTTATTAAGTGATTACACAATGCAAGGTGTAACTGAATGCAAGGTATAATTACCCTCTTGATAGTGCTCAATGGAGCACAAGGTTTCTTCAAAGGATATTGACAAATCTGTAAAATATTTAAGTAAAGCTTAAAAAAAATAAACATATTAACTAATCTTTTCTTTTTTTTTTTTTAAACTCCCAGGCAAACCTTTAATAGAGGTTTGTCTGGTTGATGAATGTTTGGATTTTGTCTTGTATTTTTAATCTCAATTTTTTTAAAAAATTTATTCAAGACAGTACTTGATAGGCATTACCCACTTATTAGAAAAGAGAAAGAAAGTACAACAAGTAGTGCTTAAGAAGTACTCCAAGAAAATAAAGAAGGTGAAACATAGCTATTATACCTTAAAAGAAAAAAAAGATAAAAGGACAAAAAGCATACATGAAAGTAAAAGGACTAAAGATAAAGGAAAAATGGTAATATTTAAGAAAAAAGGATTAAGAGAATCTATGCAAATAAAGGGTATCACGTTGATCAAGGATGCAAAGACCACGTATATCCTTAGAAGCTCAGACAAATTGTGAAAGATGTGGTTCGACTTAGTAAGACAGGCATAGTTTGTAATACCCTAACCCCTCCACTTAGGAATTCCTCTGACAATTTGTTTGCTTCGAAGTATGTGTAAGTGCTTATAGTTCACATGCCCCAGCCACTTAGGCCATAATTCCACTTCTCCAATTTGTCTAGTTAGACATAAATTTTCTTTCATATCATTCATCTTGTAGCAATTGTCAGCAGTTATGTATCCCACGATTATGCAACTTGTCACCGGTTGTCATCACATAGCATTGTCTTTTGGCGAAATACACCAATAGATCATCATCATCACATAGCTGACTTATACTTATCAGATTGGCTTTCATCCCTTCGATGTGTAGCACATTAGATAATTTCGGCATTCTAGTTACATTTAGTATGCCAACACTAACACTCTGTTTTCACACCAGTACTAAATGTCACACACCTTTATGACACACTATATAATCTACAAAATACTCTTTATTTCCTGTCATATGGTGTGAGCATCAACTGTCAAGATGACATACACCTCTAAAATTTGCTGACAGAGACAGATGAGCTATATTACATCTCAACTCTTCATTTCTGATCGAAATCCATCGCATTTTGACTTTATCTTTGGTCAAAGTATGTGTATGTACCTTTCTTCCTTGCTTCAAATCTCCAATTCACCTGTAGCATCGATGTCATACATGCCCAATCATTTTGCAATAATCACACACAAGTGGAGGCTTTCTAGCTTTGTGTTTCTTGATCAGGTTTCTCTTCTCAGCTCGACTCAAGCTGCCTTTGACAAACACTACTTCCAATCCACCAAACGTAGTGTAACTACTATTACATTGTGTGACATGCGTATCTGTTGTGTGATTGGGATTCGTACCAGTATAGCCAAGTCCTGATTTCATTTCGGCTGGTCTTCTCATAGAGATTATTTCATCAAGTTTAGCCTTTTGTGTTTAATCTTGCTATTTTTCCTTCAATCACATTTACTCTCTCTATTGCATTCTTGACCTAAGACATTAGCTTATAATTTCTTTCTTCAAGAGCGTCTTTTTGTTCCTGGATCTTCTTTAGGCTGTCCTTTAGATTTTAATGTAGCTCCATAAGTCTCATCCACTTAGTATAGAGAAGGCTATACTTATCTTGTAGTTCCTCATAGGAGACTTCTTCATCACTGTAGATGGAATCATCGTCATTGTTATCTTGATGATTATTGAGCATAGATGTATCTTGCAAATTTATTTTCACATTAAATGCCAGTGCCTAATTAGAATCAGTATCCTCTTCATAATCACTTTTCTCATCATCACTGAGAGTAGTATTCATGGATCCATTCTTCTTCAGTGAGTTGACACATTCTGACTGGATGTGACCATATCCCTCACATTCTCTGTTAATGTATACCATTTTCTTTTAGACCAGTGTCAAGCTTTCTTTTCATAGTGTTTCCTTCAGACTTAGACTTATTAGGGTTTTTCCTATTCTTGTTTGTCATGATGACCCAAGTACCAACTTCCCACGATCTTTACCAGCTATATAACTAGCACAACAAACGGTACCAAAGCTCTGATACTAGTTGTAAGTTAGTACTTAGGCAATTCGTGCAGTGTGCCTGATTTTGTTGTGTGCGGCATAGTGTAATAAACCGTGTGAAAAGAAATAAACAACACAAACACACAATACACAGCAGTTAGTAACGTAGTTCGGCCAAGCCCAGAAAGTAATCTACTAAACACTGTCAACACAGTAAAAGAAAACTCCTAGCTCTTTTATATATCTAGAGTTTTCCTAGTGGAATCAGTGCAAACTCCCTTTGCACATTTCACTGTTGAATCCCTTCAACTCTTTAAGGCTTCCCCTTGGTGTGTGGCTGCACGGAATTGAACTCCCTTCAATCCTTAACACTGTTGAATAGTAGCACAGGTTAAATCCCTTCAAATCTTCAAGGCTCCCTCTTGGAACGAGATGCTTGACCTTGAAACCCTTCAAGTCTTTAACTCCGTTGAACAACAACACAACTTCTATCCCTAGAAGCTATAATCTTCAAAATAAGAACTCCATTGAATTATGAATGATGAACAAGTGTCAATGGAGAATCATAGTGTTTGAAGTTTGTGACTGCACAAACTCAACTACCATGAACTGTCGTCTTCTCTCTTGTTAAATATCTTCCAAGAATTACAGAATGACTAGCCTCAAACTTCAATTGTGTTCCTCTATCTATAAGTGTTGAGGCTTAACAAAAAGATCTTGAACCATCGCTCCGTTTTTTATAGAAACTTACAATGGACGGTAGGTACAGGTTCTAACACTTGCGAAAGGCTCTATTATTTCCACTCCTTGATTTCTTTCTCTTCCAATTTGCTCCATGGTTGCTCCAAGTTTAGGCATTGAACCATAAGCAACTTATGATGATTTTTTTTTTTTTTTTCATTTTCCAAGCCTTCATTCTTGAAATTTAGGCTTTCGTTCATAATTTCTTCAATCCATGAAAAACTTTATCATCATTCTCCTTAATTCTCCGTGCTCTTGCTCTTTTGATTTGTCCTTGAAGCTTTTCATGTACTTGACCATCTTGGTTCATATCAAATTTGTATATATATACACATATATATATATATATATATATGTATGTGTATGTGTATGTATGTGTGTGTATATATATACATATATACATCACACACACTCACACACATACACACACGTGTATATATATATGAAAATCCCATTTCGACAAGAGATAAAGTTTGGATACGATCATATGTTCAGAGCGTCAGAAGATTGCACTGTATGTGGCTAGCCCCTGTACTAGGGACTCTTCCGATAACGGGGATGGTTTCAAACTCTCGAGGATGGATCTAATTGAAAGAAGGCATAATATTGTTGAGGGTTTAGCCCAACCAGTATTACAACAAATATAACCTTATGATGTGGTGCGACGGCCGCCTAGTGGAGAGTCAAGAGGGGCTCGAAACTAAGGTTGGTCTCAGGGCAGACTTAATAGGTGCCCCAAGATCCGTAGCCCGATTATATATACTAGAAGAGTGCATTTGTTATGGAAACCGAGCATTTGTATGGTGTGTGGCTAGTACTAAGCACGAGAGGCCAAAATTTGTTTCTGAAGACCTCGTTACAGGTTTAGGACCTTGTCTATGGAGCCCAACTTTTATATGACATTATTTTGAAACTTGTGTGTAGAAGCTACACTGATGTGTCTTGATTTGCTCAAACTTTCTAATTGAGCTCAAACCTCTCATGTAGGTTTATGTATCTACACTTTTAAAGTAATCAAGAAAATATTTTCTCTTAAATTTGCTTGAACTATTTTACAACATGGCATCATTATTTTATTAGAAAAGGACGAAAGCACACATTCACGTGGATTCACAGGGCGTTTTCGCTCACATCTATAAATGTCATGTTTTTTAGATGACTCGGGATAAGAGGTGGTGCAGTAAGCTACAATAGTACTTTGCAAGGAGTTCTTGGAACCAAGACATGCTATGTTTGTTTTGGGGAATAGTGTTTTGTATTTCTTATTCTTGAACAATTTGAAACGATTATGGTTCTATAAAATATTTCTTATGCTAGTTTTTTTTTAAAACGACTTTCTCATAATCATGTAATAGTTGTGCTTCATGTAAACAATTTTCTATTGCTTGGATCTGATGGACATTCATTTGTTCGGACCCAGACAGGTAGAAAGTATTGGTGGAAAAGGGTATAACTTGGTGTGTGTCGATGACCTCTCAAGATACACATGGATAGACTTTCTCAAAAATAAGTCAGATTAATTTCATGCATTCAAAAAGATATGTTTAAGTATTCAGACAGAGAAGAATACAACTCGAAAAAGGCTAAGGAGTGATCATGGCAAAGAGTTTGATAACAACCAGTTTTAAGAGTTTTGTGAGTCATATAGCATCATACATGAGTTCTCAACACCTAAACACCATAACAGAATGGTGTGGTTAAGAAAAAGAATAGAACAACTCCAGATATAATTCGTGTAATGCTGAATTCCAAAGAACTGTCACACAGTTGGTGGGCAGAAGTAGCCAACACAACAGTTTACATCATTAGCATAGTGTTTCTAAGGCCCTTAATGAACAAGATAACATATGAAATCTGGAAGGCAGAAAACCTATGCTATGTTGCCTGCATGTGTTTGGGAGTAAATGCTACATCCTAAAGGATTGAGAACACTTAGGAAAATTCAATGGTCGAAGTGATGAGGGAATATTTCTGGGATACTCTTCAAACAGTCATGTATACCGTGTGTTTAACAGAAGCATATGAGTAGTCATTGAATCAGCAAATGTGAGTGTTGAGGATGTTGATACCAGAAGGCTAAGTGTTAGGATCAGGCTGTTGATGATGAAGACAACACACTAGGAGTGACATTAATCCAAAAAATCAAAGCAATGTTGAAGACTTTTCAAACCTGCCAACTGATGGTGTGTGATTCACACGCAGGATAATGGAAAAGTAGGAAGAAAGGACATAAGACTTCTAAAGGATCACAACACAGAGCTATTATTGTTAACATCACAGAAAGTCGAAGAACTAGAAGCATAAAAGGAGTAGACTACAATTAGATAGCCATAATGATCAGCATAACATGTTAGACCTCCACACTTGAACCTAAGAATGTCAAAGAAGCTCTCACTGATGAAAACTGGATTGAAACAATATAAGAAGAGTTTCAACGGTTTGAGAGAAATTATGTATGGAAACTTGTCACAAGATTAGAAAGTGTGAATGTGATTGGTACCAAGTGGATATTCAGGAATAAAACTAATGAGGAAGGTAACATCACACGTAATAAGGCAAAGTTGGTTGCAGAAGGGTATATTCAAGTAGAGGGACTGGACTTTGATGAAACATTCAGCCTAGTCACACGACTTGAATATGTAAGACTATTGGTTTCCTTTGCATGTGCCAAGAACTTCACACCCTAGTAGATAGATGTCAAAAGTACCTTCCTGAACGAAATAGTACAAGAAGAGGCATTTGTTGAACAACTAAAAGGATTTGTGAATCAAGCGTATCTAGATCATGTCTACAAGTAGAAAAAGGCTCTTTATGGATTAAAGCAGGCTCCAAGAGCATGGTATGAAATGCTCACAAATTACTTGCTCAACAAAAGATACATTAGAGGGAGTGTGGAAAAAACCATGTTCATCAAACGTTCAACACGGCACGTGCTCATATCACAGATATATGTTGATGAGATAGTGTTCGGAACCACAACAAAGGAGCTCACTGAGGAGTTCATCACATCCATGAGAACTGAATTTGAGATGAGTATGGTGGGTGAACTAACATTCTTTCTTGGCTCGCAAGTTAGATAAATGACGGAAGGAATATTTCTTTCACAAGCAAAATATGCAAAAAACTTAGTGAAGAAGTTTGGCGTGGAGTGTGGGAAGACTGTAAGAGCACCTATGAGTACCACACCAAAGATCAACAAGGATGAGAAGGGAACTAGTGTGGATTAGCATGAGTACAGAAGCGTGATCGGTGGATTACTGTACTTAACAACCAATAGACCTGATATATCATATAGTGTTGGAGTGTATGCAAGACATCAAGCAGATCCTAATGAGTCACATAAGAAAGTAGTAAAACGCATCCTGAGATATGTGCGTGGCACTACTGAGTATGGGATGTTCTGCAGTAAGGACACCATGATAGTCATTATTTTGTCTAGGTTTTATATGTTATTTTTATTGTTTTTCGATGATATTAAGGTGTAAAGTATACATTTAAGTCTAATATCTTCCATTCTTGTCTTAGGTGTTTGCCGAAGGAAGTAAAACGAAGAAAGGTTGAAAACGACTGAAAACAGGGGGAAAATGACGGAAAATTATACCAAGTAATCACCACAAGAGAGCCAATTGCCGACAGTAGGTCAACCTATCGCCAGCGGTAGGCACATTAGCAATAAAGGAATTCTAAATAGAAGGCTATCGCCGACGATAGGCTCTGCTTTCCACCGACGGTAGGTTCAAGACATACAATGGCAAGAAAGACAGAGATCTACCACCGATGGTAGGTCCTGACCTACCGTCAACGGTAGGTCCTAATTTTAGCAATACTTAGCATTTTTAGGCACTTTTGATGGATATTCAATTTTTATTCATTTCTAGTTTTTAGACTTACGCTATTAGGGCTTTAGGATGCGAATTGGGGTGATTTTCTGTGACAAATTTCCCCCAATTCTAACCTCAATTAATTAGGATTCAGATTAGAGAACAATAATCGAAGGTTTCCAAGAGGTTTCAAGGATCGAAAAGGTGAATTTGGGCTTCGGTGGAGCAACTCGAGAGACGAGCTCGGGCACGATTTGGGATCAAAATTCAGACTTCAATTTTACTCCTAAGCCTTTCTTTTCCTTATGTTGTAGTTTTTAGTTTGTTTAATTTCAGTTTTGCATTGTGAATTTTGAGTAGTTTAATTGTTTGGATTAAGGGTTGAACCGTATTTTGGTATTAATGAAAGTGGTTGGAATTTACTGAAAGTGAATGTTGTCATTGATTGAATTGTTCTTCAATTGTTTAATTCTCTTCAATTTAAGTGTCATGAGCTTAACTTAATCACAAAGTGTTTAAAATTGAAAAAGGAAGAACACCCAAGGGAAATCGATTTGGGGATTAATTGGGGCATTAAACTAGAGATAGAATGATGCACACTTAGGTCTTTTATCACCTGCGTTTATTGCGTTCATAACTTGTTAGGCGGAGAAGAGATTCTTGTCTAAAATTTATAGTGAATAGAGCGGGTTTTTCCTAGAGAAGGGGATTGTCCAATTACGAATGTGGTTACTTAATTCGTAATACAACATCAATTTCCATTAATTTCAGTTAATTGAAGTAGTAACAAGATTAGGGGGATCCCAAGATCCAAACCTCTGTTTTATAGAGTTTTTTTTGTTATTGTTTGATTTCTTTTTTATATTAGCTTTGATTGGCATCTTGATAATTCACAATCTTTTCAACATTTTTTTAAGACTAAACATAGAAATAATGGTAGAGTAGTTGAACCTTGTCTTTTCTTAAGATAATCAACACTCGGGTTGAACTCACTTGTGCGGTGTAAGGTCCATGTGCCTTACACTGTAGCGATTAGGAACACCCGTTTCACGCTTTCACAACACCAAGTTTTTGGCACTGTTGCCGAGGATGACAAGTTTAAAGAAATACCACTGTTTAGTGCTTTAGTCATTGTTTTTGTGTTTTTGAATTGTTTTGTTTTGTCTCGTACTATTGTTGCTCTTGGGTGTTATAGGTATGGATGTTGTGTATTTGGCTCATTACTTTTGAAACTTGTGTTAGTTCTGCATCTAATTGTGGTTTCAGGTTTTAGAGAGTAAGACATGGATCCCAACGCTACCATAGAATACCGATTGGTGGTAATACTAGAAAAAGGGATTGACAACATGGTGGGTGCACCTCAACACTCACATTATAAACCGGCTATGTTCCAGGAAAACTAGCTAGGTTATGATGCGGACCCTAACCAGTACAGTTCGGATTGAAGGACTCAACCGAGCATTCTTTCGAGAGGTTATGCTCTGTGTTCAACATTCTATCACATTTCATCGGTACCTCTATCACCCCCAAAATCCAATATAGAAGATCTTATTTCAAGGTATATCGATTCGGCAAATACCGAGGTGAAAGTATGGAAGAAATCGAGAGAAGCCAAAAAGTCTCTATGCACAGTATGGAGAGCCAAATCGAGCTATTGGCAAAGATTATCGCTGATAGACCGCTTGGTAGTTTACCTAATACTACAGAGCAGATTTCAAAGGAACAGGTAGAGGCGATCACCGTGCTAAGTGCAAAAGAACTAGAAATAATGGCTCACATAATTGTGGATGAAGAGAAGGAAATCGTTCTAGTACCAGAGGAGTCCACTTTCCCCGAGAAAGTGGAGGCTCAACAAGGAATAATATAAAGGAGGAATGGCGGTCTCCCAATATTCAAAGAACCTCCTCAGGTTATAAGTGAAATGGAAGAAAGTAAGACAGATGAGTGCTTGCCAGATACTAGGAGTGAGTTTGAGGAAGGCGAGCCAAAAAAGGAAAATGAGAGTCTTGTGGGATGTCAAGAGGGTCATGTAGAGGACTGACAGGAAACAGAGTTAGAGACAATAGAAAAGAAGGAGGAAGTGAATTCCCTTACTAACGTAACTAATTCTTTCCTTGTCAAGAAATCTTTTTGTGTGCAGGCGTTATGGAAGCAAACTTCATAGAATGCAGTGAAGAGGAGACATATCATGACACCCGAAGGCAATTGCTAGAGAGTTGGAAGAAAACGTCCCTTCTACTGTGGAAATTTGAGAATGCATTTTCCTTCACCCTTAGCCCTCATTACTCTTCTATTTTCCTTTAAAGAGTTGAAGTTGTTTGAAACTTGTAGTATCTTTCTCGAACTCGATTTTAAAAGTTTGATTTCTCGTCTTACATGGGGTTTCAAATTCTTTCATTTTCATTACAAAGAGGTAGTAAATGGGAATTACTTTAAGCCATACTTGGGAAAGTATGTGGGAAACCTTTCAAAAGGAATCCCTCGTCTCCAAAATGGTTAAGAGAAATATCTTCGTGTATGTTGTAGTATGTAAAGTGTAGCATTGTATCCTTTTATATCCTCTTTCGTTCTAATTCTTTTATTTATCTTGTTGTTGTTTCAAGGTATTTTGGGAGAGATAATCAGTTTCCACGACCCCTTTTTAGTGTAAAATGAGTAAACGAGGTTCATAAGCATGAAACAGGGTACAACTGTGCAGAAAAAAGCAAAATCGACATCTCGGCAGAGACTTACCGCGGACAGTAGGTCAAACCTACCACTAGCAGTAGGTAATGGGAAACAAAGGTTGGTGAAGTAGAGACCTACCGCAGACGGTACCTACCGTCCGCCGTAGGGTCCGAAATCGACTACAGGATGGTGTTTTCCAAAAGAAACAAGTCGGGTTGACTCGATGTAGTACCCAGTCAAGCTTTAGTTCTAATTTTTCTACAAAAATTTCCACCCTTCTCCTCTTCCGAAATTCCAAAATTTTCATTCCCTCTTTGTCTTCTCTCAAACTCCCATATCTCCTCTTAACACCTCCAAATTCCCTCAGTTTTTCCTCCACCATCAACTCCGACAGCTTTCCTCATCACCGACAGGCACCATCGGGATTCTCCACCTTCTCTTAGTTTGTACTTCTTCTTCTTCTTCTTCTTCTTCTTCTTCTTCTTCTTCTTCTTCTTCTTCTTCTCCTCCTTCTTCTTCTTCTTCTAACCCTCCTACTTCTTCAATTCTTTTCCTTTTTCGATTCTACACAAATTCCACACCAAAATCTTCTTCTTCTTCTTCTTCCACTTTCCTTTCAAAAGCCTCTATCTTTCCATTCAATTTCTCTCCATTAACCCATTTTCCTCTAATTTATCCTTCTTTTCATTTCTTGTACTTTTGTTTATTTGGTTAGTTTGTGTTATTTACTAGGTGTGAGTTTTATTTAGTTTTCTAACAAAAATTCAGAGAAAAAGTGCAAGATTTTTTTGGCGGAATCCGACCAACTTCCAGCAACACGTCATTCGAGGCATAAAAATTACTCCAATTCCAGTAGTGGGGACGGGTTGTTCGTTCAAACATCCCAAGGCTATTTCTTAAGTCTTTTGCCTCTTGCTCGTTTTGGTTTTTATTTTCAGCATTTTTGCTCCATTTACTGTGTTGGTTGTGCACTTGAGTTGTTTTATTGGTTTTGGTACTACCTATTTCATTTATTTGATTAACACCTTCACACATGAAACTTATTAGTACACATTGCACCCAACAACAACGTTGTATCACTGTAGCACACATGAGCTACGATAGTATGTAGTCTCTTTGTGCATTTTGTTGTTGCGTTCTATAGTCTTTGCTTAGTTGGTGCTATTGATTTCTCCTGTGTAGGAGGGTTCTGTTTTTTGTTTTGTTTTCCCTTTTATCGTTTTTTTACCCTTGTTTTTTCCTTTTCTTTTCCCTCCATTTCAAATTTGTTTCGTTTTCACTCCCTTTTCTAATGGCCCCTAAAAAAGCAGCTGCTTCTTCTTCAAAATCTAAACAGGCTCGTGTTGATGGGCCTTGCCCGACCCTCACACTTAAGATATTTTACCTTTTCCAGAGCGTCTCTCTACAACTGCCTGTAAATGGGTGACCAATAGAGAGTCGCTCAAAATTATTTTTGAAAAATCGTTCGATGAAGCAGTCATTGAGCATTTTAAACTTGAAAAACCATTTGGGGGTTTGGGTTGGGTTCTCCTTCTTCGCATTTCTAACTATTACCTCGACCTTGTCCGAGAGTTTTATGCTAACATGACACACAAAATGTACAAGGATCTCCAAACAATTATTTTGACTGTTAAAGGGACTAGGATTATTCTGGATAGGAAGCGTCTCGTGTATATTCTTGGGATTCAGGACGAGGGGAACACGGTTACCGTGGACTCTAATAAAAAGACTATTGTTGAGGGCCCCGGCTGGAGTTTCGACGCAAGTAGATTGCATTTTGGTATATGGTAATGTCCGTTGGACTATCGTCGTATACTCCACGGGGTGACTTTTGTGCCATTTTTTCCCGTGCCCTCGCTTACTTTTTCGGGCACACCTAGTCCAAAAGGGGGGGTGGACAGAGTGAAGTTCATATTGTTGATATGTATATGCTTGATAAACTTCATAATTAGTCCCCTTTTTCTGTTGTTTCCCTAATGAAACACGTGATGTGCAACATAGATTGTGATGCAACTAAAAAATTTGTGTATTGTTACTATGTTATTCTTGCTAAGGTTTTCGCTGCTTGTGGTGTTAATTTTGCAGGGGAAAGGAAACTATTCATATGGTCGCTGCCGATCATCACATTCACAACATTTAACAACTGGTGGCTACTCCTGAGATGAAAAGAAAAAAGTTTTCATCCCTCCGTCCAAGGAGGACAGGTTGCAGGAGTATAACTATGCTAGTTTTCGATCCATAAAGAAAGCCACTCAAACCAGTATAGGAGTGTCCTCCTTGTAGCCTGATGAGGAGGAGCGTGAGGACGATGAGTCCTATGACCTCTCTGACAAGGATAAACCGTCTACTGCACCAATGGCGGCCTTCCAGAATGAGATGCGGATTGCCTTCGAGTAGCTTCGTGTCATTCAGGACATCCATGGGGCCCAATTGATGGAGATTGTAGAGTCCACTTGCCGGTATGGGCAGACGAGTTGGGCCATTAGAGGCATCAATCTATTGGCATGAGGTGATGCTGGCTCACCTGTTCAAAATATTCATGCCCGATGAGGGCAGCAGTGGTGGCGGTGGAGCATACTTTGTTTCTCTATAGAGAGTTTTCTATTCTTTCCTTTCTTTTATTCTTCTTTACTGTATTTCTTTGTTTTTCTCTTGTTGTTTTATGTTTTGTGTTTATTATTTTCATTGCTTCTTTTCCTATGTGTTTCTTTGTTTGGTTTTGTTTTGTGTGGGGATGGCATCCCTTGTGCTCTATTGCTTTATATCTGCGGGTGCGCCTGCAATGTAGATGTTTATTTGTTTTTGTTGTTAGTCTGGCCCCCAAATTGAGGACAATGTAATTTTGAGGGGGAGGGGGGGTAATTCGGCCTTTTTACTTTTACTTTCCTTTTTCCTTATGAAAAATCAAAAAAATCAAATAACCTGGAAGGAAAAATAAAAAAAAATCAAATAACCTAGAAAGTTAAAAATTTTTCTTAGTATTCTTCTTAGTTTTCTTTATCTTTTTATTTGAAAGAACCAAAAAGATTTTCCTTTTTGCCACTTTGGTCGGAATGCTGGATTGCGATACTGTTAGGATTCTTTGAAAGAGCATACTGCTTGGTCGCTTTGAAAATGACATTTGCAAGATAATCTTACATATTTGATTGTTTTCATGCACCTATGAATGTCGTTAATAATAGAAACCTAGGAACACAAGGAAATTAGCTTAGTGAGACCTCTTTAGAAGTCATGCCGACATTCTTGTGTTTTTCTGTTCATTGAAGTTAAAAGTCTTATTTTAAGTTGAGACCGAAAATGATGGACTTAAGCCTTCATTGTACCGATTAGTCTTTTGTCTTATCTATCCTTTTCATGAACTAACCCCTAGCCTTCCTATTTGTGTTTTTATGCCAAAGGGTTTTACTCCCATCACTTCTTTGCTCTTTTAAAGCTCACGCTATAGTAAGACTCATTTCGTGGAGTCAATGTGAGAATAATGCTTTTGCGGTCTTCAGTAAAAATAATAGATAAGTGTGGGGGTGGAGTGAAGAGAAGAAAATTGATGTAAAGAGAGGGATAGTTTGGGCATTTCTTAGTTGGTACAAATTGCTTATGGAAAAAAAGAGAGAGAGAAAAGTTGCTCTGAATTGTCTTGAAAAAAAAAATAGAGAAACAGAAAAAAAAAAAAGAAAAAAGAAAAAAGTAATGTTTACATTCCTGTATGTAATGTGTCAAGAAATTAAAGACAATGTTCTCTCTCATGATAAGGGCTGAAAATTGTGAATATGTTAGGTGAGGTGTGCGAAAGAAACGGAGTAGGAGAGTCAAGGGTGAGTGGAAGAGCGAAAGGTGGCTAGGAAGTTATTCTCTAATTTTGCTATTTTTCCCTTTCGGATGCATTGGCTCTGTCTCGTTTGTTTTTGTCTCCATTTACCTTCTTTTGGTACCTTATTTCTGTCCCAAGCTTGATATTACAAGTAAAAAAGTCCAACCTAATTTGGTAACGACTTAGAATAAGACTTGGAATGGATGAGAACTAGAGAAATATGAGCTTGTTGTGCATCATCTTTTAAAGGATTTCACTTCGTTAATTACTTAACATTCCTTAGTTTCTATGAAAACAACATGAACGAAACCCACACACACCCCATTAGCATGTAGTGTTATTAGTAACTGTGGTGGACTAAGTGTATCTTCTGCTTGTTCTTTCATTTTATCTTGATGGTTGAGTAGTTAGGTGTTCTACTAAAGTGGCAGCATTTTAGTTTTATTTTTCCCTTTAGTTGGTCTTGTTTTGTTTTGCTTTGGGTATTGTTTTGTTTATATCTAGGGTCTTCCTACTTGTTTAAATGTTTAAGGTCGGTCTTCCAAAGATATTCAAACCCTTTTTGTTCCATTCATTTAGTTTTATTGCTTGAGGGCAAGCAACAGATAAGTGTGGTGATATTTGATAATTGTTACATTGTCTAGTATTTTATATGTTAGTTTCATCGTTTGTTTTTTATGATTTTAAGGTATAAAGTATATATTTAAGTCTAATATCTTCCATTCTTATCTTAGGTGGTTGCCGAAGGAACTACAACGTATAAAGGATAAAAAAGGGGAATAAACGACCGAAAATGATGCCAAACGATCACAACAAGAGAGCCTACCACTGATGGTAGGTCACCCTAGTGCCAGCAGTAGGCACAATGAAAACAAAGGAATTCTAGACAGAAGGCTACCGCTGATGGTAGGCTCCCCTACCACCGACGCTAGGTCCCGATTTTAGCAATACTTAGGTAATTTTTATATAGTTTTGAAGAGCTCAAATTTCATTCTTTTTCAGTTTTAAAACTTACTCCATTACGGCTTTAGGAGGCGAATTAGGACGACTTTCGGTGACAAATTTCTCCCAATTCTAACCTCAATTAGTTAGGATGCAAATTAGAGAACAAGAATTGAAGATTTCCAAGAGGTTTCAAGGATGAAAAAGGCGAATTTGGGCTTCGGTGGAGAAACTCAAGAGACGAGCTTGGGCACGGTTCGGGATTGAAATTCATCCTTCGATTCCACTCCCAAGCCTTTCTTTTCCTTTCTTATAGTTTTTAATTTGTTTAATTTCAATTTTGCACTATGAATTGTGAGTAGTTTAATTGTTTGGATTCAGGGTTGAACCCTAATTTTGGCATTTATGAAATTGGTTGGAATTTGCTGAAATTGAATGTTGTCATTGATTGAATTGTTCTTCAATTGTTTAATTCACTGCAATTTAAGTGTCATGATCTTAAATTAATTGCAAGGGTGTTTGAAATTGAAAAAGAAAGAACACCCGAGGGCAATCCATTTGGGGATTAGTTCGGGCATTAAACTAGAGATAGAATGATGCACTCTTAGGTCTTTTATCACCTGCATTTATTGCATTCATAAGTTGTTAGGGAGAGAAGAGATTCTCATCTAAAAGTTATAGTGAATAGAATGGCTTTCGTCTAGAGATAGGGATTTCCAGATTAGGAGTTTGAGGACCCAATCCATAATACAATATCAATTTCTATTAATTCAGTTAATTGAAGTAGTAACAAGATTAGGGGGATCTCGAGATCCAAACCTCCGTTTTATAGAGTTTTTAGATTATTGTTCGATTGGTTTTTTATATTAGTTTTGATTAGTATCTTGATAGTTCACAATCTTTTCAACAACATTTTTAAGACTAAACATCGAAATAACAATAGAGTACTTGAACCTTGTCTTTCCTCGAGAGAATCGATACTCGGGTTGAACTCATTTCTACAGTGTGAGGTTCGCTTGCCTTGCACTGTAACGAATTGGAACACCCGTTTCACTTTTTCACAACATCACACCACACTCATCTTGTTGGTTACAGTGATGTGGATTTGGCTAAAAACTGCTATGATAGAAAAAGTATTTCAGGAGGGTGCTTATATGTTGGAAATAATCTGGTCTCTTAGTGTAGAAAGAAATAAAACTTTATCTCACTATCCACTACAGAAGCTGAGTAAATTGCTGCAGGGAGCTGTTGCACATAACTTCTTTGGATGAAACAGATGCTGAATGACTATGGGATTATGCAAATGAGTTGATCATATATTGCGACAACATCACCAAAAATCCTGTGCAACACAGCAAGACCAAGCACATTGATATAGGACATCACTTTATTTGAGAATTGATTGGGCAACAAATTGTGAGTTTGGAGTATGTGAACGCACAGAAACAATTGGCTGATATCCTCACAAAGTCCCTGGATGCCATAACATTCGAAGAACTCAGATAGACATCGGGGATCTGTGTGATCAACTAGTATATGAGACGCCTATCTAACAATGCTCTTATTTCACACCCTCATAAATGTTAGGCCAAGTACACATGTAATGTTAGAACTTAGTGAACACTCTTGTCTTGCACTCAGCACCAAGATGGCCTCACCCTCACCTCCTGTTCCAGTACTGAATCTTCAATAGTGAACATCAGTCTAGACCTCCTAAATCAACAACTTTCAACTATTATGGCCTCCGTTCTTCAAATACAGCAAGACTTGCTAAATCTCAAGGATAAGCTCCCTGAGTATTATTTTAGATAAAAAAAGGGGAGTATCAGGCTGCAGATTTTATTTATGAAAATTATCTTACTTGACGCTGTGGCCTTGAGATTGATTTCTATTTTTAATGGCCTATATAGTCTTGGGTTTGTTTTTTGGTTTTCTTTGTGTGGTAGCCTAAGAGCTATCTGTTTTGGCCTGTGTGCCACTATCATAGGAGTTGAACACTTTACTTATATTTTTCTTTATGTTTCATGCTTATGGTTAAATATGCATGATATAGGTTTCTTATGAAGCATGAAGATCTGTGCAGCTCATTGGTGTTTGATCTAAAACAATGCCAAAGGGGGAGTTTGTAGAAACCTATCACACAGCTTGAGTGTGGCCACACAGGTTGATCATGCGACGGCATAAAAGCTATAGGTTTGCAGCGGCACTATGTATTGGCATCGTTTTAGTAAACATGGTAAATCTTGAAGGATATGTGATTATGAGCTATAATATTGAAGTCTAGTTAAGGAGATTCGAAAGAATAAGTAAAGCTCAAAATCCTTAGTAAAATAGGACTTTGAGGGAATGAAAACTAGAAGTTTTTTTGGAAACAAAGTCCTTGGTGAAAATCCTAAAAGGAAAAGGAGTGATAGTTCAAGATATTTTTATTCAACCACAACATCTATAGATAGAGGAACACAATTGAAATTTATGGCTAGCCATTCTGTAATTCATCGAAGATATTCTACAAGAGAGAAGACGACAACTCATGGTAGTTGAGTTTGTGCAGTCACAAAGTTCAAACACTGTGATTCTCCATTGATGCTCGTTGTTCATCATTCTTAATTCAATGGAGTTCTTGTTTTGAAGATTTTATCTTCTAGGGATAGAAGTTATGTTGTTGTTCAACAGAGTTGAAGACTTGAAGGGATTCAAGGTAAAGCATCTTGTTCCAAGGGGGAGCCTTGAAGAGTTGAACAGATTTCAGTTGTGTTGCAGTTCAATAGTGTTGAGGATTGAAGGGAGTCAAGTCCATACAACCACACACCAAGGATGAGCCTTGATGAGTTGAAGGAATTCAACTGTGCAGTGTGCAAAAGGAGTTTGCACTGATTCCACTAGGGAAGCTATAGATGTGTAAAAGAGTTAGGAGTTCTCTTGTACTGTGTTGACAGTTTTTAGTAGATTACTTTTTTGGGCATGGCCCCATAGACGTAGGCTAGGCAGAACTCATTACCAACTATTGTGTGTGTTTGTGTTGTTTATTGCTTTTCACATTGTCTATCACACTGCGCCGCACGCAGGAAAATCAGTCACACTGCATGGATTTCTTAAGTACTAACTTACAGGAGCATAAAATGATGAAGTGGTATGTGATGTAGTACTCATGCAAGCTTGCCACTTATTTTTGGTTCGCCCTTAGAAATTTGATAGGAAAGCCATTCATCATGTGGAGAAGAATACTTACACATTTGTGAAGGATGGAAAATCCTATACCACTCTTACACCTTAATGAGTTAGAGAAGAACAAAAGAAATGAGTGAAAAAGAAAGAATTGAGAATGAAGAAAAGAGAAAAATCATTAAGGAAGGAAAAAGAGTTGAGGGAAAAGAAATGAGTATTGAAAAGACAAAAGAGGTAAAAGTGAAGAGTGAAAGAAAATGGGTGATCAAAAGAGAGAGAGAGAGAGAGAGAGAGAGAGAGAGAGAGAGAGAGAGAGAGAGTGGTATAAAAGAAAAGAGATGTTTCTATGCAAAAGAGATTGAGACATAGAAGCTATTGAAAATGAAGAGTTGGCATGTTACTCTTATATTGCAAGGAAGCCTTTGTTTCTACTAATGATAATTTATCTTCTTTGTCTATTGCTATTGTGGAGGTGATTGAACAATTCAAAGATGTCTTTCCCGATGAGATGCCTGGTGGACTCCCTCCTTTATGTGGCATTGAACATCAAATCGATTTGGTGCCCGGCACGGTATTGCCAAATAGGCCGGCTTATAGGAGCCCTCCCTAAGAGACCATGGAGTTGAGAAAACAAGTGGAAGAATTGCTTTTCAAAGGTTATGTAAGAAAAGCTTAAATCCTTGTGCCATTCCAGTTTTATTAGTTCCTGAGAAAAATGGTACATGGCGCATGTGTGTAGATTGTAGAGCCAATTAACAACATCACCATCAAATATAGGCATCCTATCCCTTGGTTAGATGACTTGCTTGATGAGTGGCATGGTTCTCAAGTATTTTCAAAGATAGATTTAAAATTGGGATATCATCAAATTCGCATGAAAGAAGGGGATGAATGGAAAATGACTTCAAAACTAATTTTGGTATTTATGACTGGTTGGTCATACCTTTTGGTTTAACTAGTGCACCTAGTATATTCATAAGACTTATGCATCATGTTTTGAGGGATTTCATTGGAAAATTTGTGATGGTTTATTTTGATGACATATGGATTTATAGCAAAACTTATGAAGATCATTTGCATCATCTTAAACAAGTTTTGTTAGTTTTGAGAAGTTAGAGGTTCTATGCTAAACTTGGAATATGTGAGTTTTGTTTGGAAAAGGTTACTTTCCTAAGTTAAGTGGTGAGCTCTCACGGTCTTCTTCGAGTGGATGAAGATAAGGTGAAAGAAATCAAGGATTGGCCTACTCCCAAGAGTGCATCCAAATTGAGAAGCTTCCATGGTCTAGCAAGCTTTTATAGGAGATTCATCAACGAATTTAGCACCGTTGCTAGTCCCTTGACGGATGTAATCAAGAAGATGACTGGATTCAAATGGGAGGAAAAATAGGAAAAGGCGCTTTTAAATTGTTGAAAGAAAGGTTGCATAATGCTCCTCTATTAGAACTACCAAACTTTTGAGAAAATATTTGAAATTGAGTATGACACCTCGGGCGTTAGTGTTCGAGGAGTGTGGATGAAAGATAAGAGGCTTTTGGCTTTATAGTGAAAAGTTGACCGGAGACGTATTGAATTATGCTACTTATGACAAGGAGCTCTATGCATTGGCGAGAACATTGAAGCATTAGATAAATTATTTGTAGCCTAAAGAGTTTGTAGTCCATACTGACCATGAGTCATTGAAGTTTCTCGAAGGACAACAAAAACTCAACCAGAGGCATGCAAGAAAGATGGGATTCATAGAGACATTTCCATATATCACTCGGTATAAGAAAGGTAAAGAAAATGTTGTAGCTAATGCTTTACCAAGAAGGTACACTCTAATCTCTACTTTACAAGCTTAAACCCTTGGTTTTGAAATGCTTAAAGATTTATATGCTAGTGATAATGACTTCAAGGACATATTTGATACTTTTTTTGGTTGTACCTAATGAAGTACCTTATACATGATGGTTTTCTTTACCATGAAGGTAAATTGTGTATTGCTTTTTGTTCTTCTAGATTGTTGCTAGTTAAGGAAGCTCATTGTGGTAGTTTGATGAGTCATTTTGGTGTTTCCAAAACTTATGACATTTTGCATGAGCATTTCTTTTGGCCTCGCATGAAAAAAGATATAGAGAAGTATATTGATAATTGTTTAGAATGTAAAAGAGCTAAATCTACATCTTTGCCACATGGACTTTATATTCCTTTGAATGTGCTTAGAGAACCTTGGGTAGACATCTCTATGAATTTTATTCTTTGACTACCTAGGTCCCCTAAACACATGGATTCTATACTCGTTGTGGTAGATCGGTTTTCTAAAATAGCTCATTTCATACCTTGTAAGAAAATCGATGAAGCTTGTCATGCTGCAGATTTGTTCTTTACTTGGATGGTGCGATTCCATAGCATACCTAGAACTATTATTTTGGATCATGACACTAAGTTTCTTAGTCATTTATGGCATGTTTTGTGGAAGAAACTTGGAACTAACTTGTTATATTCTACAGCTTGCCATCCACAAACTAATGGACAAACGAAGGTGGTGAATAAGTCAACTTCGTAGGGCCATCCATAAGAAGAATTTGTACTAATAGGAAGCTTTTTTTATCTCATATTGAGTTTGCTTAGAATAGGGCTCGTCACTCTACCACTTTTTACTCTCCTTTTGAAGTTGTCCATGGGTTTAATCCTCTAACTCCTTTTGATTTAGCTCCTTACCTATAGATCCCATTTTGAGCTTTGATTGGAAGGCAAAGGCGGAGTTTGTAAAACCTATTCACTCCGAAGCTCATGAAGCTATTGAGGCTACCAACAAGAAGCTCGTTGCTAAAAGGAATTTGGGAAGGAAACATGTACTCTTTGAGCCTGGTGATTGGGTTTGGGTTCATCTTCGAAAATAAAATTTTCCTTCCCAAAGGAAAACAACGTTGGATAGCCATGACAATGTTCCCTTTCAAGTTCTTGAACGTGCTAATGGTAATGCTTATAAGATTGATTTCCTGGTGATTATAATGATAGTGCCTTCAATGTTTCTGATTTATCTCCATTTGATGTAGGTCAAGATTCAAGGACAAATCTTTTCAAAGGAGGGACGGATGAAATAAACCAAGATGTTCAAGGAGATGAAAAGCTTCAAGGACCAATCATAAAGCAAGAGCAAGGAAAAGTAAAGAGAATGATGATAAAGTTGCTGATAGGTGCATAATTGTCTATATTTTCTATTTTGTTAATCTCATTATTTTCGGTGTTTTAATATGTCAAAGTACATATTTTAGCTAAATATCTCTTATTCTTGTCTTAGGTACCCTCTGGAAGTGGAGAGGATGAAAAGGAAATGAAAGCGGACGAAAACGGAAGCCATAAAAAAAAAATACAGTACCTACCGCGCGAGATAGGCTAACCTACCATCGCCAGAAGTTGCTGAGGATTCAAGGGCATTGGCAAGATATAGACCTACCGTGGACGGTATGCCTCGCGGTAGGGTGTGCAGGCAAGGGTGGTTGGAGTCCAATCCAAACTCAATTTTCTTGATTTCTTTTTCAATTTTGATTTGGTTTTCTTGTATTCTTCACCTCTATATAAGGGGGTTTACGTGCAGTTGTTGTAATACACATTAGATACATTACAGAAGCTTAGAATAGATTAGAACTTAGTTTTAGATAGATTAGTATAGATTTAGATTATGAGTAGATTAATTAGGTTAGATTAGTTAAACACTCTTTAAATTCAAGCTTTTGTACTTTTAATTAGATAATTTAATTTCAAGATTCTGCAAAATTTAGTTTCTTGGTTTCAAGAATTAAAGACTTTGACTCAAGATTTTGATCTTCAACTTGGCGACTCGAAAGACAAGCTTGGAAGACGTTCGAGATTCAACTGCAGCTTCGATTTTTAATCCTAAGCTTTCTTTTCCTTTTCTTGTTACTGAATTTTATGTTAATTTACAGTTTTATTAATAAGAATAGTGAGTAGTTTTTATTGTTTGGTTTGGGGTTGAACCCTAATCTTGATTATGAAGTTCTTGGTTTAATTTCTTGATTTTGACGTTTGTTTTAATTTAACTTGTCTTCCAATTGCGTTTGTTCGTAATTTAATTGTTGCAAGATTAGATTATTTGCAAGGTTGTTTCGAACTAAAAAAGAAAGAACAATCTAGCGCAACCAATTGGGGGTTAATTGGGGCAATTGACTAGAAATACGATTTTGTACTTTTAGGTCTTTAAAATCACCTAAGTTTATTGCACTTATAATTTGTTATGGAGAAAAGAGATTATCCTCTAAAGGCTAGTGAGTAGGGTGGCTTTCGTCCTAGAGATAGAGATTGCCCGATTTGAGTAATGACCTAACTTAATTAATTCAACATTGTTTTCATTAAAAGTTTTTCCAATTGAATCGTAACAACGATTAGTGGAATTCCACCAACCCAAACTCTTATCTTTATAGTTATTTTAAAATCGTTTTTATTTGCTTTCTTTTAATTGATTTAGTTGTTTTATTTCTTCTTATCAATGACATCATCTTTTTCTGACTAAACACTAGAAACATGATTAGTACTTGAACATTCATTCGTCCCTCAGAGATTCGACACTCAGGTTGAAACTCACGTCTGTGTTGTTAAGTCCACTTCCCTTGCATTGTAGTAATTAAGGTCACATCCCGTTTTATTAATTTTTTAAAATCCACATCAGTTGCTCATGGATTGATGATAGCAATTGAAAAACTATGAAGGAAGGCCTAAAGTTCAAGAATGAAAGATTAGAAGATGAAAGAAATCCTCCTAAGTGTCTTATGGTTCAATGCCTAAACTTAGGCCAACCAATGGAGCAAATTGGAAGAGGAAGAAATCAAGAAAAAGCAAGAATAGAGCCTACTGCAGGCAGTAGGCCGTATCTACCGCCCATGGTAGGTTTATGTCCAAAATGTACTTGGTATGCAGAAGACCTACTGCGTGCGGTAGGGTACCCTATCGTCAACATTAGAGTACTGATTTTATGTAATGCGATGTTTTAAGAGAGAATTACTATTTTAATTCACTTTACATCTTTTAATTAAGTCCCTAATAGGTCTTGGGTTGATCAAAGACCATGTTTAGATTAGGTTTTAGCCTAAGCTCTATAAAAATCCCTCTATAGACTAATTGTAAGAATAATTGATGATTTCATGAAATTTATGGTTTATCTCTAGCGTTCTTAAGTTTTGACGCTCTCTCCTTGAACTTCATGTAATGTTTGATTAATTCTTAGATTGATTTTATTTAATACTTGTGTTAGGAAGATCCAAGGGTTCTCAATTTGATCATAAATTCCTTCTCTAAGATTTCTACATCGTTGTAGTTTTCTAGATTGGGTCTTCTTTTCACAAACTACTTATGTTTTGAGTTTGGTATACCCATTGTCGAATTAGAGTGTGGAGGAAATATTAGCTACATGAATTCAAGAGCTCATAGGTTTGGTATACCTATGGTTGCTTGGAGATGAGCTAATTCAAGTCCTATTGAAGGTAAAAGATCCTTGGTTTTGAAGATTTGAAGATTTTAAGCATTTGATCAATTTGCAAATAAAATTTCAAATCAAAATCAAAAGGTCACTTACTCAGCCGTCCAAACATGTTCAAGTTATAAACATTTTAGAATAACACAATTCTCATCCGCCTGTCAAGTCATGCTTATACAGATTTTACAAATATGCCAGGTCTAAGTTTATGTATTTCAAACCATGCAGCTGGACAATAGTAAAATATTTCCAACCCATAATATGTCAAAAAAACTTGTGTATGATAATAATCCTTTTCAAAACAATCATAACTATATTCAAAACAATAATAATTCTTTTCAAAACAGAAACACCTATATAGAGCACCGTTCATATGAATTTATGAGGCATAAGTTAAATATATTGTGGAGACTATCTCTTAAAAGAATCAAATACTATATCGCCCGAAAAGCAGTAAACCATTATATGAATCTTACCTAGAAACATATCGAAAAATATAGTCATTTAATGAAAAACCGGTAATATCGTTAAAATATTTAGGTTGGGCTTGTGGACTCATGCAAGTGCAGAAGTGGTGCCAGATCCTACAAATAAGGTAATAAAAATACTTGATTAAAAATCACCACATTTTTATTTGCTAACAAATATAATTATCTCTTTACGATCTTAGTTTATATCTACACATATAAGAGCTCATAAAAGAAAAGGCCCAAACTCTTATAACCTTAAAAATCTTTAATATGAGCACTTATCAGAAGTGACTAAATTGCTTAAAATAAAATTAGGAATTAACTCTAAAGCTAAATTATACATTAAAAATCCACTTAGATAATTTAAATCTTTGAGAGGAAAGAAAAACAAAAGAAGAACTTTAGAGTAGTTTAAGCTTTGAAATTGATAAGGGAAGAGAACAAGAGAGTAAAGAAAATAAATCTAATTTGAGGGTTAATCACCCTAACTCTTGGTATAAGAAGAAATATTAGAAGACCAATTAAAATTTTAATAACTAAAGAGAGGGTTACTCCTATTAAGAAAGAAGAAGGAAAGAAAGAAATAAAGAAAAGGAAAAAGCTAACTTACCTATGAATCTCTTCAACCTTCACGCAAGGAATGAGGAAGGGAAATTGAGCCAAAAAAAAAGAATGAGAGGCAGCTCTCATATTTATGGGCAAGAGGGCTAGGGGTGGTGAGGGTGGTTTTTATGGTTTTCACAAGTGTTAGGCTAAGAGGGAAAAGTGTTGGGATAAAGGTGACAAGTGTTACGCTCATGCAAATGCCACCTACACATTACTTATCAATATTAGAGCTAATTGTACTCATATTTATCTTATTTTAAACTTTAGTCCACTAAAAAAATGTCTAGAATATTTATTGTCCCACAACAAATACTTCTCTTAATAAAATTTTACTCTCTTTCCTAAGCATCTATAAAATTACCGTTATATTCTAAAGACTATATTCCACTAAGAAAGACCCAGACTCTACGTTCGTGACTTCCTCGTTTACGTGTCATGTGTGAGGTGCTTACGAGGTAGGGTGTTACATGGTTGGCTAGCCGGCATGCCACCGCATTAGCTTCTCTGTAAATATATTATACCTTCAAAATTGAAATGAACAAGGGAAGAAAAATATCCTGGAAAGTTTTGTCCAAGTACCAAGGCACCACCTTGAACTCTTTTGTAAGCCAAGCAAACACATTCTTGAAATGATTTTGAATATAAGAGCTAAGAACCTTAAATCATGAGAAAGCTTGACGCCTTGAAGGCACGTAACAGATTCAACAATATTGTTAGTACCATTAGAGCAGAGAAAATTAGAGAAAACAAAAATAAAAGTCCTAGAAGAGAACTGAAAAACTCCACAGCAGAGAAAATTCCTAGATTAACTTTAGAAATATCATCGGTATTGAGAACGTCAAAGGATTCCAGCCCAGACTGCTTCCAGAGAATATACTTCCAATTGAGATATTGGGGAAGAGTACTAGTTAAAGAAGGGACGTGCAAATTGCAAGCCTTCACCAAATCATGATTAATATGAGAAAAGGTTTGTTTTGAGGCTGTTGGGCAGAGGGCAGGTCTGTTCAAAGATGAACTTATAACAAGCAACGGGTCCAACAAATAAAGTAAGGAAATACCTTCCATAAAACGGCAGGCAACAGAGCGTCAATCCACCAAAAAAAATAATTCCCGGAGAGTAGTAAAAATGTGTAAGGGAAGAGTAATATCACATGTCTCAATCACAAAAGTCCATATATTATTGGCAGTAGAGCAGTGAAGGAAACTATGGTCAAAGGAGTCAATGTCCTTACCACAGTGGCAGTGATAAGCCATGTGATAACCCTAAAATTGTAGAATCTCATCAAGGGCTAAAAAGTAATTAGAGAGCTACCACATAAAAATAGAGAAAGTAAGAGTAATAAAAGTATCCTAGAGCATATGATTAAAACGAGTGTTGAGACTAGTTGAGTTGAAATGGTTAATAACAGAGGAAAGAGTAAAATTACCTTTCATCTCTAAGTGCAAAACTGGAATATCATTGTTAGAAGATAAAGGGACATCAGAGGAGAAGTAGGTTGATATGCTACATTGTCTACATTTCTATATGTTATTTTCATCATTTTATGATGTTTTTAATATATAAAATGCATATTTTAGACTAACACCCTTTATTCTTGTCTTAGGTGCTTCTCAGTAGAGAAAATAATGAAAGGGAACGAAAATGGTCAAAAACAGAGTGCAAACAACGAAAACGAAGTCGACGGCATAAATGATGTAGACCTACCGCCTGAGGTAAGCCAACTTACTGTCAGCGGTAGGTCTTGGAGCCAAAAGCAAAGAGTGGAAAGAAGCCTATCGGCGACGGTAGGCTACCCCTATCGTCGACGTCCTCAACAAAAAAGAAAAATGAACTGAACCTTACTGCAGATGGTAGGGTTCAACCTACCGTACGTGGTAGGGCCTGGCTGTAGTAGTTTTAATGCATTTTTAAGACTTTTTATTGTAATTTTTTCATTCATAATGAAGAGTTCCGCCATTAGGGCTTAGAGAGATGAATACAGGGAACCTAGGTTAGAAAATTCCTCGAATTCAGCCTCAATTAGTTAGGAAATGGGTAGAAAATTTTAAATTGAGAGTTTAAAGATCATGAATTGAAGATTCAAAGGCACAATATTCGGGCTTTAACTAGGCAACTCGAGAGATAAGCTCAGGTGATGTTCGGGATCAGGATTTTGGCTTCAATCTTTTCCTAAGCTTTATTTTCCTTTCTTGTACTGAATTTCAATGATTAATTCTAGTTTTAGTATAATATTTAGTGGGTAGATTTTTATGTTTAGATGAGGGTTGAATCCTAATTCTTGATTACTATGATTTTAGATTAATTTACTGAAATTAATGTTTGTTTTAAATTGAGGTATCTTCCAATTTAATTCGTGAAGTTAAATTTATCGAAATAGTGTTCGGAATTGAATTCGGAAGAACATTCTAGAGCAACCAATTAGGGGTTAATTAGGGCAATACATTAGAGATATGAAATTACACTTTTAGGTCCCTTAAGCACCTGCTTATTTACAACACTCATCATTTGTTAGAGAGAGAAAAGATTCTTGATGTGAATTGACCTTCAAGAGCATAAAATTTTGTCCAAGAAGTGAGGGAGAGAACAAACAAAACAAGTGTAATAAGTAGAAGAAAGTGCCTTTGAAAGGACTTGAAAATGTTAAACTTCAAGCAACCTTGGATATATCAAATCCAAGACCTCAAGAAGGTTTAAACAAAATCTTTTCTTCAAAGTTCAAGCAACCTCAGGTATTTTGAACCTTAGACCTCAATGAAACAAGAAGAAGACCTCAAGAATAGTTTTTTTACAAGAGTGTAGTAACTAGTATGAAGGAATTTTTTTTTTTATGATCAACCTTGAAGCTCTTGTCACTTTCAACAAGTCTTCAAAGTGATTTTTTTCTTTCAAGGAAGTTCACCCTTGAAGAAGATAGAAAAACTAAGCTAAGAACTAAGAATACTAAGAGAAGAACCTTTGTCTTGAAAAATTTCTTGATTACTTCTTCAAAATGGAAGACTACATATTTATAGAGACTTGAGGGAGAAAATAGGAATTTTTCCGTCTCATATTTTCATCCCAAAGGATAGATATAACCTATACATACACTTGATAAGACAATAGAGCTGTTTTAATTGCATTTGGACTATTCTAGAGCACGGGTCAACACATTGCCAAAAGTAGGAGGCAATTTTTCAGCTTGGTCAAAAGGGATTCCAACTATCTACCAAGGTAAATTTTCAATTTCTAACTTATTCAAAAATTAGAATATCGCCCCATAAAGTCTTGGACATCAAAATTTAATCCCCATAAAGTCTTGGACATCAAAATTTAAGCCTTGAAACTTCTCTTGCTCAATTTGATCCTTGTGACTCTTTAGTTGTTTTGCCTTCGCTCTTGTCACAACTCCTTGATGGTCTTGCATGTCTAACCGATTCACATCATCCTCCCCCTCTTGAAAAGGATTCGTTCTCGAATCTCCATCACCTATATCAAATAAAGAGAGATCGGAAACATTAAAAGTGGCACTAACATTATAATGTCCCGGAAGATCAACTTTATAGGCATTGTCATTAATTTTCTCAAGGATTTGAAATGGCCCATCTCCCCTATCATCAAGCTTAGACTTTCTTTGTTGGGGAAATCTTTCCTTTCTAAAATGCACCCAAACCAGTCACCGGGTTTGAATACCACTTTTCTTCTTCCCACATTTCTTTTCTCTACAAGCTTTTTGTTGGAGTTGACAATGGCTTCATGGACCTTTGCACAAATCTTTCTCTCATCAAAGCTTTTAACTCTCTCCAAGTATCAACCGGTGGTCTACCACTTCTAACTCTTTGGTTTACTACCCTTTCCCACCAACGTAAAGCATAGCCGGAAAATTCGGCTATTACAAGTCTAGCTTTTAAGAACTCAGTACAATTTTTCAACATAAATATGTTTTCTACTTGCCTCTCCCAATCTAAGAAAATGTTAGGGTCATTCTCACCCTTAAAACTAGGGAGCTTCTACTTCATTCGGTCCAAGGTTTGGTCACCTTGGTCTCTTCCTTGGTTTGCAACAAATGGAACATATTCATGATCATCATTTAATGGCTCTCTATGCCTGGCTTGTGGCCTTGGAACTTCTTCAAAGTGTCTAGGCATGCCTCTTCCTCCAAAACCACCTCTTCTACCACCGTAAGGAGGTTGATGAAGTTCTTCATCAAAATGTGGAGGTTGGTGGAACTCGGTTGTCCTAGAGCAATTGAGTGGTCCATTGCTCCTTGGGGTAGTAACATTGAGACTACCATGAGGACTAACCTCCCTTTGTTGATTAGAGAGATTAGTGACATCCCTTCTAATATCCCTCATCTCATCTCTTAGGGATTGTAACTCTTGCATTATGAGCCTCAAAGGTTCATCGTGTTGGGAGTTGCTAGACTCTTCTCCAATTGGAGTTGGTGCTTGAGCTTGGGTTGACATCTTGGTAGTGTTTACCTCACAAAACTCTCTTGTTTAACTCTATTTGGCCTTTTTTTTTTTTTTTTTTTGAGCATATTCTCACAACTCTTGCCTTTTTCTAAAGGTTCAAGTCTCAAAGAGTTCTATGAGTTCTTAAAAAAGATTTAACACCTCTACTCAAGTTTAAAACAACCAAAATAAAAAAAATCACAAACAAAAACTAGTTGAGAAATATGAGAAGCAAGGAAAATGATATTGAGTCATCCATTCATTTTAAGGAAGTTCAACAACATTTCCAAGAGCATTTGAGTCAATAATGGTAGATTGACCAAATGAAGAAATAAGTACTGAAAAAGGAAAGAAATTCGACCACAAATACAAACACAAAGCTAGGACACTTCAAGAACACAAAAGAATACACAACAAAAGTTTCCAGCAAGCAGAGTAGATGACATACTCGGCTTGTTTGGAAAAGTGGTATTTAACCACAAGTCTAAATTGAATGAGGTTTGTCTAGAAATAATCCTCACTCAAACCTCTGATTTTAGGCTCAAGAATCAAATAAAAAGGATTAGTAAAAAGGAAGATACGCTCAGATCATTTCAGTACTTTTTTGTCTGCGGAAAAGCCAAGTACACCTTCAAGTTTTGACTATTTTGAGATATCAAATGAAGTCCAAATTAGATGAAACTTGTTTCATTTGTTTCCCAGGTCAATTTAGTATAACTCCATGTAAAAATATTGCAAAGTTCTAGTCATATTCCAGGTCGTTCAAGCATTCTATTTTTGTGATGCCATTTTCCACCAATCTAGTCTCTTTTCTCTTTTTGGTATGTAAGATATCTCAAAAACACTTACTTGAAGGTGGCTCTGATACCAAATAATGTGGAATGATCTTCAAGAGCATAAAATTTTGTCCAAGAAGTGAGGGAGAGAACAAACAAAACAAGTGTAATAAGTAGAAGAAAGTGCCTTTGAAAGGACTTGAAAATGTTAAACTTCAAGCAACCTTGGATATATCAAATCCAAGACCTCAAGAAGGTTTAAACAAAATCTTTTCTTCAAAGTTCAAGCAACCTCAGGTATTTTGAACCTTAGACCTCAATGAAACAAGAAGAAGACCTCAAGACTAGTTTTCTACAAGAGTGTAGTAACTAGTATGAAGGAATTTTTTTTTATGATCAACCTTGAAGCTCTTGGAACTTTCAACAAGTCTTCAAAGTGATTTTTTTCTTTCAAGGAAGTTCACCCTTGAAGAAGATAGAAAAACTAAGCTAAGAACTAAGAATACTAAGAGAAGAACCTTTGTCTTGAAAAATTTCTTGATTACTTCTTCAAAATGGAAGACTACATATTTATAGAGACTTGAGGGAGAAAATAGGAATTTTTCCGTCTCATATTTTCAGCCCAAAGGATAGATATGACCTATACATACACTTGATAAGACAATAGAGCTGTTTTAATTGCATTTGGACTATTCTAGTGCACGAGTCAACACATTGCCAAAAGTAGGAGGCAATTTTTCAGCTGTGTCAAAAGGGACTCCAACTATCTACCAAGGTAAATTTTCAATTTCTAACTTATTCAAAAATTAGAATATTGCCCCATAAAGTCTTGGACATCAAAATTTAATCCCCATAAAGTCTTGGACATCAAAATTTAAGCCTTGAAACTTCTCTTGCTCAATTTGATCCTTGTGACTCTTTAGTTGTTTTGCCTTCGCTCTTGTCACAACTCCTTGATGTTCTTGCATGTCTAACCGATTCACATCATCCTCCCCCTCTTGAAAAGGATTCGTCCTCGAATCTCCATCACCCATATCAAATAAAGAGAGATCGGAAACATTAAAAGTGGCACTAACATTATAATGTCCCGGAAGATCAACTTTATAGGCATTGTCATTAATTTTCTCAAAGATTTGAAATGGCCCATCTCCCCTATCATCAAACTTAGACTTTCTTTGTTGGGGAAATCTTTACTTTCTAAAATGCACCCAAACCCAATCACCGGGTTTGAATACCACTTTTCTTCTTCCCACATTTCTTTTCTCTACAAGCTTTTTGTTGGAGTTGACAATGGCTTCATGGACCTTTGCACAAATCTTTCTCTCATCAAAGCTTTTAACTCTCTCCAAGTATCAACCGGTGGTCTACCACTTCTAACTCTTTAGTTTACTACCCTTTCCCACCAACGTAAAGCATAGCCGAAAAATTCGGCTATTACAAGTCTAGCTTTTAAGAACTCATTACAAATTTTCAACATAAATATGTTTTCTACTTGCCTCTCCCAATCTAAGAAAATGTTAGGGTCATTCTCACCCTTAAAACTAGGGAGCTTCCACTTCATTTGGTCCAAGGTTTGGTCACCTTGGTCTCTTCCTTGGTTTGCAACAAATAGAACATATTCATGATCATCATTTAATGGCTCTCTATGCCTGGCTTGTGGCCTTGGAACTTCTTCAAAGTGTCTAGGCATGCCTCTTCCTCCAAAACCACCTCTTCTACCACCGTAAGGAGGTTGATGAAGTTCTTCATCAAAATGTGGAGGTTGGTGGAACTCGGTTGTCCTAGAGCAATTGAGTGGTCCATTGCTCCTTGGGGTAGTAACATTGAGACTACCATGAGGACTAACCTCCCTTTGTTGATTAGAGAGATTAGTGACATCCCTTCTAATATCCCTAATCTCATCTCTTAGGGATTGTAACTCTTGCATTATGAGCCTCAAAGGTTCATCGTGTTGGGAGTTGCTAGACTCTTCTCCAATTGGAGTTGGTGCTTGAGCTTGGGTTGACATCTTGGTAGTGTTTACCTCACAAAACTCTCTTGTTTAACTCTATTTGGCCTTTTTTTTTTTTTTTTTTTTGAGCATATTCTCACAACTCTTGCCTTTTTCTAAAGGTTCAAGTCTCAAAGAGTTCTATGAGTTCTTAAAAAAGATTTAACACCTCTACTCAAGTTTAAAACAACCAAAATAAAAAAAATCACAAACAAAAACTAGTTGAGAAATATGAGAAGCAAGGAAAATGATAGAGTCATCCATTCATTTTAAGGAAGTTCAACAACATTTTCAAGAGCATTTGAGTCAATAATGGTAGATTGACCAAATGAAGAAATAAGTACTGAAAAAGGAAAGAAGTTCGACCACAAATACAAACACAAAGCTAGGACACTTCAAGAACACAAAAGAATACACAACAAAAGTTTCCAGCAAGCAGAGTAGATGACATACTCGGCTTGTTTGGAAAAGTGGTATTTAAGCACAAGTATAAATTGAATGAGGTTTGTCTAGAAAGAATCC
The DNA here is from genome assembly GCA_028651295.1 of Catharanthus roseus. Taxonomy (NCBI): domain Eukaryota; kingdom Viridiplantae; phylum Streptophyta; class Magnoliopsida; order Gentianales; family Apocynaceae; genus Catharanthus; species Catharanthus roseus. The sequence goes on along the minus strand of JAPQWS010000159.1, from coordinate 34,844,249 downwards.
TCACTCAAAATTCTTGAGTTTAGGCTCAAGAATCAAAGAAAAATGATTAGAAAAAAGGAAGATATGCTCAGATCATTTCAGTACTTTTTGTCTATGGAAAAGCTAGGTACACCTTCAAGTTTTGACTATTTTGAGATATCAAATGAAGTCCAAATTAGATGAAACTTGTTTCATTTGTTTCCCAGGTCAATTCCGTATAACGCCATGTAAAAATATTGCAAAGTTCTAGTCATATTCCAGGTCGTTCAAGCATTCTATTTTTGTGATGCCATTTTCCAGCAATCTAGTCTCTTTTCTCTTGTCTTGTATGGTATGTAAGATATCCCAAAAACACTTACTTGAAGGTGGCTCTGATACCAAATGATGTGGAATGATCTTCAAGAGCATAAAATTTTGTCCAAGAAGTGAGGGAGAGAACAACAAAACAAGTGTAATAAGTAGAAGAAAATGCCTTTGAAAGGACTTGAAAATGTTAAACTTCAAGAAACCTAGGATATATCAAATCCAAGACCTCAAGGAGGTTTAAACAAAATCTTTTCTTCAAATTTCAAGCAACCTAAGGTATTTTGAACCTTAGACCTCAATGAAACAAGAAGAAGACCTCAAGACTAGTTTTCTACAAGAGTGTAGTAACTAGTGTGAAGGAATTTTTTTTTTTTTTTTATGATCAACCTTGAAGCTCTTGGAACTTTCAACAAGTCTTCAAAGTGATTTTTTTCTTTCAAGGAAGTTCACCCTTGAAGAAGATAGAAAAACTAAGCTAAGAACTAAGAATACTAAGAGAAGAACCTTTGTCTTGAAAAATTTCTTGATTACTTCTTCAAAATGGAAGACTACATATTTATAGAGACTTGAGGGAGAAAATAGGAATTTTTCCCTCTCATATTTTCAGCCCAAAGGATAGATATAACCTATACATACACTTGATAAGACAATAGAGGTGTTTTAATTGCATTTGGACTATTCTAGAGCACGAGTCAACACATTGCCAAAAGTAGGAGGCAATTTTTCAGCTTGGTCAAAAGGGATTCCAACTATCTACCAAGGTAAATTTTCAATTTCTAACTTATTCAAAAATTAGAATATTGCCCCATAAAGTCTTGGACATCAAAATTTAATCCCCATAAAGTCTTTACATCAAAATTGACATCAAAATTTAAGCCTTGAAACTTCTCTTACTCAATTTGATCCTTATGACTCTTTAGTTGTTTTGCCTTCGCTCTTGTCACAACTCCTTGATGTTCTTCCATGTCTAACCGATTCACATCAATTCTCCTATAGGGGTTAGTGAGTAGAGTGGCTTTCACTTAGAGATAGGGATTACCCGACTAGTTGTGATGACCCAACTCGGTAATTCAACATCGGTTTCTAGAAGTTTTTCCAATTGAACTATTAATAGGGATTAAGGGCATTCCAACATCCAAACACTCGCTTTAATAATTTTGAAATACTTGATCTTTTCATTTTGTCTACTATAGTTGATAAACTCGTTGTTAGCATTTTAGTTTATTCTTTTGCAAAGTATTCTTTAGATTAAACATTAGAATGAGCGATAAGTACTTGAGCCTTTATTGTTCCTTGAGATTCGATACTTGGTGTAGCTTGTGATAGGTTTGTATGCCTGTTACTCTAGTTTAGTAGTTTACCACATTCATTTAAAACTGCATGCATCAAGTTTTTGGCACCGTTGCCGGGAATAATAACTTAAGAGAAATCATTTTTTAGAGTGCTTTAGTCATTCTTGTTTTTATTGTTTTGCTTTGTTCATTACTCTTGTTTTGCTTGGGTGTTAGTGATAGAGTTGATTTTTAGTACAAATTAACACCTTCAGTTTTAATTATTAGTCCTTAAAAAATATTTTATTTATTTATTAAATATAATTATTTAATTTATTTTATCTTGGTAATAAAAGAAAAGGAAAATAAGCCAAAAACATAGAAAAGGGTAAGCCCACAAGAAGGCAGCCCATAAGAAGCAGTCCAAAAAGAAAAAAAAAAAAGCTGCCCACGGCTGGAGAATTCGGAAATTGAAGAACCAAGAGCTGCTTTAAAAGAACCAGCAGCTGCGTCCCAAAAAAAAAAAAAAGAGGGAGGGCTGCTGTGGGACGAACAGAACCAGCCGCAATTGGAAGCAGCTGACCAAGCTGCTGGGACCGAAACAGCAGCTGCGCAGCAGCCGAAGACCGAAAAAGGGGGGAAAGGAAAGAAGCGGCAAGAAGACAAGGAGACAAGGAGGAGAGCTGTGAGAGTGGAGAGAAAATTAGATAGGAAGAAAGACAGAAGCAGCTTAGCAGCTGCAGAAAAAAGGAATAGAAGCAGCAGAAACTTGAGAAACATCAGCTGCTGGCAGAGAACCAGACGAAGCAGCTCCACAGCAATACCAAGGCAGCTGAGTCAGGAGAATACAGCAGCAGCTGCTGGTAAGCTCCAGCATCAGAGGAAATCGAACGCAGCTGAGGTATAATCGGACGCAGAAGAAGGAAGCAGCAGCTGAAGCAACAACGATTTTTAAGTGGAAAAGCCATGATCTTCTTCTATACATTGGTTTCCTCTCTCCCCTTAGCCCTGACTTAAATTTGTTTTTAGAATCTTGATGAAATTCTAACCATGTGACTCTGATTTATTTTATTTTGGGAGATTTCATTTTTTATTTATGTAATTACATACTTGGGATGTCTTGGTTTGATGCAATTAATTCTTTATAATTGTTCTTGTAGAACAATTGTTTGGTTTAATTGATATTTTTATTCATGCTTATTTCTTATAGTCTTGAGTACGAGAGATATGTGATTTTTGTAAATATATTGTGGGTTTTTAGAATTTAATAGTTGATGCTAATTTTAGATGATTTATGTCATAGGAATGAATAAGTTCATGCTAATGGTTAGATGGATTATGTCATGCATTTAAGCACAATATAATTCTTTAGTGAATCGAAGCTTAGTATAATCTTCTCTCCTAAAAAAAATTAAATCATTATTTTATAGGTTAGTGGTGGATTTAAGGTTCTAAATTATCTTCTTTGGTTAAGCTCTCATTATTTTAGTTATTTTATTTATTAGTTTTATTTAATTTAGGAATAAATTTTAGATAATAAAATTTCAATCTTCTTTTTATAAAATTAATTTAGAAAGATAGTAATTTAAGTAGTTAAGTTTTTCTTTGTGGTTCAATACCCTCATACTTCCATATTACATTGATCTTATGTACTCGTAAGTATTGGGTTTAAAACTTTGGTATAGAAAATCCCGATCAAGTTTTTGGCACCGTTGTCGGGGAATGTATGAAGTTACTCAAAATGTTGATCTTTTTCGAAGGTTGATGTCTTATCTAAAAAGTTAAATCAATTGTTAGCTTTGAATACATTGCCTACTAATTGTCTTAATGTGCAAGGTGTTTGTGCAATTTGCTCTAGTCCTTCTCATGTTATCTATGACTGTCCTAGTGCTTCATTATTTCAAGAATTTGTACAGGAACAAGTCAATACAGCTCAAAGATTTTACTGGTAGAACGACCCATATTCAACCACGTACAATCTAGGCAAGAGAAATCAATTTCTCTAGGAGGCAACAAAGAGGGGAAAGTCAATTAAGCCAGCAATAATATCAACAGAACAAATAATTTGGTATGACTGCTCCCCCTGGTTTTCATTCTCAAAGGCATGTACGCCCTCACCCTTCTCAAAGTGGAAACTCTATGTTTAAAGAAAAAGTCTTATCTGCTTTGAAAGTCGTAGAAGCTATAACACAAATTGTAGACTCACACACTAAGTCTATAGCTAGGTTAGAAACTCAAATAGGACAACTAGCTACTACAATAAGTAGAAGAAATGAGGGTAAGCTTTCTAGTCATCCAATAGAAAACCTTAGAGTTAATCATCATGACCAAGTTATAGCTGTAATCATTCTTAGAAATAGGAAGTTGGTACATAATAAAGTAGGGAAACCTATTAAATATAGTGAGTTAAATGATAATGAAGCCGATGGAATTGATATAGGGACTAAAATTGAAAGGAAAATAGAGAAGGAACTAGCTTCTTCATCTAATTTTAACACTCTAGAATCATCTCCTACGGCTTCATATAAGCCAAAGGTTCCTTATCCACAAGCTTTATTGCCACCTCCACATCTTAGAAAGGATAATAAAAGTGAAGATATTTTAGAAACTCTCAAACAAGCTAAAATTAATCTTCCACTTTTAGAGGTTATTAAGCAAGTTCCATCCTATGCAAAATTTCTTAAAGATATGTGTACTTTTAAAAGAAAATCTAAAAGTAATGTTTCTAAAAAAATCTTTCTAACTGAACAGGTGAGCTCCGTTTTGCAATATAACACTCCTTCTAAATATAAAGATCTTGGTGTCCCTACTATCTCATGTCTTATTGGTAATCACAAAATAGATAGAGCGCTCTTAGATTTAGGTTCTAATGTTAACTTGATTCCTTACATTGTTTATGAAGAATTAGGATTAGAGGAATTGCAACCAACTGACATGACCTTACAATTAGCTGATTGGTCTATAAAGGTACCTAGGGGGAGGATAGATAATGTTCTAGTTTAAATTGATAAATGTGTCTTCCTTGTAGACTTTGTAGTCCTAGATATGGAATCTGGTAGATCTTCTCAAAATCATATCCCCATTATTCTAGGCCGTCCTTTCTTAGCTACTGTTGACACCACTATTAATTGTAGAACTGGGGTTATGGATGTCTCTGTGATAAATATGAGGGCTAGATTAAATATCTTTAAAACTTCTCCACAAACATCTTGTTAGTATATGCCCTAAGACCAATTGACTCACATTTATGAATCATGTATTTTTTAATTGTATTTTTTGCTCTTGGTCATCAAGTATGTGACTTGATAATAAAACCCTTATAGCTAATAAAATACTATTCTTATTTGTCCATAGTTTATTACATCTTGTAAACTAATGTGAAGTTGATTGATGGTCAAGTTTTACTGATAATGAATATGAGATATAAAATTAATTCATAAATACATATTGAGAATATTGTATTGGACATCACCCAAAGTGAAGAAGAAATATTGCATTCTCAGTTTTATATTTGGTGTCCTTTGCCCTAATGTTTCTAATGTTTCTTGCATGGGGAGAAAATATGTTTTGACATAATTAAACATCACTTTTAATTAGGTCATTATTATGACTATTGGTTGACTTATTTTCTTGTCATGGCTAGAATATTGGAGATAGTGAAAGGGATTTATCTCTCTCTTTTTAGAGAGAGATATTCATGGGCCCCTTGATAAGGAAGACTGGAAAATATGCATGGCCATGCTCAAATAAGTATTAATAAGGTGTTATTAATATTATTTGTTGGAACAGTCTGTCTGGTGATCAAGTAAATGTTTAATTAAGTTTTATAAGGATGACTTGGTCCATGCCTTATACTTAATTAGGATATCGTGTGACAAAATGACTAAATATTAAATCTGATGCTAGGTTATTATTGCATTTACTTAACTTGGGTAAGCATAATGTCTTGCTAGAGGGCGCTTATGTTTTGTGAATAAATGTCTAGGACATTTTTCATTCACTTCCAACGTTAAGTGAACTTACAGGGTCACACACATAGACGATCTTGTGAGCATAATGTCCGCGTTCAATGAATCTAGATTGTGTCGAGATTCGTTGAACGTATACAAAAGGGGAATAAAATTCCATATTGTATTTTCTGGTAAGTTAATAAGTAATTAATTTTATTTAATCGAATAAATGAAATTAATTACTTAATATTACTCATCCAACCGTTAGATGATTATAGGAATAGACGGACGAGATTAAACTGTCATTAGATGACAGTTATGGTTTTGATATTGACAGCTATAAAATGTTATGTTAACCTTTTTCTTTGTAGCCATTCTTTATCTGATAAAAGAAAACAAAACCCTAAACCCTAGAATGGCGATATAGTATCTGGCTTCTTCTCTCCGAAACACGACCTAATACCAGATAGTCAGGATCAGTTCTGAACAGTTTTCAGAACACAGAAAGGGCTAGCATCCCGATCGCTTGCAGAGGAGTTCGTCGCGTGGATACCAGTAGAGGGCGAAGCGTAAACAGCAGCACCTCCACATCGAACATTCGAAACATTGAGGTAATTTCTATCCGATCAGTTTTTCTAGTATGTGCAGATCCTGTTAGTGGATTTCTGTAGTTTTATTTTATTTTATTTTTTGCCTATAGTATCCGACACATCTATAAAAGATAATTCTGATTGTTGTTTGGTAGATGTAAATGATGAATTAATTGAAGAAACTTTACCTTTAATGTGTTCAAAAGATATACTTCTATTCAGAAACAAAACCTTATCTGCACTGAAAATGTTAATTCCAATCTTGCCTGCACAGCTCCACCTGAAAACCCTCCTTGGATTGTGAATCATGAGTTTAATATGAGAGAAATAGATCCTAGCTGAAAGGAAAAGATTTAGGGAGTTTGACTGAAGACTTTAAATTTAGCGCATTTGTGAGGCAACCCAAATTTTGTTTTATTTTTTTAATTGATTTTTTATCTTTTTATTTTATTTTATTTTATCTTTATTTATTTTTTATCTCACTTCATTGGTAGAAAAGTACAAGTGTTTGCTTTGTAAGGTAATCAGACAACATATAATGGAGGCTACAGAGATGGTCCATTACTCTTCTAAACATGTACTAATATTGCCTTTTTCTACCAGGTTGTGTTGCTCTTTTCTTTGTCTCTTCTCTACTCCTGGCATTCTTTTATCACATTGTGGACAATGTAGGGTCTAGATGTGGGGGAGAAGATGCTTTTACTCTAATGTCAATTATTTTTTCTATTATTTTCGTTTTTCTCGTCTTTCTTGTTCAATTTTTTTCTAAATTTTTTATTTTATTTATTTTTCTACATTATTTTGAAAAATCCAAAAAAATATGATTTCACTTAAAGAATGATTCTTTTTGAGTTTCTTTTTAAAATGTCTTGAATAAGTTGAGAAATGTACTTACTTTCTTGTTTTTAATTAGGGTGATGGATTCATATTCTATGTATGTTATAACTTTTGCATGACTTACACTTAAGCACATGGGTTATCGTTAGTATTTAATAAATCCTTTACATTATTTTTGAGCTACATAAAGTTGATGAATCTCTTGCGTACATTCTAGAACTTACTTGAGTACCTCTTGAGACGAAATAGAAGGTTTTCTCGATTTGACTCAGAGACGATAGTCATAGGCCTTCTTTGGATCGTTTGTGTCTTTCAAGCTTACCAAATCTCATGATTTTTACCTTAGTACCCTTTTGAGCCTTAAATGTTATTTCTTTCTTTAAACTACTTAAATATTAACCCTTAATCTTGTAGAAAGTTTAATGCAAACTTCTAACTTGTGTTTTCATGATGGGTTATTGTTTTGTGTGTATGAAAAGAGAATAGTTATTTTGAGAAAAGGGAGAAGAAGAAAAAGAAAAATATATGACTTGTTGTGCTGAAAAAAAAATGTATTGAGCAAAAAAAAGAGAAAAAGAAAGAAAAGTTGATACATGATTGTTACAAGTCATAAGGTGCAAAGAAAGAAAAAAATTCAAGAGACCCGAATTTATGAATATTAGAAAAAGAATGGCCTTAAATGATGAAATTTTGAGAAAAGAAGATGGCAGTTGGTGAATGTATTACTGAAAAAAAGGACAAAGTTAGAAAGTTTGTCGAAATTTTCAAAATGTCCATCTTCTTTGTAAGCTCTCTTTTATTTGATTTTGAATTCCTTACCTTTGCTTGATAACCAACACCCTGACCTTATATTACAAGCTTTAAAAGTCCTATTTGCTCTAAGTTGAGCTGAGAATCCTTGATTAGTAGAGAGAATGTACGAAGAGTGAGCTTATGTAATGAACTCTTGTTGAGATTTGTTCTCTATATGTAATTTCGAAATTTTGTTTAGTATTTATTCCATACTCTCTGATGACCACGATCACACTTTACACAAGTCTTGCATTAGTTATGCGAGATAATTGAATGTTTGTTTATTAACTTGAGTTTGGAAATAAGAGGAAGAGTGCTTGTCTTGATAAGTTTGAGATATTGATGAATGATACTTAATTTGGGTTATTCTCTATCTTTCAAAAGTTTGTTGTTTATTTGACTTTGTGGGTACATCGTCTGCAAACCCTCACGAGACCATACTCTTCCACTAGGGGGAACTTAGGAGTTTAAAGGACTTGTTGCACATGCTAAGTGCAATCGTGAGTCCTACAAAATTGGATAGTTAGTTTTTCTTTTTATTCTTTTATTTTTGCTTGAAAACTAGCAAAATTTAGGTGTGGGAGAGTTGATAGAGTTGATTTTTAATACAAATTAACACTTTAAGCTTTAATTATTAGTCTTTAAAAAATATTTTATTTATTTATTAAATATAATTGTTTAATTTATTTTATCTTAGTAATAAAGGAAAATAAGCCCAGAAAGAAGGGGTAAGCCCACAAGAAGGCAGCCCATAAGAAGCAGTCCAAAAAAGGAAAAAAAGGCCCACGGCTGAGAATTCAGAAATTGAAGAACCGAGAGCTGCTTCAAAAGAAGAAACAGCTGCACCGAAAAAAAAGAAAATAAAGGGAGGGCTGCTGTGGGACGAACAGAACCAGCCGCAATTAGAAGCAGCTGAGCAAGCTGCTGGGACCGAAACAGTAGCTGCGCAGCAGCCGAAGACCGAAAGAAAGGGGAAAGGAAAGAAGCGGCAAGAAGACAAGGAGGAGAGCTGTGAGAGCGGAGAGAAAATTAGATAGGAAGAAAGACAGAAGCGGCTTAGCAGCTGCAGAAAAAGGAACAGAAGCAGCAGAAACTTGAGAAACAGCAGCTGCTGGCAGTGAACAAGACGAGGCAGCTCCAGAGAAAACCAAAGCAGCTGAGTCAGGCGAATACAGCAACAGCTGCTGGCAAGCTCCAGCATCAGAGGAAATCGGATGCGGCTGAGATATAATCGGACGCAGAAGAAGAAAGCAGCAGCTGAAGCAGCAACAATTTTTAAGTGGAAAGGCCTTCATCATTCTTCTATAAATTGGTTTCCTCTTTTCCCTTCGCGAGGACCTAAATTTATTTTTAGAATATTAATGAAACCTTAGTCATATAACTTTGATTTATTTTATTTTGGGGATTTTATTTTGTTATTTATATGATTGTATATCTTGGGATGTCATTGGTTTGATGCAATTAATTCTTTGTGATTGTTCCTATAGAACAATTGTTTGGTTTAATTAATATTTTTATCCATGTTTAATTCTTATAGTATTGAATATGAGAGATATGTGATTTTTGTAAATATATTGTGGGTTTTAAAATTTAATATTTCATGCTAATTTTAGATAATTTATGTCATAGGAATGAATATGTCATGTTAATGGTTAGATGGATTATGTCATGCATTTAACCACAATATAATTCTTTAGTGAATCGAAGCTTGTAATCTAGATCACCACATAAAGATATAATATTTTCTCTTAAATAAAATTAAATCATTATTTTATAGGTTAGTAGTGGATTCAAGGTTATAAATCATCTTCTTTGGTTAAGCTCTTGTTATTTTAGTTATTTTATTATTACTTTTATTTAATTTAGGAATAAATTTTAGATAATAAAATTTCAATCTTTTTTTTATAAAATTAATTTAGGAAGATAGTAATTTAAGTAGTTAAGCCTTTCTCTATGGTTTGATACCCTCATACTTCCATATTACATTGATCTTGTGTACTTGCAAGTATTGAATTTAAAACTTTGGTATAAAAAATCACGATCAAGTTTTTGTGTTAGTGGTATGAATATTGAGAATTTGGCTTATTACCTTTGGAACTCGTGTTGATTATTTATCCAATTATTCGTTTAAGGGTTTGGAGAATAGGATATGGATACCAATGATGCCATGGAAGCCCGACTGGTAGTAATACTAGAACAAATGATGGGGAACATGGCCGTTACACCTCAACATATGCATCATCAGCAGGCCATGTTCCAAGGAAACCGGAAGGAGTACAACACATATCCTAACCAGTACAGTTCGGGTTGGAGGAATAAGCCAAGTATTCCTTGGGGAGGTCAAAGTTAAAGGAGACAACAACAGCCCCCAGGCTTTAAAAGTGGAGGTTCTGTTCAATCTTCATATAATCATACTCCATCGATACATCCATCGCCCCTACAACCTAATCTTGAAGATCTTGTTTCGAAGTATCTCACTTCGGCGGATGCCGGGATAAAAAGCATGGAAGCAGTCCAAAGAAGCCAAACAACTTCCATCCATTACATGGAGAGTAAAATCAGGCAATTAACAAAGATGATCACTGAAAAGCCACTTGGTAGTCTACCAAGTAATACGGAGAAGAAACCAAATGAGTATGCAAAGATGATTACCTTAAGAAGCAGTAAAGAGCTGGTAAAGACATCTCCCATTGTTGTGAAAGAAGAGAAGGGGACTGCTCAAGCAACACAGGAGTCCATTTCCCCTAAGAAAATAAAAGGTTTAGCAGAAGAAAGTAGAAAGGAGGAAGTCATCTCTTCCATAATACAGACCTCCTATCCCATTCCCACAGAGAGTGTTGAAGGCAAAAGAAGATGAACAATATGGAAAGTTTCTGGAAATCTTTAAACAGTTATATATTTACTTACCATTGGTTGATGTTCTAATGCAGATGCCTAAGTACACGAAGTTCCTGAAGGAAGTTATCTCTGGAAAGAAGAGGTTGGAGGATGTCTCTTCGGTAATGATGAATGAAAAGTGCTCAACAATTCTCATACCCAAGGAAAAGCTTCCAAAAAAACTAAAGGATCCAGGAAGTTTTACTATTCCTTGCACTTTAGGGGGTATAACTGTTTCTAGGGCTTTAGCTGATTTAGGTGCTAGTATAAATTTAATGCCCTATGATTTCTTTAAAACAATGGGAGTGGGAGAACCTAAACCTACTAGGATGATTATTCAACTTGCGGATAGGTCTACTAAGTATCCTAAAGGTATTATAGAGGATGTGCTAGTGCAAGAAGGGGACTTGGTGTTCCTGTTTGACTTTGTAACTATGGATATGAGTGGGGACATTAAAGTCCTGCTTATTTTGGGTTGTCCTTTACTCACCACTGCTAGGGCTCTAATCGATTTAAGGGAGGGAAAATTGCCCCGTAGGTTCAGGAAGGAGGAAGTTTTTTTGAGACTTCTTGATGCATGCATAGATCTTGGGATCATGATGATACTTGCTTCATGATAGATTTTATTTATTCTTATATCTCTACTCACATGCATGAATTTGTCCAAGAAGATTCCCTTGTAATAGCTCTGCAACAGGATCCCCAGGCAAGATGGATTATGAGGAGATTTGGGCTTTAATGGATAAATTAGAAGAATCAGAGTTGGAAAAGATAGACATTGTACAAGAGGATCTAAAGGCAGCCCCAAAGCCTTTTATTAAAAGCTCATTTGAAGAATGCCTGGAGCTAGAGCTGAAACCATTGCTGGATCACTTGGAGTATGCTTTCGCTGTGGAAAGGTCAATGCTCCCAATCATCATTTCTTCAGAGTTGAGCCGGCCCCAAAAACTATCTTTGCGGACTTTGCAAAAATACAAGAAAGCTATCGCTTGGAAGATAGTAGACATTCAAGTAATAAGTCCGTCCTTTTGCACCCACAAGATTCGACTGGAGGAGGATTCTAAGCCTGCGATTCAACCTCAAAGACAGTTGAATTCGAACATGCAAGAAGTGGTGAAGAAGGAGGTGATTAAACTCCTAGATACTAGAATCATATTTTCTATCTCAGACAGCATATGGTAAGTCCACTACAAGTGGTACCAAGGAAGGGTGGAATGACGATGGTGGCAAACGAAAAGAACGAGCTAATACTGACTCGGGTAATCATTGGATGGAGGTTGTGCATTGACTACATATGATTGAATGAGGCAATCTGAAAGGATCACTTCCTTCTTCCATTTATCGATCAAATGCTACAGCAGTTAGCAAGCCATCCATTTTATTGTTTCCTCGATGGATTCTCAGGCTACTTCCAGATTCCCATCACCTTGGAGGATCAGTAGAAAACAACCTTCACCTGCCCATACAGTACATTCGCATATGGATGTATGTCTTTCCGTTTGTGTAATGCTCCTGCTACATTTCAGCATTGCATGATTGTTATATTTAAGAGGTTGGTGGGGGATATTATAGAAGTATTTATGGATGATTAGTCTGTCTTTGGGAATTTATTTTTGAGGCTTGCCTGTCTAATCTTTAAAGAGTGTTAAAAAGATGTGAGGAAACTCACCTAGTTTTAAATTGGGAAAAATGCCATTTTATGGTCAAAGAAGGGATAGTTCTTGGCCATAAAATTTCTGAGAATGACATTGAGGTCGATAGAGCTAAACTAGAGAAGTGAAAGATTGCCTCCGCCTTTCTATGTGAAGGCTATTGGCAGTTTCTTAGGCCATTCGGGGTTTTATACGATATTTATAAAGGATTTTTTAAAAAAAATTACTAACCCTCTTACTGCGTTGCTTGAGAAAGATATGCCTTTCAATTTTGATGATAACAGCTTAACTACTTTTGATTTACATAAAGAGAAGCTCACAAAGTCTCTAATTTTAGTCTATCTAGATTGGTCTCTTCCCTTTGTACTTATGTGTGATGCTAGTGACTATGTTATAGGTGTTGTTCCAGGCCAAAGGAAGGGCAAGTTTTTCCAATTGATATACTATGCAAACAAGACTCTAACAGACGACCAAGTAAATTATACAACAATAGAGAAGGAGCTTCTTGCAATAGTATTCGCGTCCGATAAATTCTATCCTTATTCAATACTCTCTAATGTCATAGTATACACTAACCATTATGCTTTGATTCGAAGAACGATGCTAAACCTAGACTTATTAGATGGGTGCTTCTTTTGCAGGAATTTGATTTGGAGATCAAAGATAAGAAGGGAATTGAAAATCTAGCAGCCGATCATCTCTCTAAATTAGAGAATCCCGGTTTAGAACCGTTGGACAAAGAAAAGATTGATGACATATTCCCGGATGAACAACTTTTCTATAAAGCTATCGTTGATGAATCACCTTGGTATCCCAATATAGCTAACTATTTTGTTTCCAATCTTTTGCCTGCAGGTAACACCCAGAAGCGGAAGAAGTTCTTTGATGACCTATATTACTATTTTTGGAAGACCCGTACCTTTTCCATCAGTGTGCTACCAAATTTTCCGATGGTACGTAGCTCACCCTAAAACAGAGGAAATCCTGAATCATTGCCATAAGGGTCTGGCTGGCTGATAATATCAAGTCAACAGGACTACTCAAAAGAAACTCTAGTCGGGCTTTTTATAGACTACTTTGTTTAAGGATGCAAAAATGTACGTTATGGAATATGACAATTGTCAGCGCACATGTAATATTTCAAAACGCAATGCTATGTTTGTCTACTTTCCAAGTTTGTGAGGTGTTTGACTATAGTGGTATTGAATTCATGGGCCCCTTCCCTAATTCTTTCGGTAATCAGTATGTTTTGGTCGCTGTCGAGTACGTGTCTAGATGGGCTGAGGCTCAAGCTTTACCTAGAATGATGCCAGAGTTGTGGTTAAGTTCTTGAAAAAGTTATTTTCTCATTTTGGTGTCCCTAGAGCTATTATAAGTGATAGGGGTACTAATTTTTGCAATCAACAACCTGAAAAAATGCTTAAGAGATTAGGAGTAACTCATAAGCTACCTACTCCCACTTATCCTCAGACTAACGGTCAAGTAGAAGTAGTGAATAGGGAAATCAAATGCATCCTTGAGAAAATCGTTGATAGTACTCGTAAAGACTGGAGAATTAAGTTAGATTATGCTATTTGGGCCTATAGAACAATTTACAAGATCCCACTCAAGTGTACTCCTTTTCGTCTATTATATGTTACGTCGTGTCATTTACCTGTCAAAGTTGAGCATAAAGCTCATTAGGCAATTCAACTAGTTAGCTTTGACTATGTTCGTGTAGGTAAATAAAGGTTACTCTAGCTGAATAAGCTTGAACTCGAGTTTATTCAAGGAAAAGACGCAAATGGCATGATAAACGCTTGGTCAAAAAAGAATTCAAAGAAGGAGATTTCATGCTCCTCTACAACTTCTGCCTGAGCCCCTTTTCAAGGAAGTTTAAATCTCGGTGGTCTGGAACATTTATCGTAAGTAAGGTTTTTCCTTACGGAACCGTCAAGGTAACATACCCTACGCTAAGGTATATTTAAGGTAAATAGCGACCGACTTAAACCATATTTCGGTGAGGACGTGGGAACCCTTCATAAGGAGTCTCTCGTTCTCGCAAACGAGTGAGGTTAGCCGTAATAACATGTTGTAGCTTGTGATTATATCATTATATTCCCCTATTTTATTCCCTTGTTTCAGTTGAATAATCTTATTCGGTTGTTCTTGGTGTTATAAAAGTTCCTTGAAATAGTTACCTGCTTGCCAATGCTACATTTTGTGCTTTGAAAGTCATATGGGATCAATTAGGAGTGAAACGGGGCCGAATCGTACCCTACGGAGTAATTTCCAATAGAAAAGGCAGAACCTTATTGCGGACGGTAAGATGCCCTACCACAGGTGGTAGGGTCACAATAGTGGAAATCCGTCAAGGCAGAAGCCTATCACAAATGGTAAGCTTGACTTACCACACGTGGTAGGTTCACACATCAGGAATTGGGGAGGAATAGAAGCCTACCGCAGACGGTAGGCTTGGCCTGTCACACGCGGTAGGGTCCTCGGGCTAGTACCTTCTTTAAATTTTTAGAGTAAAACTTCCCAGCGAAGCCCTAGCGATACGTTATTCAAGGAACTGGCCTACTCTTTCAGAATCCGGTACGAGTTGTTTATTCTAGTAACCAAAAGATAACCCCCTAAACCTCTCAAGTCCATCTTTCTTTCTTTTTCTTCTTCTTTCCTTTTAGTTATTCATGTATGTTTTGTTTACAGTTTTTGTTTCCCTTCTTTATTTTCTTGTCTTCGTGTGGGGATGGCTTCCCGATATGTTTATTCGCTTTATATCTGTGGGATTGCTTCCCATGTATGTGTTTTGTTTGTTTTTCTGTTGGTCATGCCCTCACATTGAGGACAATGCAATTTTAAGTGTGGGGAGGGGGGGTATTTATGTCTTTTTATTCCTTTTCCTTCTTTCTTGTGATTTTTTAACTTTTGGTATCTTATTTGAAAAACTCAAAAAAAAAAAAAAAATCAAAAAAATTGAAAATTCAAAAACTTTTATTTCATTTCTGTTTTCTTTTTCTTGGAAAAAAAAAAACCTAAAATGACTTTTATTTTGCCACTTTTAGTTGAGTATATAACTGCAAACTCCTTTTATTTTTTTTTCGAAAAGGCGTATTACTTAATCACTCTGAAAACCATAATTACTAATTTCCTTACACGATCAATGTTTTTCATGCCTTGTAAGTGTCGATTAGTAGGAATCTTAAGGAATTAGCATAGTGAGAATCCTTTTTGGGCCTTTGCCTTCATTCTTATGTTTTCTGACCTTGTAAGCAAAGAGTTCTAGTCTAGGCTGGTCCAGGAAATGATGGGCTCAGGCCTTCATTGTACCATTTATGTCTTTCTTGCCAAATCCTTATATGAAATCAACCACTAGTTCCCTTTTTGTGCCTTCATGCCGAGGGTTTCATTCCCTTCTTTTCTTTGTTCTTTAAAACTCACACTACATAAAACCTCAATTCGTGGAGCTAATGTTTAGAATATCTTTTTAGCAGTTTAAGTAAGGAAAATAGATAAGTGTGGGGGTAAAGGAGTGAAGAAAGAAAATTTTGTATATGGGTATTTCATTAGATCAGTATTTGGGGCGTTGAAAAGAGAGAGTGGTATTGATGCTTGAAAAAAATATCGCAGAAAACAAATAAAAAGATGAGTGTTTATTTATCCTTATAGTTAACTCTTGAAAATATCGAGCATCTCTCTCTTATGCTTGGGAATTCATGCGAATCTTAAGAAATATATTATTAGGTGGGGTATGCGTTATTGGAACGAAGTAGGACGTTCATGGGTGAGTGAGAAGAGTGAAAAACGACTGGAAAGTTGTTCTATAAATTTGTCATATTTCCTTTCTGTTGCATTAGCTCTATCTCAATTGTTTTTTTCTCCATTTACTTTCATTTAGTACCCTGTACATGTCCCAAGCCTAACAAAAGCCGAAAAGTCCTACATAATCCGGGAAAGATCTAAAATAGGACTCAGAGTTGACAAAGGATAGAAAACATGAGTTGTTGTGTATCACCCTTTAAAGTATTTCACTCTGCTAATTACTTAATATTCCTAATCTTCTATGAGAAGTTACATGAGCAATCCACACACACACATTGTCGAGCTATAACATATATTGGTGAGATGTGGTAGAATTTGTGATTCTAGTCATTTGTCTATTTTGATTTACCTTTAGAGTTGGGTAGTAAAGTGTTCTATTGAAGTGGTCATATTCTTAGTTTTTGTTTATGTTTTGTTTTGTTTTTGTGTTACCTCTGTGTGCCATGTTTCTTGGCCGTTCTGTGACTTTAGTAGTCATTAGTTGGCTTTTCTCATTTTCCTTGTTTCGGTTTTCATAGAATAAAGTTTTTAACTCCTTTGTTTTGTCTGCTTATTTTGTATTGCTTGAGAGCAAGCAACGAATAAATCTGGGGCTATTTGATATGTGCCATATTGTCTATATTTCTATATGTTATTTTCATCATTTTATGATACTTTTAATATATAAAATGCATATTTTAGACTAATACCCTTATTCTTGTCTTAGGTACTTGCCAATGGAGAAAACGACCAAAAAGAATGAAAACGATCAAAAACAGAGTGAGAACGATGAATCAAAGCCGAGGACATAAATGAAGAAGACCTACCGCCCGAGGTTGGCCAACCTACCATCAGCAGTAGGTCCTCGAAGCCTACTGGTGACGGTAGGCTACCCCTGCCGTTGGCGGTAAGTCTAGGCCTCAACAAAAAGAAAAAGGAATAAAACCCTACCATGGACGGTAGGGCTCAACCTATCGTACGTAGTATGTCCCGGCTGTAGCAGTTTTAATATGTTTTTAAGACTTTTTAATGTAATTTTTTCATTCATAATGAAGAGTTCCGCCATTAGGGCTTAGAGAGGTGAATAAAGGCAAACCTAGGTTAGAAAAGTCCCCCGAATTCAGCCTCAATAAGGTAGGAAAATTAGAAGAAAAATTGCAATTAAGAGTTTAAAGATCAAGAATTGAAGATTCAAAGGCACAATATTTAGGCTTCAATTGGGCGACTCGAGAAATGAGCTCGGGCAACATTTGAGATCTTGTTTTGACTTCAATCTTCTCCTAACCTTTCTTTTCGTTTCTTTTTACTAAATTTCCATGATTAATTCTAGGTCTGATACAATGTTTAGTGGCTAGATTTTTTATGTTTGGATGAGGGTTGAACCCCAATTCTTGATTACTATGATTTTGGATTAATTTATCGAAATTGATGTTTATTTTCAATTGAGTTATCTTCCAATGGTGTTCTGTTGCAATTTAATTGTTGCAAAGTTAAATTTATCGAAAGAGTGTTTGGAATTGAAAAAGAAAAAATATTGTAGAGCAACTGATTAGGGGTTAAATAGCGTAATAGATTAGAGATATGAAATTGGACTTTTAGGTCCCTTAATCACTTACTTATTTACTGCACTCATAATTAGTTAGAGAGACAAAGAGATTCTCCTCTACGGGTTACTGAGTGGGTTTGCTTTCGCCTAGAGATAGGGATTGCCTGACTAGTTGTAATGACCCAACTTGGTAATTTAACATTGGTTTCTATAAGTTTTTCCAATTGAACTAGCAACAAGGATTAGAGTGATTCCAACATCCAAACTCTCTTTTTAATATTTTTAAAATACTTGATATTTTCGTTTTGTTTACTGTAGTTGATAAAACTCATTCTTAGATTTTTAGTTTATTCTTCTTCAGACCATTCTTTAGACTAAATATTAGAAAGAGCGATTAGTACTTGAACCTTTATCCTTCCTAGAGATTCTACACTCGGTTGTAGCTGGATTACTAGAGTGATAGGTCCGCTTGCCTGTTACTCTAGTTTAGTCGTTTACCCGATTAATTTAAAACTACACACATCATAGGCAGATGATAAGTCCATTTTATACTTATTTTTACATTGTTTATCTTTTGGTTTTTCGAAGTATTTTGTGAATAAAATGGAATATTTACTTATAAATTATCTTCTTACTGTTGTAGGTATATTCAATAAGAGTTAGAGATAGAAACAAGTTAAAACAAGAACCTAATGGACAAAAACATTAAGGAAAAAGGAGAATTCCATAAAGATTTTAAGAAGCAACTACCTGGGGAGCAAGCTGCCTTCCTGATTGGGCTAGTCCCAAGTAGTTGGAAAATATCCTAGCCAGTAGCTACCTCAATCGGGGTAGTCGTGCAGCAAAAGTTATATTTGTAATTTTCAACTTTTAAAAGGGGAAATGTATTGCATTTTGAGATATCTATAGTTAGGGCTTAGAGAGTGTAGAAAAGAAGCAATTTTTTAGAGAAAAAATCTTCTAAAAACCTTTTCTAGCTCCCTTAGATAATAGGTTAGATAGTTAATTCAAGTTTCGGAAGATAGATTGAAGGTTGTCATCAGAGTAATTTCGGATTTCTTCGGGGGATTCGAGAGAAGAGTTCGGGCAATTTTTCGGAACTATAGATTCTTCAATTCTACTTCCTAAGCATTCAAAATTCTTTAACAAAATGAACTCACTTATGGGTTTATGAGTATGATTCTGTTTAGTGGCTAAGTCTTTATTTTTGTTTGAATGGGGTTGAACCTTAAATAATCTTAGCCTAATTCCATGGATTCATGAAGTAAATTGTTGAATTGAATGTTGATTATTGTTTAATTGATTTGTTTGTGATATCAATTTTATCATTAATTAATACTTTCGCATTATATTGTTTTTAATTGAGAAACGAAGGTGAAAAACCTTGGGGGGGGGGATGAATAAAGTTTTTGCCTAAATTTTGAAAACTCTTTTGTGTAATTGAAAGATAAACCTCCAATTTTGTTGAAAGAATTCTAAAACACTTTTAATAAAATTCCCAACCAAACAAAATCTTATAGTTATGACAATCAAGCAAAAAACATAGAATGAAGAGACACAACAATTTCTAGTGGTTAAATCTCTCAAAGAGCTACATTCACTACCTTGAGTCAACACCCAAGTATTTTCGAAATCCACTATAATAAAAGGTAAACAACAATCATAATTTTGAGGATCACCCACCAAGAGTTTTGCGAGCAACCTCAATCACCAACACAAGTACAATCAAAGGATAACCCAAGGGGTTTTTCAACACAAACCTTTGATGTTAATAAAAGATAGATGAGTTAAGAACAATGTTACCAAATGAGCTTGAGAAGAGAGGATACATCTCAATGCAATACTTCTACAAGCTCCTCTTCACTTATTCTTTGATGATGATCAACAATGAAGCTCAAGGAGATGTATTTTTTAGATGAAAAGGTGTTTGAAGAAAATGTACTTTAAAGCTCTTTAAAGGTTTTTAAATAATGTCAATAAATATTTCACCAAACTTCATTCCTTTTTAGCTGATCAAAAAATCAATATATATAGGAAGGAGAGAGAAAGTAACCATTGCACCGTGTAATGGTAATTTTTTTCACTGTAAAAAGGAATACAGGACGACCGGTTTTAAAAAACGGATGTCCGAGCTTGAAACAGAAAGATTCAGACGCTTCTTACAAAAATCGGATGACTGATTTTTCTAAAACTAGAAAAATCGGACGACCAGTTTTAAAACCGGATGACCGGTTTTTGAAAAGGATTTTACAGAAAAGAGTTTTCCTTCTTATTTCAAAAACATGTATTCTTGATACTCTTTTAGAGATAAGAAAACTTTCAAAGGCATCAAAAATTCTATCAAGAATACTTGAATTTCAAGAAGAATTTATAGAAAAATATTTATGCAAAGAGCTTCATACTTGATCAACAATCAAAGATGAGAGTTAGGGAGTTTTACAAAGAAATACCTTAGCACATTCCTAACTAAGACACAAGTCTTCAAGGTCTTCAATGGCTTGATCTTTTCTCCTTTATTTTGCCTTGATCACCAAGATCTTTTGCTTCTAAGAGTGTATCCTTGAGACTTCAAATATGCTTCTTTTGTTCTATGGAAACTATGCTTAATACTCACACAAACATATGTTAATCATAATCATAATCATATGCAATAATGCCCTTAGGGCTAATAATGTCCCCTTTTTTGATTACGACAAATATATATACAAGAAGAACAAAAGAGCAAGTATTAAAGTATGGTGATGCTTCAAGAAGATCATCAATAAGAGTAAAGCATACCAAAACACCATATAGGAGATAACTCCCCCTATGAATTTGAAAAGCATGCCAAGGTTTTGAAACATAATATAGAAAAATAAGCTTACCTTAAAAGCATGCTTCACACCAGGAATGACATCAAACAATTATCAAACCAAGCACATTACGCATAAAGGTATGTAGCCAACCAAAAGAAAGCATGAAACTTAAGAGCAGCACGACTTAACAATAAGCATCAAGAAAGCATGAACATCTTGCAACTATTTCTCCCCCTTAGTTTTTGCACATATTTGAGAGATTTTTTAAAGTATCATAGAAAAGGAAGCTACAATTGGACTTTCAACATTAAAGTATCATCACGAAGTCCATAAAAAGTTAGCATCAAGATAACACAACACCAATATGAAGAATAAAACATGGCATATATCAAGTCATAAGAAGAACATCATAGCGTTAAAAAAAAACACAAAATAGTCATAATAGAGTTTGATAAGGACCAACAAGCAGTGGTAATGTAAGGAGTTTTTGAAACAAGGAATGGGTAGGGATTTCAAAGGAATCTTCAATCATCTTCATCTTCATCTTCATCGGTATCTTTTCCTGCTTGCGCCAATCTCATAACCTCGTTTTGAATGTCTACAATCTTATCATTGAGATCATCAAGGCGGTCATTTAGTTGTGCTTGTATTACAACAATTCTGTCTAATATTAGAGCCGTATCTACTAAGAATTGTCCTTCCTTTGTTCGTTCTTACCTTTTCTTTGAACTCATTTCTCTTCGAATGTCCTCTTCATTTGTATCTTCTTCATCCATAATTTCAGGGTCATTTCCCTCTTCTTCATCACCATCATCCTCATCATCATCATCATTATCACCATCACTTCCTTGTTGACCACCTCTTATCAATAGTCCATCATCATTTCTTTCAAACCCCATTCTCTTAAAGGTATTCTGATTGTAAATCTTACCATGGCCAATGTGATCACCAACTCCAACCAAATTGATCACGAAATGTTGAAAGATTTTTGTAATGAAGCATCCATATCGTAAGCACTTTGTGGAAGAGGATTGTGTGGCTAGCATGTGTTCTATAGCCATGAAACCGAAGTTCATCATCCTATGTTCGTGAAGAGCAAGCATGACAAAGGAGTGCATATTTGTCATGGAAGACTTGTGCCCAACATTTGGAATAATGATATTAGAAATCCTATGATGTAATAATCTCCCATAGGCATCAAGTTTATTCATAGTCCTATCATCGTGCCTTTCTAGAACTTCTTCGTGAGTGAAAATCTCTTCAAACCTTCTTTCACTATATAAATTTTGATCAAAGCATTTCTTATTCTTAGTGTAGAATCTCATGCCATCTTGAGGGGTTTCTAGAATGGTATTTAATGGCCTATCATCAAATGCAATATTTCTTCCTCTAATTCTAGACAATACCCATAGATGAGGTATGTTATCGACTCTTTCAACTCTACCCTTATGTAGATTGGCATAGAATTCATAAATCATTTCAGTATAATATAGCTCATTATAGCAAGCAATGGTGTCCACCCAATAGCATCAAAGAGATTTGGTATAGCTTCCATACCTTGTATATCATTCTAATCCACTAGGTGTCCAGCAGCAATTTTTCTTTGATTTCTTTTCCATTCTTCCAAGTTTGCAGCCTCCTTTGCAGAGATAAACCTATCTGGAGCCCTAATTCCAGAAGGTACCCTTTTTCCTTTTCCTCTTCCTCTACTGCTCCCTCCTTCTTCAATATTTACTCCTCTTCCAATGGTGGCATTCTTAGTTTTCACCATTTTGAAGCAATCCTAACTTAGGGTTTGAGAGGGACTTAAATATGAAGCTTTCTGATAGAGAGGATAGAGAGAGAAAAAAATAGAAACCGATCGAGTTTCTTGTTTGAGGAGGAGAGAAAGTTGACAGATTTGAGAAGAAGTGTGAAAATCGGACTGAGAAATCGGATGGGCGTTGTGAGAGAAAGGAGTCTCAGTCGAGAAAGTGAGAGAGAGTTGTGAGAAAAAGACAGAAATAAGAGGGAAGTTGTGAATAGATCTGGTTTTACAAAAACGTAACCACGACAATTTTAAAGAAATTGGTCGATCGATTTTAGAAAAAAGGTCCTCCGGTTTTGTTGAAAAAATAAGAAATCGGACGTCCGATTTTTATCGAGGTCGTCCGGTTTTGTCGTCTGAATATCTCTGGAAATTTTTGTGATGAAAATCCTGGAGTTTGTTTTTAAAATAGGACGTCTGATTTTTAAAAGAGGCGTCCGACTTTTTGAAAATTTCTGTAAGAATAGGATAAATAAGAGGAAAACTGATAACTCAAACAATACACATTAATCATGAAGTCTACCAATAGCAACCAATTTTCTCAAATAGCAAAAACGTTCTTCAGAGAGAGGTTTTGTAAAAATATCGGCAGTTTGATCCTCTGTGCAAATATATTCTAAAAATACATCACCTTTAGCAACATGATCTCTAATAAAGTGATGTTTGATTTCAATATGTTTTATTTCTTAATGTTGCACAGGGTTTATGGAAATGTTTATGGCACTAGTATTATCACACATAATAGGTATATTTTTAAAAGAAAAACCAAAATCAATCAAGGTGCATTTCATACAAAGTACCTATGCACAGCAACAACTGGCTGCTATATATTCCACTCTGGCAGTTGATAAGGATACGCACGATTGATTATTGCTGTACCAAAATGCTAAGTATCCTCCCAAGAATTGGCAATTTCCACTTGTACTCTTCCTTTTTACCTTGCATCTGGCATAATCCGCATCGGTGTAGGCAATAAGATCAAAACAAGATTGTTTAGAGTACCACAAGCCGTAATCAATGATGAAATTGAATATCTCAAGATACGTTTTACAGCTATTAAATGGGATTCTTTGGGGCAAGCTTGGAATCTAGCACACAAACATACTGCAAATACAATATCCGTCCTACTAGCCGTTAAGTAAACAAACTACCAATCATACCTCTATACCTTTTCTCATCAACCTTCTTATCTTTTTCATCTTTGTCAAGCTTCAATGATGAGCTCATAGGAGTGCTAATACCTTTTGCATTGCTCATCTCGAATCTTTTGAGAAGTTCTTTGGTGTTATTCTCTTGGTTGATAAAGATGCCTTCTTTTGTTTTCTTGATTTGTAGTCCAAGGAAGTAGTTCAATTCTCCCATCATGCTTATTTCAAACTCATTTTGCATAAGGAAGGCAAATTCTTCACACAAAGAAATGTTAGTAGCACAAAAAATAATGTCATCCACATAAATTTGGACAAGAAGAAGATCATTGTTACAAAAGGTTTTTTGTAAAAAGAGTAGTATCCACCACACCTTTTGAAAAATTGTTTGAGAGAAGAAATCCAGTTAATTTTTCATACCAAGCTCTTGGAGCTTGTTTTAGGCCATAGAGAGCTTTTGAAAGTTTGAAACATGATTTGGAAATTTTTCATGCACAAAACCGGGAGGTTGTTCAACATAAACTTCCTCCTCAATATCACCATTTAGAAAAGCACTTTTAACATCCATTTGAAGAAGCTTGAATCCTTTAAAACATGCAAATGCCAAAAGCATCCTAATGGATTCAAGTCTAGCAACCTGAGCAAAAGTTTCATCAAAGTCTATGCCCTCTTCTTAATTGAATCCTTGGGCAACAAGTCTAGCTTTGTTTCTAATAACTTCTTCGGATTCATTTATTTTATTTCTAAAAACCCATTTAGTGCCAATAGTGGGGTGATCATGGGGTCTTGGGACTAAAGTCCAAACTTTGTTTGTTTCAAATTTGTTTGATTCCTCTTGCATAGCAATAATCCAAAACTCATCACACAAAGCATCATCAATAACTTTAGGCTCAATTTGAGATAATAATGCAAAGTTGTCTATGAAGTACCTTCTTGTTCTTACCTCTTGTGATACGTCGCCAATGATTTCATCCTTTGAGTGCCCTTTGGGATATATCACATCTTGAGGAAGACTTTGAGTTTCTTGATCATTTTCTTGTTTTTCCTCAATCTTTTCTTCCTCTATAGTATGCTCTTCCATTGCTTGAGTGTATAATGGTTGATAGCTTAGAGAGTTATCTATGTCATCATTATTTCTCTTTTCAAAAATATTAATTTCATCAAAGTTTGCATGAATGGACTCTTCAACATATAAAGTTCTTTTGTTGAAAATTCCATAAGCCTTTTTGTTTGAAGAGTAACCAAGAAAAATTCCCTCATCGGATTTTTTAATCAAATTTCCCAAGATTTTCTTTGGTGTTTAAAATAAAGCTTGCATCCAAAAGCTTTAAAATAGCCAATTGAGGGGGTTTTGTTAAAAATGAGTTCCAAAGGAGTTTACTTAAAAAAAAGATCTCAAGAGAACACGATTCATAATGTACGTGTTAACGGCCTCGGCCCAAAAATATTTAGGAATGGAGTTTTCATAAAGCATTGATCTTGCCATTTCTTGTAAAGTACGGTTTTTCGTTCCACAACACCATTTTGTTGTGGGGTTTTAGCGGCTGAAAAATTATGTTATGCCAAAATCATCACAAAGTTTTGTAAAATCTTGGTTGTTAAATTCTCTCCCATTATCACTTCTCATAGAGATTAATTTACAATCAAGGAAGGTTTGAACCTTTCTGAAAAAGTTTGATAAATTCTTGAAACGCTTCATCCTTTTGGTTTAAGAATAAAGTCCAAGTAAATCTTGAGAAATCATCCACTATAACAAAAGCATAACTCTTACCGCCAAGACTAGTGGTCCCCATTGGTCCAAATAAATCCATGTGAATGAGTTCTAAAGGTTTTGAAGTAGAAATCATTTTCTCTGGTTTAAAAGAGGTCTTAATTTGTTTTCCAAATTGACAAGCATCACAAAGTTTAGTTTTCTCAAAGTGTAGTTTTGGTAAGCCTCTAACAAGTTCTTTTGAAGAAAGTTGGTTCAATGAATCCATACTAATATGACCAAGCCTTCTATGCCACAAAAATGCATCATCATCATGAACCGAGAGACACTTTAAGTTTTGGGAAATAAGACCTTCAAGATGAAAGACATAGACATTTCCAACTCTTTTAGCAACAAAAATAGTTTTATTTTCATACTTATCAATGATAGAAGAAGAATCACTTTCAAAAATAACCTTTTTCCCATTATCACATAATTGACTAATACTAAGCAAATTGAATTTTAAACCATCAATTAAATGAATATCCTTAATAAAAGAAGAAGAATTGTTACCAATATTGCCTATACCAATGATTCTTCCCTTCTTCTTATCTCCAAAGGTGATGAAGCTACTTTCGGTTTCTTTAAGCTTACTAATGAGAGATGCGTTCCCGGACATATGCCTTGAACAACCACTATCCAAATACCACTTAGTTGAGCTTGATTTGAGTTCCTACAAAAGAAGAAGTAGAAATGACTTTTGGTACCCATATCTTTTTGGGTCCATGAATGTTAGTTGAGTTTTCTTTTATTTTCCAAACCGTTTTTATTCCCCTTTCAACTTTTCTTTTTATAAATCATTTTGTGGCTTTATGACCACTCTTTTCACAATAAGTATAGAAAAGGTGTGAAAGGGATGAGGAAGCTTTTACAAAACGTGTTTGTTTAGAAAAATTATTGGAATGATTATATCCAATACCATTTTTGTCAAAAGATGATCTTTAAGAGCCAAGAAGTTTTCAAAGTTTTCTTTTCCTTTTGTGAACTTTTCAACACATAGGGTGAGATCACTCACCTATTTCTTCAAATCACTGTAATCTACCATGATCTACCATGCATTTCTAAAGTGAGAGGACTTTTTCACAAAGTTTTTTGTTTTCTAAAACGAGTTTTTGAAATTATAATTTTGGGAATTCCTTTTCCTTTTTCAAAATTTCTAGTGATTCAAAAAGAGTTTTGTTTTCACAAACAAGTTTTGAATTTTCATTTGATTAGTTATCAATCTTATTCTTTAGCACCTTATTTTTTGGGTGATCTTTTCCAATTCATGATACATTTCAATAAGCAAAGAATTAAGATCATCATCATCATCAACAAGATTAGATAGATTTGAGGGTGAAGATTATACCTCATTTTCTAATGCCATGAAGCATAGGTTGGCCTTTTCTTCTCCTTCACTTTCGCTTGAGTCTTGATCCCGAGCTCTATTAGGCCCTTGCCTTTCTTCTTTTCTTTAATGCCTCGAACTTTGCTTCTAAAGCTCCTCTTTCTTTTTCAATGGCTTTGGGACAATCGGCTACAAGATGATCGGTGCTATTGCATTCAAAGCACCTAGCCATGAAGAGTGATTAACTTTGTCCTCCTTTCTTGAATGGAGGTCTCTTTCCTCTATTGTTGAAGCCTTTCTTGTGGAATCTTTTAAATTTCCTCATTACCAAGGCCATCTCCTCATCATCATCAATCTCATCTTTATTGTTTGATGATTATGATTGATCATCCTCATTTGCTTTGAGTACTATGCTTTTTCTTCCTTTGTCTTCATCTTCCATTTCATTTAACCTTTTTATTTTCATTTCATAGGTGAGGAGTGATCCTATGAGTTCTTCAATAGGAAGTAGTCTCAAATCTTTTGATTCCTCAATAGCAAGAGTTTTAGGTTGCCATGCTTTTGGGAGTGCATCAAAAATCTTTCTATTTACTTCTCCCCTTGTGTACTCTTTCCCATACTCCTTTAGGTCATTTATGATGTTGGTGAACCTTGTGAAAATATCACTAATGCTTTCATTTTGTTTCATCATGAATAGCTCATAATCTCTCACCAACATAGCCAACTTTGGCTCTTTCACTTGATTGGTACCTTTGTGAGTAACTTCAAGTAACTTTCATATTTCATGAGCAGAGTCACATCTGCTCACTCTATTGTATTCATTCGCATCCAAGGCACAACTCAATATATTCATAGCTTGAAAGTGTAGAGTCATCTTCCTTGAATCAAGCTCATCATATTCTTCAACCTTCTTGATAATTCCATCTTTTTTTAGGAACATAAGGAACTTTTTCTACAATGCTCCAACGATCAAAGTTAATAGAGCAAATATAAATTCTAATTCTTGACTTCGAAAAAGTGTAGTTAGTTCCATTAAAAAGAGGAGGCCTATTTGTAGAAGAGCCTTGTACATAGGGTAGGTTTGAAATACTAGCCATATTGAAAAGGATCCTTTGCTTCTTAGGATGTTAAACCTTAAAAAGAAGACCTGTTTTGATACCAATTGAAAACCCTTAGAGGGGAGATGAATAAGGTTTTTGGCTAATTTTTTAAAACTCTTTTGTGTAATTAAAAGATAAACTTCCAATTTTGTTTGAGAAAGAATTCTAGAACACTTTTTAATAAAATTCCCAACAAAACAAAATCTTATAGTTATGACAATCAAGCAAAAAAATATAGAATGAACAGGCACAGTAATTTATAGTGGTTCACTCTCTCAAAGAGCTACATCCACTACCTTGAGTCAACACCCAAGGATTTTCCAAATACACTATAATAAAAGGTATACAACAATCGCAATTTTGAGGATCACCCACCAAGGGTTTACAAGCAACCTCAATCACCAACAGAAATACAATCAAAGGATAACCCAAGGGGTTTTTCAACACAAACTTTTGATGTTAATAAAAGATAGATGAGTTAAGAACTATGTTACCAAATGAGCATGAGAAGAGAGGATACAACTCAATGCAATACTTCTACAAGCTCCTCTTCAATTCTTCTTTGATGATGATCAACAATGAAGCTCAAGAAGATGTACTTTTGAGATGAAAAGGTGTTTGAAGAAAATGTACTTTAAAGCTCTTTAAAGGTTTTTAAATGATCTCAATAAATATTTCACCGAACTTCATTCCTTTACAGCATCAAAAAATCAATATATATATAGGAAGGAGAGAGAAAGTAACCCTTGCATTGTGTAATGGTAATTTTTCTCACTGTAAAAAGGAAAACAGGATGACGGTTTTAAAAAATGGACGTCCGAGTTTGAAACAGAAAGATTCGGGCGCTTCTTACAAAAATTGGACGACTGATTTTTCTAAAACTAGAAAAATTGGACGGCTGGTTTTAAAACCAGATGACCGGTTTTTGAAAAGGATTTTACAGAGAAGAGCTTTCCTTCCTATTTCAAAAACATGTATTCTTGATACTCTTTTAGAGATAAGAAAACTTTCAAAGGCATCAAAAATTCTGTCAAGAATACTTGAATTTCAAGAAGAATTTATAGAAAGATATTTATGCAAAGAGCTTCATACTTGATCAACAATCAAAGATGAGAGTTAGGGAGTTTTACAAAGAAATACCTTAGCACATCCCTAACTAAGACACAGGTCTTCAAGGTCTTCATGGTTTGATCTTTTCTCCTTCATTTTGCCTTGATCACCAAGATGCTTTGCTTCTAAGAGTGTAGCCTTGAGACTTCACATATGCTTCTTTTGTTCTATGGAAACTGTGCTTACTACTCACACAAACATATGTTAATCATAATCAAAATATATATGCAATAATTCCCTTATGGCTAACGGAAGGACATTCTAGGGCTTTAATTGAACATTAGAAATTGGTAATTTGTTATAATAATTATGGATTCTAGGTCCATTTGAGCAATCTAATTCACTCTGGCACCTTAAATCATCCATAATTGAGTTTGGGAAAGAGGAGATTCTTCTCTAATCAAGTTGGGGAATAGTGAGTTTTTGCCTATAGATATTGTTAATCCTAATAATTGTGTGAGACCTAATCAACAATTTAATGTTTTCCAAAGTTTTCAAAGAAACTAGTTAAAGGACTCTAGGGTGATTCCACCATTTAAACACTTTTTTCCAAAACTCAAATTAAATATGTTTTTCTGTTCCCATAGTTTAATTGTTTTTGTTTTATAATTTCTTTCTTTTAGTTCTCAAATCCTTTTAAAACATATTTGGTTGATTAAACAGTGAGAGGATAGTAACTACTAGTATTTGGCCATTTTAAGAGTTCGATGTCTGGGAACTTTTCTTGTTATACTCATTGATAGGTACTCTTACCTATAGTAGTAGTTTACTAGTCTTGAAACCGCATAACAACATACGTAAAAGTTGAACTAATGAAAACGAGTTCAAAGAGTGATCATATTTCAAGAAGCATCAGATATGACCTCTTTCAAATGGCAATCTAAACCATTATGAGAGCTCCGAGAATATAAGGAGGCCCAAGACAACCATCAAGCTTCTAATTATCCCATAGAAAAGAGACATCCCCATTACACACCAGAAAGCCAATATGATTTTCTGCCTCATTAAAAGTGGCGAGCATACGAGACCCAGTGGTAGAAATAAGAGGTTAACTATTCCAATGAAGATGAGAGTGACCACACTTAGACTTCTTGAATTGGGACCAAAAATACTGTCCTTAGTGCGGAAACTCCACCATAATTTATAAGGAAAGGCAGTATCAATCTTAAATGAAGAGTGAATACGAAGACCATAGCAGTCAATAGGAGAGCAAAGGGAAGACTAAGATTTCTTATGATGCTTATTACGCCCCTCATAGTTTCCCAAGAAAAAGTGAACAAAACTATAGTTAATCTCCTTAAGAACTTGCTCGGAGGACTAATAGCTACCAAGAGATGTAGTGGGATAAACTAAAGAATATTCTTGATTAAAATGAGGTGCCCCATTGATCAACTAACTTTTGTTGCCACCCTTCAATTTTAGTACGAATTAAATTTTGTTGATAGTATCCTGGAAGTAAATATATTTTTCTGACCTCAAAGATATGACAGCGAGGCAGGTGAAAAGAAAATCCTTATGATGAAAGCTAGTAACCTCTTGAATAATAGAAATCCGAATTGAAGAACACTATTCCAAAATATAAAAGGAACTCTTTTGAGAGTTTATTTTCTGACTGGAGGCTTCTTGATAGAAGCATAGGAAATCTATCAACTAGCAGAGACTAGATTTTATACTATTAGTAAAAAATGATGAAATCATCTGCAAAAATTAAGTGGGAACAGTAACACAACCACGAGGAACAATATAGGAACCAACATACCCATTAAGAATCAGATGGTTAATACCCATGGAGATAACTTTAGCCATGATTATAAAAAGTAGAGGGGAAACGAGATCACCTTGTTTCACACCCTTAGAAGCTCCAAAAAAAAAAAAATGTCGGAGAGCCATTGACTATATAATAGAGAAAAAATTATGCTCCAAAGTATTCTTATTGAGATGGATGAAATGAGGAATAAATCCAAAGGAAAAATCGAAACCATATACAAAACTCCAAGAAACTCTATCAAAAGCTTTTTGCATGTCAAGCTTAATAACAAGATTATTACCCCGCTTTTTACGATTTATAGAGTGAAAAGCTCAGAAGCAACCAAAACTTTATTAGTGCTATTCCTATTTTTCACAAAGGCGGATTGATTAACACAAATAAGAGAAGAAAAGGGCTAAGTTAACCTCCAACCCATAATCTTTGTAATGATTTTACTTGTGGGGTTGTAAAGTATTATAGGATGAAAATAAAAAAAGGACGAGGATTTGAGCACTTGGGAATTTTCTTCATGAAGATTGTAGAAGAGTTCTTCAGGTTTCAAGAATGATATAACTCATTTCGATATGAGTTCATTTGAAAATCCTGTGATGAGTGTTTTGTTAGCCTTTCCATCATCGATTCTATTGACAACACATTTTGGAAAATTGTCATCACTTGAGTAATAAGAATCCAAATGAGGTGATTCAAGTTGCATTCGAAAGCTAAGAGAATATTCTGCAACTTTTCAGAAGACACCAAGAGTCAGTTCTGAAATATTCAAGGTAAAAAAAGAGCAGCTGGCCATAGCTGCCTTTTGTTTGTGAGTTGCCAAAATGTTCCAAAGCAGCCCGCACTGGCTCCCAGTACCAGATAGCCGTGGTTGCAAACTGTCCAAGTTGGTCAATGTGTACTTTTTGGTCAAATTTCTGGTTTCTTTGGCTCCAAGACATGTAATTAAGGTCTCTCATGTCTAAATTTGTCTTTTAAACACCTCATAATCATTAGGGTTACATTAGAGTGAGTTTTCCTTTAAATACTTCACTTTCTCATTTGTAAGAGGCTAACTGATAAATGTTGAATAAATGAATTGAGAGTTTTCTCCCAACTAGGGTTCTTAGATTTTCCAACTTGTTCTTAACTTCCTTTAGGGTTGGATCTTCCTTAGATATATTTTAAATGATGAACTTGGATTGGGATGGTCCAAGGTGTTAGCCTTGAGGTAAAAAATCTTATTTTAATTAAATACAAACAATTGATTTGCACATACATGTTATATCTTTGATGTGACAGGAACTTATATTTTGTAAGATGAAGTCTTTACACCAAGAGCTAAAGTTCAAAAGAAAGAAGCTTTTATTCCAAGTGCTAAAGTGATTAAAAACAAGAGGATTCAAGTGGATCCCAGTTGCAAAGGATTGAAGTGATGAAGACTTACAGTAGGGTTGAGTCTTGCAAGGTATATTTTGTATAAAACCTTTATCTCAATGCTCTTCACTTTAATATGCATTAGTAAAGCTAAATTCTAAAAAAATTTCAAAAATAGAGGAATTATTTCAAAACCTACACTTTGTTTTAGAGTTAAAATTGTTTTTGTGAAAAGGTTTTCTTGTAAGTCAAAAGATTTTAAGAAGTTTAGATTAGATAGTTAACTCTTTTTGTTTAAGTGTTTTGTGATTAGATGATCTTAATTGAAGGATTAGTTGTGTTAAATCCTTAATTTAGAAAGTCTATGAATGAGTACAATAGACACCTTGAGTTGTTTATTTGATTTAAACTTTAAAAATAGTTTTTAATTGTGATTGTTCGAAAGTTCGAAGCTTAGGTTCGAATGTCTGAAGTTTATAAGGGAAGAGGCTTTTGTTGAAACCACGGATCCAGAAGTAAAATCTCGAACGTCTGAACTATTGTTTTATGGGCTAAGGTTTGAAGATTAAGTGATATGTTCCATTGACCTCTTAAAGGTCCGGACGTCCAAACTTTACGGGACGAAGTTGAAACTAGCAATTTTCTGAACGTTGGAAGCTTTCCTATAAGTACTAGACCTCCCTGGAACATTAAATAAGCAAGGTATTCATGCCTAAACATTTTCTAAGCTTTCAAGTGTAAAAATTGTTGAGTTTATGAGCTTTATTAGTGTTTATTGAGTAAACGAGTGATAAGACATTCTGATGCTTCATCTGGTTGTAATATATCTTATTCAGTGTGATTCTTCATCTATTATTTTTCTCAAAGTAGTGTGTGCAAGGTTAAGAATTGTAAAACTCAAGTGGACTGGGTGAACCTAGTAGTTTGTGTGAGAAGAGAGTGCTTATGGTTTAAAACCCATTTGGGGTGATCTACTGTTGTAAGGATTGGTTTTCCCTAGATTCTTAGTGAGAAAGCGAATTAATGTATTTCATAATCCTTGGGTGTGGCTCAAGGTAGTGGATGTAGACCTTTAGTAGGGTCGAACCACAATAAATTATTATGTTCTACTCCTTTGTTATTATTGTTATTCTTTTTATGTTGTTTTCTTTTTTTTTAGTTTCTTTAATTTGGTTTGCTGAGTTTATTTCGTGTAAAGAAACGTTTTCTTAAAAGTAAAACAAGAGTTTTCATCAAAAAGTTGGTCGAGTTTGCCTTGAACCTAATTACCCTCCCTCTTAGGTTGTTTTAAATGGAATTAGAGCACGTCTTCTATTTTTGTTTTAACAACATAGTGGTAAAGATTTTCTTCTATGGGAAACTACAACAAAGGAATGGAACTGTAGCTCACTGTTCCGAAGGAAGGGAACCCCGTTCCGAAGGAATGGAACTACAGCTAATGCTGCTACTGCAGCCTGAAGCTCAATCTCCCCCCAAGGGGGATTAAGGGGGGAAACGTTTTCCCGGGTTTTCCACTTTTTGAATTCTAAGCTCCGAAGAGCGTCTACTTTAGTGTATTTGGAAGAATCTTCCGCAAATAGACACCTCTTATTAATGGAACAAACTACATATTTTAGAAAAATCGTTTTCGTCTTTACGTTTGTTCTGTTAATTTTGAATTGTGGAATACTAAGATGTTTGGTGATAGTTAGGTACCAAAGAAGTCAGATGAATATGAAGAAGATGACACCATCAAAATGATGCTAAACTTCCAAGCTATGAATATCCTCTTGTGTGCGTTAGGTATAATAGAGTACAATTATGTTAGTGGACGTGAAACGACTAATGCTATTTGGAACCTAATGGAGGTCACTCATGAAGGTGATAATCATGCAAAAGAATCCAAAATACAAATGCTGGTAAGAGACTACGAACTCTTTTCTATGAAGAAAAATGAATCTATTACTAGTATGGTTACTCGTTTTGCTAAGATCTAAATGGTTTGAAAGCATATAGTAAGAAATACTCTTTTGGATGAGCAAACTATGAAAATTGTTCTGCTTTACCTAAGTCATGACAACCAAAGACTCTCGCTATTGAAGAGCAAAGGATCTTAAGATATTGCCTGTAGAAGAATTGATTGTATCTCTCTTGACTAATGAAATGAAGTTAAAGAGATTCGATGAAAATGGAGATGATGAACAAATGAATAAAGAAAACACATTAAAAGCCAATGATGGTCTAAGTGATGGGTACTACTCTCTTGGAGAAGAAGGAGATAGTGAAGATGAGTTAGCATGGCCTTCAGAAATGTAAATGGTGTATACAGGAGAGATAACTTTCAAAGAGGAAAGAGATTTTTGAGAGGAAATCAGGCGACCTCACTCTACAAAACAAAGTGCTATAAATGTAAGAGCATCGATCATCTGATTGCCGATTGTCCGAAGCTCAAAGAAAAAGATACAAGGGATAAAAGAAAATAGGAAAGACTACAAAGTCAGGAAAGGAAAAGGACTAACCGACACTTGGGATTGAGAAAATAGAACTGATGAAGAAGGATTAGAGAATTAGCTGGCAAACATATGTTTTATGGTAATGAACGAAGAGTTATGTTTTACTCCTTTTGATATTCTTCCTTGTGATGATTTTGAGGATGATCCTCATAAAATACTTTCTAGTATGTATGAGGAAATGAAGAAGATGTCTATCAAAAACAAGGATTTTTGAAAAGCAATTCGAAAAGCCTTTTGAGAGAAAATTCTAATTTGATTTTCTAAACCAAAAAGTTAGTTGATTCTATTGAATCATTGAAATATAAAAAGGATATTTTTGAAAAAGAATTTCTAGCCAAAATCAAGTTTTAAGTGACAAAATCCTTTCTCTTGAAAGCACTCTTGCAGATTATGAAAGTTTGAAAAGAAAAGTGGATGATTTAAATGTCTGCAAAGAGGAATTTACTAATAGTAAAAATAATTTTGAAAAACTTCTTGGCACACAAAACACATAGCTTTGATAAACATTGTCTTGGTTATAATTACATTCTGTGCTTTTCATATTTCAAAACCACTTTCTCAAAGCTACATCTTCTTCTATGCCCTATATATGTTGTACTTATTGTGATAAAAACGGTGGCCAATATATGTTTTGTTAAGAGAAAAGTTGGATGTGATGGAAAAACCACTTGGAAGGTCAAGAAAGTTGCTACTAAATCCTAAGGACCCAAAATATATATATAGGTACGAAAAGGTATATCTCTTTTTTCATTGTAAGTGAAGTGCTATGCAAGGACAAAGGAGAATAAGTAGTTTCTGGATACTCAAAGATATAATACTGAAATATATATATATATATATCATTAGCCTCTGAAAAATAGAAGAAAACTCGGTGACAGTTGGAGACAAGAAGAACGCAAAAGATCCTGAGTACATGCAAAATAAAAGGTTCCTTTGATTAAAGTATGGTTGATCGATGGCCTAAAGTACGACTATATGAGCATATGGCTTCTAAGAGTTTCGAGTCAATTTTTTTTTTTCTTTCTCTACAAAAGGAATGATGTTTACTTATGGCATATTCTTGAAAGGTTAACCTCTCAAATCTTGGTACTAGGACTATCAAAAATGGGCGTTCTCCTTACAATTTGATCTCAAAAACTGCATATCAAAACCTCCTTTGAAAAATAATTGCCACTTTTCTTGCATGCAATAGCATTTGATACAAAAACTTCATATCAAAACCTCATTTGAAAAATAATTGCCACCCCTTGTTTGCATAAGTAAGGATTCTACCCAGGCCTATGAGTGCTTCAGATATTCCTTGTGAAAATATGTTATAGAAAAGAACCCTTGTTGAAGCCATACGCATCACCGGTTAAATCATGTTTGGTTGAGGGTAACTTTTGGGAAAACACTTGCTGAACTATCGTTGAAAATTCCCTTATTTCTTTTGAAATATTTTTGCTGCAAGTGTTGATCAATGCTTGTGATAATCCTGAAGAGTATGACAAAGAGCTTGTTGAGGTATGTACAAGTAAGATCAAGAGAGCAGTTCAGAAGATGACTCTTTAGTCATCTCCTAATTCATTATTAAGTTCAAAATATATATATATATATATCAAATATTGTACATATATGTAAATTAAATATTAAATATATCAAGAGAATCATCTATTTACGACTTTAATACTTAATCTACCCTTAAGTTTAGTGTCTATACCACTTCTAATTACTAGCATGTCTACCTCAATCGTTCCTAATTAAAGCCCTAGAATCAGATGTACATCTTTTCAGTTATATGCATGGATTTTTTATGGATGGTAACTCCATATTAAATTTGTCATAAGCCCTCGAAATAACTCATAGGGTAAGAAAAACGAATTATTTGCATCAATTCCCCCAAATCCAATTTCTTTTACAGCTTCTCGTTGCGTTTCTCAACGAGTGCACAATATCCTTCAGAGCATGTGTTGAATACCCACTCTTATAGTTTGAAATTAAAATACAATTTCTAGTTTGGTAAATAATCCCCCTTCCTGACGTTAGGGGTTGAGTCAACTAAAGTCCTAAAAATTATTTTTTGACAATCTTCCAGTATTTTTTTGCCTTTAAGAAATTAATGGAAATAAGCATATAATTTCTAGAATATCCTTTAATGGAGAGAAAAACTTTAGGAACAAAAGTTCAAATTGTCAAGAAGATTGAATAATTATTTTTTTGATTGACAAACTTTCAATACATTTTCAAACTAAAATTCCTAAATTTTTTCTCTCCATTAAGGATATTTTAGAAATTATAAACTTATTTCCATGAACTTTTAAGGATAAAAAAAGATCGGGAGCTAGTTGTCCAAAAATAAAATTCAAGAGCTTAGTTGGGGCTAGACTTAACGCTATCATTTATACATAAGAATACCAGTTATGAAATAAAATGTACTTTCTGGTCCAAATATTTCAAATACAGTTATGAATTGTTATTTGGAGTTTTTTTTTCATTTATGGTTCATTTAATGTTTAACTTACCACAATTCTTGGAGAAATACAATGTTTAAGAATAATGCTTCATCTAAATAAATAGGAACTCAGCACAAATTTGTCCTTCCGAATCATGTAGTCGTCCCGTCCCTTTCTTCCAACTATCTTTCCCTTCTTCGATGTTCCAGGTTCACATTCATTCTCCGAACAGGTAGAACTATTGTCTATAATTTCATCTTCCTTTGTGCTTTCACTTTGACCAGAACTATGTGGTCACAAATTATTTTTGCGCCCCTCATTTACATTCCTAGTTGCTCTATTATATTATTATTTTTTTTGGCAACTCTGAAACAATAATTGGTGGAACATGACCTTCACTAGCAGCTAGTCACCACGAAGGCTAATAATCAAGTACACCGGACGAA
The DNA here is from genome assembly GCA_028651295.1 of Catharanthus roseus. Lineage (NCBI taxonomy): Eukaryota > Viridiplantae > Streptophyta > Magnoliopsida > Gentianales > Apocynaceae > Catharanthus > Catharanthus roseus. The sequence goes on along the minus strand of JAPQWS010000159.1, from coordinate 34,807,150 downwards.
ACTCGCTTTTACCTTCATTCTAATTATTTAAGATTATATTAATTTAGCATTCAAATTAAAGCTAATATTAACGGTTCTTATCACCATTAACTATTCATATCACATACTTTGGTACGCAAATACTATTTGAACTTTAATTTTTCATAGTTCCTCTCAGGAAATTATCTATAAATAACCATGAACTATTTCACTTTTATATTTATAATTATAAACTTTTATTTTATCTTTTTCTAACCATAATCTATTTTTATTTTTTTAGTTATAGCCACAAACTTTGGAAAGAACCTACGAGGGAGGTGATAAGAATCACACAAACACTAGAATAGAGCCAAGAAATCAGAATAGCAAAATATGAAATTTGTAGAGAAAATAAAGGAACCCTAGAAGAACTGAAATGAAAATTAAACCTCACCCAAGAACCCCCAATGGAGCTAGCTATTAGAACCCGTGAAATAGAAACTAATTTCTACTCCAAATTCAGCAAGGAACTTGAACCCTAAACTAGAAATTGAAGGCACCCAAAACTCACTCATAGAAGATCCCTAAGATAGCAAGAAATTGTATCCCCTTTAGAGAACGGAATGGATTATCCAAGGCTTTTAGATACAACATTCAAGGGTGGACTAAATCTATTGAAAAGTCTTGACGATGAAAAGTAGAAAACCTTCTCCACTCTTGAAGTTTCATTCAAAATACCAAATCTAAAAATTACATTCTATAATGTGGTATCTATTAGTGTTTCTACTCTAAAATCATTAAGGAACTAATACCATTGTTTAAGACTTCAGTTCCCCTGATTACCCATCAAACTAGCAAAATTAGGGGTTTAAAACACCCAAAATCGAACAAAACTGAAAAGAAAAACATAAATCACTATTTCTTTCCCACGGAGGATCTGGCGTTGGATTTTACAATTTAGGTACCGTATTCGGCACAAATTTGTCCAAAATGCCTTCCCGAGTGTTTTCGGCTCGTACATATAGCGGATCAATCGCCGGGTTCATTTTGAGAATTTTAACAAGAGATCTAGCTCTCTATCTTCATGTATATTGTATCTCTTTCTCTTAGCTTTGCAAAGAAACTTGAATAAATTTATTTAGACTTGTGGAACTCAAGTTATGATCGTTTTACCGAGATGTTCAAAACTGGAAAGCGATCTTGACGTGCTAAGTTTCTCCATGAATTTGGTACACCAAACAAGCTCTGATTCAAACAAACTTTGGCATTCTAGAATCCTCAAAGAGTCTTTTATAAAGTTGATGAAGTCTTTATCTTTTTTTTCTTATTGTAAGATTTTTCAAAAATATGTTTGAAACAAAGTGTCCAAACTGCAAAGAAAAACAAGACTACAGTCTTTTGCCTTGTATTCGTACCGGCGGTTTGGGATAGTTGTACGTCTTCTCTCTTCTTTAGTTTGATTCCTATAAGGAGGGATTAGTTACTTTAAGGAAAACTTGGCCAATGTTTTGATAAAAACTCTTAATTTAATTTTAAGAAAACATTTCTTAAATGAACTAAACTTAGCAAAAACAATTAAAGAAACTAAATATTAAGGAAACAAAAAAAAAAAAAAAAATGATAAGAGTAATAACAAGGAAGAAGAACACAAAGATTCACAGTAGTTTGACCCTACCAAGGGTCTACATTCACTAACTTTAGTTACACCCAAGGATTTACAAAACACACTAAATCGCTTCTCCACTAAGAACTTAGGGAAAACTAGCTCTTAGAACAATGGATCACCCTAATAGGTTTTACACCTCTACCACTCTCTTCTTACACAAAGTACAAGGTCCACCGAGTCTACTCAGGTGTTACTACTCTGAACCTTGCGTATACTGTAATAACATAAATATTAGATGAAGAATCACATTAAATGTGATAGATTACAACCAAATGAAGCAACAAAATCCTTATCACTCTTTTACTCATTAAACACTAATAAAACTCATAAGCTCAACAAATTTGATACTTGAAAAGTTTAGAAACTATTTAAGCACAACTGCTCTTTTATTTTAGTGTACCAAGGAGGTATGGCATTTATAGGGAAGCTTCCAACATTCTAAAAACAACTAGAAATGGCTGATTTTGACTTTTTCCTGTAAAGTTTAGACATCCGAACCTTCAAGAGTACGTCTGAACTTGTCACCCGAGCCTTCAAATCTTATACAGAAAAAAATACTTCAGACGTCCAAGATTTTATTCTCTACATCCGAAGCTTCAATAGAAAGCTCCTTCACTTCGAACTTTGGATTTCTAAACTTAAGCTTTGGACTTTTGAACTTACACTTAAAAACCATTTTTGAAGTTTAAATCAAAAAACCAACTTAAGGTGTCTTAAGTACTCATTCATAGACATTCTAAATCAAAAACTAACATAGCTAAACTTTCAAAACTTTCAATTAAGATCATCTAATCATGAAGTACTTTAACATAAAGAATTAACCATCAAATATGAACTTCTTAAAACATTTTGACTCTAAAGAAAACCTTTTCACAAAAACAATTTTTACTCTAGAATCAAAGTGTAGGTTTCGAAAACAATTCCTCCCTTTTTGAAGACCTTCTAGACTTGAGCTTCATTAATACATATTAAAGTACAGAAGACTGAGATAAATGGTTTATACAAAATAGACCTTACAAGATTCAACCCTATTCTAAGTCTTTATCACTTCAATCTTTGGCAACTTAGAACCACTTGAATTTTCTTCCCTTTACAGTTTAGCTCTTGGTATACCGAGTCTTCTTGCCTTTGAAATTCTAAATCTTGGTGTGAAGACTCTCTCTCCAATACCAAAGTTCCTATCACATGAAAGATAGAGCATGTAAGTTCATATCGATATTTGTCATTTAATTAAAACAAGAATTGTCTCTTGTGTTTATTCAATGATGACAAATACAAGTGCAATGTGGGAGATATAAACACAAGAGCACGGAATAACGTGAAATATAAAAGATAAACTACATAAGCACATTTTTCATATAAAGGCTCAAAGAGCCTATAGCCTAACCAACCTCAATTAGAACCTCCTTCCTTCCTCAATTTGTTTCTTTAAAAACATCTTTAGAAAATCTTTGGAAACCTTATCATAAAATAAGAGGTTTGATAAAGATTTGGAAAATATTGTCCTTCCTCAATTTGTTTCTTTAAAAACATCTTTAGAAAATCTTTGGAAACCTTAGCATAAAATAGGAGGTTTGATAAAGATTTGGAAAATATTTTCATAGCTCCCTCTCATAATGTACATAATTGATTTAAAAGCTTTTGTAAAGAATGTTTTAGAGATTGTAAAAGATATAAGACTTTTAAAAGACTCAACCAAGTTAAAGAACTTAAAATATCCTTGAAAAGATAAAGTTCGGACGTCTAGAATTGAACTTTGCATGTCCGGACATTCCACAAATTTCCAGAATTCGGATGCTAACTTCGTACGTCTGAACTTCTGGATTTGCTTCATTCAAAGTTCTGGTATTTGATGCTGTCAACTTTAAAACTCACCGAGCTTTACCAAGACTTGTTTAAAATATAGTTCAAAAATATTCTGAGCAAATTTCAATATTTGAAAACAAGTTGGAAACACCAACTTTGATCTTAAAAACTTTTTAAAGTTTAAAATCATGCACTTAGATATTTGAAAACGTAAAAACTCATTTAAAGATCTAGGGCACTCAAACTTTGTTTTAAAAGGATTTTGCCAAAAACAACTTCGTCACCTTATAATACCGTTAAAAACAAAGTTGCTAGCTACAAGCACAAAAACAAAACACCACATAACAATGATTTTGACAACAAATTGTCAAAACCTTAAAATCCACAAAACACTTTAAAAAACTTATATGCACACAACATCGAACATCTATATATATGTATATATAAAAACAAAAAAAAAATCCTATGTGGCTTATTTTCGCTACTTAGCATTCACGTGGATACTCACTCCTTTTTTCTTTCTATTCTATTATAAAAAAAAAATACATAATAATGATTTTGATATAGATAAAAATTAACGAGTTTTAATTTGATAATGATAATTGAAGAGTTTTAATTTGATAATAAAACTTTATTTGATGATGATTTGAGAATCCTGTAAGAAGAAAGTTAATTCAATAAAATTAATCTAATAAAATAAATTTGAAAACTTAATTTCCAAAAAATGTAATTTGCAGTTGAAAAATTATAATATTTTTTTAAATATATTATAAAAATAAATCCGAAAAAATTAATTTTCCAAATTGAGAAAAACAAAGAAAATGAAAAAATAAATTCAAAATATTTAATTTTAAAGAACGAGATAGTAATAAAATATTAAAAAAATAAACATGAAAATTTTATTTTTGAAATTGAGAAAAAATGCGATAATAAATATGAAAATTTTAATTAAAAAAGAGACAATAATGAATTTGAAATGGATAATAATTAAAGAGTTTTAATTTGATATTAAAACTTTATTTGCTGATGATTTGAGAATCCAGAAAGAAGAAAATTAATCTAATAAAATATATTTGAAAATTTTAATTTTCAAAAAATTTAATTTTGCTACTAAAAAACTACAATATTTTTTTTAAATATATTAAAAATAAATTTGAAAGTTTTAATTTCTGAAATTCATAAAAGAAAGAAAATGAGAAAATAAATCCAAAAATTTTAATTTTAAAAAATAATATTGAATTTGATATTGATAATAATTAAAGACTTTAAATTTGATAATGATACTTGAAAAGTTTTATTTTTATAATTAAAAACTTTATTTGCTGATTTTTTGAGAATCCTAGAAGAAGAAAGTTTGAAAATTTTAATTTTAAAAAAAATTATTTTGCAGCCACAATAAATTTTTAAAATATATTAAAAATAAATCAAAAAAATTTAATTTAAAAAAAAAAGGTAATAAGGAATTTGATATAGATAATAATTAAGGAGTTTTAATTCAATAATGATAATTGAAGAGTTTTATTTTGATAATAAAACTTTATTTGTTGACAATTTGAGTATCTTGCACGAACTAAGTTAATCTAATAAAAAATTGATTTAATAAAATAAATTCGAAAACTTTAATATCCAAAAAAATTAATTTGCAGTAGAAAAATTACAATACTTTTTTAAATATATTAAAAAATAAATTCGAAAAATTTAATTTCTAAAATTAAGAAAAAAATGCGAAAATAAATTCGAAAAATTTTAATTTAAAAAGATATACTATTGAATTTGATATACATAATACAAGAGTTTAATTTTGTAATTATAATTGCAGAGTTTTAATTTGATAATAAACTTTATTTGCTAATGATTTGATAATTCTGTAAGAAGCAAGTTAATTTAATAAAATAAATTTGAAAACTTTAATTTCTGAATGATTTAATTTACAGCAAAAAACAACAGGATGACTTGGTCCATTCCTTATACTTAATTAGGATATCGAGTGACAAAAGGACTAAATATTAAATCTGATGCTAGGTTATTATTGCATTTACTTAACTTGGGTAAGCATAATGTCTTGCTAGAGGCCGCTTATGTTTTGTGAATAAATGTCTAGGACATTTTTCATTCACTGCCAACGTTAAGTGAACCTATAGGGTCACACGCATAGAAGATCTTGTGAGCATAATATCCACGTTCAATGAATCTATATTGTATCCAGATTCGTTGAACGTATACAAAAGGGGAATCAGATTCCACATTGTATTTTCTGGTAAGTTAATAAGTAATTAATTTTATTTAATCTAATAAATGAAATTAATTACTTAATATTACTCATCCAACCGTTGGATGATTATAGGAATAGACAGACGAGATTAAACTGTCATTAGATGACACTTAGGGTTTTGATATTGACAGCTATAAAAGGTTATATTACCTTTAGTTGGCTGCCATCCTTTATCTGATTAAAGAAAAACAAAACCCTAAACCCTAGAGCGGCGATATAGTATCTAGCCTCCACTCTCTGAAATACGACCGATTACCAGATAGTCAGGATCAATTCTGAATAGTTTTCTGTGTTCCGATCACTTGCAGAGGAGTTCGTTGCGTGGATACCAGTAGAGGGCGAAGCGTAAAAAGCAGCGCCTCTACACCAAACAATCAAAATATTGAGGTGATTTCTATCCAATCAGTTTTTCTAGTATGTGCAGATCCTGTTGGTGGATTTCCGTAGTTTTATTTCCTTTTGTTTTTTCCTACGGAGTCTTACCGTAAACAAGTCCGGTCTTACCCGCACTCGTGCGGGTCTATACCCGAATATAGCAGATAAGGTTTAAAATTTGTACCTGCGGACCGGTACTCGTACCCGTATTTATTCTGTAATATGGGTCTGGAGAGGATATGGTGATACCCAAACACGTATACCCATACTAAGAAAATAATAATATATATTTATATATATTATATTAGATTAATATATAATTTATAAATTTTATGGGGTAATCAAAGGGGTTGGTGCATGCAGGGATGTTATCTGGAATATCATGTAATTGCTAAAAGAATCTAATGGAGGAGAGGGATTGAGGAGTTCTTTTATATTTTATAGGGTATATGGAATACTGGAAACAAAATTGTTTTTGAGAACATATAGAAAACGCCTTCGGAGGTCATTTCCTTAGCCCAAGCATGGCGTACCGAACTTTCAAAGGCGCAGATTACACATTGGGTGGACAACAGCAAGCTAGTGGGATGGGGAAGTAGTGGCGACCACCGGAAGAGGGTTGTTTTGCTATGTCGGTCCATGGAGATTTCAAAGGCTATAAAACTGGAGCTTGGGTGATCATTCGAGATGCGGAGGGGGAAGTCTATGCTGTGATGGCGGCAAATTTACAGGAGGTAATGGAAGCGGGGCTTGCCGAGTTGTTTGCTATTTTGAGAGATCGAAGGAGCTGTGCATTCATCGCATTCAAAAAATTATGTTAATCATGTTAAAATTTTTATTTTAAAATTATATATTTTTGTTTAACAAGGTAAAAATTAGAAAAATATCATAAGAGTACGGGTATATCCAGACCCTACTCTGGACCTAGAGGGTCGGGTCTGGGTCCATAAATTTTATACCTGGAGGGTATACGTCTGTGTAAGGTATGGGTCTATAAGTACACTGAGGGTTTAGACCCATTTACAGTCCTAGTTGAAAGAGTTTTTTTTTTTTTTTCTTGGGGGAAGGGAATAAGGTGTTCAGTTAAGAGTAATGTTCAATTTAGAGAGGAATATTAGTTACAAATCTTAAATTAATTTTTAGGTATAGAAAAGAAAATTATTATTGATTCTTACACCTTTTTCGTAATATTTAATTGTTTCACTTTATTCTATTACTTCTTTTTATTTAATATTATTTTTCTCATTTTTTATTTTTTTATTTATATAAGTTCATTTGAGAATTTTGAGATGGTAACTCAATTATAAAAATATCTAAAAATAACACATTAGAAATGTACACATTGAAGGGATTATATATATATTTTTAATTCAAAACATAAAATATTATATATGTACATGTTTTTTATTATAATTCCATCCTGTGCATAGCACGGATTTTTTTACTAGTATATGGATAGTTTAAAAACAATAAATTTTACAAAATAAAAAAAATGTGTATAATTTGTTGTTAATTAGGATCAAAGATAAATCTTAAGGGGGAAAATTTATTATAAAAGGAAAATATCATTTACGGTGGGAAGAAGAAGTGGGGAGAGGGGTGGAGAAGAAAGTATTAAAGATTTTTATTGGCACACTAAAGTAAAATATATATATATATATACATATATAATTATTAAATAATGCAAAGTTTTCATAGGTAATTAAATGCGATTTTTATATATTTGAATTAACAAATATAGTATAATTTCATAATACTAAAAATCATATTACAAGCTTTCCTTGATAAATTCCTCAAAAAATAAAAAAATAAAATAAAAGAAGAAAAGAAAGCTTTCCTTGAGAAAGATGTAATTTGATAATACTGAAAGGGGTGGATAAATCTAACTCGGGAATATGAATGTATAGCGCGAAAAAAATCATTATTTTTCTCCTCTTCCCTACTCTTTCTCTTTCTACACAATTTCTCTCTAACTTTTCTCTATTCCTTCTCCATTCTAAAACTAAAATCTTTAACATTGAATTTGTATTGGAGGTAGGTATAGATCATTATGAAGAATTTGTAGAAGAATATATCAATTTAAATGTAAGAAAAGTTGAAATTATTATTATTTTTCAAAATTGGGCTCGGATTGCCCGGACGGGCGACCCGGACATGAGTGGATCGCCCAGATGGGCGACTAGCACATGTCCGGGTTGCTGGTCCGGGCAACCCGCTCACGTCCGGGTTGCCGGTCCGGGTGACCCGAGCCTTTTTTTTTTTTCTAGGAAGAAAGAATTTTTGTAGGTATTTGGAAAACTTGAAACATGAATAACTCTGCGATCCGTTTCACGCGTATGACCACTCATTTTGATGCTTCTCATATACGCAAAAAATTGTCTCGTATAGTCAAAAACTTTGACGGAGCATGACTTTGCATTCGGACGTCCGATTGAGGCAATTCTTATGGGCATTTCGTGTATTTTTTCGAGATCTACGCATCATAATACACGAAATGCCCACAAGAATTGCCTCAATCGAATCCGAATGCAAAATCATGCCCCGTCAAAGTTTTTTACTATACAAGACAATTTTTTTTGCCCCGAAACGCATCTGAATCACTTTTTCGATGATGTCATTGCGTTTATCTTTATGAGAACCATCAAAACGAGTGGTCATACGCGTGAAACGGACCTCCGATCGCAGAGTTATTCATGTTTCAAGTTTTCCAAATACTTACAAAAATTATTTTTTCCTTAAAAAAAAAAAAAAAAAAAAAAGCTCGCGTCGCCGGCCGGATGTGACGGGTCACCTGGACGGGCGACCTGAAGTTAAAATTATTTTTTTTTTCAAAACTGGGCTCCTTGTGAATGGAGCCCCAACTGAATAACATTAGCGCCCAAAAGAAGTTTTCTTCAGTAAAAAAAAATTGTTATGCTTCGAGAACCACATCATAAGATAGGTTAAGATAATTTGTTAAAATTTCAATTTGGGTTTAACTGGAGGAGAATTGATTAAATTTATTAGGAGTTTATATTAATTGATATGAAATTCTTAACATAGCTGTAATACAATACAATGTTAAAATATAGGGTTCATTGCTGAGCAAAAAGTAATTAAAGAATTCCATTGCAAGGAATTCCCGAAATTGAGCTGCTGATGTTATGCACCGTTCGGAGGAGGATCCGCCAATGTTACTTCTGTCAATGTCGCCAAAAGTTCTTTTTAGATGATGTTTGAATGAGCGGTGCTGTATACATCGTTTAATCCCATAAGAAATCGGTAAACTTGCTCATTCTTTCGCTCTTTGATGATCATTTCATTATCATCAGATATCGATAATTGCAAATAATTTTGTAATTTATCGTATCTCCACCTTGCTGGAGATCGTAACGATGATTCAATTGTATTAGGAATTTAGGAGTTAATTTTTTATTCAAACAAGATGCTACATATGTATCATTCTATGTAATGCTTTTCTGGAAGGATTTTCTTCTTCCATATCAGAAGTAGCAGTAGTTGATACCAATTGCCTAAAATTATAATGGGTTCATCATAGGATTCTCAACATAATTTAATCCTATTCTAACTCTATCTCTCCACCTTCTAATCTCTACTACTTCTATTAATACTCTTCCATGAATAATATCCCATAAAATCTAGCCTCTCTTATAATATCCTCCCTAGCTATGAATAGTTCAAGATGTGATCAGTTTCTTAAAACTTAATCTACATTAATCTATTCAAGAGTGATACATATGGAAATATCTGCTGTCAACCTTTGCACATCTTGATATCAGAGTGTATGCTTTTGGGTTAACCTACAAGGAAAAAAGAGGATTAAACAAAAACCATTAAACGTCAAATAGAGAATACAAACCCATAACCCAACAATAACTATTAATATAATGGTATTTAAAAAATAAATGTTTTATTTTATTTTTTTAGAATAAAGATATTTGGGTAGAAAAGAGAAAAAATGCGAAAGAGTTTCAAATGAGGAGCCCTAACATGCATGATATAAGGCTGAAATAACAACATAGTGAGGTCCTTAATAGTAAATATAAAATAATTTCATGAGAATAGGGAATGTAGATTTGTCATCTATTATTCTTGGAAACGTATATAAGGTCATTGTATGATCATTAAAGAAACTTAGAAATTAGTAACATCCACCTCACCGCTTAGTTTTGCGGAAATTGTACACCACTCCGCCGCTGCTGAAATTTCATTCCACAAGCTTTGTCTCTTCCCTTGATGACTTGATCGACAATTCTTGAAAGAGGTTGAAAATGAGAAGGCATATGAAATTTAAAGAATCCATGACTTGTAATTCGATTCCATAGCATCATATAGCTGATCCTATATCTTCTCTTTCAAATCCTACAAATAATTATCACTGTTAAAAAAACCTAGACTAGAAAGAAAATAATTACAAAAAAAAATTGAAGAATTCCAAGTCCAAATTATAAACATATATGCAAAGAAATTAACAAATTACATGTAACAAACTAAAAGTAAGATAGAGAGAAGTAGGACTCCCATAATTAAAAGAAACTGGGAGATATATAAGAAAAGCGATGGATCTTCATAGGGGAGAACCGTGTATCTTTATGTATCTTTGAAAGATGAGCGATAGACATATGATAGACATATTAAGGGTTCATCCTTCTTAGCATTTTTTCAAAATTTCCTGATGATTATCCTCCTATTTGTTTTTTTTTTTTTTAATCTTATTGTTTAAAACTTGTTTATCAGTAAGGATTCTTCTTCTTGAAAAAGACGTGTAAATAATATGCAAAAAACTAGATATTATTAATTAATATTAATATCATTTTCTTATTAATTATTTCTTATATTATTTTTCTTTTTTACATTTTTACATGGGAATAAGAAATGATAAGATGTCCACTTGGTGTTAACTGGACGCCTAGTGGTGAATCATTATGACTTAGTTTATATATAAATATATATATATTAATATTTGAAAATTAAATATATTATAAAATTAGATATTTGTTCAGACAAAATTTATCTTTAGAAAAAAATATAAGATGGCTAGTACCTTTCACATATAAATTCAAATTATAAAATAATTAAAGTTTGTTATTATCTATTCAGATAAAGTTACTCTTGTCATTTTTTTTATAAGAACATTAATTTGATTAATATTATTTTATATCAATTTTAATGTAGTCCATCTTAAATGTAGGAAGATAGTTATCATTATTAATTATCTTTTATATTATAACTTTTTTGTTTCATTTTTGCATGGGAAGAAAAAAATGAGGCGTCCACGTTGTAACTCATTATGACTTTCTTTTAATATGTATATATATATATATATTTTGAAAGGTTTTATTACAATTGGAATTGTTTTTTTTTTAAATCTCGCAAATAAAATAGATTCAACTTATGTCATACATAACAATGGGGATCAACTGATGAGGGAGATCTTGAAACAAAAGTTGATGGGCTGACAACATTGCGCCTAAATGAGCCAAGCTATGAGCTAATAGGTTGGTCTTTCTATTAGCATATGTAACACATTCTATATTAGGACATTCTAAAAAATGGGATTTGATAAGTCGCGTAAAGTCATCTGTTGGGGAAAAATCTAGTGCTGATGCCTTCACCTTATGGCAGACTTGCTGACTATCAGTTTCAATAATAAGCCGAAGGCCTGCCATAGTGTCGTGCCAACTGAATTCCTTGTACAACTCCCTCTGCTTCCAAAGCTAGCACCAATGCGCAACGTGGACATGGCAGACCAAGGGCTTGTATGACCCGACCCTCACTATCGTGCTCTTGGAAGGCCAAGGGTTCCACATTAATCTTAATTTTCCCTAATGGAAGAGAGTGCCACTTGATTCTGAGAGTTATAGTGGAGTCGTGAGGGGAGGCCCGTTTATGCATGAAATTGTTATTCTTGACCCTAGACATGTTAAAATCAAGAAGCAATGATACTACTGAGCTCACAATCTCCTTGATCTCAATATGCTGTCGTTGGAATATCAGGCTTTTCCTAGCTTTCCATAGCTGCCACCAAATTAGGGCTATTTTAGGAAGAAACTAAGGTGAAAGGTTGTGCTTATTCGTGACCAACGTTCTCCACACTTTCTCATAAGACGTGGCACTAATCTAAGCCCTGCGAAAGTCGAAGCCAGCCTCTTTCCAAACCTTACATGCAATTGGACAAGAGAACAACAGATGTAGAGGAGTTTCCAAGGTAAAATGGCATTCTAGGCATACTGTCTGTGAGGGAGATGTGATGACATGTCTTTGTAACAACTCAACTCAGGTAGGCATGGTCTCATTACACCACATCTATAAATACTTTTTAACTCTATGGGTTACTGTAAATTCCACAAAGCCTTCCACTGAAAACCATGATCATCCTATGAGGTTTTGGGGGTTTGAATGTCTTCTGATCTTTCTAAAACCTCCATAGCAACTTTATATGCTAAAGACACCGTGAAAGGTCATGTTTTTGTGAAGTGCCAAATCTAGATATTCGGCCCTGGGTGCTAACAAAGTGGAATGCCCAAAACGATGTCTATATCCTACGGCAAAAAGTAATATCGTAGAACCTAAAGGTTCCATCACTGGGAGCATGGGCGATAAGATCAGCAACTCGAAGGTTTTCTGCTAGGTATTAGTTATAAAGTAGGGTTTAAAGCTATAAGGTTTCGACAACCACGGGCCCTGCCACCCTGAATAGACAAACCAATACCCATTCTGATATGGAATGATCTTCAAGAACATAAAATTTCGTCCAAGAAGTGAGGGAGAAAACAAACAAAACAAGTGTAATAAGTAAAAAAGAGAAAGTGTCTTTGAAAGGACTTGAAAATGTTAAACTTCTAGCAACCTTGGATATATTAAATCCAAGACCTCAAAAAGGTTTAAGCAAAACCTTTTCTTCAAAGTTCAAGCAACCTAAGGTATTTTGAACCTTAGACCTCAATGAAACAAGAAGAAGACTTCAAGACTAGTTTTCTACAAAAGTGTGTAGTAACTAGTATGAAAGAATTTTGATGATCAACCTTGACGTTCTTGGAACTTTCAACAAGTCTTCAAAGTGATTTTTCTTTCAAGGAAGTTCACCCTTGAAGAAGAAAGAAAAACTAAGTTAAGAACTAAGAATACTAAGAGAAGAACCTTTGTCTTGAAGAATTTCTTGATTAGCTTCTTCAAAATGGAAGACTACATATTTATAGAGACTTGAAGGAGAAATTAGGAATTTTTCCCTCTCATATTTTCAGCCCAAAGGATAGATAAAACCTATAAATATACTTGATAAGATAATAGAGGTGTTTTAATTGCATTTGGACTATTCTAGAGCACTAGTCAACACATTGCCAAAAATCGGAGGCAATTTTCTAGCTTGGGTAAAAAGGCTTCTAACCATCTAAAATTTTAATTTCTAACTTATTCAAAACTTTAGGATATTGTCCCATAAAGTCTTGGACATCAAAATTTAAGCCCCATAAAGTCTTGGCAATCAAAATTTAAGCCACATAAGGTCTTGGACATCAAAATTTAAGCCTTGAAACTTCTCTTGCTCAATTTGATCCTTGTGACTCTTTAGTTATTTTGTCTTGGCTCTTGTCACAACTCCTTGATGTTCTTGCATGTCTAACCAGTTCACATCACACTCGGTGTCGGATTCCATGTTGTAACAGTCTTAAACTGGCTAGCAGACTTTGCACACATAGGAGATACCTCGCTTGCACGAAATATGTAACATTTCTGTTGCTGGGAAATATTTAGCCTTCAGCAACCGAGTCAGTAAATAGTAAGGTTTTGTAATGAGTTTCTATGCTTGTTTTGCAAGCGGAGCTAAATTAAATATGTGTAGATCCAAAAAACCCTTACCCTTGAATCTTTGGCTAGCAAATTTGTTCACTTCTTCTAGAACATTGCAAGTCATTCTTTAGTGCCCCACCATAAGTTTCAAATAGAAGTGGTTAACTGTTTGATGATGAATTTAGGCAGAAGAAATACAGACATAGCATAAATCGGTATTGACTGAAGTATTTCCCTGATCATGATCGCGTGTAAAGCTTGGGATAATAGCTTTTCCTTCCATCCCCAAACCTTCTTGTCAACCCAATCTCCCAAATATGTGAACACATGGGGATTTGTTCGACTAACAAGATGTACCCTAAAATATTTGCTATTCATAGTGTCCGCAATTTGTATTTGAGGAGGCAACTATGACATTGTTGTGTAGTCGAATCCACTTCGTGGCCAAACATGATCATCGATTTTTTAAGATTCACTAGTTGCCCTAATAAATCTTTATAGTGGGGTAACGTTTAAGTAAGAGTTGCCACTGCTTCTTCAGAAGCTGTCATAAATAAGAGACTATCATCAGCAAAGAGATAGGAAATTATCGAGGCACTTCAGCCCGTGGAGATACCATGCCATGCTCCAGCTTGAAACTTTATTGTCCGAATTAGTCCTAAAGAGCCCCTTGCACAAATGAGGAAGAAGAAAGGCGAGAGGGGATCTCCTTGTCGAATACCTCGTTGCGGTTGAAATATGTGAGATGGTCATCTGTTGATGAGAATTTGGAACCATATTGATTGGATATACTGAAATATAAGCTGGATTAAAGTCTAGGGACAAAGCATTTTTCCCATTAGAGCATGCAGAAGATCACACTCCACCCTTTTATATACCTTGTTGATATCCAGTTTGACTTTCATTAGCTGCCAAGTTGCTCGTGAATAGTGTTGGAGACAAAGCCTCGAGGTCAAGAATAATATTATCTGATATCAAGCGCCCTTGAAGAAAGGCAATTTGTTCTTCGCTAATTACTTGATGAAGTACTTACTTGAGTCTGTTGGAAAGGATATTTGCAATGAGCTTATTTTTAAATAACATTACATAAGCTGATTGGTCGATAATAGCTTGGTAATCGGGTCCGTTCCTTTCGGGATAAGAGAAATGAATGTTTGATTGATTTGTTCGAGAGACATCTCCAACTTCATAAAATCTATTACAATGGAGCTAACTGAGGATTGAATGAGGATTGAACAACAGGCCAAAAAGTCTGATAAAACTGAGTTGAAAAGCCGTTTGGCTCAGGTGCTTTCATGAGGTACGTATTTGCCAGCGGTTGTTGGATTTCTTCGTCCTAGACGTCATAACACAGAAGGATTTTCTGGCCAAGAGAAAGTGTAGATACTTTGATATCAGTAAGATCAAGTTCTCGGGGCATAGAGGTGGCCGTAGCGAACAACGATTGGATGTACATGATAAAGCAGTCTTGAATATCTTGTTCCTCTATCTTTTCATTACCATAAGGACCCTAATACTGGTAATAATGTTCTATTTACGGCACTGTGAAGCGGCATGATGATGAAAATAGACTGTATTTAGATCACTGAAATAGTTATAAGCCTCTTGATCGGGCATGCCAATATTGTTCTTGCTTATGGTATAACTTTTCCAATATAACTTTTCCAAATGAGCTCGATGCTATTGCAAATGCTTATCACTAACCTTTAAAGTATATCCTTGCTAGAGGGATACTTCGCTTGGTGGATTTGCCTAGGTAGGTCACGAAACGTGGAGTCATTCCATTCCTGCAGACCATTCTAGAGATCAAATAGTTTGGCACAAAATTTGGGCAGGATCTGTAGGCCTGACTGGGGCAGTCTATTCAAGGTGGAGATGACTATGGTATAACATGCCTACTCCTCCAGCCATAGAGACTCAACATGGAATATACCCGTAGTGTCATAGGCTGAGGTTGATATTGGATTCCACGCCAAGTGCAAAGAAAGATGATCTGAATTCACCGAGATATCATGATGTACTATTCTTTTCGAAAATAAGCTCTTCCAAGCTGAGTTAATTAAAACCCCGTCCAGTAATTCTAAAATGCATTATTGGTTCAAAATACCATTACACCATGTAAAAGAATATCTATGAAAACCCAAATCACACATGCCAACAGAATCCATTGGTTCCCGAAAATTCGACATTTGTTGCGAATTTTGATCATTCCCCCCATGCTTTTCCCATTCATACAATAGTTCATTAAAGTCTCCAAAACAAGCCCATGGTTGTGTTTGATTTGTTCCCAATTTATGTAGTCCATGATTGTGGTCTAAGATAAGGTATCGAATTACCATAAAAACCAGTCAAATAACAAGAAACTTGTGTTCCATTTATATAATATAAAACATCAACATGTCCACTAGAGTAGGATAAAAGTTGTATATTTACATAGTCATTCCAAAACAAAGACAAACCACCACTATGTCCTATTACATCCACAACAAACATATGATCGAAATTCAAAAAGTGCTTCAAAGTATGTACACGAGAGTCGCTAATAGGTATTTGCGGATGAGATGCTTCAGTTCATTAACTGCCGCTAGCAATCCTAAACCACAGGAGTTCCAAGATAACATATTCATAGATCCTGGCAGGGCTCGGAAACCACTGCAAATGAAGAGTGTGCATCCGAAGGGGTGCCTGCAGAAGTAGGGTTATCTAATCCATGTCTTGAAGGAGTAAAATCCAAAGAGTGACCATGAAGCCCATAACCATTGGCTCAGATGGGTCTTCAAACATCACTCTAAGATTATCAAAAGGTTGCATGCGATGATCCTATCCAATTTGGAATTTTTTCCCTCTTGTCGAAGATATTTCTTCCCCTAGAGTCTGCAAAGAAGGCAGTCAATCAGGGGGTAGAAATTGAGCTACAGGAATTCCACTATCACCAATCATTATAAGAAGCTCTCAGGGGTCGGAAAAGACAGTTGAGGCTCAGCGCCAGAGGAACTACTACTTCAGGATCCAAGACTATCACTGTCGGACTAATAATAGATGGAGGAGCTGAGACGTCAGGAGCTACTACAACAAGCATAGACTGCTTTGGAGTTGGCTGAGGGGGGACGGTGGCATTTTGCATTATCGGCTGCAGAGATTTCGAAGCTTGCAAGGCCAGCACCAGTAGTGCCATCACTAGAGCTGCAGAAGGGGTGGATCGGGGCCTCTTCATTTTACGGGCTTTTGCAGTTGGGCTAGTGGGAGAGCCTTGGCCTTCCAAGGGAGAGTCTTCTAGGAAAGGAGACAAAGAAACAAACTTTACCGAGCAACCTTGGGCTTCCTCCTTGATATGACTCAAGATGAGCATGAGAACGTGGAAATCTTCCAAGGACCGGGTACAAGGTCGATGACGAAGAAGATAGAAGAGAAGAACAAAAAATAGTGGCTTTGCTCAGGAAAAACTTTCAAGATCATACGTGAAATGCATTAGATTAAGAAGATGTAGACTGAAAAGGCACAAAAATACTCCTAATGTTCATGGTGCACAAGAAGGAACCAAAAGAAACAAGTGTGGAAGACTTAAAAGGCTCAGACTGTAATTGCCTTCAAGAAGACACCCTACCATCGACGGTAGGTCTTAGCTACAACTCTTAATTGTTGATTTTAAGCTTATTTTGACTTCCTAACTTGGTTTCCCAACTCCTGGGCTTGTAATAAGAGGCGTAAAATGTCCATGTACCTTCCTTAAGTCTAATTAGTAGCTAGGGTTTTTTTTTTTTTAATTACTTAGGGCAATATATATACTCTTTTGGCAGCCTAACAATGAATGAAAATTATTGAGATATTTTGAGAGAGAAACTAGTTTTCTAATGTTCTTCTTCCTTGCAACTTAAGTGTTCCATTTGTAATTTAGGTAAGTAATTCTTGAAGGGAATTCGAGAGTTCTTGGTCACCCCAAATCCTATATTCTCTAGAGGTGTTAACTTTCTAACTAATTTTGCTAGGGATTAGTTGTTCTCTTGTGGTTAGGATTTCTTATAATCCTCGTTGATTCTTCTCCTACATAGAGAAGTTTGTTTTCCTTTTTGTTTCTACAAAATTTTCCCTTTGTTATTCTTCAATTTTGTGACATTCAAAGCCATTAAGGACCCTCTTGAGGAGAGAAGATTCTTGGGCAAGGATGGACTCCAAAGAGGACTAGAGGAGTTCATATCATGTGGTATCAAAGCTAATCTCTTTCTGAGGTGAAAATTTATGTGTTTTGATTGTTGAATTTCATTTATTCAAAAGCCAATTGAAGGAAATTGAAAATGGCTTGAATCTGGAATTTTCAGACAGAAGTACATGTAAAATAATTGAGATGAAAAGTGTAATAAATTAAATCCAAATTACTTGGGATTTACCTCGTTTGAAACCTTATCGAGTTCTGATTCTTTGGAAACAAATTTGAGTCCATTTGGAGCTGTTTTGATTGGTTAATTGAATCAAATTTGCAAACTGTCCAGAAATCGCAGTTGCAGAAATGTGTTGAGTAATTCGTTTATAACTCATGTTATAATGCTTAGGTTTGATCTGAATTTGTTCCTAAACTCATCCTCAACGAGTGCAGAACATTTCTGGGCAAGTTGTATCTGATTTGGAGTTATATGCTTGAAGTTATTGCAAAAATGGCACAACGTGATTTCTTGCTCTTTTTTCGGAGAACTTTTTGCTAGTACCCATAACTTCTTGATTGTTGCTTGAAATTGTCCTTGCTTTGATTCGAATCATTTCTTTGATCAAATTTCAAAGTTATTTTTTCTTTCTTTATGGAGATTGAACACTTTTATTGGCTCATACTCTTGAATTGGTTTTTGAAATTTTATGCAATCCAAGTGTTTGTGAAAATGTCTCTTGGAAATTGCTTGCTTGAACTCCTTATGGAATTGCTTAGTAACTTGGAAGACCTAGAAGTCTAGGCGGCTCTAGTGAGTGAGGAATAATAAGAGGCAAGAGGGTAAGATTATTTTTACAAAAGTCATAGAGAGTGAGTGACAAACACGAGGATTGAGGGAATCATCATTGAGCGTTACACTTAGGGAGTGGAGAGATCCTTCCTTCTCGTTGTCTAATGTTTTGTGTAGGTTGAACAAGCCATTGAATAGGGTACACTTGGACTAAATCATCATGGAAAAGGATGGAAGCAATAAGAAGATAAGAGATGGCTTATTCTAAGCTTTCAAGAGCAAGGCCTGATTTCTACAAGGACGGTGACTATGATGGGAATGCTTACTATGGAAGCAACCATAAAGATGGAAACTTCACCCATAGGAGAAAATGAGAATTTGTAACTCCAATGCTAAAACTTTTAATCATATTTGTTATGATGATTATGGGGGTTATGGAGGAGTTCATGATACATATGATTATTGTGAGAATAGTCCTTATGATTATTATAAAGAGTATCATGATAGCTATGATTATAGTGATCATAGTGGTGGTAAAGGAGTTAACCATGATGAATTGGTTGAGGAAAATGTCTATGGGAGTAGGTCTCAAAAAGAGAACTTATTCTATACCAAGTGCAAGGTGTAAGATAAGATCGTAGTTCTTGCTACAGATAGTGGTAGTCAACTTAATGTGGCTCGTACTTATCTTGTGGAGAAGTTGAGTTTGCCCTTTCTTGATCATCCTAAGCCTTATGCATGTCAATGGTTAGATAGTGTTGTTGAAGTTAAAGTCAACAAGCAAGTATGGGTGCCTATCTCTTTGGGTTTTTTAAAGACGAAGTGTTATGTGATGTAGCATCTATGCAAACGAGTCACCTATTTTGGGACGTCCTTGGATGTATGATAGAAGAGATAAACATGATGGAGTCAAGAATGCTATCAACGTCACTAAGGAATGGAAAGAGAATCACTCTAAGTCTTTGACACCTCACCTAAGTATATGAGGAGCAAAAGAAGTTGAAAGAAATGTTAAGAATATTCGAGAATGAGAACAAGGAAAAAAGCATCATGGCGGCTAAAATATGGGAGGAAGAGCAATTATCCGTGCCATGTCAAGTAATTTGAAAGGTGAAAACCATGAAGCCATCAATGATTGATGATCTTCCAAGAAGCAAAGAACTTTCACAAGCTACGATTGTAGTTGAAGAGAGTGATGGAACACATGCTGAGAAAGAAACACCTAATGAGGATCTTTGCAATATCATGAATAAGAAGGACATTGGAAGAAAAGAGAGCACTGAAATTAAAGAAAAAGAAAGAGTGGAAAAAGAAGAGAGAATAGTTGAGAGATTATGTATCCTTGATTCCAACTCTATTCTTTCAAGATAAGGTGAGAGAGATCAGCACTCAAAAGAAAAGGAGAGCGAGCTTGAGAAAAAGTGAGGTAATGAAAGAAAATGAGAGCCTCATGGTAAAACAAGGGAGCTATAAAGAACAGCAACAAGAAAAAGAGAAAGTGGCAATTGAAAAGAGTGAGGAAGTGAATTTTCTTAGTAACGAAATTAATTATTTTCTTGTTAAGGATTCTTTGTGTTTAGAAATTTTGGAGGAAAAACATGGAGAATGAAGAGAAGATGGACAACTACACCCACAATATAATAAGCTTTCCTCCTCCTCCCTTGTACTCATGGTTTGATTATTTTAGTAAAGACACTAAATCTTGATCTTTTGTACTTGATTTTGATAGGTATCCTCTCCAACATGCTTATACCATAACATCAATGAGAGGAAGGAAACATAACATGGAGTTAAAAGGCCAAGGCGAGAGTGTTGGAGAGAAAAAATTCTTATGCTATAGAGATTCTTGAATGAGTTTTTCTTCAAACTTATTTCTCTCCTACCTTGTGTTTTCCTTTAAGGAGTTGAAATTGTTCTTCAATGGTTATGTCTTTCTTGAGATCTTGCATGTTCTATCTTCTATTCCCGTTACCTTTCTTATAATTGCTATGAGGTAGTTAAATTTCTCTTTTGTGATGTCATGGGACAAAGGAATCATTCTTTATTTGTTAATAGGCCACCTCACGTTGTTAATCTAGCTAGATAGAAATCATTTCTTAGTGGTTAAAGATTTGTCTCATGTATTCTTTTCTTTATTTCAAACAATGTCGAACCATGGAATATTTGTGATTCCTTAGGGGATGATAACTATTATGCCTTTGGTTTTCTAGAAAACAATTCTTATGCTTTTGATGGTTCCTTGATTTCTATACTTGGTGATCTTTGTGTTAAGTTTCAAGAGAAGTAGTTGATCGTTTTGAATATCTGTTGACTTCTCTTGATACATATTTGAATAATCTTCTTGAGCATACTCTTTTAGACAAACCTTTGTCGATTGCGAATGGCTTATTTGGAAACTCTTGTCAATTGGCATAAATTTCGCATTGTGGAGAAATCTTTTAAAACTTTTTTTGAAAACACATTAGGTTTCAAATTCTTTCATTTGCATTACAAGGAGTTCTTGTTCTTAAAATATTTTGAACACCAAATGGAAGTTAGTTTTAAAATGAGTAAAACTAATTTTTCTGAGCTTTTGGAAACTAATGTGGCAAGCAATGTTTTAAGATCCATTTGGATGGAATTTGTGGGACGAAATCTTTATTAATATCTTTTTTTTAAGGAGTGGTTTCCAAAGTTGTCCATTACCCTTGCTAATTTTTTGGAAAACTCTTGGGATATATTCTTAAAATTTGAATTTGATGAAATGTTGTACTATCATCCACCTTTTAAATAATTCTTAAAGAAAATAGATTTAAAGAGGAAGGTAAAGGATCTTCGAGCTTTGAAAACTTTGTATCTATTTCTCCTCACCTCAATTTTCAAGTGCCAGCTTTAGTGAAGTACAAGGTTTATCCTTCATTTCCAAATGCTTTGGAGTTCTTATGGAAAGTAATTTTTCTTACTACTATCTTTTTGGAAGATACACATTTCAAACCTTTGGTTTTCTTGAGTTACTTTTAGAGTTTGAAAATGATGAAAGTTTCTACTTTCACTTACCTTCTAAAGATATTAGTAAATATACTTTGTTGAAGGAGTGTAAAGGATTTTATGATTTTGAAAACCTTGTGACTATTTCTTTTATCTTTGAGTGTGAAGTAATGGAGTTGTTGAAGCATAAAAAGCTATTCATCATTTTCAAATACTCTTGGTTTTTGTTGGAATCAGCATTTTCATTACCATTATCCTTTTAAAGAAGATTTTTATCAAATTCTTGCATTCTATGCATTGTTCCTAACATTCGACAAAGATGAGAGTTTCTTCACCCATTCTCGTTTACAGATCAAGAAGTCAACTCTCCTTTTGAAAGTTTTTCAAGGATGATGTACCTACGAAAATTTCCTTTCCAATTCTTTACTCAAACATTTGAACGATCACTTTTTAATTCGAAATCCAAGTTTCTACAGAACTTCTTGAGCTTCACCTTGAACACTTTTCAAACTCCAAGTTTCACATTTCATTATCCTTTCAAAAGAACTGTGGGAAACCTTTGTTGATGTAAGTGATTTACAAGATTTCCATATTCCTACTTTTATTCTTGTTCCAAGAAATCTTGTTCCACCTTGGTGTGTGTTCTTAATACTTTCATGGTTGGTTATGCCTTGATCTTTTATGTCCACAGTACTTTTGAGTTTCATACACCATTTAAGGAAGTATGGCATTCGTGGAATTATTTTGATGTTGAGAAGATGTTCAACACACTTGATCCATTAGTGGCTTATACTCTTCTAATTCTTGAAGGCTTTAGTATTATTCATAATATTGCTCCTTTAATGCTTCAACTTCTAATGTTGCCCACCTCTTATGGTTGTTTAAAGGAATGGATTCAAGGACGAATCATTTTAAAGAGAGGGGGTATGATATGACCCGAGATAAGCATAAGAACGTGGATATCTTCCAAGGACCAGTTACAAGGTCGATGGCAAGTAAGATAGAAGAGGAAAACAAAGAAATTGTGGCTTTCCTTAGGAAGGACATTGAAGATCTTACATAGAGTGCATCGAAAAGTGAAGATGTAGACCGAAGAGACACTAAAATACTCCTAAGATTCATGGTGCACAAGAAGGAACAAAAAGAAACAAGTGCAGAAGACTTAAAGTGCTGAAATTATAATTGCCTTCAAGAAGACACCCTATCGTCGACGGTAGGGTTGGACCTACCGTCGCCAATAGGTCTCTGTTCCAATGAGGCCAAGTGGAGAAAGCCTACTACCAATGGTAGGTCAAGGCCTACCGTTGATGGTAGGTCTCGGCTACAGTTCTTAATTGTTCATTTTAAGCATATTTTTACTTCTAAACTTGGTTTCTTAACTCCTAGACTTGTAATTAAGAGGCCTAAAGTGTCGATTTAGCTTCCTTAAGTCTAATTAGCAGCTAGGGCTTATTTTTTTAATTTTTTAGGGCACTATATCACTCTTTTTGGTTGCCATTTATGAGAACAATGAATAAAAATTATTGAGAGAGATATTTTGAGATAGAAACTAGGATGTCTAGTGTTCTTCTTCTTCCTTGTAGATTAAGTGTTCCATTTGTAATTTAGGTAAGTACATCTTGAAGGGAATTCAAGAGTTCTTGTTCACTAAAAATCCTACATTCCCTAGCGGTGTTAAATTTATAGTTACTGTTGCTAAGGATTAGGTGTTATCTTCTGAATGAAGGATAGTTGAGGATTCCTTATAATCATTTTTTATTCTTCTTCTAGATAGAGAAGTTTGTTTTTCTTTTTGTTTCTACAAAATTTTTCCTTTGTTATTCTTCAATTTTTTGGCATTCAAAGCCATCAAGGACTCTCTTTAGCAGAGAAGATTCTTTGGCAAGAATGTACTCAAAATAAGACTAGAGGAGTTCATATCACTCATTCCATAGACTTTGAGAGGAGGCCTGTTTGGAGCTAAATAGATAGGTGTGAACTCCCATAAGCTTCTTTGGAGTCCATCCTTTGCCCGAGAATCTTCTCTCTTCAAGAGGAGCTTTGAATGATTGAAATGGCCAAATTTATGTGAAAAGAAAGGAAAATTTGCAGTAATGTAAACACAAAAATTCGTATCTAGAAAAGAGGAATCAACAATAGTTATAGGAACTATAACCTATCCCTCATTCACAAGGAATTACCTAATCCCTAACAACACTAGCTAAAGAGTTAGCACCTTTAAGGAATGTAGGATTTGGGGTGAACAAGAACTCTTGAATTCCCTTCACGAATTACTTGTCTAAATTACAAATGGAGAACTTAATTTACAAGGAGGAAGAAGAGACTAGGAACCCTAGTTTCTCTCTAAAAAAGAACTCTTTAATTAAATTTCATTCACTATTCATTGCCCTTCAAATAGCTGCCGTAAGGAGTATATATAGGTCCCGTGGTAATTAGCGCAAAGCCCTAGCTGCTAATTGAACTTAAGGAAAGTAAATGGGCTCCTTAGGCCACTTAATTACAAGCCTAGGATTTAATAAACCAAAGGTTGAAAGTGAAAATAAGCTTTAAATCTTTAAATGGTCGCGACAGCCAAGACCTACCGTTGGCAGTAGGTGTTGTTCACTTGGTTTTCTTTTGAACAGAGACCTACCATCTGTGGTAGGTCCAACAGTAGGTCTTCTTCCTTCCACACTTGTGGTTTTGAACCTTCTAAGTCTTCCACTCTTGCTTCTTTTGATTTCCTCTCTTGTACTACGGATATTAGGAATTCTTTGGCGCTTCATTGATCTTCATTTTCTCCTCCCAAAGCATTCCAAGTATGGTCTCGAAGGTTTTTCTTGAATAATGCCACCATCATTTTCTCCTTCCCTTCTATCTTCCTTGCCATCAACCTTGTAATTAGTTCTTGGAAGATCTCCAAGTTCTCATACTCATCTCCTATCATACCATACCCCTTCTCTTTAAAAGGATTCGTCCTCGAATCTAATCATTCAAATAACCATAAGAGGCGGGCAACATTAGAAAAGGAAGCACTAAAAGAAGTAATACTATAAAAATGAACAAAGTACTCAAGAATTACACAAGAATGGAACACTAATGCATGAAGTTTACTCGCCAACCACTTCAATCCAAATTAACTCACTGCAATCAAGTCTTCATCAAAAGGTTTATGAAACTTAAAAGATGTCTAGGCAAAAATCTTTAAGAAAAGATTGTCCAAGGAAGAATGATGAATATAACACATTTGCTTTACAAGATTTCTCATAAAAGAACTCGATTAAAGCCATGGAAATCTTGCAATTTAAGCACATCAATAATATTCTTCCAAAATTTCTTTAAAAGGACGATGAAACACAAAACTCAAATTACACAAAGATTTCAAGATTAAGCACAAGAAGTTTTGAAAACATTTAAGAACCAAAATAAGAAATGTTCCTTCAAAAGCTTTAGAAAAGAATTTTAAAATGAAGCTTCTTAGGAACAACTTTCTCGATAATTCTCCAAATAAGGTACAATCACTAATATGCTTAAGAAGTAGGCGATAATAGAAACTAGTATAACCATCAAACTCAAACATTAAATCAGAGAAATCATGAGTTTAGGATGTCTCTTCTTTAAAAGGGTAGTGATATTGGAAATGCACCTTGAAAATGGAATCAAAAGCATTTGGAAATTAAGAATAGACTTTATGTTTCACAAATTCAAACACTTCAAATTTGTGATGAGGAAAAGTAGACATAAAATTTTCAAATTTCAAATATTTTCTACCTTTCTCTTTTAAAATGATTTCCTTCGAGGACTCTTTTAAAGATAGATGATAGAACGAAGTCCTATCTAATCCGTATTTCAAAAGTATAGACCAAAAGTTCTCCCAAAAACTAGCAAGTGCAATGGACAAATTCTAAAACAACTCCTTGAAAGGGAGATGGTAGTAAAGATTCCTTCCAACAATTCGGTCCAAAGTGGTTTTAAAATGTTTCTTGCCATAATAGTTTCCAAAAGCTCACAAAAAATAGTTTTACTCCTTTTAAAACAAGAGCCCATTTGGTTTTCTAAATCTTTTGACAGTAAGAACTCCTTGTAAAGTAAATGAAAGAATTTGAAACTAAATACATCTTCAAGCAACGTTTTAAAAGATCCCTCCACAATGAGAAATTTAGGCCCTTGACAAGAGTTCTCAAACAATCCATTCGCAAGCAACAAAGGTTTACCCACAAGAAAATACTCAACGAAACCCATCACATAAGGATCAAGAGAGAGCAACAAAAACACACACTTCTCAAGAAATTCCCCTTGAAACTTATCATAAAGATCACCAATAAAAGAAATCAAAAACTCATCAAAACCATAATACTTGTTTTCAAGAAGGCTAAGGGTATGATTAACATTCTCTAATGAGTCACAAATAATCCAAGGTACAACCTCGTAAGACACCATGGAAAAGTCATCATAAGACAAATCATTAACCTCCAAGCAATGATTTCTATATAGGTTACCAATTTGATATGGCACATTAAGAATTAAATAGTAGACTCTTTGTCCCATGACTTCACACGAAGGCAACTTGGTTTCCTCATAGCAATAATAAAGAACAAAAGAAGAATAAAGGATAGAACATTCAAGATCAAGCTCGAGAAAGATGTCACCAATTAAGAACAATTTCAACTCTTTAAAGGAAAACACAAGGTAAAAGAAGAATACGTTTGGAGAAAAACTCATTACGAATTTCCATAACGAAAAGGTAGTTTTCTTCAAGCGCTCTCGCTTTGGCCTTCGAACTCCATGGTATTTCTCCTTCCTCTCATTGATTTTATGGTGGAAGCATCTTGGAGAGAATTTCTATCAAAATCATGTACAAAAGAGCAAGAGTTAGTGTCTTTACAAAAATGATCAAAACATAAGCATGAAGGAGGAGGAGGAAAGCTTATTAGATCATAGGTGTAGTAGTCCATCTCCCCTTCATTCTCCTTGTTTTGTTTCAAAAATTTATGTACCCGTAAAGAATCCTTAACAAGAAAGGAGTTAGTTTCATTGGTAAGAAAGTTCACTTCTTCACTCTTTTCAATGGCAACTATCTCTTTTCTTGTTGCTCTTCTTTATAACGCTCTTGATTTTCCTCATGACACTCTCACTTTCGTTTTTTTGCCCACTATTTTCAAACTTATACCCCTTTTTTTTTTAGCTCTCATCTCTCTCACTTTCTCTTGAAAGAATAGAATTAGAACCAAGAATACATAATCTCTCAACTATTCTGTCTTCTTTTTCTACTCTTTAATTTCATCACTCTCTTTTCTTTCAATGTCCTTCTTACTCATAATACCGCAAAGATCTTTATTAGGTGACTCATTCTCAACATGTGTTCTATCACTCTCTTCAACTATAATTGTAGCTTGTGAAGGTTCTTTGAGTCTTGGAATATCATTAACCATTGGTGGATTCATGGTTCTCATTCTCAAATAGATGATAGGGAATGGATAATAGCTCTTTCTCCCATATTTTAGCCTCCATAATGCTCTTTTCCCTTTTCTCATTCTCAAATGTCCTTAACCTTTCTTTAAACTTCTTTTGCTCTTCACATGCTTGGTGAGGTGTCAGGGACTTAAGAGTGATTCTCTTGCCATTCCTAGTGATGTCGATAGTATTCTTGTCTCCATCACGTTTAGCTCTTCTATCATACATCCAAGGTTGTCCGAACAATAGGTAGCTCGTTTGCATAGGTGCTGCATTACATAACACTTCGTCTTTAAGTAACCCCGAAGAGATAAGACCCATACTAGCTTGTTAACTTTAACTTCAATACCACCATCTATCCATTGACATGTATAAGGTCTAGGATGATAATGAAGGGGCAAACTCAACTTCTCCACAAGATAAGTACTAGCCACATTAACTTGACTACCATTATCCATGGCAAGAAGGACAATCTTTTCTAGTACCTTGCACTTGGTGTAGAATAATTGCGCTTTTTGACACCAACTCATATAGACATTTTCATCAATCAATCCTTCATGGTTAACTTCTCTACCACAATGATAACTCCTTCATAGGCCCCATAATCATAATAAGGAATATGATCAAAAGTTTTAGCACGAGGAAAGAAGTTACCAATTCCCATTTGTCTCCTATGGTGAAATTTCTATCTTTGTGGTTTCTTCCACCGTAAGCATTCCCACCATAGTCACCATCCTTATAGAAATTAGACTTTTCTCTTGCAAGCTCGGATAAGCCATTTCTTGTCTTCTTATTGCTTTCCTTCTTTGCCATGATGAGTTAGTCCAAGGTACTCCATTTGATGGCTTGTCAAACCTACACAAAACACAGAACAATAAGAAGAAAGGACCTCGCCACTCCCTAAGTGTATCTCTCGACTTTGATTTGCTTAACCCTCATGTTTATCACTCACTCTCTATGGTTTTTGTGAAAATAGTCTCACTCTTTGGCCTCTTACTATCCCTCACTCACTAGAGTTGCCCAATAGCTTCTAGATCTTCCAAGTTACTAAGAAATTCCATAAGGAGTTCAAACAAGCAATTTCCAAATGACAAGAAGTCAAAGAACAAGAGACATTTTCACAAACATTTAGAGTGCATAGAATTTAAAGAACCAATTCAAGAGTATGAGCCAATAAAAGTGTTTAACCATACAAAGAAAGAGAAAAGCACTTAGAAATTTGATCAAAGAAAAGCTTCAATTCAAAACAAAGATGTTTGAAATTCAATTAAAGGAATTAAGAGTACTAGGCTAAATTTCCAAAAATAAAGCATAATGACACCTTGTTACTAAAATCACAATAACTCTATGAATATAGCTCCAAATCGGGTCCACGAGTTTATAAAGAAGCAACACTCAACAAAGATGAATTTAAGCACAAATTTCGATCAATTTGAGAGAGTATAACATACGATATATGCAGATTAATCCATATGTTCTCAACAAACGTGATTTCTGGATACTTTCAAATTATTGAACAAATTGACCAAACAAAACAAGTCCAAATCAGCTTAAATTTGTTTCCAAAGAACCAAACTAAGCATGGATTCAAACGAAATGAGTTACATGCAATTTGGATTTCATTTGTTACACTTTTCATCTCAATCTTTTACTTCTCTGTCCGAAAATTCCAGATTCAAGCCTTTTTCAATTTCTTTCAATTAGCTTTTATATAAATGAAATTCAACAATAAAAAGACATAAATTGTCACATCATAGAGAGATTAGCTATGTTACCACATGGGGTGAACTCTTCTAGGCTTCTTTGGAGTCCATCCTTTGCCCAAGAATCTTCTCTCTTCAAAAGGAACTTTGAATGATTGAAACAGCCAAATTTGTGTCAAAGGAAAGGAAAATTGGTAGTAAAGTAAACACAAAAATTCATATCTAGAAGAAGAATCAACAATAGTTATAGGAACTATCACCTATCCCTCATTCACAAGGAATTACCTAATCCTTAACAACACTAACTAAAGAGTTAGCACTTTTAGGGAACGTAGGATTTGGGGTGAACAAGAACTCTTGAATTCCCTTCAATATTACTTGCCTAAATTACAAATGGAACACTTAATTTACAAGGAAGAAGAAGAAGACTCGAAACACTAGTTTCTCTCTCAAAAAATAACTCTTTAAATAAATTTCTTTCATTATTCATTGCCTTTTAAATGGCTACCATAAGGAGTATATTTAGGTCCCTTGGTGATTAGCACCAAGCACTAGCTACTAATTGAACTTAAGGGAAGTAAATGGACTCCTTAGGTGATATGAACCGACATGATCAAGAAGCTAATGAGTTAATTCATAGATTAATCACTAGTGCAAGGGCAAAGAAGTTCATAAGAATATGATGATAGCTTAGCTAAAAGAATGGTTGCATTCATTGTGCAAACCTTGAATAATTGATTAAAGAGAAAGAATGAAGGCTTGGAAGTTGATAGAAACAATTCTAAGTTTCTTGTGGTTCAATGCCTAAACTTAGAGTAACCAACGGAGCAAATTGGGAGAAAAAGAAATCAAAGTTGAGGCTAAAACAGAGCCTACCATCTACAGTAGGCCCTGTACCTGCCGATCGCGATAGGTGGTATGACTCGGGATACACAAGAGATGGTGGAATTGTTGGTCACAAAAGCAATGGCAAAGAGGAAGGAAGATGATCACAAAGGGATGGCGGCGATATTTGAGAAAATACTCCAAAAGTTCACTTAGAATGAGCCAAAGGAATGAGGAGAAGACTTTAGGGGATCTAAAACCTGCTTATTATCTAAGGTGCAAATGGAGGAATCGAAAGAAGCAAGCTTGGGAGGTTTAGTAGCTTCAAAATAAAAAAAGAGGAAGGTTTTTTGGACCTACCGCAGATGATAGGGTACAGTCTACCTTCCACGATAGAGTTCTGCCCGTGGAGGAAGAAAAATTCACTCAACCTACTGCCGATAGTAGGTCCACTATACCGTCGCTTGTAGGGTTCTGGACAAAAGGAGTTTGAGGAATTTAACCTACCATGCATGGTAGGATGGGACCTACTGTCGCCGATAGGTATCGGTTGGAGGAATATTTGGGAAGTTCTTAACTTCCTTGACTCTTCAATTTGGTTATAAACTTATTTTAACTTATACTTAAGTAGTCTAAAAACCCTTTTAACTCTTTTAAGCTAGTTTTATGATTAGGGTTGTAAGCTAATTGTGTAGCACACTATATATACCCTGGTTTGTAGCCATTTTGGCCAAGTTTGATATATAAGAAATACATAGAGAGAAGAACTAGGGTTCTTTGGGTTTCTTCATCTTCTTTGTACAGTTTATAATCTCCGCTGTATAATTCAAGGCAAGGAATTTCTTAAATCAACAATTCAAGAGTTCTAGTCTAATTTCTAAATCCTATTTATTCCTTGAGGTGCCAACTTCTATAGTTGGTGTTGCTAGGAAATCTTGGTCCTTCTTGAGAGTTTAGAAAATAGGTTAGGCTTCCTTCAGCCTTGTTGATTCTCCCTATATAAGGAGGTTTACTTATTTTCTTTCATAGTTGTTTACCTTCAAGTAGTTGTTTACCTGCAAATAGTTCTTTGTTCTTCAATTTCTCCAAAACAAGCTTCAAGAATTCCCTCTAGAAGAGAGTTCGGTCTTGGGAGCAAGTGATCCACAATAAAGGCTAAGGACGATCATACCACATGGTATCAGAGAAAATATCTCTTTGAGGTAGTATTTATATGCTTATTTGTTGAATTTTGATTATAAAAAAGCCAATTGATATTATTTGAAAGAGGCATAGTAATCTGGAAAATTTTTGCCAAGAAAAAGTTATGAGTAAAGGTTCAATCGAAAAGTATAACAAATGAACTCCAAATTGTATGAAATTAGTCTTTATTGAAAGCTTACTCGAATGTGAAGATTTTGCAACAAACTTGGATCTATTTGGTTGAGAAATGAATGAGATATGTTTAAATTACAACATATTTTTGATTTTTGTGAGCCAATTGTCGTAGATTTGAATTTGCAATGTCTTTGGATAAATCGATAAATGTTTTGATGATCATTTATGGAAATTAGACTCATTCATTGACTCATACTCTTGAATTTCTCTTTGATATTCTACGCCTTCCACATGTTCATTAAAAGTCCTCTTCGAATCTTTGTTCTTATCTTTTGAGAAATTGCCTGATTAATTTGCTTCGGTATTTTTCTATGAGTTGGAAGTTTTAGAAATCACTAAGTAACTTTAGTAGGTAAGGAAAAGTAAAAGGCAAGAGGGTGAGCACATTTATATAAAAGATGTAGAGACAGAGAGTAAACATAAGGGTTGAGAGTATTTTTATTGAGCGAAACACTTAGGGAGCGGCGAGGTCCTTATTTTCTTTTTACTTGTTTCTTGTTTTGTAGGTACCATTATCCTATCAATTCCAAAGATGTCCCATGAAGAAGATCAAAACTTAAACAATAATGAAGGACCTAGTGATCCTTTTATGCAAGAGGTTTTTGGAACTTTGAGGTCCTTACAACAACAAATGGGTAACATTGAAAGGAAAGTTGGAGCATTATCCGCTCGAATGGATAGACAAGCTTCAATGTTGGGTCAAAGAAGGGGGTTCCCCAATCTTGATAACCTTACCTCGAGATGAACAATGAGAGATAAAAATATTGGAATTCGTAGACAAAAAAAAATTAAAAAAAAAACCTACAAAAATCCACCACTAGGATCCGCACATACTAGAAAAACTGATTAGATGGAAAACTACCTTAATGTTTGAAGCTGCTAGGTGTAGAGGCACTGCTATTTACGATTCTCCCTCTACTGGTATCCACGCGACGAACACCTCTACAAGCGTTCGGGATGCTAGCCCGTTCTATGTTCTGAAAACTGTTCAGAACGAAAAACGACTATCTAGTAATATGTGGAATTTTTGGAGAGAGGGAGGCTCGATACTATTATCACCATTCTAGAGTTAAAGCCTTTTGTTTTTAATTAGATGATGACGCCACAAGGAAGAGGTTAACATAACCTTTTATAGCTATCAACATTAGAACCCTAATTGTCATCTGATGACAATTTTAATCTCGTCCGTCTATTCTTATAATCATCCAACGGTTGGATGAATAATATTAAGTAATTAATTTCATTTATCTGATAAATAAAATTAGTTACTTATTAACTTACCAAAACATACAATATGGAATCTAATCCCCTTTTATATATGTTCAACGAATCTAGATACGATCTAAATTCATAGAACGTGGACATCGTGCTCACAAGATCATCTATGCGTGTGACCCTGTAGGTTCACTTAACATTGGGAATGAATGAAAAATGTCGTAGACATTTATTCACAAAACATAAGTGGCCTCTAGTAAGACAGTATGCTTACCCAAGCTAAGTAAAAGCAATGATAACCCAACATCAGTTCTAATATTTAGTCATTTTGTCACACGATATCCTAATTAAGTATAAAGCATAGACTGAGTCATCCTTATAAGACTTAATTAACCATTTACTTGATCGCCAGGCAGACTGTTCCGACAAATTAATAACACCTTATTAATACTTATTTGAGCATGGCCATGCGTATTTTCTAGTCTTCCTTATCAAGGGGCCCATGGATATCTCTCTCTAATAAGAGGGGGACAAATCCCTTTCTCTATCTCCAGTATTCAAGCCTTGACAAGAAAATAGCGCAACCAATAGTCATAATAATCAGCTAATTAAAAGTGATGTTTGACTATGTCAAAACATATTTTGTCCCCATGCAAGAAGCATTAGAAACATTAGGTCAAAGGATACCAAACATAAAACTAAGAAAAAGTATTTGACTCAAACGCATGCAATATTTCTTCTTCACTTTGGGTCATGTCCAATACAGTATTCTCAATATCTATTTATGAATTCATTTTATATCTCATAGACATGATCAGTAAAACTTGATCATCAGTCAACTTCACATTAGTTTAATAATACAAGATGTAATAAAACTAGGGACAAACAAGAATAGTCTTTTATTAGCAATAAGGGTTTTACTATCAAGTCACATACTTGACGACCAAGAGCATAAAATACAATTCAAAATACATGCTTCATAAATCATAAATATAAGTCAATTGGTCTATGGCATAACTAACAAGATAGTTCTCCTCTTGCCAATTTTGGAGTTAGGGATGAACAATCCCAAAATTTCAAAGAGAGTTTCCAACCTTTGGGAGCTCAAGGAGGAAGAAGGTTTGGAACTAAAGGAGGAAGAAATGGAAGGGGCATGGGAAGAGGAATTGAAAGGGCATACATGATAATGCCAAGTGAACAAGAAAGATACTATGGCGGCCAAGATAGATATGATTTGGAATTAGAAAGGGATGAAGAGGATTACTATGAGGAAAAAGAATTTGGAGGCATTAAATTGGAAATCCCTCCCTTCCAAGGGGAAAATGATCCGAAAGCATACCTTGAATGGGTGAAGAAGGTAGAGCTTGTCTTTGATTGTCACAACTACTCAGATCTTATAAAGATGATATTAGCGGTGGTAGAATTCACCGACTATGCTGTCATATAGTGGGATCAATTGGTGATAAACCGAAAGAGGAACTGAGAATATGGGAGGAATTGCGAACTTTGATGAGGAAGAGATTTATTCCCCCATATTACCATAGGGACCTTTATAACAAGCTTCAAAATCTCCAGCAAGGAAGGAAAAGTGTAGAAGATTAGTACAAGGAAATGGAGGTGGCCATGATAAGGGTTAACATCATTGAAGATAGGGAGGCTACAATGGCGAGGTTCATGGGTGAATTGAATCGAGATATAGCCCACACGTTGGAGCTTCAAGCCTATGTGGAATTGGAAGAGATCGTTCATAAGGCCATAAAGATAGAGAAACAATTAAAGAGCAAGGCATCCTTCAAAAATCCTTTTACTACTTCTGAACTGGTGGCTTCAACCTTCAAGTCTAATCCATTGAGAAAGGATGTAACTCCTAAAGTAGCATTCAAGGAAGGGTCTAAGGGAAAAGAAGAGAACAAGAATAAGAGCAAGGTGGAGGGGGTACCTAGTAGAGCTAAAGATGTCCAATGTTTTAAGTGCAGGGAATATGGACATTATACTAGTAATTGCCTAACCAAGAAGGTCATGATCAATAAGCCAAATGGAGAAGTCATATCTGAAGATGAGGCTGAAGACGAACAAGAAAATGAATAATCGGATGAGGAGTTTCCATATGAGGGAGAGATCTTAATGGTCTTGAGAGCTCTTAGCTCCCAAGCTGTTGAAGATGGCTCAAGTGGACAAACAGAGAATATGTTCCACACAAGGTGTAACATTGATAACAAGGCTTGCAACGTCATCATTAATAGTGGAAGTTGCACAAATATAGCAAGCATATAAGTGGTGGAAAAATTAAGTTGGCCAACTACCAAACACCCTAGACCATATCGGTTGCAATGGCTAAATGATAGTGGAGAGGTGAGAGTGACAAGACAAGCATTGCGGATTTTTTCTATAGGGAAATACAAGGATGAGGTCCTTTTTGACGTTGTTCCTATGCAAGCTGGACATCTTTTGTTTGGAAGACCATGGCAATTTGATAGAAAGGCCATCCATGTTGGGTACAAGAACACCTATTCCTTTGAGAAAGATGGAGTCAAGATATGTCTCAAACCTCTCACCCCATTTCAAGTTTACCAAGATCAAGTGAAAATGAAGGAAAATGAGTTAGAGAATAAAAAGAAAAACATAAAAGAGTAGAAGAAAGTAGAGGAAAAAGAAAAGAAAGGAGAGTCTCAAGAAAGAGAGAGAAAAATCAAATGAAAACAAAGAAGAATGGAGTGGTAATAAACTAGGGAAAGGGAGAGACTAGTTTGAGTTTCTTTGCTAAGGAGTGAGATTTGTGAGGCAATAGAGGCGAGAGAAGCTGTCTTACTCCTTATGTATAAAAGGAGCTTATGTGTCTTCTAACAATGAAATCGTTTCTTCTTTGTCTCAAGCTATTGCAGGTGTCATCAACGAGTTTGAAGATGTGTTCCTGGAGGAGATACCCAGAGGATTGCTACCATTGAGAGGCATAGACTATCAAATTGACTTTTTTGCCAAACCAACCCGCCTGTAAGAGCTCACCCGAAGAGACTAAGGAACTTCTATGATAAGTGGAAGAGCTTATTGCCAAGGGCTATATCCGAGAGAGTCTTAGCCCATGTGTTTTATCGGTACTCCTAGTCCCTAAAAAGGATTGTAGTTGGCATATGTGTGTTTATTGTAGCGCTATTGATAACATAACTGTTAAATATTGCCATCCCGTTCCTAGGCTAGATGATTTGCTTGATGAATTACATAGTTCTATGATTTTCTCTAAAATTTATTTGAAATCGGGTAATCATCAAATCCGAATGAAAGAAGGAGATGAATGCAAAACGGATTTTAAAACTAAATTTGGTCCTTATGAGTGGCTTGTTATTCCGTTTGGCTTTATCAATACACGTAGCATTTTTATGAGATTGATGCATCATCTCTTGCGTGAATTTATTGGGAAATTTTTTGTTGTGTATTCGATGACATTTTGATCTATAGCAAGACATATGAAAATCATTTGCATCATATTAGGAAAGTTTGTTTTGTGCTTAGGAGAGAACAATTATATGCAAATTTGGGAAAATGTGAATTTTGCTTAGAAAAGATAACCTTTCTTGGGTATGTTGTTAGTTCCAAAGGGTTACGAGTGGATCTTGACAAATTGAAGGTGTAGAGGATTGGCCAACGCCCAAGAGTGTTACTGAAGTTAGAAGCTTCCATGGGTTGGCTAGTTTCTACCGAAGATTCATCAAGGACTTTAGCATTATTGCTAGTCCTCTCATCGAGATCATCAAGAAGACCTATGGGTTTAATTGGGGAGAAGCTCAAGAGTTAACTTTCAAAGCTTTGAAGAAGAAATTATGCAACGCTCCACTCCTCACCTTACCTAATTTTGACAAGATGTTTGAGATCAAGTGCAATGCGTTGGGAATAGGAATTGGAGAGGTTCTAATGCAAGATAAGAGAACCATTGCCTACTTTAGTAAAAATTTTTCGGGAGCTACGTTGAACTATGCCATGTATGACAAAGAATCGTACACCTTGGTGAAGACTTTGAAGCATTGGCAACACTATTTATGGCCGAAGAAATTTGTCATCCACACCGACCATGAGTCCCTAAAATACTTAAGGGTAAAAAAAAACTCAACAAGAGGGACCCTCGTTGGATGGAATTCATTGAGACGTTTCCCTATGTTACCATTACAAGAAAGGAAAGGAAAATGTCATGGTAGATGCACTCTCACGAAGGTATACACTTTTTCACTTCTCTACATTCGCATTTACTTGGGTTTGAAATGTTAAAAGATTTGTATGCTAGTGATGTTGACTTTGGAAGTATCTTTCATGCATGCTTGATTGCTCCTTGTGATAGGTTTTATCTGAAGGATGGGTTTTTGTTTACAGAAGGAAACTTTTCATTCCTAGTGGGTCCATTGGGCATTTACTCGTTAAGGAAGCTCATGGGGGTGGTCTTATGGGGCATTTTGGTATAGCCAAATCCTATGAAATTTTGCATGAACACTTCTTTTGGCCTAAAATGAAGAGAGATGTTGAAATGTTTGTGGGTCACTGTTTGGATTGTAAACATGCAAAATCATCTTCTTGACCCCATAGTTTATACACTCTTTTGCCGGTTGCCAATGTGCCACGGGAGGATGTTTCCAAAGATTTCATATTGGGACTCCTAAGGGCTTGTTCTGGAAAGGATTCTGTCTTTGTTGCAGTGGATCATTTTTCAAAAATGCCGCATTTCATTGCTTGTCGGAAAACGGATGATGCATCTCATATTGCTAGTCTATTCTTTAAAGAAGTTGTGAGATTGGATGGCATGTCTAGAACCATAGTTTCGGACTGAGATCCTAAGTTTGTTAGTCATTTTTGGAAAGTGCTATGGAAGAAACTAGGGACTAACTTACTTTATTCCACTTCTTGTTATCCGCAAACAGATGATCAAACAAAGATAGTTAATAAAACTATAGGCCGACTTCTTAGGGATATTCTTAAAAAGCATATTAGTAAGTGGGAAGAATGTTTGTCATTAATTGAATTGCTTATAATAGGGCTTGTCATTCTACTACTATGTCTCCATTTGAAGTTGTCTATGGCTTTAATCCACTAACCCCTTTGGATTTTATTGCATTGCTAATTGATCAACAATTAGGTTTGGATGGTTAAAGAAAGGTCGAATTCATTAGATCTATTCATACCAAGGTTCGTGAACAAATTGAAAGGAATAATGAAATGGTGGCTTCTAGGAAGAATAAAGGACACAAGAAGGTGTGATTTGAACCCAAAGATTTGGTTTGAGTGCATTTAAGAAAAGAACAGTTTCCCAAACTCCGAAAGGGAAAGCTCGATGCTAGAGGTGATGGACCATTTCAAGTCCTTAAAAAGATCAACGACAACGCATATAAGAATATCTTCCCAGTGAGTATAACGTTAGTGCTACATTCAATATTTTTTACTTATCTCTCGTTGATGTAGATGGGATTTGAGAGAAATCCTTTCAAAGGAGGGCGAATGGTATGACTCGAGGTGCACAAGAAATGGTGGACTTGTTCCAAGAACCGGCCACAAGAGTAGTGACAAAGAGGAAGGAAGATGATCACAAAGGGATGGCGATGATATTTGAGAAGATACTCTGGAATGTCACATAGAATGAGCTAGAGGAATGAGGAGAGGACTTTAAGTGATCCGAAACCTTTTTATTATCTAAGGTGCAAATGGAGGAATCTAAAGAAGTAAGCTTTGGAGGTTTTGTAGCTTCAAAATCAAAGGAGGAAGGTTTTTCGGACCGTACCACAGACGGTAGGGTACACCCCAACATCCAGGTAGGGTTTTGTCTGTGGAAGAAGAAAACTTCACTCAACCTACCGCCGATGATAGGTCCACCCTACCGTCACCGATAGGATTTTGGACAAGAGGAGTTTGAGGAATTTAACCTACCATGCACGGTAGGACAAGACCTACCGTCGCAGATAGGTGTCGGCTAGAGGAATATTTGGGAAGTTTTTAACTGTTTTGACTCTTCAATTTTGTTGTAAACTTATTTTGACTTATAGTTAAAAAGTTAAAACACCCTTTAACTCTTTTAAGCTAGTTTTATGATTAAGGTTGGAAGCTAATTGTATAGCACACTATATATGCCCTTTGGTTGTAGCCGTTTTGGCCAAGTTTGATATATGAGAAATACATAGAGAGAAGAACTAGGGTTCTTTGGGTTTCTTCACCTTCCTTCTATAATTGATAATCTCCATTGTATAATTCAAGGCAAGGAATTTCTTGGATCAATAATTCAAGAGTTCTAGTTTAATTTCTAAATCCTATTTATTCATTGAGGTGCCAACTTCTATAGTTGGTGTTGCTAGGAAATCTAGGTCCTTCTTGAGAGTTTGGAGAACAGGTGAGGCTTCCTTAAGCCTTGTTGATTCTCCCTAAAATATAAGGAGCTTTACTTGTTTTCTTTCATAGTTGTTTACCTACAAATAGTTCTTTGTTCTTCGATTTCTCCAAAACAAGCTTCAAGAATTCCCTATTAGAAGATAATTGGGTCTTGAGAGCAAGTGATTCTCAACAAAGGCTAAGGAGGATCATACCAGTAGGCTTCTGGAATAAAAGGGCTTGATGGCAAACACCCTACCGCGTGCGGCAGGGTATACCCTATTATCGATGCTATGGTCCTGGTTTTACACAATGTGTTGTTTTGGACAGTTTTTAATGTTTAAACTCTATTTTTAGTTATCAAATAAGGTTTTAATTGGCCGTTTAGAGTCTTAAATCATAGTCGATGTAGGGTTTAGTGCTAACACTATGAATATGCATTTATAGCTTACATTGTAATCAACTTAGATGATGAATGATATATGAAATTTGAGAGTTTTCTCTTAGGATTCTTAAGTTTTGAGACTTTCTCCATAGACTTCATCTATGGTTGATCATTCCTTAGATTTATTTTATTTGAATACTTGGATTGGGTTGATCCAAGGGTTCTTAATTTGATCACAATTCGTAATTCTACGATAATCACACACTTGTGATTTGTCTAGAGCTTCTTGATTGATCTAATTGCTGAGTCGGTAACCAGCCCCACTGTTCTTTTAACAATGGTAGAAAATATCCTCTTTATATACATTTGTTCATAGGTTGGTTTGAATTACGTATGGATATTGTTGAAGGAGATCAAGTCCTATTGAAGGCAAAAGTCCTAGGGAGGTTTGATGGAAAAGGCTTTTAATCTTTGCACAATAAGATTCATATCATTGGGTATCAGATTACCTTCAAAGTAAGCTCTAATGTTTTTTTAATTTTTTAGAAAAAATTGTTCAAAAAAAAGTATATGATGATCAAAGAGAAAAATACATGAAGAACATGAAATTCTGAGACAGAAAAATTAATCGCATAAATTTGGCTTGATCCAAAGTGAAATTATGTTTTTAGTGCAAAACTTTGTTATGGAATTCATAATCTATGAGTTATTGATCAAACTCAATTGGTTTCGCTCCATTTGGAGTTGATTTGATAGATCAATTCGATCAAAAGTTAGAAAGTATCAAGAAATCGGATCTATTTTGAAAGTGCAAATTAATTAGATCATATCTTGTGTTATACTCGTCCAATTGCATTTACATTTGTGCTCAAATTTATCCTATTTGAGCTTTGCTTCTTTCTAAACTAATCTTACTCTATTTAGAGATGTAGTTTGTGAGTTATCATCGTTTCAATCGCAGGGTGCCACGGACCTCTGTTTCCTATGAAAATTTTGTTTAGTACGCTTAATTCTTTGATTAGCTTAGTTGTGTTTTGCTTAGTATGTTTTGGACTCTAATTTCTTTCTTTCGGGGTTTATACTTCTTTTTGGTGATCAAATTTATATTGTTAGCTCTAATTTCTCTTCGATAATCTTTGAAACTCTTGCACATTAAGTGTTTGTTAAAATTAATCTTTGAACTTCTTTTACTACCTCAATTAAGTGTTTAATTGAAGTCTATCCTTGATTGATTACCTTTGGTAGTTATGGGGGAAAAAGTTTGAAGATTCAAAGAACTCTTGTGAGTTGAGAGTTTGGAAAAAGGCAAGAGGGTGAGCTTATTGTCATAAAAGCCTTAAGAGAGCCAAACACAAGGGAATTGAGTGATCATTACGAGAGAGCATACACATGTGATAATTGTCTATATTTCTATATGTTAATTTCATTGTTTTTGGTATTTTAATATACAAGAGTATATATTTTAGCTTAATATTTCTTATTCTCGTCTTAGGTGCCCGTTGGAAGAGAAAACGATGAAAGGATATGAAAACGGGGCAAAAACAGAGCAAAAATGATGAAAACGGAGCTGTCGGCGACGAACCAGCAAAACTACTGTGCAAGGTGGGCTAGCCTACTACCACCAGTAGGTTCCTTTGCAACATGGGCATTTCCAGAAAGAACCCAACCGCAAATGGTAGGGTCCGACCTAAATTAAGCGGTAGGGTCGACTAGCAAGGGCGGTTAATCCAAAGTTGAACTCAGTTTTCTTGTATTTTGATCCAATTCAAACTAGGTTTTCTTGTAATTTTCACTCTATATAAGAGGCTTTTATGCAGCTGTTATGAGGGAAATAGTTAGATAGATAGATATACATTTAAGATTTAGAATAGGTTTTAGTTAGGTTAGAATTAGATTAAATACTTTTTGAGTTTCAGCTTCTATACATTCAAGTAGTTTGTAAAGTTTCAAGATTTTTGCATTTTAGTTTCTTGGATTCAAGAATTGAAGGATCAATTTCAAGCTTTCAATCTTCAACCTGGCGAATCGAAAGGTGAGCTTGGAAGACGTTCGGGATTTCAACTGGGGCTTCGATTTTCAATCCTAAGCTTTCTTTTTCTTTTCTTGTTATTGTTGAATTTTATGTTTTGTTTCAGTTTTATTATATTCAATAGTGAGTAGTTCTTTATTATTTGGATTGGGGTTGAACCTTAATTCTTGATTAAGACATTCTTGGTTTAAGTTTTGAATTCGATGTTTATTTTGATTTAAGTTGTCTTCCAATTGAGTTTGTTTACAATTTAATTATCGCGAGATTAGATTAATCGCAAGTTTGTTCGGAATATAAAACGGAGAACAATCTAGGGCAACCAATTGGGGGTTAATTGGGGCAATTGACTAGAGATACGTTTTTTCCGCTTTAGGTCTTTTAAATCACCTAATTTTACTGGGCTCATAATTTGTTAGGGAGAAAAGAGATTTTCCTCTAGGGGTTAGTGAGTAGGGTAGCTTTTGCCCAGATATAGGGATTGCCTGATTTGAGTGATGATCTAACATAATTAATTCAACATCGTTTTCATTAAAGTTTTTTCAATTAAATTAGTAACAAGAATTAGGGGTATTCTACCATCGAAACTCTTGTTTTAATTAATTTTAAAATTGTTTTTACATTGCTTGCTTTTCTTTTAGTCGATTTACTTGTTTTTAGTTTTATTTCAATGACATCATCTCCTTTTTTGACTAAACATTAGAAACACAATTAGTACTTTTACCTTACCATCTAAACTCAACTTTCTATCTGCCAAGGTAAGTTGACCTAGCATCACCAGTGGGTTCCTTTGCAACACTGGTGTCGGGGGACAGAACCCTGCCAAGGACAGTAGGGTCCGACCTACCATCAGTGGTAAGGTGGACTGGCAAGGGCGGTTGAGTCAAAGTTGAACTCGATTTCTTGTATTTTAACCAAATTCGGATTAGGTTTTCTTGTATTTTTCACCTCT
The DNA here is from genome assembly GCA_028651295.1 of Catharanthus roseus. Taxonomy (NCBI): domain Eukaryota; kingdom Viridiplantae; phylum Streptophyta; class Magnoliopsida; order Gentianales; family Apocynaceae; genus Catharanthus; species Catharanthus roseus. Next base: position 34,765,138 of record JAPQWS010000159.1, on the reverse strand, counting down.
ATATAAGGGGCTTTTATGCAGCTATTATGAGGGCAATAGTTAGGTAGATTAGATATGCAATTTAGGATTTACAGTAGGTTTTAGTTAGGTTAGAATTAGATTAATTAGGTTACATTATATCAAACACTTTTAATGTTTCAGGTTTTATACATTCAAGTAGTTAGTAAAGTTTCAAAATTTCTGCATTTCAGTTTCTTGTATTCAAGAATTGAAGAATCAATTTCAAGATTTCGATCTTTAACTTGGCGAATCGAACGACAAGCTTGGAAGACGTTCAGGATTTCAATTGAGGCTTTGATTTTAAGCCTAAGCTTTCTTTTTCTTTTCTTGTTATTGTATTTTATGTTTTATTTCAGTTTATTATAATGAAAAGTGAATAGTTGTTTACTGTTTGGATTGGGGTTGAGCCCGAATTCTTGATTATGACATTCTTAGTTTAAAAATCTTGAATTCGATGTTTGTTTTGATTTAGGTTGTCTTCCAATTGAGTTTGTTTGGAATTTAACTGTCCCGAGATTAGACTAATCACAAGGTTGTTCGGAATCGAAAAAGGAAGAATGATCTAGGGCAACCAATTAGGTGCTAATTGGGCAATTGACTAGAGATATGATTTTGCACTGTTAGGTCTCTTAAATCACCTAATTTTATTGCGCTCATAATTTGTTAGAGAGAAAAGAGATTTTCCTCTAGGGATTAGTGAATAGGGTGGCTTTCACCTAGAAATAGGGATTGCCTGATTTGATTGATGACCAAATTTAATTAATTCAACATCGATTTCATTAATTTTTTTTCCAATTGAACTAGTAACAAGGATTAGGGAGATTCCACCATCCAAACTCTTGCTTTAATTAATTTTAAAACTGTTTTTACATTGCTTGCTTTCTTTTAGTTGATTTAATTGTTTCTAGTTTTATTTCAACGACATCATCTTCTTTTACGACTAAACATTAGAAACACGATTAGTACTTTTATCTTACCCGTCCTCGAGAGATTCGACACTCGGGTTGGAACGCACCCCTTCATTTGTTAGGTCCACTTGCCATGCATTTTATTGATTGGGGACATCCCGTTTTAAGATTTTTAAACATCAATTTTTTGGCGTCATTGCTAAGGACTGCAGTATTGGGAAAATCGTTTATTTCGTGCTTTATACATTTGTTTTATTTTCTCTTTTTCTTGTTCGAATCTTGTTTTTGCATCATTTCGTTACTTTTGGTTTATATTCTTGAATTGTGCTTTGTGTTTGCGTAATTAATCGCATCTTTCTGTTATTGCAGATAGTAGTGGTGTTAGTTTATGGCCCGAAAGAAGAGGCGCGAGTTACTAGCATTCAATACCGAGCCCGAACATACGCTGCGAGGTGTTCGTCGTGACCTTCAGTTCGGAATGGTAGGCACAAGTGAAACAATACCCATCGTTAAGCCATAAGAAGAACAAGAAGCACTACCTTACAACAATCCTCTTTTCATACCAACATCTCCGATGGTGGCACAACTGATACCGGAATGAACAATGGCAGATTATGCTCGACGCAATCGAGTATAGCAAGGCCAAGGATAAAGGCGAATAATTTTGAGCTTTGTCGGAATATAATTCAAATGTTACAGAATCATGTTCAATTCGACGAACTTCCGGATGAAGATCCCAACGCCACATATTGGAAATATCTTAGAGGTGTGTGACGCCTTTAAGATTAACGGAGTATCTGAAGACGCAATTCGACTTCGTCTCTTTCCACTCTCTCTAAGAGAAAAGGCAAAGTCCTGGCTCAAATCCTTACTATCGAGTTCTATGACTTCATGGGACTCACTAGCGGATAAATTTTTAGGGAGCTACTTTCCTATAGGGCGGACAACACAACTAAGAAACGAAATCTTATTTTTTTGGCAAATAGACGGGGAAAGCCTCTACGAGGCATATGAATGACGGAAGGAGTTGTTAAGAAAGTGTCCCCACTATAGGTTGGATTTGGGGGTACAAATGCAAAGTTTCTACAATGGAGTTTTGTTTGGGGCTAGGCAATTAAAAGACGCCTCAGCTAGAGGGTCTATAGACCATAAAACCCCTCAACAAGTATATGATTTAATAAAACAGACTGCAATGAATAATTATACTTTGGGAGGACAAAGAGTAGAGCTAAAGACAGCTGGGGTACATAATATAGATGCTATCTCTGCTATGGAAGCAAGACTGACTTTGGTGATTGAGTAAAAAATAAGGAACTTGGCCGGTATATTAACAAGTAAGAATAATCAATCGGTTATGCTTTGTGATTTCCGTAATAGAGGGCATCCAAATCAAGAATGCCCAAGCATGAGAGGACACATAGAGCAAGTAGAGTTTGTGCCGGAGAATAGACAAAATAACCCCTACTTAAGCACATATAATTTGGGATGGAGAACCCACCCCAACTTTTCTTGGAGTGGTCAAGGATAACAAAGACCAAATCAACCCTCGGGTTTTCAGAATAGAGGTCCTCCACTACCTTTGCCATATGAAGCGGGTCCACAAAATCTTTCTCCACCAAATAAGACAAATTTGGAGGATTTGATGGTAAAATTTATGAATGCAATGGATAATAGATCCATTAGAAATTTGAAAAGTAAATTGGTCAATTGGTAAAAATAGTATCTGAGAGAACTCTGGAACTCTTCCAAGTAATACTGAAGTAAACCCGAGAGAGCATGTAGATTCTATTCGGCAACTATCAATGAGGAGATTCCAAAGAAAGAAGGAATGGTCGTAAAGAAAAAGAGTTATATTGTAGAAGAAAAGCGAGCATCAAAAAAATTGGCTGAAAAAGAGTTAGGAGAAGAAACAAGGAAATCAACGAGTGCTAATGATGAAAAGAAACATTCCCAAGGGCACTTGTTCAAAACAACAATCAAGAAGGTTGATAAATCTAGCAGATAAAAGCATTAGATATCCAAAAAGGGTAATTGAGGATATGTTAGTCAAAGTCAAGGATATGGTCTTCCCTATTGACTTTGTAGTTTTGGACATGAAGGAAGACGTTACACTCCCTATTATATTAGGTCGCTCGTTTCAACGTACTTATAGGGCGTTAATAGTTATGGAAAAAGGTAAATTAGTGCTAAGGGTCGGAGGAAACGATATAGTATTTAAGTTTCCTTTTCTCCCAATCCCCATGTCCAAAACCAAGATACTTTGTGCATTATAGCTCATAAAACTAATGAAGTATTTTCAAAGGTATAGGAACCCACTAGAGATTAAAGCAAAGAAAGGCCATGAAAAAAGCACAAGAAAAGAAGGCAAATTGCCTCTAATTTAAAGATTGGCATTATGGAATGGGTACCGGTAGGAAGAAAGAGATAAAGAAAAAAACTTCTGTGATTCGGGAAGTGCAATTACACCTAAGAAAGGAGAGTATTCTTTAAGCTCTTTGTAATTGTAATTGTAAAATTGTATTTTTAAGTTTTGAGTTTTTGGTTTTGCTACTTTGATTGTTTATTGATGTTGTGTTACGAGATCATTTTGGAGAGAAAAACTAATGGCCTAAAGGCCTACATGAGGATTATTTGAGATAATAAGGTATGTAGCTAGGGTAGGGGTCCAAAATTGCATAAAACGAAGCAAAACGGCACCCAGGCAAAAGCCTATCGAGGAGGATACGTTCCAGGCATTCTCAGCTTCCAGCAGACAGAGACCTACCATGAACGGTAGGTCTCGCTCTACTGTCAGCGATAGGGTCCAAATTAGGCAGCGATTCAGCTTTTCAAGGCAAAACGAGTCTGGTAAATCTAATTGGGTACCAAATTGCAGCTCTCAATTGAAATTTCTGCACTCTTTTCCCTCATCCTCCTCCTGAACCCTTGAAAATTTCCTTTCCCTCTTCCGATTCTCTCAAGCCCCTATAACCTCTCCATACCTCTCAAACTTCTCCAAGCATTCTCCTCATCTTCCTCCTTCAACTCCAGTGGGCTTACGCTTCAAATTCCGACGAGCTTCATCGGCGGCACATCCCTTTTCATCTTCTTGGTTTGTATTTCTCCTCCTTTCTTCTTTTCCTTCTTCTCTTCTTCTAACCTTCCTACATCCTCCATTATTCTTATTCAACCTTCTACATAATTTCCACACCAAAATCATCATTTTCTTCAATATTCTCTTCAAAAGAACCCACCTTTTCACTCAATTTCTTTTCCCCTTTTACCCCCTCTTTTAATCTTTCTCTTATAGTCTCTTTAATTTCGGGTCTTTTTGTCAATTTTTGTTATATACTAACTTTGTTTTGTGTTTATTACGCTTCCTAACAAAATTTTGCAGAAAAAGTCCACAAAATTTTTCGGTAAACTTCCGGCGGAACTCCAACGACAACCAAATAGAGATAGAAAAACGAGCATTCTTTTCATGGTCATAGTATGTTTATTCAAACAAATGAAGGCTTACTCTTCAAACTCTTTGTCTCCTTTTCATTATAGTTTGCCTATGCTTATTTCTTGCATTTTTGGACTTAATTTTATGCTTTTGTTAGAAGCATTGTTGTTAGTATTTTGCTAGCTTTTGTTTTCTTATTTTAGTCACACTCTAGTACCCACGGGCAATGTTAGATCACTTTAGCACACACGGGCTATGCTAATATTTATTCTTTTGTGTGAGTTTTGGTGTTCTTTTGTTGTTATTGTGTTGGCGCCATAGTGTTCCGGTCTCTTTCCTTTTCCATATCTTTCATTTGTTTTTGCTCCATTTATGGCTCCCAAGAAATCTATAGCTTCCTCCTCAAAATCCAAACGGGCTCGTGTTGAGAAGACCTCGCCCGATCTCGATATCCTTTCCTTTCCAGAGCGTCTCTCTACGGCCACCCGTAAATGGGTAACCGATAGGGCATCGCTCAAGATCATTGTTGAGAGATCGTTCGATTAGTCGGTCATCGGACATTTTAATCTTGAAAATCTCTTTAGAGGGTTGGGTTGGGTTCTCTCCTTTGCATTTCTTGCGACTATTACCCTGATCTTGTCCAAGAATTCTAATGCCAACATGACCCACAAAATGAACAAAGATCTTAAAACAATCATCTCTACTGTTTAAGGGGGCTAAGATCATTCTAGATAGGGAACGTCTGGCGACCTTTCTTGGAATCCCAGACATTGGGAACATAGTCACCTTGGATTCTAATAGAAAAACTAAAGACGAGGACCTGGACTGGAATTTTGATGTGGCCTGTAGCCATTTTGATATCCGGCAACGGGCAATGGACCACCACCGAATCATCCACGGGGGCGATTTTCGAAACCTTCTTCATCGTGCCCTTGCTTATTTCTTTGGGGACATACTTGTTCAATAGGGGGCGGACTTAGTGAAGTCCGTGTCATTGGTATTTATACGCTAGACAAACTTCACAACCGAGCTCCCTTTTCCCTCCCTTCCTTGATAATCCAACCAATGCGCAATATTAGGTATGACACCACCAAAAAGCATGTTTTTCATTACCCTGTGATTCTTTCAATAATTTTTACATTTTATAACGTTAATTTCCCAGGTGAACGAAGATTATTAATAGGACCACAGCAAATTATTAAATTCACAACATTTAATAACTGCAGTTACTCTTAGGACGAAGAGAACCAAGTGTGGATCCCACCATCCGAGGAAGATAGGTTTCAGGATCGCAACCCGGCCAATTTTCGCTCAATTAAGAAAACCATTCAAACTGGCCTGGTGGCGTCTTCCTCACGACTAGTTGAGGATGATAATGAGGCCGATGAGTCCTATGACCCCTCAGATGATGAGGAGGACGAGGCCGATGCCAAGACCACAATCCCGATAAATGCATTCTAGACGGAGATGCGGAATGCTTTCTAGCAGCTCCGTGTAACCCAGAACATTCACGGGGTCTAGTTGGCAGAAATAATAGAATCCACTCACCGTTATGCGGACAAGTTGGCACATCAAAGACCATCAATTGATCGCCAAGAAATAATGCTAGCCCTTTGTGCAACAGATTCATGCCTGATCAAGGGAGTAGTGGAGGAGGCGACACAGACTTTTTAGTCCACAATAAGGAGTCTCTTTATCATTTTCTTTTATTTTGTTTCTTTTTCTTATAGATTTATTGTTTTCGTTTTTTTTGTTATTTATTTTTCGTCTCTTTGTTTTATTTTTGTATGGAGATGGTTTCCCGATATGCTTTATCATTTTATATCTGTAGGATTGCTTCTCATGTATGTATTTGTTTGTGTTTTTTCTTTAGTCTAACCCCCACATTGAGGACAATGTGATTTTAAGTGCCGGAAGGGGGGAGAGGGGGAGGAAGGGAGGGGTATTTTCGTTCTTTCAAGTTTTTTTCCGTTAGTCCATTTTTCTTTTTCGTTCTTTTAAGTTTTTTCTGTTAGTCACTTATTCAAAAAATTTCGAAAAAATCAAGAAATTTAAAAAAAATTCCAATGAACTTTTATTTTCTTTGTTTTTTTCTTATAAATATCCAAAAATATTTTAATTCTTAGCATTTTTTGTAGAGTATTAAATTGTAAAACTCTTTAGATTTTTCAAAAAAAGACATATGGCTTAATTTCTTTGAAAACCATATTTTATTAAATTTCTTACATGATCAATGGTTTTTATGTACTTGTGAATGTTGTTTGAGTAATAGAAGCTTATGAGTCTTAGGTAATTAGCAAAATGATAATAATTTTTTAGCCTTTGCCTGCAATTTCATATCTTCTCTGCCTTTAAAAGCAAAGAAGTTAGTCTAGGATAGTCTCGGAAATGATGGTCCTAGGCCTTCTTTGAACTATTTTTGTCTTTCTTGCTATTATCCTAAATGAAATCTAATCCCTAGTTCCCTTTTTGTGCCTTCATGCCAAGGGTTTTAATCCCTTCTTCTCTTTGTTCTAATAACCTCAATACATAAAACCTCAATTCGTGGAGCTAAGTGTTATTATATCTTTACAACCATTTTAAGAGTAGGAAACGAATAAGTTTCATGTGTTCTGTACTTTTGGCTATTGAAAAGAGAGAAAGAAAGAAAAAGAATATTGATGCTTGGAAAGAAAAAAAATAGAAAATAGAGAAAATGCCAAAAAAGTGGAAAAATGGCAGAAACCGAAGAAAAAAATATGAGTTTTTAATTTATGGTAAATTCTTGAAAAAATCAAGCATCTATCTCATATACCTTGGTAATTCTTGAAAAATCTTGAGAAAAGTATGTTGTTAGGTGGGTTGTGCACCAAGAAGAATGAAGTAAGTTGTACAAGGTTGAGTAAGAAGATTGACAATGATGGTTGGAAAAAAGGTTCTTTTATTTTTCGTTATCTTTCCCTTTTAGTTGCGTTAACTCTATCTCGCTTGTCTTGTCTCCTTGTACTTTCGTTTGTAACCTACTTATGTCCCTAGCCTAACGCTAGAAGCTAAAAAGTCCTGCCTAATCTAGGAGCGACCTAAAATAAACTTTAGAGTGGATAAGTGATAGAAAATGTAAGAGTTGTGTGCATTGCATTTGAAAATATTTCTTTATGCAAATCACTTAACGTTCCTCTTTTTCCGTGAAAAATGGCATGATCAAATCACACACGCACACCTTTGATCGGTTATGAGTCTTAGTAACTTGCGGTGGACTTAGTGATTTCGTCGTTCGTCTATTTTTTATTTATCTTTGGAGTTGGGCAGGAAAATGCTCGATTGGAGTAGTTTTATCTCTAATTTTTCTTTGATTTTGTTTTTATTTTTGATGAGTTTGTTTTGATTATTTTCGCTACTAATGCTTGTGACCATTTTGAGATTTTAACTGTTTATTTGGCTCATGTCGTTTTCATGTTATGTCTTCCTAGAATAAAAGTTTTTAAATCCTTCGGTTTGCCTGGTTAGTTTATGTTGCTTGACGGCAAGCAACGGATAAGTGTGGGCGTATTTGATATGTGCACAATTGTCTATATTTTCTATATGTTAATTTCATCGTTTTCGGTGTTTTTAATATGTAAAAGTATATATTTTAGCTTAATATCTCTTATTCTTGTCTTAGATGCCCTCCGAAAGAGAAAACGATGAAAGGAAATGAAAACGAGCGAAAACAACGAAAACGAAGCCGTCGGTAACAAAACAGCCAACCTACTGCATGAGGTGCGCTGACCTACCATCGCCGGTAGGTTCCTTCGCAACAAGGTTGTTGGCGGACAGAACCCTACCGTTCGCGGTAGGGTCGGCTGGCAAGGACGATTGAGTGAAACTTGAACTCGATTTTCTTGTATTTTAACCCAATTCAAACTAGGTTTTCTTGTATTTTTCACCTCTATATAAGGGGCTTTTATGCAGCTATTATGAAGGCAATATTTAGATAGATGGATATACAATTTAGGATTTAGAATAGGTTTTAGTTAGGTTAGAATTAGATTAATTAGGTTAGATTAGATTAAACACTTTTCATGTTTTAGTTTTTATATGTTCAAGTAGTTTATTAAAGTTTCAAGATTTTTGAAATTTAGTTTCCTGGATTCAAGAATTGAATAATCAATTTCAAGATTTCGATCTTCATCTTCGCAAATCGAAAGACGAGCTTGGAAGACATTCGGGATTTCAATTACGGCCTTGATTTCAATCTTCAACTTGGCGAATCGAAAGACGAGCTTGGAAGACGTTCGAGATTTCAATTGCGACTTTCTTTTTCTTTTCTTGTTATTGAATTTTATGTTTTATTTCAATTTTATTATAATGAATAGTGAATAGTTCTTTATTGTTTGGATTGGGGTTGAACCCTAATGTTTTATTATGACATTCTTGGTTTAAATTCTTAAATTCGAGATTTCTTTGATTTAAGTTGTCTTCCAATTGAGTTTGTTTGCAATTTAATTTTAGCGAGATTAGATTAATCGCAAGGTTGTCCGGAATTAAAAAAGGAAGAACGATCTAGGGCAACCACTTGGTGATTGATTGAGACAATTGACTAGAGATATGATTTTGCACGTTTAGGTCTTTTAAATAACCTAATTTATTGCGCTTATAATTTGTTAGAGAGAAAAGAGATATTCCTCAAAGGGTTAATGAGTGGAGTGGCTTTTGCCTAGAGATGGATTGCCCGATTTGAGTGATGACCCAACTTAATTAATTCAACATTATTTTCATTAAAGTTTTTTCCAATTGAATTAGTGACACGGATTCGGGGGATTCCACCACCCAAACTCTTGCTTTAATTAATTTTAAAACCGTTTTTACATTTCTTGCTTTCTTTTAGTTGATTTAATTGTTTTTAGTTTTATTTCAACGACATCATCTTCTTTTTCGACTAAACATTAGGAACATGATTAGTACTTTTACCTTACCCGTCCTTGAGAGATTTGACAATCGAGTTGAAACCTATGCATTGTTATGTCCACTTGCCTTGTATTGTAATGATTAGGGACATCCTGTTTTAAGATTTTAAGCATCACTAAGTTAATCATTGTCGAATTTTCGTGTTATGCACTTCATTAATAGGAACGGATTATCACTTAAAGGATTAGAAATGGAAGGCAACTCGGTTGAAGCTTGGGTCGAATTGAAGACTTTCATGAGAGAAAAATTTGTACCAGAGCATTATTATAGGGAGCTTCACTACAAATTGATGACTCTTAGGCAAGGTAGTAAAATTGTTGAGAAATATAGGAAATAGATGGATTTATACAATTCAAAATTAAGTTTGGAGGATGACAAGAATGCTTCTATTGCTAGATTTCTAAGTGGTCTCAATAGGGACATTGCTAATCAATTAAAATTGTACCCTTACACCAGTTATGAAGGCATGTGCCATTTAGCAACCAATATTGAAACTCAAAGGAAATGAAGTGGTTTCTCTAAACCTACTCTTCCTTCTTCAAGAAATGTGGTGCTTAAGCCTCAAGCATCTACTTTCAAAGGTTTGACAAAGAATGATGAAACACCTAAGGTGGATTTCAAAGATAATTCTAAGTCTAGGGTGGAAGAGAAAGGTAGATTGATCATTAATCCAACTAGGTGCTTTAAATGCAATGGTTTGGGACATATAGTTATAAATTGTCCTACCAAGAGGAATTTGATCTTTCGTGAAGACTTGAATGGTTGGATTGAGAAAGATGATGAAGAAAGTCTTGAGAACATTGTTGATGATGGAAATAGACATGAAGATGGAACCATTGGGGATGCTTCTCTAAATACCGAGCAAGATGCTTTGAGTTTGGTGATAGTAGGATTTTTTACTACTCAAATTATTGAAAATGTCTCAAGCATTCAAAGGGAGAATATATTTCATACCATGTCTCAAGCATTCAAAGGGAGAATATATTTCATACCAAATGTAAGGTGGAAGCTACACTTGCTAACCTCATTATAGATAGTGGTAATTGCACTAATGTAGGTAGTACCTATCTTGTGGAGAAATTGAATTTACCTATCTTTAAACATCTTAATCTTATAAGTTGCATTGGTTGGATGATACTGGGGAGGTTAGAGTGTGGAGGCAAGTGAAAGTGCCTATTGTTATGGGAACATACAATGATGAAGTGGTATGTGATATAGTGCCTATGTAAGCTTGCCACTTATTGTTAGGTCACCCTTGGCAATTTGAAAGGAAAGCCATTCATCATGGGGAGAAGAATACTTACACTTTTGTAAAGGATGGAAAATCCTATACCATGAATCCTCTTACACCTCAACAAGTTAGAGAAGAACAAAAGAAAATGAGAAAAAAGGGAAGAATTGAGATTGGGCAAAAGAGAAAAATCATTCAGGAAGGAAAAAAGAGTTAAGGGGAAAGAAATGAGTGATGAAAAGACTAAAAAGGTAAAAATGAAGAGTGTTAAAAAAATAATTGATCAGAAGAAAGGGAGTGTTAAAAAAGAGAAGAGATGTTTCTATGCAAAAGAAAGTGAGATCATAGAAGCTATTGAAAAAGAAGGGTTGGTGTTACTCTTATATTGCAAGGAAGCATTTGTTTCTAGTAATGATTCTTTATTTAGTGCTATTGTGAAGATCATTGAAGAATTTAAGGGTGTCTCTCTCAAAGAGGAGCCCGGTGCACTTCCTCCTTTGAAGGGAATTGAACATCAAATTGATTTGGTGCCCGGAGCGGCATTGAATTATGCTACTTATGACAAGGAGCTCTATCCATCACCTCTCAAAGGACAACAAAAGGTCAACAAGATGTATTCAAGATGGATCATAGAGACATTTCCATATGTCATTCGGTACAAGATAGGTAAAGAAAATATTGTAGCCGATGCTTTGTTAAGAAGGTACACTCTAATATCTACTTTACAAGCTCAAATACTTGGTTTTGAAATGCTTACGCAATTGTATGCTAGTTATAATGACTTCAAGAACATATTTGATGCTTGTTTGGTTTGTGCTTAACGAAAAGTACCATATAGATGATGGTCTTCTTTACCATGAAAGTAAAATGTGCATTCCTTCTTGTTCCTCTAGATTGTTTCTAGTTAAGGAAGCTCATTGTGGTGGTTTGATAGATCATTTTGGTATATCCAAAACTTATGAACATGAGCATTTCTTTTGGTCTCGCATCAAAAGAGATGTAGAAAGGTTTATTCATAATTGTTTAGAATGTAAAAGAGCTATATCTACATCATCGCTACATAGACTTTACACTCCTTTGAATGTGCCTAGAGAACCGTGGGTAGACATATCTATGGATTTTATTCTTGTACTACCTAGGTCTCTCAAAGGCATGGATTCTATATTTGTTGTGGATTATGTTGATGACACCTTGATTTATAGTAAACTTATGAAGATCATTTGCATCATCTTGAACAAGTTTTGTTTGTTTTGAGAAATGAGAAATTATATGCTAACCTTGGAAAATGTGAGTTTTTTTTTTGGAAAATATTACTTTCCTAGGTTACGTGATAGATTCTCAAGGTCTCCAAATAGATGAAGATAAGGTAAAAGTTTTCCTCATATTGAGTTTGCTTACAATAGAGCTCGTCGATTTACTACTTCTTACTCTTCCTTTAAAGTTGTTTATGGTTTCAATATTCTAATTCCATTTGATTTTGTACCATACCCAACAGATCATGCTTTGAGCTTGAATAGAAAGAAGAAATCAGAGTTTGTCAAATATACTCATTCCAAACTCCATAACGCTATCAAACCCAACAATAAGAAGCTCATGACTAAAAGAAATGTTGGAAGGAAATGAGTAGTCTTTGTTCCCGGGGGGATTCACTTTAGAAAAGAACGATTTCCTTCTCAACAAAAGTCTAAGCTTGATGCCTGTGGTGATGGCCCTTTTCAAGTTCTTGAACTTAGTGACAATGCTTATAAAATTGATCTTCCGGGTGCATATAATGTTAATGCTACCTTTAATATTTTTGACTCATCTTTGTTTGATGTAGGTGAAGATTCGAGAACAAATCTTTTCAAAGGAGGGGCGGATGATATGATCCGGGACGACCAAGAAGCTAATGTGTTGATTCATAGACTAATCACTAGAGCAAGGGCAAAGAAGTTCAAAGGCATATGATGATTGGTTGACTAAAAGAATTGTTGTATTCATTGAAGAAACCTTGAAGATGGATTAAAAAGCAAGAATAGAGGCTTGGAAGATGATAGAAATCATTCTAAGTTGCTTGTGGTTCAATGTCTAAACTTTCAGCAAACAACTGAGCAAATTGGGTGAAGAAGAAATCAAGTTGAGGCTAAAAAAAAGCCTACCATCGAGAGTAGGCCCTGTACCTACCGTCCATGATAGGTTTTTGGAATAAAAGGGCTTGATGGAAAACAACCTACTGTGTGCGGTAAGGTTACCATATCGTTAGTGGTAGGGTTCTGGTCTTGCACAATGCATTGTTTTGGATGGTTTTAATGTTTAAACTCTATTTCATATTGTTAATTAAGGGTTTAATTGGTCTTTTAGACTTAAGTCAATAATTAATGTATAGTTTAGTCCTAACACTAGAAATATGCATTTATAGCCTACATCATAATCAACTTTGATGATGAATGATATATGATATTTGAGTGTTTTCTCTAAGAGTTCTTAAGTTTTGAGTCTTTTTTCTTGAACTTTATCTAGGATTTGATCATTCCTTAGATTGATTTTATTTGAATACTTGGATTGGGTTGATCCAAGAGTTGTTAATTTGATCACAATTCCTAATTCTATGATAATCACACACTTGTGATTTGTCTAGAGCTTAGGTCTTCTTCAATTGATCTATTTGGGTAGTGAATAACTAGCCCCATTGTTCTTTTAGAAATTGAGGAAAAGATCCTCTTCATAAATATTTGTTTATAGTGTGGGTTGAATTATGGGTAGGTGTTGTTGAAGGAGATCAAGTCCTATTGAAGGCAAAAGGTCCTAGGAAGGTTTGATTGAAGGCATTTGATCTTTACACAACAAGATTCATATAATTAGGCCACTTAATTATAAGTCTAGGATTTAATAAACCAAAAGTTTGGAAGTCAAAATAAGCTTAAATTCTTCAAATGGTCACTGCAGCCAAGACCTACTGTCAACGGTAGGCCCAACCTATCATTGGCGGTAAGTGTTGTTCACTTACTTTTCCTTTGAACAGAGACTTACCGACGATGGTAGGTCTAACCCTACCATCGATGGTAAGGGGGTCTTCTTGAGCATTCCTTGGAACAGAGACCTACCGGCGACGTTAGGTCTAACGGTAGGTCTTCTTCCTTCCACACTTATGGTTTTGAACCTTCTAAGTCTTCCACTCTTGTTTCCTTCGGTTTCCTCTCTTGTACTATGGATATTATGAATGTTTTGGTGCTTCTTTGATCTTTATTTTCTCCTTCCAAAGCATTCCAAGTAAGGTCTTGAAGAATCTTCTCGAATAATGCCTCTATCCTTTTGTCTTCCCCTTATATCTTTCTTGCCATCAACCTTGTAATAAGTCCTTGAAAAATCTCCATATTCTCATGCTCATCTCGAGGTATACCATGGACCTTAGGCCTTAGGGCTTGGATAAGGCCTGTTTCATGGGGAATAAATGGCTAGGCCGCCTAGGCCGGACTCAAACAAGAAGGCCTACCTGATTGAGCATGTTTTTGGGCAGACCCACTAAAACCTTGTGACATGGGCTACAAGAACATTTCTAAAAACCTTAAATTACCAATAGAAGAAAAAATAATTGGAGTCATACCTTTTTTTGTTAAGTTAAAGATGGAGAACATAAGTAAGGGACTAAGGGTGCACGGGAGTCAAGAGCTTGCCATCTTGTACCCCTCTCAATAGATTGGAGGACCCTTCTCCCAAGAGGATGGACATGTGGTATGTGTGCATCTGGTTGATCATCCAAAGATGGAATTTGCTAAGGACGCTGGGAAGGCATGCTTCAGACACCAAGATGACCGGACCATCACGAGCCAATACCGGAGCACCTGTCGGAGAGGGGATTGGCCGCAGCATTGCTTTCTGTTTTCTAAGAACATCTAATTGTTCAAAAGGCAGTAATTTTTCGTCCTTTTCTTGATCTCGAATCCAAATCGCAATTTTAAAGTATTCAACCAACAATCTAGAAGGTCTATTATCATAAATCATTTGGCAGTCAAAAGGGATAGGAACAGGAAAATCAAGCAGTTCCTCGTCCTATTCTTCGACTCGTGTAACACATGTAGGGCAACTTTTCGTATCCACCAATCATGAAAAGGAAAATTCATAGGAATCTAACGAAATAATGGTTTTGAAACATCAAAAGTCACCCGTAACCGAAAAAAAGATTCCTATTGAGCACTCTAACATGTACCGATTAGCATGCAAAACAAGCTGCTACTCGGGCCATCACCTTCTCCGTATAAGCTTCTTTCGAGCAATCATATACATGAATATTGTAATCAACAATATTAAAATCATCCTCGGTTATCATCCATCTCGGTTGTCAATGCACAAATACAGGCAAATATCATTGTATTCGCCAAGGACCCTTTCGAAAAATGTAAGAGATGTCATTTTCCAAAGTGAAGAAAACTTTGTATCTATTAGGCTGCACATGAACAAGCTGAGGAGCTAGAAAATCCCATAAATCTACGGAAGCGTCGCAGATGGCACCAATTGATTAGAGAAAACTTTGTAAAAATAGTTGAATTGGCGATCAGGTCTCACTCATTTATTTAGGATTAACCCTATCTATAGGCTAAAACTCATTATTCCCCTAATTGATTAGAGAAAAATCTCTTCTCTCCTTAACTCAACTATGAATGAATAAAGTGCCAGAGTGAACTAGAGTGAACTAGATTTCTCTATTAGACCTAGAACCGTAGCCATTATCTCTAAATAACTACCAATTCCTATTATTTAATTAATCCCTAGATGTTCTTCCTTTTTCAATTCAAAACAATCTAATACGAAGGTATCGACTTCTGGTAAAAATCGATAACACAAACACAACAATTAAACAACAATCAACCAATAATTTGACATATAAATCCATAAATTCCATAAAAAAAATTGCCAAGTTTATCTAGGATTCAACCCCATTTAAACACAAAAGTAAACCATAGTTACTAAACATCATAAATTTCAAGAAGGAATTCATAATAAATATAAAAGTTTAGAATGCTTAGAAATTTTGATTGAAGAATCAATGATCCGGAATGTTGCCCAAGCTCCTCTCTCTATTTAAGAAAAATCTTTAATTTGGCATTTATCCAAATCGTGTATATTACTTAAAATAAAATTAGAAATAACTCCAAAAATTAAATCATACATTAAAAACTTGATTTAGTTAACTTAAATCTTTGAGAGGAAAAAGAATTAAGAATTGTTTTAGAGTAGTACAAAGTTTGAAGATAAATAAGATAAGAGAAGAGAAAATAACCAATTTAGTCCCTCACATTATTATGCTTCGCCTGTTTTTCCTAAAAAAATTTTTAAACTTTTTGGATTCTCGAGTTTTTTACATTTAGCCAACTTAGTCCCTACCACCATTTCGGTAGTGAAATTCGGTAGAAATTAATATGTGTTGGCCATTTGATTAATTTTTCAGGGTAAAATTGTCCTCCACATTTCTAATAGGTCAATTAACAAAATCTACACATATACAAGCTCCTAAAGCATACCCAAACTCTTGTAACTTTAAGAAAAATCTTTATTTTGGGCACTTCTCCGAATCGCTTAAATTACTTAAAATAAAATTAGAAATAACTCCAAAAATTAAATCATACATTAAAAAAAATCATTTAGTTTATTTAAATCTTTGAGAGGAAAAGAAATTAAGAATTTTTTTAGAGTAGTACAAACTTTGAGGATAAATAAGAGAAGAGAATAAAAAAGGAATTTATTTGATGATTTAAACCATCTTAGTTTGGTTAAATAAGAAGTAGTAGAAATACTAGTCAAAGTTCATCCTACCATTAAATTATCAAAGGGAATACTAGAATCTTTAATAAGAAAAAAGAAGGAAAATAAAAAGAAAACTTACCTAAGATTTCTTCAATCTTCACACACAAGGATGAGGAGCAAAATTGAGTAAAAGTTAGAATGAGAGAAGTAAGCTCTCATATTTGTAGGCAAGAATAGCTAGGATAGGGTGAGTGGGCTATTATGATTTCTCACAAGTGTTAGGCTAAGGGTGACAAGTGTTGGGGTAAAGGTAACAAGCATTAGGCTAAGGGTGACAAGTTTTTAGATAAAGGTGAAAAGTGTCACTCTCATTCAAAGCCACCAACACACTATTTATTAATATTAAAGTTAAGAGTACTCATATTTATCTTATCTTAAACTTTAGTCCACTAAAAAAAATCATATACCTACAAGCTCCGGGTCCTTCTTTTTTGTGTACTTCTCAATCTCCCAAATTGCCTCTCCAATTCCATAATGTCTTCATACAACTTTACACAGTAGGATCTGCCTCCTGCGTAACTCTTTACATTTCGTTCCACGATTGCTTTTTCTTCGTACGTCAGATTGGATCTTAATTCCAATGTGTTATCATTCAGAACATGACCATGTTCTGGATGGTACTTCTTTAATTGGGACACATGAAATATGTCATGTATACCCACCAGCTCTCTTGGTAAGGCTAACCGATACGTCACTTTTATCAATGACTTCAAACAGTCCAATATATCAAGGAATTAACTGTTAGTATATGCCCTAAGACCAATTGACTCACATTTATGATTTATGAAGCATGTATTTTTGAATTGTATTTTATGCTCTTGGTCATCAAGTATGTGACTTGAGAGTAGTAAAACCCTTATAGCTAATAAAATACTATTCTTATTTGTCCCTAGTTTATTACATCTTGTAGACTAGTGTGAAGTTGATTGATGGTCAAGTTTTACTGATCATGAATATGAGATATAAAATCAATTCATAAATACATATTGAGAATATTGTATTGGACATGACCCAAAGTGAAGAAGAAATATTGCATGGGTTTAAGTTATAAGTATTTCTTCTCAGTTTTATATTTGGTGCCCTTTGACCTAATGTTTCTAATGTTTCTTGCATGGGGAGAAAATATGTTTTGACATAGTCAAACATCACTTTTAATTAAGTGATCATTATAACTATTTGTTGGCTTATTTTCTTGTCATGGCTTGAATAATGGAGATAGTGAAAGGGATTTGTCTCTCTCTTTGTAGAGAGAGATATCCATGGGCCCCTTGATAAGGAGGACTGGAAAATATACATGGCCATGTTCAAATAAGTATTAATAAGGTGTTATTAATATTATTTGTTGGAATAGTCTGTCTGGTGATCAAGTAAATGGTTAATTAAGTTTTATAAGGATGACTTGGTCCATGCCTTATACTTAATTAGGATATCGTGTGACAAAATGACTAAATATTAAATCTGATGCTAAGTTATTATTGCATTTACTTAACTTGGGTAAGCATAATGTCTTGCTAGAGGCCGCTTATGTTTTGTGAATAAATGTCTAGGACATTTTTCATTCACTGCCAACGTTAAGTGAACCTATAGGGTCACACGCATAGAAGATCTTGTGAGCATAATATCCACGTTCAATGAATCTATATTGTGTCCAGATTCGTTGAACGTATACAAAAGGGGAATCATATTCCATATTGTATTTCTGGTAAGTTAATAAGTAATTAATTTTATTTAATCGAATAAATGAAATTAATTACTTAATATTACTCATCCAACCGTTGGATGATTATAGGAATAGACAGACGAGATTAAACTGTCATTAGATTACAGTTAGGATTTTGATATTGACAGCTATAAAAGGTTATATTAACCTTTTCTTGGCTGCCGTCCTTTATCTGATTAAAGAAAAACAAAACCCTAAACCCTAGAACGGAGATATAGTATCTAGCCTCCTCTCTCCAAAATACGACCGATTACTAGATAGTCAGGATCAGTTCTGAACAGTTTTCAGAACACAGAAGGGGCTAGCATCCCGATCGCTTGCAGAGGAGTTCGTCGCGTGGATACCAGTAGAAGGCGAAGCGTAAAAAGCAGCACCTCCACACCGAATAATCAAAACATTGAGGTAATTTCTATCCAATCGGTTTTTCTAGTATGTGCGGATCCTGTTGGTGGATTTCCGTAGTTTTATTTTATTTTGTTTTTGCCTACGGATTCCAACATTAACTTCCTTCCCTTTTGGTATATAAGCTTCCTGCGATAAGGTGTAAGTTTTAGGAAAACTCTATCTTCAAAACTAAACTCCAAATCCCTCATTCGATTATCGGCGTAATTATTCTATTTACTCTTATTTGCTCGAAGCTGATCTTGAATTATCTTTACTTGTTTAAATTTCCTTCCAATTCTGGCATCAGGTTTCTTTGTTTCCTACGAGATTGAACTCCAATTCCATCCCAATACGGTGGTTTTTTGCACCTTCTACCATACCTCAAATTGTGCCATCCTAATAAAGGAGTGGTTGCTGTTAATTTAAGTAAACTCTACACAAGCAAGATTGTCAACCCACTTGTTCCCAAAATTCAAAGTGCAAGCTCGCAAAATATCCTTCATGATTTAAATTGTTATCTTAGAGTGCCCATCGGTCTGAGGGTGTGTTGTAGTACTATAAGTTAGATTGGTCCCCATAGCAGATTGAAACTTGGGCCAAAAACTCGAAGTGAACCTTAGATCTCGGTTCGATACAATATCATCAGGCATCTTATGCAGTCGTACAATCTCTTCTACGTACATCTGTGCTAGCTTATCCAAGAGGTATGTCATATTGATAGCGATGAAATGTGCAACCTTTGTCAACCGATCAACTATCACCCAAACAGCACCCTTACATCTCTTTGTTGGGGACAATCCAGTAAAAAAGTCCATAGCAATATGATCCCATTTCTATTTGGGGACAGGTAACGATTGTGGTAGTCCCTACTAAATTCTGATGGTCCGCTTTAATTCTTTGACATGTAAAATAAGCTACTACATACTCTGTAATATTTCTCTTCATCCCACTCCACCAAAAATTTTTCTTCAAGTCCTTACACATCTTATTCTCACCAGGATGCATAGTATACGTACTTCTGTGCGCCTTTTCTAGTATTTCATGCTTAAGTTCGGTGTCATTGGTTACTCGGTTCTTAAATTCTTGGAATCTTATGCCACTCCTTTGGGCCCTTTTAATCTCTTGTTGCAAGGTAGATGTTAATGTGAGATTTTATATTTTTGTCTCCATTCTACTCAAAGAATGTACCACCACATTAGCTTTTCCCAAATGGTAGTTAATTGGGCATTAGCATTCTTCCTGAAGCTCCATTCATCGACATTGCCTCATGTTTAAATCTTTTGGGAAAACAAGTATTTTAGAGTTTTTTGGTCAGTAAAAATCTCATATTTTGCCCAATATTAGTAGTGTCGCCACTTCGTTATTGCAAAGACTATAACTACTAGCTCAAAATCACTTGTTGGATAATTCCACTCATGATCCTTCAATTTCCTTGAAATATAAGCCATAACCTTTCTATCTTGCATCAACATCGTTCCTAGGCCTTTCTTTGAGGCATTTGTGTATAAGGAAACTTCCTTAGTCTGATTGGGTAATATCATAACTCGTGTCGAAATTAGTCAATTCTTTAATTCTTGGAAATTCCTCACACTTCTCCATCCATATAAACTAGATTGATTTCCTGGCCAGTTGTGTTAAAGGTCCAGCAATCCTACAAAAGTCTATTATAAATCTTTTGTAATACCCTACCATACCCAAGAAGATACATACCTCTATTAGTGTTTGGGTTGTGCCTAATAGGTCAGTTCCTCCACCTTTGCTGTGTCTACTTATATTCCTTCCTGAGTAAACACATACCCTAAGAAAGTCAATTGCCCCATCGAAAACTCATATTTTCTGAACATGACGTACAACTTATGCTCCAATAGGGTTTACAACACCCTTCGAAAATATTGTTCATGTGCTTCAGGGATAGGTGTATACACAAGAACATCATCAATGATAATCACCAAAAACTTATCCACGTAAGGACAAAAAATAGCATCAATTCCATCAACGTCATGGGTGCATTTGTCAATCCAAATGGCATAACGGCAAACTCATAATGTCCATATTGTGTGTTGAAAAATGTCATCGGAATATCTTTTCCTTTTATCCACACTTGATAGTACCCATTTCTGAAATCCAACTTAGAATAGCATTTTGCACCTTAGAGTTGATCAAACAGCTCATCACAAGTGGAAGTGGGTACT
Source organism: Catharanthus roseus (assembly GCA_028651295.1). NCBI lineage: Eukaryota > Viridiplantae > Streptophyta > Magnoliopsida > Gentianales > Apocynaceae > Catharanthus > Catharanthus roseus. The sequence goes on along the minus strand of JAPQWS010000159.1, from coordinate 34,744,569 downwards.
TGCTCTTAATTGTCACAGTATTCAGTCATCTATAGTGTATACACATCCAAAGGTCCCATATTTCTTCTTTATACATAAAACTGGTGCACATCAAGAAGATGTACTCAGGATATATCCTTGTTGCAACAATCCCTTCAGTTACTCCTTTAATTTGCTCAATTCTTCCTATGACATCTAAATACAGGTTTCTAGATATCGGCTCATCCTCTGCTTTTTATTCTATCCTAGGATCTACTTCCTAATATAGAGGTGAGGTCATTAATTTCTTGAACAATATCCAGTAACTTTCTTATCATTGATATAGATTCCAACTTCAACTTCTCGCCAAACTAGTTACACAAATACGTTAGATATCTTTAGCAATTTTCTGTGGTGAGTTTCTAGCATTACTCTGAGTGTGAAGGTATTCTCTATTTTATTTTTTATTTTCCTTAACTATAAAGATTAGAAAACCTTGATTGACTATATTTAACCAGCCTTCATCGGCAATGTATATATTCATATGTCTAGTCAACCAATCCATTCTTACTATCGCGTCCTATCCCTCAAATGATAAGACAATTATTATCTCTTTGCACTTCCCCCATCTTTTCTAAAAGCATCATACTCACTGCTAAATATCTAAACCTTTATAGGTTAAAACTTACATGCAGAATATTGCACACTTGAACTATATATCAAATAAAGAGTGGAACATTTTGAAAACTAATTAAAGTAATTCTTGGTATATGGGGTAAAGCATTTACACAAAATAAGCCCTTGATGTATCATACATAACAAAACTTGTGATCAACACGATCCTAATAAGTTCCTCCAAGCTATATGCAAGTGTTAGAGAATCACACTCACTCAACTAAATTTACACTTGACACATATGTACGAAGTAAACTAAAGAATCCTAGCGAAATGCAAGTACACCAACCTCAATTTAGGTATATCTCCTTCCTAAAGATTATGCTCCAATGCTGAGCTTATCACAAGTACTCTGGATGAAATTCATAGCAGAAACACGAAAAGATCTCAACAACTGTGTCAATCGTTCCCCACTCTTATATTAGATTATTGATCTCTATTCATAAGACATACTAAAATTTCAAATCCTAAGAAACTTAGTTTCTAGTCTACACATCCTCTCGTCACTTGTTGTTCTCCTTATCAAGCTGAACTCATCTTTGGTTCCATCCCAATAGGCTCACCTCCATCTCTACATTTACCAGTCAACAACGTGGATTGTTGCTTACACAATACATATCGAATATAGAAATAAGGACCAGAGAGCTCTTTCTGCTATGACGACAGCAATGGAACGGCTGACTTTACAAGGTGCACGAAATTTGTTGGTGTCAATGGAGTAGAATCTTCTTATTGTAACCAAGAATTGAACCTAGAGCTCAGATATTACCTGTGATACCCCCAACCCCTTTGCTCGGTCAATTATGGCTAAGGCACCAGCATGCCTCTCAGCACTAAACTACAAACGTCCAACCTTATTCATAATCTAAAGAAATACCTATAAACTTATACAAGTACTATGCAACAGAAAACTATATACGTATAGCACGACTATTACATAAGTTCAAGGAAGTCTTTTTATGACAAATCTAGAATAAGAAATATTTTACAAACCATAATCGTTTCAAACTATTTGGGGATAAGTAATACAAAACACTTTTCCCAAAACAACTATACATACAATGCCCTGGTCCCAAAAACTCCACATAAAATACTATTGTAGTTTACTGCGCCACCTTTTGTCTCGAGTTATCTAGAAAACATGACATTTAAATGCATGAGCAAAAGCACTCAATGAGTCCACATGAGTGTGTGCTTTTGTGCTATTATAAAGTAATGATGCAATTTTCATAATATAGTTCATGCAGTGCAAAAAGGAAACGTTTTCTTGGTTACTTTAAAAGTGCATATACATAAACATATATGAGGGGTTCAAGTGCAACTGGGAAGTCTGAGTGAATCAAGACACATTAGTGCATCCTCTAGACCCAAGTTTCAAAGTTATGTCACACAAAAGTAAAGCTCCACAGACAAGGTCCGAAACCCATAACGAGGCCATCGGAGGCAAGTTATGGCATCCTATATTCCATGGTAGCTAAACACCATACGAGCGTTCGTTTTCCATAACAACACACTCTCTAAATACATATAACCAAGCTACAGATCCTAGGGCACTTACCAGGTCTGCCCTAAGACCAACCATAGTTTTGGGCCCCTCCTGACTCTCCACTAGGCGGTCGTCCCACCATAATGCATGATGCGATGTCTGATACAATACTAGTCAGGCCAAACCCTCAACGGTACTATGCCCTCTTTCAAGTGGTTCCACACCCCCGGAGTCTGAAACTGTCCACATTATCAAAAGAACCCTAGTATGGGGGACTAGCCACGTACAATGCAATCCTCTAATGCTTCCGAACACACTATCATATGCAGAACTTCGTTCCTAGTCGAAATAGGATTTTCATATTACAAACCAAAAGTCCACTTAAGTCATAAAAATTTTAAAATAGCAAAATTCCCATACGCTAGTAAGTCATGCTTATACAGATTTTATAAATATGTCAGATCTACGTTCATATATGCTAAACCATGCAACTTATCAATACTAGAGCATTTCCGGCTCATAGATATTCCCAGAAAACCTCTGTACTGTACTAATTCTTTTCAAAACAACAATAATTATTTCTAAAACAATAATAATTTGTATTAAAAAGGAAACACCTATACAGAGTATCGCTACTATGTATCTCTAGGCATAAATTAACATGTTGTGGAGAACATCTCAATTTAAAAGAATCAAATATTATATCGCCAAAAAGTAGTAAACATTTCATATTGAAAAACCTTAGAGGGGGGGTGAATAAGGTTTTTGGCTAATTTAAAAAATCTTTTGTTTGATTAGAAAGATAAACCTCCAATTTGTTTGTGAAATATTTCTAAAACTCTTTTTAATAAGAATCCACACAAAGCATAATCTTATAGAATTGGCAATTAAGAAATGAGCAAAGAATTAAAGAGCATGCACAACAATTTATAGTGGTTCACTCTCTCCAAGAGCTACATCCACTACCTTGAGCCTCAACCCAAGGATTTAACAAATCCACTAACTTTAAAGTTGGTTACACAACTACACAATGAGGTTCACCCTTCAAGGGTTTTACACTATAACCTCAAACACCACAACACAACTACACAATGAGGTTCACCCTCCAAGGGTTTTACACCAAAACCTCAATCACAACAATGACAACTAGTTAATCAAAGGATCACCCAAAGGGTTTTCCACAAACCTTTGATCACAATAAAAGAATAGAAAGAGTTAGGAACAATGTTACCAATTTAGCTTGAGAAGAGGAAGATTACAACTCAATGGAATACTTCTACAAGCACCTCTTTTCTTCTTCTTTGATGGATGATCAACAATGAAGCTCAAGAAGATTTTTGTTTGGGATTGAAAATGATTTGTAATAAAATGTATTTTTGAAGCTCTTGAAATGTATTAAATGTTCTCAATGAGTAATTCCCAAACTCCTTGAATTTATGGCTGATAATTGAGTGTATATATAGGGTTTTTTAAGCTCAAGACCGTTGCCTAAGAAATAGGTGTCAAATTTCAGAAATGACCGTTGCTTCGAGTACAGCGGTAATATTTTTTATACTTGACGACTAAAAAGCGGACGATCGGTTTTAAAAACCGGATTGCCGAATTCTCGGGACGAGAAAGATTCGGACTTGGTTTTTCGAAAAAGCGGATTTGCCGAATTGTAAAAAGCGGATGATCGGTTTTAGAAAACGGACTATCGGTTTTAAAAACGGACTATCGGTTTTAAAAAACGGACTATCGGTTTTAAAAACGGACTCCCCCTTTAAAAAAAACGGACTCCCCCTTTTAAAAAACGGACTCCCCCTTTTAAAAAACGGACTTCCGAATTTTTCTGTTTTTCCTCAGCCAAGTTTTTTCCTGAACAAAACTTTCTTCCAAGTTTCAAAGGCATTCTTGACAATTTTTAAAGAGGAGAAAAACTATTCAAAACATCTTTAGTCAAGAATACTTGGATTTTATCAAAGGATTATATTTTAGAAAAACATGAGAAGAGCTTCATGTATGATCAATGAATCAAAGACTAAGACTAGAGAGTTTTACAAGATAGTACCTAGTTCACAAATACAATGTCTTCAATGTCTTCAATTGATTTGATCTTGGTATGGCTTGATCTCTTCTTCTCTATTTTGCCCTCATCAACAAGATCTTTTGCTTGAGACTTTGAGACTTCATATGTTCTTCTTTTGTTCTATGAAGGGTTAGCTAACATACTCACACAAGCACATGTTAATCATAATCAAAACACAAGTAATAATGCCCTTAGGGCTAACACATATGAATCTTACTGTTAGTATATGCCCTAGACCAATTGACATAAATTTATGATTTATGAGGCATGTACTTTGAATTACATTTTATGCTCTTGGTCATCAAGTATGTGACTTGATAGTAAAACCCTTATTGCTAATAAAATACTATTCTTGTCTATCCCTAGTTTTATTACATTTTGTATTATTAGACTAGTATGAAGTTGATCGATGATCAAGTTTTACTGATCATGAATATGACATATAAAATCAATTCATAAATACATATTGAGAATATTGTATTGGACATGACCCAAAGTAAGGAAGAAATATTATATGGGTTTAAGTCATAAGTATTTCTTCCCAACTATATATTTGGTGTCCTTAGACCTAATGTTTCTAATGTTTCTTGCATGTGGAGAAAATATGTTTTGACATAGTCAAACATTACTTTTAATCAGGTGATTATTATGACTATTGATTGGGCTATTTTCTTGTCATGGCTTGAATATTGGAGATAGTGAAAGGGATTTGTCCCTCTCTTATTAAGGAGAGATATCCATGGGCCCCTTGATGAGGAAGACAAGAAAATAAGCATGGCCATGCTTAAATAAGTATTAATAAGGTGTTATTAATATTATTTGTCAAAACAGTTTGCCTGGTGATCAAGTAAATGGTTAATTAAGTTTTATAAAGATGACTCGGTCCATGCCTTATACTTAATTAGGATATCATGTGACAAAAGAACTAAATATTAAAACTAATGCTAGGTTATCATTGCTTTTACTTAACTTTGATAAGCATAATGTCTAGCTAGATGCCACTTATGTTTTGTGAATAAATGTCTAGGACATTTTTCATTCACTTCCAACATTAACTGAATCTATAGGGTCACACGTATAGACAATCTTATGAGCACGATGTACACGTTCAATGAATCTAGATCGTGTCCAAATTCGTTGAACGTATACAAAAAGGGAATCAGATTCCATATTGTATCTTTTTGGTAAGATAATAGTAACTAATTTTATTTATCAGATAAGTAAAATTAATTATTTAATATTATTCATCCAACCATTGGATGATTATAGGAATAGACGGACGAGATTAAAACTGTCATTAGATGACAATTAGAGTTGATGTTGACAGCTATAAAAGGTTATGTTAACCTTTTTCCCCGTGCCGTCTTCATCTGATTTAAAACAAAAGGCTTTAACCCTAGAACAGTGATAATAGTATCTAGCCTCTCCCTCCAAAATTCCACGTATTACCAGATAGTCAGGATTTTGTTCTGAACAGTTTTCAAGACACCGAAGGGGCTAGCATCCCGATCGCTTATAGAAGAGTTTGTCGCGTGAATACCAGTAGATGGCGAAGCGTAAATAGCAGTGCCTCCACTCCTAACGGCAGAAAACATGAGGTAGTTTTTTATCCAATCGATTTTTCTAGTATGTGCGGATCCTGTTGGCGGATTTTCGTAGTTTTATTTTATTATTATTTTTTTTTGCCTACGAATCCAATAGTGGTATCTGAGCCTCGTCCGCTTTGATTACATGTGTTGTTTCTAATCAGCCTTATAGTACTGTTTCTGGTTAGTGTAATAATCAGACTTGACTAAATTATAAGATTCTCATATATCATATTCTGTTATACATGTTAATGCCATTAAACAAATAGAATATCATAATCTCTGTAATTTAATTGTTAAAAAAATATGCATAATCACATAATTTAATGTTTAACTGTTAAACATAATTTTTGGCAGCATGATTATTAGGGTTTATGACAGCAACAACTCATTCAATGAGTTAGAAAAAAAATCTTTTTTCTTTTCCGGGGGCGCTACTTCCTGAGACACCCGCAAGGGTGCTGCCCCTTGACCCTACCCGCTGATCGGCCAGCGGGACCACCATTTTCTTTCGGGGGCTTCATTGTTTTTGGCATGTTTCTTTCTATCTTTAGATGCATGGTGCATAGCATGGCCCTTTACCCCCTTGTGATTGGTTGGTTTATTTTGTTCATGGGTTGTAATGTTTTTAAATACGGCCTGCGTGTCATCGTTTTTATTGATGTAATATTATCAAGTTTTCCTAGAATAGGTTTATTCTATTTCCTATTCCTGTGCATATTTTTTCTTTCCTATGTAACTAGATCAGAAGGCCAAGACTTTGGAGGCAAGCTCATGGAGATGAAGACTTACCTAGATAGACCTTTGATGTCCATGAGGCTCGTGGAAGTAAATACAGGATTGGGGTCATGCTATGTCACGTTTTATTCTATATATATTATGCATATGATGTTTAGTTTATTTCCTTTTATTTTATATTGATAAATATTTTATAAAATAAAATATATAAAAGGAAGAAGGTTTTTGAAACCATGTAAAGATTAAGTCATAAAAATGCTTCCCATGATCATAAGCACTTCTCTATGCCTTGATCATCATTTTGTCCCATTGTCAAAGTAAGAGATAAGTAGTTACCTAAGTAGGAGAAGATGGAAAATGGTAATTTCCATATGCTTGGAGTGGTTTAGCTTAGCTAAGCTATCAAAATGGTTTTGAGCCTAGGGCATCATATGGGATTTTGATGGGACATATAGATGTAAATCTCATTAGTCCACTTTTCTTTAATTATGGGTGTTAGCCAAAGCTTACTTATGATTATTATAAAATGGAATTTTTCTACCTACGATTTATATCATGTGTTGAATATTTCAGGGAAAATTAATGCTTAATTTATTTAATTTTACTTTGCAAATTCTATGTAGATAATGGCCTCAAAAACTTCAAACACCTCGTGGTGATCCGTGCTTGAAAGGAATAAGTTTAGTTGGACTAACATTCTTGATTGGGCATGAAATTTAAGGATTGTCCTTAAACAAGAAAAAAAGGCTATATGTACTTGAGAACCCTATCCCTAATCAACCAGCTAACAATGCTCCTAGAGTCGAAAAGGATACTTATAATAAGCACGAAGATGATTCTAATGATGTGACATGTCTCATGTTGGCTGTGATGGAATCTGAGTTACGAAAGAAATTCGAGGAAGTTGAGGCTTATGAGATGATGAAACAGCTCAAGGAATTGTTCCAAGAGCAAGCATGTCTAGAGAGATATCTTACTACTAAGGCGTTGAATAGTTACAAAATGACCCCAGGCACTCCAATTAGTCCTCATGTCCTTAAGATGAAGGGTTATTTTGATCAGCTTGAAAAACTTGGAGCACCTGTAAGTCATGACTTGGCAACTGATATGATCTTGGCCTCTTTGACTTCTGAATATGATCAGTTTGTCATGAACTTCAATATGCATACTATGGAAAAGTCCATAAATGAATTGCATGGGATGCTTAAGCAGGCTGAGCAAAACATTAGGAAATCCACTCCTAATGTTCTGATGGTTTAGAAGTGGCAGCTCAAGAAGAACAAAGGAAAGGGAAAGAGAAAATACATGGCCAAGAAGGGCAAAGGCAAGCAGAAGCCCAAGCCAAAGGCTAAACCAGCAAAGGAAGCGACTTGTTTCCACTGCAATGAACTTGGTCATTAGAATAGGAATTGCAAGCTCTACTTGGAAGAAAAGAATAAGCAAAAGGCCAGTAAGACTGCCGCTTCAGGTATTTGCATTATAGAAATTAATATGTCTACTCCTACTTCATGGGTATTAGATACCTAATGTGGGCTCAAATTTATGTTAACGTGCAGGGACTCAAAAGGAGTAGATCTTTGGCAAAAGGAGAGGTGGACTTGCGAGTAGCAAATGAAGCAAAAGTTGTTGCTTAGCTATAGGGACATTTGGTTCACTTTTGCTCAGCGGGCTCATCATTGAACTTAAAGGTTGTTATTATATTCCTGCTATAAGTAGGACCATCATTTCAGTTTCTTGTTTGGATATTGATGGTTTAGAGATTAATATTAAGAATGGTAAAAGTTCTATTTATAGAAATAGTATTTTCTATGGGGATGCCTCTTTGTTTAATGGACTTTACATTCTTAACCTACATGATTTCACTAGTAAGCCCATCTATAACATAAATACAAAGAAATTTAAATCTAATGATTTAAATCAAACTTACTTCTGAAATGTTGTTTAGGCCACATAAATGAGAAACGCATATCCAAACTCCACCAAGATGGACTTTTATCTTCATTCAACCTTGAGTCTTATGAAAAATGAGATTCTTGTTTATTGGGCAAAATGACTAAAAGTCTATTTACAGGACAAAGTGAAAGGGCTATCGATCTACTGGAACTTATACACACTGATGTATGTGGACCAATGAACACACAAGCTATAGGAGGTTTTCAGTACTTCATTACATTGACAGATGATTTCAGTAGATATGGTTATGTCTATCTAATGAAACATAAATCTGATTCCTTTCAAAAGTTTAAGGAGTTTCAAAATCAAGCACAGAATCAACTTGGAAAGAGTATCAAATTATTTCGATCAGATCGAGGTGGTGAATACTTAAGCCAAGAGTTTGATGAACATCTTAAAAATTGTGGGATATTATCACAACTAACTCTACCAGGAACACCACAATGGAATGGTGTGTATGAACGTAGAAATAAAACTCTATTAGATATGGTTCGATCTATGATGAGTTAAATAGATCTTCTAATTTCTTTTTGGGTTTATGCTCTAGAAACTGCTACATTCATATTAAATAGAGTTCCTTCTAATGTTGTTCTAAAGACACCATATGAGATGTGGACCGGGAAACAACCTAGTTTAGCATTTCTCAAAATTTGGAGATGTGATGCTTATGTGAAGCGATCATTATCTGATAAACTAGCACCCAAATATGATAAGTGTCTGTTTGTGGGATATCCTAAGGAAACTAAAGGATACTATTTCTATCTTCAATCTAAAAACAAAGTGTTTGTTGCTCGGAATGTAATTTTCCTTGAAAGGGAATTTGTTTCCAAAAGAGTTAGGGGAGTAGAATCCATCTTGAAGAAGCTCAAGGACAACAAACTATTTCTAAACCGAGTATGGACACTCAGTTTGACTCACGTATTCATACTGAGCCCGAGCCTTTGACACAAGGCCCAAAAAGGTCTAGTAGGATTCATTAGATACCACACAGATACGAATTTCTTGTGACTAAGGATCATATTGTTGATCTTATTGATCAAGGTAAACCTAATTCCTACCAAGATGCTATTCATAGTCCTGAATCTAGTAACTGGCTAGAGGCTTTAAAATCATAAATGCAATCCATGCATGATAATCAAGTTTGGACTTTGATTAATCCACCTGAAGGTTTCAAGACCATAGGGTTTAAATGGGTTTTCAAAAAGAAAACTAACATGGATGGCAATGTGCCCACATACAAAGCACGACTGGTAGCAAAAGGTTATAGACAAATTCATGTTATTGACTATGATGAAACCTTTTCTCCAGTTGTAATGCTTAATTCAATGAGAATACTACTTGCCATTGCAGCATATTATGATTATGAAATATGGTAAATGGATGCTAAAACTGCATTTCATAGTGGAAATTTACTAGAGGATGTGTATATGACACAACCTGAAGGTTTTTATTCATCCTTCGAATTCTGATGAAGTGTGTAAACTTCAAAGATTTGTTTAAGGCTTGAAGCAAGCATCTCGAAGTTGGAATCTTCGTTTCGATGAAGCAATTAAAAAACTCAATTTCATCAAGAATGAAGATGAACCTTGTGTGTACAAAAGGGTTACAGAAAATGCAGTAGTCTTCTTAGTGCTCTATGTCGATGACATCTTTGTTAGTTGGGAATGACATCTCCAATTGCAAAGTGTAAAAACTTGGTTGGAGAAGTGGTTTTCAATGAAAGATTTAGGTGAAGCAGCCTATATTCTAGGCATTAGGATCTCTCGAGATAGATCTAAAAACCTAATTGGGTTAAGTCAGAGTGGATATATTAACAAGGTACTGAAAAAGTTCAATATGAAAGATTCTAAGAGAGGATTCTTGCTGATGTCACATGGCGTTAAACTCAGTAAGTCTTAAAGTCCTACTATAAGGGAGAATACAGAACTCATGAGTAAGATTCCTTACGCTTCCACAATTGGATCTATTATGTACGCCATGTTATGCGCTCATACAGATGTCTCATATGCACTAAGCATGTCTAGTAGATTCCAGTAAAGTCCGGGTGAACCACATTGGACTGCAATCAAAAACATCCTCAAGTAGTTAAGCAGGACTAAAGAGATGTTTTTCATCTAAGAAGGTCATGAAGGAGAGCTTGTTGTAGATGGTTACACGGGTACTAGCTTTCATACTGATGTAGATCACTTTAGATCGCAATCTGGATTTCTGTTTTGTTTGAATGGAGGTGATGTGAGCTGAAAGAGTTCAAAACAAGATATCGTGACTGATTCTACTATGAAGGCTGAGAATGTGGCTACTTCTGATGCAGCCAAGGAGGCAGTTTGGATTAGAAAGTTCATCACTGAACTAGGTTTGATTCCTAGCATTGTGGACCCAATGGACCTACATTGTGATAATACAGGAGCCATTGCACAAGCTAAGGAACCTAGATCTCATCAACGATCCAAACATATTATCAGGCGTTTCAATCTCATATGAGAAATTATTGAGCGTGGAGATATAAAAATTTGCAACGTAGATACCAATGACAATGTCGCAGATCCATTGACAGAGCCACTCCAAAAACTTAAGCAATAGAGTCATACTAGGTCCACGGGTTTGAGAGTCATTTCAAATTGGTAGAAGGGCAAGTGGGAGATTTTTAGTATATGCCCTAGACCAATTAACTAACATTTATGATTTATGAGGCATGTATTTTGAATTACATTTTATGCTCTTGGTCATCAAGTATGTGACTTGAAAGTAAAACCCTTATTGCTAATAAAATACTATTCTTGTTTGTCCCTAGTTTTATTACATCTTGTGTTATTAGACTAGTATGAAGTTGATTGATGATCAAGTTTTACTGATCCTGAATATGAGATATAAAATCAATTCATAAATACATATTGGGAATATTGTATTGGACATGACCTAAAGTGAAGAAGAAATATTGCATGGGTTTAAGTCATAAGTATTTCTTCTCAGTTTTATATTTTGTGTCCTTTGACCTAATGTTTCTAATGCTTTTTGCATTGGGAGAAATATGTTTTGACATGGTCAAACATCACTTTTAATTATGTGATTATTATGACTATTGGTTGGGCTATTTTCTTGTCATGGCTTGAATATTAGAGATAGTGAAAGGGATTTGTCCTTCTCTTTTTAGAGAGAGATATCCATGGGCCCCTTGATAAGGAAGACTGGAAAATACGCATGGTCATGCTCAAATAAGTATTAATAAGGTGTTATTAATGTTATTTGTCGGAACAGTCTGCCTGGTGATCAAGTAAATAGTTAATTAAGTTTTATAAAAATGACTCGGTCCATGCCTTATACTTAATTAGGATATCGTGTGACAAAAGGACTAAATAGTAAAACTGATGCTAGGTTATTATTATTTTTTACTTAACTTGGGTAAGCATAATACATTGATATAGGCCACTTATGTTTCGTGAATAAATGTCTGGTATATTTTTCATTCACTACCAACGTTAAGTGAACATACAGCATCACCCGCATAGAAAATCTTGTGAGCACAATGTCCATGTTCAATGAATCTAGATCATGTCCAAATTTGTTGAACGTATACAAAAAGGGAATCAGTTTCCATATTATTATTTTTTTTTTTGTAAGTTAATAAGTAACTAATTTTATTTATCAGATAAATAAAATTAATTACTTAATATTATTCATCCAACCATTGGATGATTATAGGAATAGACGGATGAGATTAAAACTGTCATTAGATGACAATTAGGGTTCTGATGTTGACAGCTATAAAAGGTTATGTTAACCTTTTCCCCCGTAGCCGTCTTTATCTGATTCAAAACAAAAGGCTTTAACTCTAGAACGGCGATAATAGTATCTAGTCTCTCCTTCCAAAATTTTACGTATTACCCGATAGTTAGGATTCATTCTGAACAGTTTTCAGAACACCAAAGGGCTAGCATCCTGATCGCTTGCAAAAGAGTTCGTCGCGTGGATACTAGTAGAGTGCGAAGTGTAAACAGCAGCGCCTCTATATGTAACGGCAGAAAACATGAGGTAGTTTTCTATCCAATCGGTTTTTCTAGTATGTTTGGATCCTGTTGGTAGATTTTCGTAGTTTTATTTATTTATTTTTTTTTTTTTTGGACTTCGAATTCCAACACTTAATAGATATCATATCGAAAAATATAGTCCCTTAAGGAGACAGCGGTAACGCATTAAAATATTTGGGTTGGATTTGAGGACTTGTCTGATTGTAGACTGGTGCTATAATCCAACAAATAGATTAATAAAAATACTTAATTAAGAATCATAATATTTTTATTTCCTAACAAATATAATTATCTATTTACAATCCTAGGATACATCTACGAGCTCCTAAAGAAGACTCAAAATCTTATAGCCTTAGTAAAAATCTTTAATTTGGGCACTTATCCGAATCGCCTAAATTACTTAAAATAAAATTAGAAATACCTCCAAAAAATAAGTCATACATTAAAAAATTAATTTAGTTTATTTAAATCTTTGAGAGGGAAAAGAATTAAGAATTATTTTAGAGTAGTACAGACTGTGAAGATAAATAAGAGAAAAGAATAAATAAAATGAATTTACTTGATGATTTAAACCATCTTAGTTTGGTTGAAGAAGAAATAGAAGAAATATTAGTCAAAATTCATCCTACCATTAAATTATGAAAGGAAATACTAGAATCTTTAATAAGAAAGAAGAAGAAAAATAAAAAGAAAACTTACCAAAGCTTTTTTCAATCTTCACTTAAGGGATGAGGAGCAAAATTGAGTAAAAGTTAGGATGAGAGGTAAGCTCTCACATTTATGGGCAAGAATAGCTACGGTAGTGTGAGTGGGCTTTTATGATTTTGACAAGTGTTAAGTTAAGGGTGACAAGTGTTCGGATAAAGGTGACAAGTATTCAACTAATGGTGACAAGTGTCACTCTCATACAAATGCCACCAACATTACTACATTTTAATATTAGAGATAAGAGTATTCATATTTATCTTATCTTAAACTTTAGTCCACTAAAAAAAATGCCTAGCATATTTACTGTCTCACCAAAAATACTTATCTTATAAAATTTTACTCTTTTTTCTTAAGCATCTACGAAATTACTGTTATGTCCAAAACACTTTATTCCATTAAGACAGATCCCAAAATCTATGCTCGTGACTTCCGCACTTATGGGTCATATATGAGGTGCTTACAGGGTACGACATTACAGATTTTCTCCAAAAATCGCCCCTTTATACTCCCTAAAAACCCTAACCGAAGATATGTTCAAAATAAGTTGGCCCTTGATGCACGACCGGCCTGGTCTACAAAAATATGGTCTTCTGATTGTTGCTTTAGTCGGGTCTAACCACTTATTGGAAATTTTATCTCTTATCTTTTTCTTCGTCAGTTCGTGCTCTATATGCTCCCATTTCACTTCATTCTTCCTTCTAACTCATTCGAGACATACCTATAGACAAAAGAGAAGAAACATAAGATAAATATTTCATTTAACTAATTAAATACTTCGATAACCAAAGATTAAACACTGTAAAAACTTGCATAAAATAGACATAAATTCCCCACACTTAAGCACTACTGGCCCTCAAGCAATACAAACTACAGAAACAATCCAAAGACACAAAGACTGAACTCAACTTTCCCAAAAAAAAAAAAAAAACCTCAAAATCACCAAAACATCAAAGTAAAAAAAAAAAATGAACTTTTTAAATGCTTAAGAAAAACATCGCCACAATTGAACAAGTCCAAACATCACGACAATCACAAAAACCTCATCCAAGTACAAGTTGCAAACTTAAATGATCCACCAAATATCTCATATAAAATGATTATGAATCAATGGTATGTGTGTATAACTACTCAAGTTTCAACAAGTGCAAAGGAAATGTAAGGAAATTAACAAAACTTCACTTCAACCACAATGCCCTTATACTCAACTTTCCTCTATTTATTAGCTAGTTAGTCCACCTAAAGTCATCCCCGAATTAGGTAGGACTTTCATGCTTGTAATGTTATGTTAGGGACATAAAAGGATATCAAACAAAGGAAAAGGAAAAAACAAAAGGTAAAAGAGAAGAGAGCTTAATGTAATTAAAAGGAAAACAACATTGATGTCTAATCTAAAAGCTTCAAGTTGTCTCTTTTTCCCTTTACTCCCGGAACACTTTACCTCTCATTTGATTCACTATTTTCAACAATACACAACCCTACCTAACACTTTTAACTATTCTCAAACCCAAATGAAGTATAAGAAAGTTCTATGCTAAAAAGAAGAAGTATATATTTTTTTCTTTTAAGTGAGAAACTCAAACATAGATATTTCAACTATTTACTTTTTTCTTTTCTTTCTCTCTTTCTTTTTTTTTTTTTTTTATCCATCTTCTTTTTCTCATTTTTCTTTTACCTCCTCAATTTTTCTTTATTTTTCAACAAAACGAGATTGAGAATCACAAGTTTCGATCAAACATAGATTTCACTCCAAACACCTCATTTGAATTCTTTCTCACAAACTTTCCTAAAATACCCCTTTATATAAAACAGTCATCTCCACTTTCTCCCCAACACTTATATATATGTACCTCACCCAAAAACGACTTAAAGATGCAAAGACTCATTAGCTTTTGCAGTTGAGAGCTTAAAAATATCGTGTGAGTTCTAAAAACAAAGAAAATAAGGGCTAAAAACCCTCATATAACTTAGGCTAAAAAAGGGTTCAAAGCATTTAACATTGAAGGGTAGGCAAGAAAGGATCAAACGGATCAAAGGAGGCTTAAAACCATCATTTTCAAAGTCAACCTACGCTAAACATAATTTTGCCTCAAGGTGTGACAAGAAAAAAATCTCAGGGCATATATAGAAGTAAACTATTAAGCTAATATCTTAAAATTCACAAAGCATTTATCTACTAACAAGACATTCATATGTGCAAATAAATCATCAATCCATAAAACTTCACACAAGTGCATGATACCACACAAAAGCCACGCAAGAAGTCTCATTAAAGTATCGCATAATAAAAGCCAAATATTCTCCGATGATGACTTTGAAATAACAAACCCTTTTTTTATTTCTTCTTTTTTTTAACTTTGTTTTTATGACAAAAAGCTAGAGACACAAAAGAAAATATTTTTGGAGTTTTTTTTATCTATAAGAAAACTCAAGCAACTGAGAGACGAAAAGAAAGAACTACTAAACATCCCCCACACTTTTAACCACATTGTCCTTAATGTGAGGGCCACAACCAAACAAACACAAGAAAATAAAAACTAAACGAACACACTAGTTTATGTGGAGACATGACTCTACAAAGTGAAAGAATACTCACCACAACACGGCTTATGCAACAACAAGACAACGATAAGCAACCAACACTAAAAATAAAAGAAACTAAATGCACCGCACTTGGAGCAATACAAAACCAATCATCCTATAACAGAAATAGACGGCCACCAACATAAATGAAACTAGAGAAAAGACGAAATACACATTAACAAGAAATTACTACCAACTCGACAAATTTTCAACTTCACTGCTCAAAACGAACACACCAAAGCTGATCACAAACACAGTGATGACAAAGCAAAAATTAACTAACACATAATATGATACTAAAAACAAATATAACAGTCTAGAGTAACAAAAATGAGCTCAAAAAATTACTCTAGACTGCTAATTCAACGAAAAACCAGGATCAGTAGCGTTTAATCCCAAAAAATAGAAAATAAGTAGACAAAAATATTAGAGGTTGATAAATTACGCGCGAAAAAATTTCATTTAACCAAATCGTTTTTTCTCTCTACCATCTTTCTCTCTATGTCCAAAACTTCAAACGACGATCTGCTCAAATCCAACTGTTAAAAATCTAAAAAAAAAAAAACTTAATATATTATTCTATACTTGTTTATTTATATTTTAATCGGTGTAAAATTAAAAAAAATCAAAATAAAAAAAATTGATCATGGTGCTAAAAAGCAGTGATTGACGCCAGGACCAGGTGCCAAAGTCTCCTCCTCTGCACCAAGAGTTGGCGCCAATCCCTCCTTGCTTGCGCCATGGCAGCACTAACCATTTCATGATTAAGTTTTTTTTTTTTTTTTTTAAACAAAGAATGGAAGTATTTTGTTTGTTTTTTTAAATTATTAATATTATTTATATTATTAAATTATTATTTTTCACATATTTTATACCATTATGTTAATTTTTAAATTAATTTATATTATTATATTATCAACTAAATGAATTAAACACTAAAATATGTATATTATAATATGAAATGAACTACAAAATTAATATGATAATGTAAAATAATTAATAATTAATAAAATTAAAAAATTACTAAAAATTCAAAAATACACCAACTGCAAACTTGAGCCACGCCCCGACGTGAGTAGGGGTATCCCTGCATCAGGCATTAGCACGATTCTCTCATTGTCTAAGCCAAAACTTGACGCAGGATATCCCTACTCGCGTCAAGGCGTAACTCAAATGTGTATACGAAATATTTTTAAATTTTTAGTATTTTTTTTTTTGTAATTTTTATTTCAAAAATTAATTGTATCGTACAGATAATATCTAAAATTATTCATTTTTAACTTTGAATTTTGAAAAACTCACCATATTTTTTTAGAAGAAAGGTGAAAATATGTGTAAAGAGAAAAAGTGTGTTTTGGAGAAAAAAATATTTAAATTTTTTTTGCATAAATATTATAATTCTGAGCCTAATTTATCCGTAACAAAAACATGATGACAAAAATGAGAAAAACCAAATAGAAAAATGTAACACGTCGGCCGTGTATGCCGATTGATTATGAAAATTCGAAAGCAGGCTGAAAGACGACACCAGATAAAGTTATGCTCAACAGATTAAAATTTAGCAACAGCAAGGAAATTGAAACCAAAACGCTCAAGAACATGAAAAAAAACATATTGTAAGATCAAAAGTCTCAAATTTCACCATAGAATCCCAAAAGTAAGAGAATTTCGCAGTTTAAAACAAACAATTCGCAGAAATTTCGGATTAAGAAAACAAAACAAGTCAAGAGAAAAAAAACTTAGTCGAATTTCCATAGAGGGCTTGATGCTCTGTGAGGGAGCTCTGTGGGGGATTGTTGCTGGTGAAGACTGATGGCAGTAGTGTAGAAGAGGAAGAAGAAAGGGGAAAATAAATAGAGAAAGTAGAGGGAGGTGGATGTTAGGAAGAAGGGTCTCGGTGATTGAAAGTTGGGGCGAAGAAGAGAAAAGAATGGAGTAGGAAGAGGAGGAAGAAGTAGAGAAAAATAAAATAAGAAGGAGAAAATCATGATGAAGGCAGATTAGAGAAAGAACCGAGAAGGAGAATGAGAATGAAGGAGAAGAAAGAAAAAGAAAAGGAAGAATGAAGAACAGAGGAAGAAGAAGACGGTGCAGGAAGGCGGTTTGGTGGGTCGTGTGCAGCGGGGGTGAACGACGGTGAGAGGAGGAGGTGATAGTCAATAGGGGGGTCATGAGTGAGGAAGAGAAGCTGAGGGGGGAAATAGTTGGCTGGTGGCTGGAAGGAGGAAGAAGAAGAGGAGAAAGGAGGAGAACGAGAGCATGATTTAGGGATTTGTCGAAATTGGGGATGGAATTAGGGAATTATATTTTCTTTTTTAACTAAAACCTACCGTGCCCGCACACCCTCCTTACCGTACCAGGTATCTTTCGGGAAAAAATTTCCTGTGCCCAAGTTGGTCCGACCAGGTCCAACTCGGCCTTTTAAAAAAATTAATTTTTACCTTTTTCTTCACTTTTTATTCCGTTTTTCTTCGTGCATCCTGGATACATGAATAAAACATATTTAGGCCATGAAAGTTAAACAATAACCTCTCAATTAACCTCAAAACTTAGAGAAAATGCAAAAATGAATGAAAGAGAAAAATACTCACAAAATCAAGTATCAAACAAGAAAAAAGGAAGCATGAAGAACTCAAAATTAACAAATTGAATTCAATCATGCGCTAATGATACAATATATTTTACAAGATAAGTAATACTCCCTTTTAGGTGCCGCAAATACTTTAAGGATCTTTAAAATCCGAATTCGTTTTGGCTTTCTCTCTTTTATTTCTTACTTTTGTATCGACTTCTTCAAGCTCTTCTTTACCGAATGAGGAGATATAGACTTCTCTACCTCCTTTAATTCCTTAGAAGCTTTGGGGGGTGCCAACTTGTTTTCCTGCAAGAGGTAAGACACTTGATCAAGATTAGTGTGATCTATATAAAACAAAGTGTCATTACAATGCGAAGAAGTAGTAGGAGTAATAGGGAGTTTAAAAACTACTTCGCTTTCTCCAGCTCTTATGCATAATTTCCATTTGTCTATATCTATTGAAGCTTTATAAGTGTATAAAAATGATCATCCTAAGATCAAAGAGAAGTCTACATCCTTTTTCATATCAAGAATAATGAAGTCAACGTGAAAGACAAGGTCTTTAACCTTTACTAAAGCATCTTCTATAACCCCTCTAAGATGTCTAATGCTCTTATCAGCCAAACTTATGGTCATCATAGTGGGTGTTGGTTCCCCTAGGCCTAGATTTTTATATATGTTATAGGAAATAACGTTTATGCTAGCTCCTAGGTCAGCTAAAGCTCTATCAATGGAAATACTCACAATCATACAAGGGAAAGAAAAACTGCCTACATCGTTTAATTTCTATGGCATCTTTTCCTTGTTGATCAGTATTACCAAACATTGCTCGTGCAATACGAATTTAGATACTTTATCCAACCTTTTTTTCCTCGAAAGTATCTTCTTCAAGCACTTTGCATACTTGGGCACCTTCAAAAGTACATCAAGGAGAGGTAAGCAATTTTTAATTGTTTGAAAATCTCCACAAACCTCCTCATCTCGTGTTTGCTTTGGTCACGAACAAGAGCCGTTGGATAAGGAATTTTCGGCTTATAAGCTTCAACGACCGGCTTCTTACTCGACTCTTCTTTTGCCCTTTCATCCTCTTTTGGTGCTACAATCGGTAACTCCATCACGTCTTCTTTCTTAGGGCTCTTTTTTGGAATAACCATCATTTCCTCATTGCTAGGAACTTCTTCGTTATACCTTATTGAGATACCATTGACATGCTCTCTCAGATTTACTTCCATATTACTGAGAGAGTTCCTGAAGTTCTCTCGAATACCAACTTTACTAACTATCCAATTCGCTTCTACAAGTTATGGATTGATGCATCTTGATTTCTCTAAGAAGCTTCAACACTCTCAAATGGGGAATTGGTTGCTATGATGAGCTTTTCGACCAACTCCTCAATATTAGACTTCAGTGGTGGTGGCAGTGCAGCAGGGGGATTATATGGCAAAGGATGAGTCGCCCCTCTATTTGTATTGTGATGAAAACCAAAAGGGTTTTAAGACCTCTACTGCCCTTGCCATGAAAAATTTGGGTGGTTCCACCACTCCGGATTTTATGTATTAGAATAAGGGTTCCCTTGTCTATTTTCACCGATATAATCAACTGATTCCATAGGAGTACGCATGCGTGGGCACTCATGATTCGGGTGTCCTCCATTACAAAATTGCAAAATATTACTTGTTGTGGAGCTACTGGTGAAAAGGACACATTTAAACTTCCAAGTTTCTTATCAAGCATAGCTGCCACCCTCAATTCTATTGCAGTCATCATGTCCACATTGTACGCCCGCCTACTTTAGCTTTGTTCGTGTACTCCCCCATGAGTAACTAACTATTCATAACAATCTGCTCTATGAGGTTGTATAACTCTTGTGGAGTCTTGGAGCTTGTAAACCTCCAGCTGAGGCGTCAATTAACTGCTTACCTCCAAGATTAATCCCAGTGTGAAAAGCTTGCCTTTGTAGCCCCAATTCCAATTCAGGATAGGGAAATTATCGAATTAGATCTTTCCACCTTTTCCAAGCCTCATATAGACTCTCACTGTCAGCTTGTTGGAACGAGAAGATCTCATTCCTTAGCCATGGAGGGAAATATCTGGTGAGGAATTTATTTGCCTACATATCACATGTACCAATTGATCCTGTCGGTAGAAACTTTAACCATGATTTCTCCCTATCCCTTAGTATAAATGGGAAGAGAAGAAGTCTAATAGTGTCACCTGTAACTCCATCCATCTTAAAGTGTTGCACATTTCCAAGAAGTTGGTGATGTGCGCATTTGGATCCTCTTGTGACAGTCCATCGAATTGGACCATTTGTTGAACTATGTGGATGACATCAGGCTTAATCTTGAAGTTGTTCGCCTCAATCTTCAGCCTAATAATGCTGGATAAAGTTCCCGTGATGGAAGGGTGAACATAATCAACCATTGTTCTTTGCGCCATAGTTCCTGAAACGAAGGAAAACAAATACTATGAGATGAATACAAACAAAAATAAACAATAAAGTAACTAATGAAAAAACTTTAACAAAAACACCACAAGAATTAACATCTCTAAAACAAGGACTTGGAACGAGACAACAAAAACAATCAAAACACTAAAACAAATAAAGAAAAACGATGAAAGCAGCAAAATCCTAGCATTCTTTATTACCCTCCGCGGCAGAGACGCCAAAAATTTATTGTTTAAAATGGGACTACTTTAAAATTATCATCGAACAGGCAGGTGTACCTATCGATGTAGCACTAGGAAACTCTCGGGTTATCAAACTTTGCAGACGGAGAAGCACTGGTAATAAATATTCTCTCACTATTTAATCAAATCCAATATGTTTTGAAAAGGTTTTCAACAAATAAAACTAAATATAAACTAACAACCTGAGCTATAGGAATAGGAAAAACGGTTTTAAATCAAGTTTCAAAAGAAGTGTTTAAACAGTGGAATCCCCCTAGGATCTCTTTATAAAACATAGTTGAATTGTTGATTAGCTCACTCTCATTTATTAGGATTAACCTTATCTGTAGGCGAAAACCTACTATTCCCCTTATTGATTCGAAAAGAATCTCTTTTCTCCCTAACTCAATTATGAATGAATAAAGCGCCATTGTGAACTAGATGACTCTACGAGACCTAGAAACTATAGCCATTATCTCTAATTAACTACCAATTCCTATTGTTCAAGTAAGCCCTAGATGTTCTTTCTTTTTTAATTCTGAACAATCTAATGCGAACATATCGACCACTGATAAAAATCGATAACACAAACACAACTAAACTAAAATTAACCAATAATTCAACATATTGATCCATAAATTCCATAGAAAACAATGCCAAGTTCATCTAGGGTTTATACCCTTTTAAACAAAAAAGTAAACCCTACCCACTAAACATCATAAAGATCATAAATTTCAACAAGGAATTCATAATAAATAAAAGTTTAGAATGCTTAGAAATTTTTATTGAAGAATCAACAATCTGGAATGTTGCTTGAACCCTTCTCTCGATTTGCCCGAAGAATCCCGAATTCGCTCTGAAGAAACTCTTCAATCTAAATATCGAAACTTTAAATTAAAAAAACTAAACTATAATCTAAGGAGATTAATGAGAGTTTTTGTGAGGGATTTTCTCTCGAAAATCGCCCCTTTCTGCTCCCTGAAAACCCTAACCGAGGATAAGTTCAAAATGCATTGACAGACTATTTAAAAAGAAGTTAGAAAATTTTGCTCCGAATAAACTTTTATTGAAGAATCAACGATCAGGAATGTTGCCCGAACTTCCCTCTCGATTTGGTCGAAGAATCCTGAATTTGCTCTGAAAAAACCCTTCAATCTAACTATTGAAACTTGAAATTGAAAAAAACTAAGCTATGATCTAAGGAGATTAATAAGAGTTTTTTGGAGGGATTTTTCTCAAAAATCGCTCCTTTCTACTTCGTAAAAACCCTAACCGAAGATAAGTTCAAACTACATTGAAAGACTATTTAAAAAAAGTCAGAAAATTATTATTTGGCCCCCGTTGCCCGACCCGACGGCACCTCACTTGGATGGCTGGGTCCGGCCAAGTTTGGGAAAATATAGTCTTCCGATTGTTGCTTCAGCCGGGTCCGACCACTTACTGGAAATTTTGTTTCTTTATCTTGTTTTTTCGTCCGTTCTTGCTCCGTATGCTCTCGTTTCACTTCATTTTTCCTTCCAAATGATTTGGGCGATACCTATAGACAAAAGAGAAGAAAAGGAAGATAAAATTCCTTCTTAGTTTCTTATGTCTCCCAGGTTGGTGTCAAAATTGCCTCTTCGGTTTCCCATCGCTCAGTTCATATATCTTCATAGATATTAAAGAGCCTAATATTGGCATTTTGGTTTGCACTTTGACCGTATTTTTTCAGCCGATGGAGTCCGCTCTTTCCTCTGCTCATAGATCTGTTGTAATTTTCACACTCTTCTACTTATGTATAGCTTAGATGGGAATTAACTCGTCTATTTTTTTATTACCTTTTGATGGAATTAATTCATGCATTTGTTGATTACTATTAGAAGCTCATATTCAGCTAACTAGATAGCCAACAATGGTATATTGCGGTTATTCGGGGTAAATGTTTGGAAAAATCTATTTGTGTAAGAGCTTCATATGTTTCTGCTATATCCTTTTAACTCTGCAGTTTGTCTTAGCTTCTGGTTTCTTTTGGCATTTATATATATATATATATATATACATTTAATTTTACTAATTAATTTACTTGAAATTATGTAGTCTATGCATTCAACAAGCCCAATAGGAAGGTATATATTCTCAACTTCAAAATCATCCTTACCAGTTCTTTGTAAGTTCTCAAAGTCACTTCCTTTTCGTTGCTGCCAGCTTTTATATCACTTTCTTGCTCATAAGTTTCATTTTTTTCATGATTGGATCTTAATTCAAGGGCTTGTATCAAGTCCTGGAGACTCATAAACATAGTTAGACAACCATTTTTTAATACTAGGGGGCACTGCAGATATACACAAGGTAAAGTTTAACACTTTGAATGCTATGAGAAGTACTTTTAAATACTGCCTATGATTTACTCAAAGTTCATACAAGAGAAAGCGGAGAACTTTGGAATAATCTGTCATCAGCTGCTCCATAAATGTTTCCACATTTTCTTTTGATTTGTGGAAACCAAATTAATCTAAAGAATTTGTTAGTGTTTGGATATGTCTGCGTACCTGAAAAAGTGAGAAAGAATCTGAACACTGCATCACCTACAGAACAGAAGCTAAATGAACTAGCTTATTCTTTCTACTTAGAACAACTCATATATTGTTCCAATTCTCTCAATTGACACATGATAAATTTTATGTTCTGCAAACAATTATATCAAATTTCTTTTCCTTTGAGTTTCATCATTACAAGTGCTTGGTAGTCTATGAAATTTGTGGTGTGTGCGTGCTTGAGAGTCTATGAAATTTGTGGTAGGGGGCATTTCGGCAAGATGATGTCAAAAGTTTGTGTGTATATTTGGGGGTTTATGAAATTTGTGGTAGTTCTTTCCACTTTAATTTGTTGATTATCTATTGAAATGATATGCTATAGATGTATAATGTTTGACCATCTTTGTTTTCCTTGCTTTCATAGATTGGGAACAATTTTTACCCTTGTTCCTTTCGGGTACTGGATTCACCTAACATAGAATTTCT
The DNA here is from genome assembly GCA_028651295.1 of Catharanthus roseus. Lineage (NCBI taxonomy): Eukaryota > Viridiplantae > Streptophyta > Magnoliopsida > Gentianales > Apocynaceae > Catharanthus > Catharanthus roseus. The sequence goes on along the minus strand of JAPQWS010000159.1, from coordinate 34,720,548 downwards.
TTTTGATTAGATATGCTTCGGAAACACCAGGTACTTTCTATAATTCTGGAGCATATCACTTCATGATGGATTCCAATTTGATATAAAAACCTAACTTTTTGTATTTCTTGTAGTGCACAATGGATATGAAGGAATGTCTTGAGAGTTGGTGGAGGGGAGGTTGCTGTTTCTTGCATGATTGATCTCTGGTCATTGTTACCTTGTTTTTTCTGTATCAACTTGTTTTCTAGAATTCTAATAATAAGTCTTCTTCTTGTAATTGTAGAAAAGGACATTCCATCTTGTTTCCTGCATGAAGAGAGGTTGGCCAAAAAAGCGTCTAGCTTAGGGACATAGGTAAATGATGGATTCCATTGTCTTATTACCAATTCCTGCATCTCCAATAATTATTTAGGATTGAGGGGTGTTGTGTTGAATATTTTGATGTGCAAAGAATGCACTAAACTCTGACCACCTCTTCCATCTTCAGGCATCTTCTCCTAATAGAGAGAGTGGTAGTAAACCAAAAGGAGTGTCTTCATGTTAGCATATAGTCGTTATTTATTCAAATCAGACAATTCATTACTGCACAGAGATTGTTGTTCTCTACTTATTAAAAGATGGGATTGTTTTGAAAGAGTGAAAACTGTAATCATAATATGTATCTGTAGTGTTTCGTAGTTTTCTATTTTTCTATTCTTTTAGATAGTATATTAGATGTTAATTAGAGCCTACATATGTTTCAGATTGCAGAGAATGAGAGAAATGTCTGCATGTCATCAATATTAGGATTACTGACTGAACAGGGCATTTGGGCACGTGTTACAAATGCCTCTACTCTTATTAAAAACATAGAGGTATGGTTTCATATAAGCACATAATATAACACTACTAGAAAAAGGCAAATTATCTATAAAATGTCACTAACAATCACTATCTTGCTAGTAAATACCGATAGGTTATCAACATTTTACTAATCGATTTGAAAAAGAAAAAAATTGATTATATTACTAAAAGATTACTGACAAAATGTTTTTGGTAACTGATTGTTGGTAATTGGTCGAAAATTTGTTGGTAATATAGCGCAAAAAACTTTATCAACTGATTTACCACAAAATATTTCACTAATGGTAATATATCGAATGGTAATGTATCAGTAATGTGGCGAGAAGGAACTACGCACCAATTTACAAACAAATTATCGACTGATGAGTTGTGTTGGTAAAGCATTCAATCGATACTCAATTGGAAAATAAAAATTAATAAATATCACCAACAAAATTTTCCACACCATCTTGTAATCGGAAAATTAATCAATCGGTAATTGGTTCGTAAAATTTAAAAAGAATGTAACATGCATTTACCAACGTATCGGCAGTTGGTATAATACATTGGGAATATAAAAAATGAGATTGTTATTCATATTATTAATAGGATTGTTTGTAATCGGTCGGTAAAATTGAGAATGAAAATGTCATTGATATTACAAACGAAACAATAGTTTGTAATTAGTCAGTAATATTGAAATTGAAAGAGTTATTCATATTACCAATCGGAAAAGGCCAGCATCGTTCATTTTACAGTACAGGCCGACATCGTTCTACACAATACTGTAATTTTATTTTTTATTTTTAAAAAAATCATGATACTAGAAAGTATTAGGAATTTACAGTACAGGCCGGCATCATTTTTCACAATAGCCTAATATTCTTTTAAAAAAAAACTACCAATACTGGTCATTATTAGAAATTTTACTTTACAGGTCAGCATCTTTCTACACAGTAGCGTAATTTTTTTTAAAAAAATTCCTGATACTGGCCAGTATCATTGACACTATAGCGTAATTTTTTAAAAAAATAATTATGTTATCGGCCTTTATTGGCGTATACGGTACCGTAATTCCTTTTTTAAAAAAATAATTTACGATACTTGTCGATGTAGTTGTATACGATGCCGTAATCTTTTTTTTAAAAGAATTTACGACATCTGTTATATACGAATACTACCATAATGTTTTAAAAATTTACAATACCTGCAGGTATAGTTTTACACGGTACCATAATTATAATAAAAAAAACTTATGGTACCTAACAGTATCATTGTTCAAGAGACCGTAATTTTATAAAAGAATTTATAATGCCAGCCAATATGATTGTGCACGATACCATAATTTTATAAAAATAAATTTAAAGTACCGTTTTTTTAAAAAAATTATGGTACTGGCCAATATCATTGTTCACAATACCGTAATTTTTTTAAAAAAAAATTTATAATATTGATCGGTATCGCTGTTCATGTTATAGTTAATTTTTTTCGAAGAATCTCACCGTCGTGATTTTTTGTAACGAGAAGGAGAGATAAAACAATGTTAAGTTGGATAAATTTTAGAAAATCTATTAGGTTACCTATTAGACTATCTATTAAGCTACTTATTAGATTAGTCATTAGTTATCCTAGAGATAAGTTTAGGATATCTTTAAACTCACCCATCGTATTAGTATTGGTAATATAAACTCAAGTACGTCCCCTATCAATAGTGAGTGGTTCTTGCAATGCCCGATTAGTTGGTATTGGGCTAATGGCTGCCGCAAGTGACTCATTCCCTTTCACAAAACGGGTTCATTTATTATTATTATTATTATTATTATTATTATTATTATTATTATTATTATTATTATTATTATTATTATTATTATTATTATTATTATTATTATTATTATTATTATTATTATTAGTAGTAGTAGTGATAGTGGCGAAAATTTGGATGAAATGGGAAAAAGGGAAATTTCACGAAAAAATTTCCCCCAAAAGTGAGATTCCGCTAATACCCAATATGTATACTTTTTTTTTTTCCTGGAAACGTATGTGTATATATTTATACCATTATATATATACATCAAAATTATAGTTTAACTTATTCCTTAATATAAGAATGCCTTTTCCTTTAAAAAAAAAGGTTATAGTTTCATCATTTGTTGATAATATATGGAAAAGAAAGAGCAATTTGAGTCAGTTAATATTATTAAAAAGAAATAAAAAGTAGTATATGCGTGTTATTTCGAAATTCAATTAATGAAAATTCATTTATGATATGAATGTTATTTTTATTAACTAAAATAAAATTTTTTTATACATTTTTTTGGGAATTTTTTTAATATATAACATGCAACATTCTACCCCATTCTTAGTGCAAACGATCCGAACTGAGTCGAGTTTTGACTTAATCGAGCTAAAAAAATTTTCGAGTTTAAACTCGAGCCAAGCATCACTAAACCCACTTTGCTAATCCTGCGTCGAACATGAACTTTTTTCAAATTTATATTTTATAGTTTCTAGGTAATTATGACATATTTTTTGAATAAATACATGGATAGATTATTTTTTTAATAATCGTTTGGTGTCATTAAAATATAAAAGTATACAACATTAACTAATTGGAAATTTATATGGAAAATATAAATAAATAAATTGAACTTTAAATTTTATTTGAATTATGAGTTCTATAAGAAAGTAATTAATATAAATTTACTAATATGTACAACTTTTTGTTGATGTTTAAGATTAGTATATATTATTGAGATTTGAATAGACACTTTAATCAAGTTTATAATAAATAAATTTTCGTTACTCAACTTTATTTTATTTTTGATAAACTCATTACTCAATTTAAAGTTATTATTATAAAATAATATATGTATAAACATAATATTATATACAATTATTTATTTGTTAAGGACCTTTGAAAACTTGAATCTGATTCGTTGTATTATTCGAGCAAGCTCGAACTCGAGCTTCGTCAATCCGAGCATAAACCAAGGGTTGACCAATTTTTTTACGAACATTTCGTAAAAAGTTTGGTTCATTTACAATACTCTATACTATTGTAAAAACCAATTTAAAAAATTAGAAGATTATTCATTATCTAATTTAATCAATTTTTAAAATTCTCCAATACATACCTTTTCTATTGTCTAATCAAATAATTAAATCATAAATTATCTAAAAAAACATAATTATATAGGTGGAACAAAACCTAAACTATAGTTACATACCCTAAACTATACCTAACTAAAGCTACTAATAATATTTACAACAGAGCAAATTGAACTCAGAGTTCTCCTTTAAAAATAATAATAAGGAAAAAAAATGCTATAAATATCCTCAAACTATATAAATGTGACTGAATATGTCCATCAATTTTACTTTTCACTAATTTTACTCTGCTATTATTTTCAGGCCTATAAACGTACTTGCACGGCAATTTTAGTTGTGGTTTCCGATAAAATTCTATCAAAAACCACCACTAAAAAATCATTGAAAGAATACTTTTAGAGGTCTGAAAATAATTATAGAGAAAAAATAGTGAAAAGTATAATAATTACCGTTTATTAATTTTTTGATCAAGTTCTTCTCTTACAATTATCTAACTGGAAGTGTAGAGACATGTTGCACTCAATTTTAGCTGAACAAAAGGCACTTTCGAGGAGAATGAATGTTTGCAAAAGAGCATGAAAGCCCTTAAAAAGCAAGGTGCATTTGAGCATGATGAGGATTCTTCAAATGATGGTGCTTTAAGTTTAGTTTTAGTAAGTTATTGATAGTTTGTTTAAGTATGGATACTGACATATTTATGGCACTTCCTATTATCATCCTATTTTGCTTTACGTAGCAAAACTCTTGTACGTTGATGTTGATATTTTACTTAGCTTGTATACAATGTTTTACGTATAGACTTAATTATCAATTGATGTTTGTTTATAAATATGGATTTATTGTCAAAGGAAATTATACTTGGTAAATTATATTTTTAATTGCTTTACTAACTGTTACAAAATATGTTGGATAAAAATACTCTAATAGAATTACCAAAAAAACCAAAATCTAATATAAATATCTACAAATTTGTGAATGGACGATGCAATCACCGATAGATGCAGTTGGTAAATACTGACCAATTTACCAATAACCGACAAATGCATTATCATTACCTTCAAAATAACGAAGTCGGTAATTACTGACAAGATTATAAGTTAGTCAATTATTAATAAAGGTATGATATTGGTAATTGCCGAAAAAATTATCAATAAGATTATAAATTAGTTGATAATTACTGACAAAGATATAAGATTGGTAACTACCGACATCTCCGAGTTGTCGGTAATAAAACGATTAGTTGATAATTACCAACAAAATCCTTTGATACGAATTAAAAATTATCGATATATTTACCATTTGAAATTTCGTTGATAATTACCGATTGAAACATGATTATTTCATTACATTATAAAAATATATTACCAACTATTTAACCAAAATTTATCAAGAGCATTTCAGTCGGTAATACCGACTGCTCAAAAAAATTTGTTGAAAAATTTACCAAGAGGACTTTTACCGACCATCATTATTCATTTCATAATTTGTCGGTAATCACTACTTACCAATAGAGTTCATCTAATTACCAATTAATTATTATTATTGATAAATGGTCCTTTTTTAATAGTGTAACTTGTGGTTTAATTTACTTTATACTCACTCTTAAAACATGTGACTACTATTTTTTCTTATTAACCTGACTACTTAGGTATTTATCTTGGTACTAATTCGTAAAAATTGTAAATATAAACATGTATTGTATCACTCTAGTTGATTTGATCCTTGCAATTGCTTTGCTCTTTGATACTTTTCTAGTGATGAATTGAAGAGATATGAAGATTATTTTGTGAACTTGACTATTCAACTTTTACAAGGTGTGTGTTCGTATATTGCTATATATTTTTATGGTACCAATTTAATGGCAGTTTGGTAGTATAATTTGCTTTCCTTACAGCAATTTGCTTTTTTTACTGTTTAGGATGAGCTGGATAAGTCCATTAAATATTTTGAAAATCATTGCGGATAACTTGAAAGGGTACTAGATACAATTCATTTAAAAACCTTAAAATCTTTTTGGAATGCTTGCAAATCTTCCCGGTTAGAGGCTCTTCCAAATAATGAACACATGGATACTTTTAGTACAAGGAAAACTCTAGAAAACATGTATTTGAATGCAGAGTCTAAGGTATGCTAGTGCTTGACACTTCAAATATAATATAAAGTGAGCATCTCATATGACAAGCTTAATAGTTCTTTTCTGATTTCAAAGTACAGTGCATTCTTCATGTCATTTTTTTTAAAGCACATTCTTTATGTCATTTACTCTTCCTTTTTTGTTTGTTTTTGTTATGATTTAGAATTTATTTCTCTCATTTACAAGTAAATGATGCAGTTAGCGGACACACGAGTTTACCAATTTCACACTGTGCAAGAAGATCTTCAGTAGGAAGATACTTATTTCATGCTGTGCACAGTCTAAATATGAATTTTGTGACTTATAAACATTTATATTGTTGTGTTATATGTACTTCTTATGAACATTCTATTATCTGTACTTGCACTAAAAACTTTATCTTTATGAGATTGTATTTTTATTTAATTTTTTACTTATTTTTGCATTTTTATATTTAATTATTGATTTGGGTATTAATTAAATCAAGCATCAACAAAAAATAAAAGAATAAACATTAAGTATTTTTTTGTCGATTAAAATATCAAGTATTTCACCAGTGTAAATTAAAGGTTTAAAACATTAGCCAAACTTCCAGGAAAAAAAAGAAAACATTAGCCAAACTTTCAAAAAGTACATAATAAAACTAAATAGCAAGAAAATATAGTGAAGGTTTGAACTCCCTCAAGATAAAAAAATAAATAAATAATCAGAGAACATTAAGCATTTTGGGAGGTTTTGATTAAACGTTGCGCCGGTTTATAAAAAGACAAAAAATGCTTAGCATCATCTTAACTTGACGGTTTTTTTTTTTTTTTTAACTACCACACTAACGTTTAGTGAAGATTTGAAATTAAACATAAAAAAAACTCTCTGCTATATTTAAATTTTCTGTAGTGTCTGTGCAATTCGAATACTAAGCAAATTAAAGAAAGAAGCGAGGTCTAAACATTTACCATGTTCTCCAAATAATTCATATTATATCATCAAATTTGATCAATTAATTTGTTCATGACACATAAATTATATGGCTGAAACATATCTCTTAGCCAAATTAATTTTAAAAATTGATATTTGTCCACTTAAAAATAAGACTGAAACCAGCGAGCAAGTCTTAAAGAAACAATTTGTAAGAATAAGAAATTTGTAAATTAAATCCCTATTATTTTATTTTGATTTCATTTTAATTCATGGAGTAGTCCAATAAATACAATTGCGCTATGCCATCTATAGAAAATAGCTTGGCTAGTAAAAACAATTTCAAGTCACAAATATTTATTTTTTAAATATTCGAATTTAAAATTTGATCTCATTTCTCTCAAACTATGCCTATAAATAGATTGTAAGCATAAAGAAGAAGGACACAAGAAATTCATCTGACAGAAGTGTCAAGCTTTGAAACATTCTCCATTTTACTCAAAGTTTCTCAAGTCAAAACTAATTGGCTTCAAGGCTAGATGTTCTTTGAGTTCTTCTTCAACAATTAGTGAGGAAATCCATCAACAACTCCGAGATTAAGAACGCTCTCGAAACAAATCCAAAGAGAAGAATTAGTGTCATAAATTCTCGAATTGAGAATCACCTAAATATCATAACCATTTTTAAATTGTATAAATATTATTTGTTGATAGATTTTGGTTATTTGCTTTAATATTTTGCATGCGATAATTCTTTATTAAATCATGTAATCGCAATATATTTCTTTACATAATTGAAGATTATAGCCTAGATGACCATACCAACGTTCAATCTTTTCGTCTAAACAAAATTAAATCATAGTTATAAGGGTCAGTAGTAAATTCAAGGTTCTAAATTCCTTCTTTTGGTCAAATTCTATAGTTGATAGGATCCATTTGGATTAGAAATGAAAATAAAAATGAAAATGGTAGATATTTTTTATTCGACTTTCGTAAAAGTAATTTTATGTTAAAAAAGTTATAGGATAAGTGTAGATTGCAATGCAAAAAATATAAAAAAAAAAAAAAAAAAAAATTGAGCTTTTAAATATAACCCAAATATACTCTTGATTAAGAATTTCTTTGTAATTTACTAGTCCTATTACATTATTTTGCGTACTTAAAAAGTATTGAGTTTAAAATCTAATAAGAAAATCCCAATCAATACTTACGCCTAAGGAGACAAATGATTTTTGGAAAAAAAAAAGAACAACAACAACAAAAGAGACATGCATTGTTCATCCATTTATGCACTCGAGAGATCTCGTTTTTGCCTTCACCAGTTCCATGTGCTAATGAGTCTTTTTCACTGCTATCAAACATCAAAAGAATGCGACAAGAAGCATCTTCAGCTTTTCAGCAAATGCATTACACGTAATTGGAGAAGTTAAAAGGTCGTACCAACTCTGATTTAGCAAGTTTAAATTTTCTTCAAAATTTTAAAATGGCGTTACTTTCAACGATAAGTGTGGTAGCAAGTAATGCATTTACTACTATAAATTGCAGCAAAGGCCAAACGGTGTTATTCACACAGAACAAAACCCAAAAACCTCGATAATAACTAAGACATCATCATCAATGGCTACCCTCATCTTCCCCGAGCATCCCTCTCCTGTTGCCGATGCTGAAGCCATCAAGAAGGCTTGTCAAGGTAATTTTATAAACCCCTAATTAATCAACAAAAATTTTTTAAGTATCTTTTGTGAAGATTAATTTTCTCCCTCTTCGTTGATATGGTCTATTCCCCCTCCCCCTGATTAATTACTTTGACGCTCAAATTAGTAGTTTTTTTAATGTTTCAATTTTTCCCCTTTTTGTTTAAAATTATCTGGAATTTATTTGGATTAAATTTTAATTCTAAAAGGTCAAACAAAGAATTCTTTAATTTCGTAAATGGTAAAATAAATTTTGTAAGATGGGATGAAGACACAAACTATAGATCTTAAATAGAGTTTGATTTTAAAAGTTTTACACGTTTTTGTAAAAATTAAATTGTTTATGAGATCAGAATTTTGAGTATAAAATTGAAATTTGAGATTCGAATGGCTAATGAATGGCTAATGAGATCATTGCATAGATAGATCTGATTACCCTTCGAATTGAAGCCAATTGGCTTCTGGTGCCAATAATTTTAAGTTCACATTTATTTTTGGACCTTTAGGATCCATTTACATTGGATTGGTAAAATTTTTATTTATTTTTTTTTTTTTTGAATCCCCCCTTCTATCACAAGTAACTTATTTTTACGAAAATTTTCAAGTAAAGGATATCTGCCCTTTTCAAATATAACTCCAATCAGAATATACCTTTTTTCTTGGGATAAATTCATCCATCAGTATTTTTTTTGCCGGGAGTATTATAATAAGTTTTTTTTTTTGTCCAATAAAGGTATTATAATAAGTTGCAAATATTTACTTGATTTTTAAATTTTTGCTGAAATTGTTTAGGGTGGGGAACAAATGAGAAGGCGATTATATTAGTACTTGGGCACAGAAATTGGGTTCAGAGGAGATTGATCAAACATGCGTACGAGGAACAGTATCAGGAAGATCTTGTTAAACTCCTTGAAAAAGAGCTTACCGGTGATTTTGAGGTCTCCCAGTTCACTCTAATATTTTCCTTTTCCAAAGTTAGCCTCCACCTCCCCCCCCACCCCTCTTTAATTTTGTCACATTTTCAATAAAAAATTTGTACCCTATGTTTTTTCTAGACGTATTGAGGCACTCTGAAGTCAAGACACTTATTGATAAATTAAATTCTCTCTTTTTGCATGGTATGAACATAGAAAGCCGTATACAGATGGATGTTAGATCCAGAGGATCGTGATGCAGTGCTACTAAATATTGGCATAAAGAAATCTAACTACCGTGTGGTTGTCGAATTTGCCTGCATTTATAATTCAGAAGAGTTTTTAGCTGTTAAGCGTGCTTATCAGAATTGTTACAAGCATTCCCTCGAGGAAGACCTAGCTCAACACACCAAAGGCGATGTTCGCCAGGCATGACGTCACTTCTTCTTACACCAAACTTCTGGCCCTCATTTTTAGTTTGTTAACTAACTGCCAATGGCATCATTGGCACTTTTTTGCAATTTATGTTTAATTTTAATATCACATTTTTAAATTATTATCATTGGCTTTATATTTCAGCTTTTGGTAGGATTGGCAAGCCCATACAAGTATGGTGGTAGGGAGATTAATGTGAAATTAGCAAAATCTGAAGCTGAGGCTCTCGATGGCATCATGAAAGATAAGGTTTTCAATCATGAAGAAGTCATTAGGATCTTAACTACAAGGAGCAATGCTCAGATTGTGGCTACGCTTAACCATTACAAGGACAACCATGGAAATGCAATCACTAAGGTAATTCATCAACACACTGGTTTTTGATAAAGTTTAGTGGTACTTTGATTAATTTGTACTTTTTCTGGGCCAAATTTTCAGCATTTGAAGGAAGATTCAAAAAATAAGTATTTAGAGCTACTGCTTACAGCCATTAGGTGCATCAATGATCCTCACAAATACTATGAAAAGGTAAAGTCTTCTTTCCTAATCAAAATGCAATGCTGGGTATCTTAATTCTGATATTTCCATCTAAGTAATATACTACATGTAAAATTTTGTCCTTGGATATAAAGAAGAATAATCCCAAAAAAGAAGGAAAAAATGAACTTCAACAAGGTTTTTTGTTAATTTGAATGAAATTGTCCTGATTTATATTTGTTTCTTAGTTGCAAGATTGTGTTCGAGATTTGAACTTGTGTTTCGGAAAAGAAAATGAGATCGAAGAAAACATCTCTTTGTGTTTCCTGGGATTTACCTCTATTTTTTATTTCTCACATCTCAATTATATGTGTGTTATTTTAGTATGCCTTTGAATAAAATAATTTGAATACTCACTTAATTCTTCCTTCATAGAAAATAGAAAATGTTTTGATTAATGAAAAGGAGGTATCAGTCAAAGAACGTTTTAATTTTACAAAAAAACTACACGAACTTATGTGTTTTCTTAACTAGTGAGATGTCTTACTCTGTGACATGTAAAAAGCGGAGGGAGTTTTTGAATTTCTATATATTTCATCCTCGTCTAATTGCGAATCTTGAAAAAAAAAAGTTTAAGATGATGGCATGAGAACAAAAACTGGTTAAGTATTTCCTTTCATATATACCTTTTATTTTCATATCAATAACATTGTTTTTGATTAATGTTCCAGGTTCTCAGAAATGCAATCAACAAGCCAGGGACTGATGAAGACGCAATCACTCGTGTAATTGTTACAAGGGCTGAAAAAGATCTGAGGAATGTCAAGGAGCTATATTACAAGAGGAACAGTGTCACTCTTGAACATGCTATATCAAAGGAAACTTCAGGCCACTACAAATCCTTTCTCCTTGCTTTGCTTGGGATAGAAGACTAGAAAACAAGATCTATTTTGTAACTTTTATGTTTTAGAGCTTGAGATTTGAAACTTTGTTCGTCTCGTCGGTGCTGAAAATCTCTCTTAGTCTTCATAGACTTTATTGCTTATAAATTTCTAATTAAAACTTCTGTGGCTATTTGGCTGATGACTTGATGTAGTGATTGAAATTGGAATGTCTTGTCATGGTTTTCTGCATTTTGTATCGATTTGCAAGGGGAAAGGGTATTAAAGGCTAGGAAGTTGATCGTGCCTTTTTAAACTAAATATTTAATAGAATAAATTTTGGTATTGCCATTTTTATATTGGATTTCATAAAAGTCAAAATTGTTCATGAGAGAGAAAATATAGATCCTAATAAAAAAATGGGGATTTCTTTGGATTAGATTTTGGTTAAAAAAGTTGAAGTGCTTTTAAGATTAGAATCGCGCATTATATTTTTCAATACATTCTTTGGTACATCCTTTTAAAAATATACTAAACCATTCTCAGTGATGTTTTTACCTTTTTTGATAGATAGATTATTTGAGATAGGAAACGTACGATTCAACTATTCAACATAATAAATTAAATTGTTCTCATTTTTCAAATATAAATTAAATACACCCTTAATACTTGAGATGGTTTCAAATTCCAACATAAGTGTCTTTCTGAAAATATTCCCGAAACTAATGCTTCGATGGGAAACAAAGTGTACATCAGTATTCTAAGGCAAATTCTAAAGTACAAATATGGTATTCTATTCAAGTGATATTCTATTCACCATAGTGAAGGTGAATCGGATGATGACAAGTGGAACGTGTTAATATCGAGACAAAAGTAAAGAAGGTTTGACAAGGTTTATTCAGTTTAAAGGCCAAGAAAAAATTGAAAAAGGAAGACACGGACTAGACAAGATGAGACAATGACATCCCATCACAGTATGCATAGATGTTAATATGGAGTTGAAGTTTAACTCCATTAATTGTGAAATATTTTTATGGATAAACATCTTTAACCTCAATTAATATAGCAAGTTTTTTGTGTATAAAATTGTGAAGAAATCGTTAGATGGTAAAAGGAGTGAAAGAGAGAAGAAAAAAAAATTGAGGAATATGGCTAATAAGTAGTATTTCTATTTTTCTTAGGAGTATTTTTGGATCTGAATATCCCTCAAATATCCAAATTAAGTTCGTTCTTGTATTTTTGCTTATCTTTGTTTTAGGCATATTCTAAAAACTATTAAGACTTAACGCGCCACTTATTTTTTGATAGGGGTATGTACTATGCAATTATATTTTCCGTCATTGTCGTTGTGGGGGAACCTAGACTCTTAAATAAAATAATTATTTTATTTTTATTATGAAAAATTTGTTGTCTTTATGGGGAAGCCCGTACCTTTAAAACAATAATTACTTGTTTATATATAAACAATAACGTGTCCATTACTAGATCTTCTCTACTAAACTCTCAAACTAACCCTAAGAGAAGTTATACATTATTAGAGACTCAAGTAATTAGAGAATTCTTTAAACTCTTAATCTATAAATTTAAACGTAAAACTCTTAAACTCTTAATATCTTATTTAAACTCTAAATATTTTATAAATCACTTTTAAAAACCTTAAACGTAAGATTTAATGAGTAATGAGTTCTAATGTTAGACTTTCCTCGGTCATGAACGTTACTTATAAACTCTTATATAAAATGAATGTGTTTTGTTTTGTAAAGTTATGTAGGAGGACCGTAGTTGGATGTATAGAAGAACTATGCCTGAAGTATGGGGATTAGTAGTGAGTTTCAACTTGTTGCGATATGTTTTGTTGATAGGTATCTTAATTGCGGTCTTGGTACACCTAATAAGTTACAGTGTCCAAGTGCAAAGTGGAAAAATAAAAAGTATCTAGTCGAGAATGATGTGAAGCTGCATATTTATAAATCAGAGTTTTTAGTTAATTATTATAATTGGATTGCACATAGAGAATCATCATGGGGTTACTGATCGAATGTTGGGGAAAAGTGGCGTTAAGAGAAATATTGAAAGCAACACTAACCGTGAGGATATTTTGATGCGGCTGATTCGAATTTTTAACCGGACACAGTGTACTACAATTATGAAGAGTCACCTAATTCTGAGGCTCAATGATTTTATGACATGCTGAAATCTGTTGATACACTGTTGGATGAAAGGTGCACAAAGTATTCACAGTTGTCTGTAATGTCGAGGTTGTTGAACATTAAATCAGAGAACACCATGTTTGAAAAGTGCTTTGATCAAATAGCACAGTTCTTGAAGGATGTACTCCCCGAAGGCAATAAGGCTTTGGATGATTGGTACCAGGCAAAAAAGTTAGTATCCATTTTGAATATGCAGCTGCAAAAGATTGATGTATGTGTTAGTAGATATATGTTGTATTTGAAAAATGATACCCAGATAGGTCATTGTAAGTTTTGTGGACATGAACGTTACATGAGAAGAAAAGTTAAGAAAAAGAAGTCCAAAGAGATTCTGAACAAGAAGATGTATTATTTTCCATTAACTTCTAGATTTCAAAGGTTGTATGCTTCTCAAAGAATGGATGAACATATAAAATGGCACTCTGAAAGCGTACCTAAGCCGGATTTGATGAGTCATCCAAGGAATGGAGAAGTTTTGAAGCATTTCAATAGCACTCATCCTGAGTTTGCATCTGAAACATGGAATGTAGGACTTGGATTGTGTACTAACAGTTTCTCACTTTTTGGGATATCTGGAAAGCAGTACTTTACTTGGCTAGTGATTGTGACGTTGTACAATTTGCCTCCTTGGATGTGCTTAAAGCTCATGTAATGTTCTTAACATATATTATTCTGGGCCTTCAAAATCCAAAACATAAGTTAGATGTTTCCTTGCAACTATAGATAGAAGAATTAATTCAATTGTGGATGCATGGAGTTAACACATACAATATTTTGAAGAAATAGAACTTTAATATCAGTGCTGCCTTTCTTTGGACTGTTAGTAACTTTTTAGCATACAGGATATCATGTTGTCTAGTTGGAGTACTGATGGCACATTGGCTTATTTTTATTGCATGGAACAAACAAGGTCATTTTAACTACAAAGTGGGGGAAAACAGTCTTGGTTTCATGGTCATTGTTATTTTATGCCTTCGGATCATCCCTTTCAGAGGGATTCAAGTTCCTTTAAGAAGGGTAACGGAGAAGATCAATCTTCGTCCCTACCTCATGTTACTGGAGATCAGTTGTGGGAAAGAGTTCAAGACATGCAAAAGATTACAGAAACCGAAAAAGAGATGAGTAAGAAAGATGGCAGAGGACAATCTCACAACAATACACGGCATAGTATTTTTTAGGATCTTCCATATTAGCGTACTCTTCTAATTCGTCACAATCATGACGTAATACATAATGAGAATAATGGGTAATCATGACAAAGGATAACGTCATATTAAAATATGGGCTTGGCCCTCACCCAAAAGGTACTTTAAGAGGGAAGGATTACTCAAGCCTTATAAGGAGTAAATTTTTCTCCAACACTAGCTATGTGGGATTCTCAATACACCCCTCACGTTCAGGCTAGACATCTGGAGTGTGAAGTTTGTAGGATTGGACATCTGTACGAGCAGCCCAATACGGGCAACCCAAGAACTTGCTTTGATACCATATTAAATATGGGCTTGGGCCTAACTCACCCCAAAAGGTAAGTCAAGAGGAGAGGATTGCTCAAGCCTTATAAGGAGTAAATTTTTCTCCAACACTAGCCGTGTGGGATTCTCAATACACAATCTAGAGAAGATGTTAAAATGTATTGTAATCGGCCTGAACTAAATCTCAATGATTCTAACAAATTGAAGGTGTGTCAAACTTGCACAAAAGAACAAAGGAAAGCCGTATTAAAGTGGGTAAAAGACATGAAACTAATGGAATGATATGCCTCTAACTTGAGCAAATGTATCGATTTGAAGGAGTTGATAATGTCTGGCATTAAAAGCCATTATTGCCACGTGTTCATGGAGAGATTGATTCCTATCGCTCTTAAAAATATACTTTCAAATAAGGTTTGGAGTGCATTGGTCAAATTGAGCTTGTTTTATAAAGACTTGTGTTCTCCTAAATTAAGTGAGACACACGTGCGTGAATTGGATAATAATATTGATGTGTTACTGTGCAAGTTAGAAAGGATTTTTCCTCCGTCGTTTTTCGATGTCATGGAGCATTTAATGATTCACCTTCCGTATGATGCTAGGGTATTTGATCCTGTGCAATTACAGATGGATGTATCCGTTCGAGAGGTACCTGAAGCATCTAAAAAAGAAAATTAACAATAAAGCTAGGGTTGTGGCCTCGATACATAATTCTTATTTGGTTGAAGAGGCTACCAGGTTTTATAGCTACTACTTTGAGCCTCATCCACCAAAACTAGAGATCTACCAAGAAATAATGAGGGTGATCAACTTGAAGTACGAGGCTCGGTTCTGTCAATTTGCAACGTACAAGGAAGGTCGTACGGTAAGATGACAACAAGATACTTGGATGATAGGTGGCAACGAACTACATTCTATTGAATTGCGAGTGTCTCCACAGATGAAAGGAAATGGCATAGGGTCTCTCAGCAAGAATTTTCTTGATACCTCTACTAAGTACAAACCTTCTTCATCTTGTCCATCTCAGTCTTCTAATTTTGTTCAGACATCTGAGATTTAGCAAAGTTAGGAGGAGTCAATACAGAAGGTTCTTGGTCCATTCATAGAAGATCACAAGATGATAAGAGAGCTGAATGAACGTCTGCTAGTGAAAGCTGCATCCCTTACAAATGAAGTTAAGGAACTCAAGGGATTGAATTCTTCAGATGGTGATGCTTGACTTTATTAAATATTGCTTTAGATTTTTTCCACCTGCATTATTTACATATTGAACTTTAACTATATAATTTAGTTGGTTGAATTCATTTGATGTTGGAAGGATGAGTACCAGTTTGTCATTGTGATGGTTAGGTTGATTATTTGATGTGGAACTATATTAGGTTGTTTGATAATTTGATGTAGAATTATATTAGGATATTTAACTATTTGATACATAATTGTAATATTTTTGTACATCCTTAGGATATTTAGATTTGTTGATTAATATATTTTTATATATTTTGGTATTATTTAGTTGATTATATTTATTTACAGGTTGATCATTTCATATGGAATTATATTAGATTGTTTGACAGTTTGATGTGGAATTATATTAGGCTATTTAATGATTTGATATGAGATTATAATTTTAGGTATTATGGTATTTGGGTTTGTTGGATGATTTATATAATTATGTTTGTTCGGTATTATTTAGGTGATTATGTTTATTTACAAGCTGATAATTTTTTATTTAGGAACAAACTTTTCTGTTGGTTATTTAGAAACAAACCCAGGCACTTCAGTTAGTGCTCATGTCCTTAAGATGAAGGGTTATTTTGATCAGCTTGAAAAACTTGGAGCACCTGTAAGTCATGACTTGGCTACTGATATGATCCTGGCCTCTTTGACTTCTGAATATGATTAGTTTGTCATGAACTTCAACATACATAATATGGAAAAGCCCATAAATGAATTGCACGGGATGCTCAAGCAGGCTGAGCAAAATATTAGGAAATCCACTCCTAATGTTCTGATGGTTCAGAAGGGCAAAGGCAACCAGAAGGGCTAAACCAACAAAAGGAGGGACTTGTTTCCACTGCAATAAACCTGGTCACTGGAATAGGAATTGCAAGCTCTACTTGGAAGAAAAGAAGAAGCAAAAGGCCAGCGAGACTGCCACCTCAGGTATTATCACTATAGAAATTAATATGTCTACTCCTACTTCATGGGTATTAGATACCTTATGTGGAGCTAACATTTGTGTAAATGTGCAGGGACTAAAAAGGAGTAGATCTTTGGCAAAAGGGGAGGCGGACCTGCGAGTAGCAAATGGAGCAAAAATTGTTGCTTAGCTATAGGGACATTTGATTTACTTTTGCCCAGTAGGCTTATCATTGAACTTAAAGAATGTTATTACGTTCCTGCTATGAGTAGGAACATCATTTCAGTTTTCTGTTTGGATATTGGTGGTTTTGATATTAATACTAAGAATGGTAAAAGTTCTATTTATAGAAATGGTATCTTCTATGGGGATGCCTCTTTATTTAATGGACTTTATATTCTTAACCTACATGATTCCACTAGTAAGCCCATCTATAACATAAATACAAAGAAATTTAAATCTAATGATTTAAATCAAACTTACTTCTGGCATTGTCGTTTAGGCCAAATAAATAAGAAACGCATATCCAAACTCCATCAAGATGGACTTTTATCTTCATTCGACCTTGAGTATTATGAAAAATACGATACTTGTTTATTAGGCAAAATGACTAAAAGTCTATTTACAGGAAAAAGTGAAAGACTACTGATCTACTAAAACTTATACACACTGATGTATGTGGACCAATGAACACACAAGCTAGAGAAGGTTTTCAGTACTTCGTTACATTCAAAGATGATTTCAGTAGATATGGTTACGTCTATCTAATAAAACATAAATTAGATTCCTTTCAAAAGTTTAAGGAGTTACAAAATGAAGTACATAATTAACTTGGAAAGAGTATCAAATTACTTCGATCAGATCGAGGTGGTGAATACTTAAGCCTAGAGCTTGACGAACTCCTAAAAATTGTGGGATAGTATCACAACTAACTCCACCAGGAACACCACAACGGAATGGTGTGTCTGGACGTAGAAATCGAACTCTATTGGATAAGGTTCGATCTATGATGAGTCAAACAGATCTTCTAATTTCTTTTTGGGGTTATGCTCTAGAAACTAGTGCATTAATATTAAATAGAGCTCCTTCTAAAGCTGTTAAGAAGACACTATATGAGATATGGACCGGGAAACAACCTAGTCTAGCATTTCTCAAATTTTGGAGATGTGATGCTTATGTGAAGCGATCATTATATGATAAACTAGCACCCAAATCTGATAAATGTCTGTTCGTGCGATATCCTAAAGGATATAATTTCTATCTTACATCTGAAAACAAAGTATTTGTTACTCATAATCGAATTTTCCTTGAAAGGGAATTCGTTTCCAAAAGAGTTAGTAGGAGTATAATCCATCTTGAAGAAGCTCAAGGACAGCAAATTATTTCTGAACCGAGTATAGACACTCAGTTGGACTCACGTATTCATACTGAGCCCGAGCCTTCGACACAAGGCGCAACAAGGTCTGGTAGGATTCATCAAATGCTACAGAGATATGGATTTCTTGTGACTGAGGATCATAATATTGATCTTATTGATCAAGGTGAACCTCATTCCTACCAAGATGCTATTCATAGTCCTGAATCTAGCAAATGGCTAGAGGCTATGAAATCAAAAGTGCAATCCATGCATGACAATCAAGTTTGGACTTTGATTGATCTACTTGAAGGTTGCAAGACCATAGGGTGTAAATGGGTTTTCAAAAAGAAAACTGACATGGATGGCAATGTGCACACATACAAAGCACGACTGGCAACAAAAGGTTATAAACAAACTCATGGTATTGACTATGATAAAACCTTTTCTCTAGTTGTAATGCTTAAGTCAATGAGAATATTACTTGCCATTGCAGCATATTATGATTATGAAATATGGTAAATGGATGTTAAAACTGCATTTCTTAATGGAAATTTACTAGAGGATATGTATATGACACAACCTGAAGGTTTTATTCATCCTTCGAATTCTGGTAAAGTGTGTAAACTTCAAAGATCCATTTATGGCTTGAAGCAAGCATCTCGAAGAATGAAGATGAACCGTGTGTGTACAAAAGGGTTACAGAAAATGTAGTAGTCTTCTTAGTGCTCTATGTCGATGACATCTTGTTAGTTGGAAATGACAACCGCACTTTGCAAAGTGCAAAAACTTGGTTGGGGAAGTGGTTTTCAATGAAAGATTTAGGTGAAACAGCCTATATTCTAGGTATTAGGACCTCTCGAGATAGATCTAAAAACCTAATTGGCCTAAATCGGAGTGAATATATTGACAAGGTACTGAAAAGGTTTAATATGCAAGATTCTAAGAGAGGATTCTTGCCGATGTCACATGGCGTTAAACTTAGTAAGTCTCAAAGTCCTACCACAAGGGAGGATACAGAACACATGAGTAAGATTCCTTACGCTTCCGCAATTAGATTTATTATGTATACTATGTTATGCACTCGCACACATGTCTCGTATGCATTATGCATGTCTAACAGATTCCGGTCAAATCCAGGTGAACCACATTGGACTGCAGTAAAAACATGCTCAAGTATTTAAGAAGTACTAAAGAGATGTTTTTGATCTACGGAGGTCAGGAAGGAGAGCTTGTTGTAAATGGTTACACGGATGCTAGCTTTCATACTAATGTAGATCATTTTAGATCGCAATCTGGATTTCTGTTTTGTTTGAATGGAGGTGCTGTGAGTTGGAAGAGTTCAAAGCAAGATACTGTGGCTAATTTTACTACGGAGGCTGAGTATGTGGCTGCTTCTAAGAAATGTGATCTATATAAAACAAACAGTCATTACAATGCGAAGAAGTAGTAGGAGTAATAGGGAATTTAAAAACTACTTCGTTTTCTCCAACTCTCATGCATAATTTCCATTTGTCAATATCTATTGAAGCTCTAAAGGTGTATAAAAATGATTATCCTAAGATCAAAAGGAAGTCTACATCCTTTTTCATATCAAGAATAATGAAGTTAACGGGAAAGACAAGCTCTTTAACCTTTAGTAAAACATCTTCTATAACCTCTCTAGGATGTCTAATGCTCTTATCAGCCAAACTTGTGGTCATCCTAGTGGGTGTTGGTTCTCCTAGGCCTAGCTTTATATACATGTTATAGGAAATAACTTTTATGCTAGCTCCTAGGTCAGCTAAAGCCCTACCAATGGAAATACTCACAATCATACAAGGGAAAGAAAAACTCCCTAGATCATTTAATTTGTGCGGCATCTTTTCCTTGTTTATCAAGATTACCAAACATTGCTTGCCCTACAAGGAATGTAGATACTTTGTCCAACCTCTTTTTCCTCAAAAGCATCTTTTTCAAGTACTTTGCATACTTGGGCACCTTCAAAAGCACATCAATGAGAGGTAAGATAATTTTTAGTTATTTGAAAGTCTCCACAAACCTTCTCATCTCGTCTTTGCTTTGGTCACGAGCAAGAGCCATTGGATAAAGAATTTTTGGCTTATAAGCTTCAACGACCCGCTTCTTACTCGACTCTTCTTTTTCCCTTTCATCCTTCTTTGGTTCTACAACCGATAACTTCATCACGTCTTCTTTCTTAGGCTCTTTTCTGGAATAACCATTATTTCCTCATTGCTAGGAACTTCTTTGTTATACCTTATTGAGATAGCATTGATATGCTCTCTCAGATTTACTTCCATGTTACAGAGAGAGTTCATGGAGTTCTCTCGAATACCAACTTTACTAACTGTCCAATTCGCTTCTCCAAGTTATGGATTGATGCATCTTGATTTCTCTAAGAAGCTTCAACACTCTCAAATGGGGAATTGGTTGCTATGATGAGCTTTTCGACCAACTCCTCAACATTAGACTTCAGTGGTGGTGGTGTTGTAGCAGGGGGATTATATAGCAAAGGATGAGTCACCCCTCTATTCGTATTGTGATAAAAACCAAAAGGGTTTTGAGAGCTCTGCTACCCTTGATTCCATGAAAAATTTGGGTGGTTCCGCCACCCCAAAATTTATGTATTAGAATAAGGGTTCTCTTGTCTATTTTCACCAATATAATCAATTAATTCCATAGGAGTGCGCATACGTGGGCACTCATGATCCGGGTGTCCTCCAATACAAAATTGCAAAATATTACTTGTTGTGGAGCTACTGGTAAAAAGGACAGATTTAAACTCTCAAGTTTCTTATCAAGCACAGCTGCCACCCTCAATTCTATTGCATTCATCATGTCCATATTGTGTACGCCTGCCTACATCGGCTTTGTTCATAGACTCCCTCATGAGTAACTAACTATTCATAACAATCTGCTATATGAGGTTGTATAACTCTTGTGGAGTCTTGGAGCTTGTAAACCTCCAGCTGAGGCGTCAATTAACTGCTTACCTCCAAGATTAATCCCAGTGTGAAAAGCTTGCATCTGTAGCCCCAATTCCAATTCATGATAGGGACATTATCGAATTAGATCTTTCCACCTTTTCCAAGCCTCATATAGACTCTCACTGTCAGCTTGTTAGAACGAGAAGATCTCATTCCTTAGCCATGGAGGGAAATATCTGGTGAGGAATTTATTTGCCTACATATCACATGTAGTAATTGATCCTGTAAGTAGAAACTTTAACCATGATTTCTCCCTATCCCTTAGTATAAATGGGAAGAGACGAAGTCTAATAGTGTCATCTGTAACTCCATCCATCTTAAAAGTGTCGCACATTTCCAAGAAGTTGGTGATGTGCGCATTTGGATCCTCTTGTGACAGTCCATCGAATTGGACCATTTGTTGAACTATGTGGATGACATCAGGCTTAATCTTGAAGTTGTTCGCCTCAATCTTCAGCCTAACAATGCTGGATAAGGTTCCCTTGATGGAAGGGTGAACATAATCAACCATTGGTCTTTGCGCCATAGTTCCTGAAACGAAGGAAAACAAATACTATGAGATGAATACAAACAAAAATAAACAATAAAGTAACTAATGAAAAAACTTTAACAAAAACGCCACAAGAATTAACATCTCTAAAACAAGGACTTGGAACGAGACAACAAAAACAATCAAAACAATAAAACAAATAAAGAAAAACGATGAAAGCAGCCAAATCCTAGCATTCTTTATTACCCTCCGCGGCAGCGACGCCAAAAATTTATTGTTTAAAATGGGACTACTTTAAAATTATCATCGAACAGGCAAGTGTACCTATCGATGTAGCACTAGGAAACTCTCGGGTTATCAAACTTTGCAGACGGAGAAACAGTAGTAATAAATATTCTCTCACTATTTAATCAAATCCAATATGTTTTGAAAAGGTTTTCAACAAATAAAACTAAATATAAACTAACAACCTGAGCTATAGGAATAGGAAAAATGGTTTTAAATCAAGTTTCGAAAGAAGTGTTTAAACAGTGGAATCCCCCTAGGATCCCTTTATAAAACATAGTTGAATTGTTGATTAGCTCACTCTCATTTATTAGGATTAACCTTATCTCTAGGCGAAAACCTACTATTCCCCTTATTGATTAGAAAAAAATCTCTTTTCTCCCTAACTCAATTATGAATGAATAAAGCGCCGTTGTGAACTAGATTACTCTACGAGACCTAGAAACTATAGCCATTATCTCTAATTAACTACCAATTCCTATTGTTCAAGTAAGCCCTAGATGTTCTTTCTTTTTCAATTCTGAACAATCTAATGCGAACATATCGACCACTGATAAAAATCGATTACACAAACACAACAACTAAACTAAAATTAACCAATAATTCGACATATTGATCCATAAATTCCATAGAAAACAATGCCAGGTTCATCTAGGGTTCATACCCTTTTAAACAAAAAAGTAAACCCTACCCACTAAATATCATAAAGATCATAAATTTCAACATGGAATTCATAATAAATAAAAGTTTAGAATGCTTAGAAATTTTTATTGAAGAATCAACAATCTGGAATGTTGCTTGAACTCCTCTCTCAATTTGCCCGAAGAATCCCGAATTCGCTCTGAAGAAACTCTTCAATCTAAATATCGAAACTTTAAATTAAAAATACTAAACTATAATCTAAGGAGATTAATGAGAGTTTTTGTGAGGGATTTTCTCTCGAAAATCGCCCCTTTCTGCTCCCTGAAAACCCTAACCGAGGATAAGTTCAAAATGCATTGAAAGACTATTTAAAAAGAAGTTAGAAAATTTTGCTCCGAATAAACTTTTATTGAAGAATCAACGATCAGGAATGTGCCCGAACTTCCCTCTCGATTTGGTCGAAGAATCCTGAATTTGCTCTGAAAAAACCCTTCAATCTAACTATTGAAACTTGAAATTGAAAAAAACTAAGCTATGACCTAAGGAGATTAATAAGAGTTTTTTGGAGGGATTTTTCTCAAAAATCGCTCCTTTCTGCTTCGTAAAAACCCTAACCGAAGATAAGTTCAAACTACATTAAAAGACTATTTAAAAAAAGTCAGAAAATTATTATTTGGCCCCCGTTGCCCGACCCGACGGCACCTCACTTGGATGGCTGGGTCCCGCCGAGTTTGGGAAAATATAGTCTTGCAATTGTTGCTTCAGCCGGGTCCAGCCACTTACTGGAAATTTTGTCTCTTTATCTTCTTTTTTTGTCCGTTCTTGCTCCGTATGCTCTCGTTTCACTTCCTCTTCTGCTCTATGAGGTTGTACAACTCTTGTGGAGTCTTGGAGCTTCTAGAACCTCCAGATGAGGCGTCAACTAACTGTTTACCTCCAAGATTAATCCCAGTGTGAAAGGCTTGCATCTGTTGCCCCAATTCCAATCCATGATAGGGACATTATCGAATTAGATCCTTCCACATTTTCCAAGCTTCATATAGACTCTCACTGTCAGCTTGTTGGAACGAGAGGATCTCATTCCTTAGCTTTGTAGTCCACGATGGAGGGAAATATCTTGTGAGGAATTTATTTGCCTACATATCACACGTAGTAATTGATCCTGTCGCCCTATCCCTTAGTGTAAATGGGACTAGACAAAGTCTAATGGATTCATCAGTAACTCCATCTATCTTAAAAGTGTCGCACACCTCCAAGAAATTGGTAATGTGCGCATTTGGATCCTCTTGTGACAGTCCATCGAATTGGACCATTTGTTGAACCATGTGGATGACATTAGGCTTAATCTCGAAGTTGTTCGCCTCAATCTTCAGCCTAGCAATGCTAGATAGGGTTCCCGTGATGGAAGGGTAAACGTAATCAACCATTGCTCTTTGCGCCATAGTTCCTGAAACGAAGGAAAACAAATACTATGAGACGAATACAAACAAAAATAAACGATAAAGTAATTAATCAAAGAACTCTAACAAAAACACCACAAGAATTAACATCTCTAAAACAAGGATAGGAACGAGACAACAAAAACAATCAAAATACTAAAACAAATAAAGGAAAACGAAGAAAGAAGCAAAATCCTAGCATTCTTTACTACCTTCTGCAGCATGAATGCCAAAAAATTGTTGTTTAAAATGGGACTACTTTAAAATTATCATCGACAAGCAAGTGTACCTATCGATGTAGCACTAGGAAACTCTCGGGTTGTCGAACTTTGCAGATGGAGAAGCAATAGTAATAAATATTCTCTCACTGTTTAATCAAATCCAATATGTTTTGAAAAGGTTTTCAACAAATAAAACTAAATATATTCCACCTGAGCTATAGGAATAGGAAAAAAGATTTTAAATCAAGTTTGGAAAGAAATGTTTAAACGTTGGAATCCCCCTAGGATCCCTTTATGAAACATAGTTGAATTATTGATTGGCTCCCTCTCATTTATTAGGATTAACCTTATCTCTAGGCGAAAACCCACTATTACCCTAGTTGATTAGAGAAGAATCTCTTTTCTCCCTAACTCAATTATGAATGAATAAAGTGTCGTTGTGAACTAGATTACTCTATGAGACATAGAAACTGTAGCCATTATCTAATAAACTACCAATTCCTATTGTATAAGTAAGCCCTAGATGTTCTTTCTTTTTCAATTCTGAACAATCTAATGCGAACATATCGACTACCGATAAAAATCGGTAACATAAATACAACAACTAAACTAAAATCAACCAATAATTCGAAATATTGATCTATAAATACCAAAGAAAACAATGCCAAGTCCATCTAGGGTTCATAAATTTCAACAAGGAATTCATAATAAATAACAGTTTAGAATGCTTAGAAATTTTTATTAAAGAATTAGCAATCCGGAATGTTGCCCGAACTTCTCTCTTGATTTGCCCGAAGAATCCCGAATTTGCTCTGAAGAAAACCCTTCAATCTAAATATTGAAACTTGAAATTAAAAAACTAAACTATAATTTAAGGAGATTAGTGAGTGTTTTGTGACGGATTTTCTCTCGAAAATCTCCCCTTTCTGCTCCCTGAAAACCCTAACCGAAGATAGGTTCAAAATACATTGAAAGACTATTTAAAAAGAAGTTAGAAAATTTTGTTCCAAAGTAAATTTTATAGAAGAAGCAACGATCAGGAATGTTGCCCGAACTCCTCTCTCGATTTGGCCGAAGAATCCCGAATATTCTCCCATAAAACCCTTCAATCTAACTATTGAAACTTGAAATTAAAAAAAAAAACTAAGCTATGATCTAAGGAGATTAATGAGAGTTTTTTGGAGGGATTTTTTCTCGAAAATCGCTCCTTTCTACTTCGTAAAAACCCTAACCGAAGATAGGTTCAAACTACATTGAAAGACTATTTAAAAAAAGTTAGAAAATTATTATTTGGTCCCGTTGCACAACTCGACGGTCCCCCACTTGGGTGGTCGGGCCCGGCCGAGTTTGGGAAAATGTGGTCTTCCGATTTTTGCTTCAGCCGAGTCCGGCCACTTACTAGAAATTTTGTCTCTTTATCTTCTTTTTTCGTTCGTTCTTGCTCCGTATGCTACTGTTTCACTTCGTTTTTCCTTCCAACTGATTCGGGACATACCTATAGACAAAAGAGAAGAAACAGAAGATAAAATTCCTTCCTAGTTTCTTATGTCTCCTAGGTCGGTGTCGAAATCGCCTCTCTGGTTTCCCATCGCACAGTTCATATATCTTCATCGATATTAAAGAGCCTTATAGCGGCATTTTGGTTTGTGCTTCGACCATATTTTTTCAGCCGATGGAGTCCGTTGCTGTCCTATGCTCATAGATCTGCTATAATTTTCACACTCTTTTACTTATGTATAGTTTAGATGCGAATTAATTCGTGCATTTTTTATTACATTTTGATGGAATTAATTCATGCATTTGTTGATTACTATTAAAAGCTCATATTCAGCTAACTAGATAGCCAACCATGGTATATTGTGGTTATTTGGGGTAAATATTTGGAAAAATCTGTTTGTATGCTTCATATGTTTCTGCTATATCCTATTAACTCTGCAGTTTTGGTTAGCTTCTGGTTCTTTTTGGCATATATATTCGATATTTACTAATTAATTTACTTGAAATTATGTAGTTTATACATTCAACAAGCCTAATCTGAAGGTATACATTCTCAACTTCAAAATCATCCTTACCAGTTCTCTGTAAGTTCTCAAAGTCACTTCCTTTTCGTTGCTGCCAGCTTTTACATCACTTTCTTGCTCATAAGTTTCATTTTTTTTCATGATTGAATCTTAATTCAAGGGCTTGTATCAAGTCCTGGAGACTCATAAACATAGCTAGACAACCATTTTTTAATACTAGGGGGCACTGTAGATATACACAAGGTAAAGTTTAACACTTTGAATGCTATGAGAAGTACTTTTAACTACTACCTATGATTTACTCAAAGTTCATACAAGAGAAAGCAGAGAATCGGAGAGCTTTTGAATATTCTATCATCAGCAGCTCTATAAATGTTTCCATATTTTCTTTTGATTTGTGGAAACCAAATTGATCTAAAGAATTTGTTAGTGTTTGGATATGTCTGCGTACCGGAAAAAGTGAGAAAGAATCTGAACACTACATCACCTATAGAACAGAAGCTGAATGAACTAGCTTATTCTCTCTACTTAGAGTAACTCATATATTGTTCCAATTCTCTCTATTGACACATGATAAATTTTATGTTCTGCAAATAATTATATCAAATTTCCTTTTTTTCCTTTGAGTTTCATCATTCCAAGTGCTTGGTAGTCTATGAAATTTGTGGTGTGTGCACACTTGAGAGTCTATGAAATTTCTGGTAGGGGGCATTTCTGTAAGATGACGTCAAAAGTTCATGTGTATGCTTGGGGGTCTATGAAATTTGTGGTAGTTCTTTTCACTTTAATTTGTTGATTATCTGTTGAAATGATATGCTATAGTTGTATAATGTTTGACCATTTTTGTTTTCCTTGCTTTCATAGATTGGGAACAATTTTTACCCTTGTTCCTTCCTGGTACTAAATTCACCTAACATGGAATTTCTTTTTGGATTAGATATGCTTCGCAAAAACCAAGTATTTCCTATAATTCTGGAGCATATCACTTCATGATGGATTCCAATTTCATATAAAAATCTAACTTTTTGTATTTCTTGTAATGCACAATGGATATTGTTACAACCTTCCGGCTACCAGCAGAAATAAATCGGACAGCCCTATTTACTATTATAGCTTCTATTGGCTATTACAGATCAGCAATGAGGAAAGAAACAAAGGCATAAAATACAGAAATCAGGAACCTATGCTATTACAGTAAGATCTTCGGCTCCGGTGAACTTCCTTCCTCAGATCCAGCCAGAAAAACATACACCCAGTTTAGTGAAACAGAAATAAGGAAGAAAGATGAGATCTTTCCTTACCTCGAGACCATCCGGTCTCGGATATGGACTCCGGCGGAGGATGACGAACGAGCTCCGCGAGTTCGGTCTAACCACCACGTCCCGCCTGTCCCCGTTGTCCTTCCAGTGAAGAAAGGCGAATCCCTCAGTAGCCCGGTAGCCTCAGAATAAAACACTCACTCTCGGTCTCTCTCGGCAAGAAGTGCTGGAAGCCCCTTTCCCCTCAGGCCTGCGGTCTCACACACGGCAACCCGAAGGATTGGCCGGCACCGACAAACAGGTAAGGGTCCCGAAGGGTCAAGCACAAGAAACGAGCAGTCAGTCTGCTCGAACAAAGAGAGAGAAGACAGAAGATCAAGAGAGGAGAGAGAGAGGCAGCGGCGGCACAAAAGAATGCAAAATGAGAGGATTAGGGCAAGAGGCTGAGAAAGCAAAGAATATATAGGCGAGTCGCCTGGGAGGGCCGGGTCAACCCGACCCGCCCGGCATCTCTGCCAGCCCAGCTTCCAATCACACTCAAAGGCCCACCAAGGCTAATTACATCATTGGGATAAATTGGGCCAAACAGAAATGAAAATAATTGTGAAAAATGAAAATGAGCCTACTGGACCAACAAACTCCACCTTGAACAATATTTTCATCTACCTTTTTTTTTGCCAACAATGACTCCAAGAGAGTCAGCCTTCGTCAATATGAAGGAGGTCCCTGCACAAAGAAAACTTGTCAGTTGTCACAATCTTAGTACCAAAGTCAGTAGGATTATCTTTAGTACTAATTTTCTCAATATTAATTAAGCCACTTGAAACCTTTTCCCTAATGAAGTGATACTTAACATCTATGTGTTTAGTTCTTTCATGATAAACAGGGTTTTTACACAAGTGAAGACAACTCTGACTATCAGTAAAAATCACAGCTTTTGATTTTAAAACATGCAATTCAGACAATAAACCCTGAAGCCAAATGGCTTCCTTGATTGGCTTAGTGGCAGCAATATACTCAGCCTCCGTAGTCGACAAGGCGACTACAGGCTGCAGCTGTGACTTCCAGGATATGCAATTCCCTGCCAAAGTAAAGAAATAAGAGGTGGTAGACTTCCTACCATCTTTGTCACCTGCAAAGTCAGAATCAACATACCCAACCAGTTCAAACTCATTGGACCAATTATGATAGAGGAGACCTCTATCAATGGTCCCATTGATATAGCGCAACAACCACTTTAAAGCTGCCCAATGGTCCCTACCCGGATTAGACATAAAACGACTAAGGAGACTTATGGAATAAGCAATGTCGGGCCGGGTGGAAATCATGGAATACATGACCGATCCTATAGCCATTCTATAGGGAATATGGGCCATCTCATTCTTTTCCTTTTCAGTTTTGGGGCAGGATTTTTCAGAGAGTTGGAAGTGGCTTGCTAGTGGTGTACAAACTGGCTTGCACAAATGCATTGAAAATTTGGACACAATTTTCTGCAAGAAGGGTTTCTGGGATATGAATAAGGATCTATCAGCCCTATCCCTCTTAATATTCATCCCAAGGATTCTAGACGCAGAGCCTAAGTCCTTCATATCAAATTCGGACTTCAACAAAGATTTCAGGTGGTTGATCTTATTCCTATGCTTACAGGCAATTAGCATATCATCAACATACAGCAACAAGTAAACAGCAGTTTCAACATTATTGCCACAAAAATACAAACAGCTATCATAGTTGCTCTTAATAAAACCAGCTTTCAACATAAAAGAGTCGAAACGTTTATACCATTGACGAGGTGACTGCTTAAGTCCATACAAGGACTTCTTCAGCAAACATGCCATGTTTTCTTTACCTTTTTCTTCAAAGCCCGGTGGTTGACGCATGTAAATGGTCTCATCAAGTTCTCCATGCAAAAATGCAGTTTTGACATCTAGTTGTTCTAAATCAAGATCATAAAATGCAACAATAGCAAGCATTATCCTGATTATTTTGTACTTAACAACAGGAGAAAAGATTTCATTAAAATCAATGCCCTCAATTTGAGAAAAACCTTTTGCAACCAGTCTAGCTTTGAACCTTGGAGGTTCATTGGCAGAATCTGGTTCTTTGATTTTAAAAATCCATTTACAGTCAATCAATTTTTGCTTAGAGGGTTTTGAAACAAGAATCCAGGTTTTGTTTTTATGCAGAGAGGACATTTCCTCTTCCATGGCACGCAACCAAAAAGAACGGTTTGGACTCTTTAAAACATCAGAGAAACACAGAGGTTCCTTTTCTTCAACAAAAGATGCAGCAGCACAAGCATATGAGACAATGTAGGAGTAACCGTACCTAGCGGGCTTCCTAGTCTCACTCTAGATAGCTGGTAGTCTCTTAAGGCTTGGGCTTGTGCCTCAGGATGATCCTCATCATCCTCATCTGAATCTTCAGATTCAGGCGTGTTATTTTTAGGCTGCTCTTCAGTCGGGTTATCCGACGTTCCACTGGATTCAGGTTGGTCGTGGGGTTGTGAAGGCTCGGAGGTGTTCTCCACCTCCACGGGAATAATCCCGTCAGTAGGAGGGTCACTAGGGTTTTCAGGGTTGGTTTCGGCCTTTAGGCAAGGCATATCAAGTTCGTTGAAGACCACATCCCGACTCACAAGGACCCTCACTCCCGGCTCACCTTTGAGCCACACTTTATAACCCTTCACCCCACTAGGGTATCCTAAGAACACTCCCTTTTTCGACCTAGGGTCTAGCTTACCCTCTTTCTGGTGTACAAATGCAGCACACCCAAATACTCTAAGGTTTGAGAGATTTGGTGGTTCACCAGACCACATCTCTAAGGGAGTTTTGAAGTTAATGGCTGCAGAAGGTGATCTGTTAATGAGGTAGACAGCTGTACTTACAGCTTCTCCCCAAAAAGGTTTTGGAATACCTGAAGACACCATAAGGCACCTAACCTTATCCATTATAGTACGGTTCATTCTTTCAGCAACTCCATTTTGCTGTGGGTTGTGCCTAACAATCCTATGGTGAATTATGCCATGCAATGCACACAAATCAGAAAACTTTTTATTGCAAAACTCAAGACCGTTATCTGTCCTAATGGTTTTTAGTTTATTACCAGTTTGATTTTCGGCAAGGCGTTTCCATTCAGAAAATTTTTCGAAAGTTTGGTCTTTGGATTTTAACAGAAAGACCCAAACATGCCTAGAGAAATCATCAACAACTGATAAGAAATAAACACTTCCACCATAAGTTGGAACCTTTTCAGGTCCCCATAAATCACGATGCACATAATCAAGAACAAAAGTGGACTTGTGTGTGCCGACAGAAAAACTGATTTTGTGTTGTTTTCTGAGTACACAGTGGTCACAAAAATCCAGAGATTCGATTTTGTCACCACCCAAAAGATTTTGTTTGTGAAGGCAATGTAGTCCTTTCTCACTGATGTGGCCAATCCTTTGGTGCCACAACAGAGTCCTTTCAGGAACTGTTTTCGAAACCAATGCAGATGCATCTAAAACAGTTTTTCCAATTAGATGGTAAAGACCATCCCTTTTAAAACCTTTGAGCATGACCAGTGCTCCTTTACAAACTTTCATAGTTCCATTTTCAGATTTATAAGAAAAACCATTTGTGTCAAAAACACCAAGGGAGATTAGATTCCGACGGAGGTCGGGCACATATCTCACCTCAGTTAGTTTTCTGGTCACCCCATCATGCATTTTGATGAAAACACTTCCAATTCCTTTAATTTCACAAACGTGATTGTTGCCCATAAAAACCTTTCCCTGATCAAGGGGTTTGAAATCTAAAAACCAATGTTTGTTGGGCGTCATATGAAAAGTGCAACCTGAATCAAGGATCCAGTTTTCAGAAACAGGGGAAAGGGAAGAAGACACACACAACACTTCAGAATACATAGAGTTACCATCTGATTCAAAATCGTGTGGTTTGTCATTTTTATCACTCCCTTTACCTTGTTTACGTTGTTTTTCCCCTTTGATCCTTTTAAAACACTTGTTTTTCATGTGACCTTCCTTGCCGCAATAAAAATATTTCACTTTCTTATCACGAGATTTCGACCTCCCTTTACTTTTAGAGCGGTGACTATAAGATTCCCTCCGGTCAACCCTCCCTCGCACGTAAAGGTTTTCTCCGTTTGATTTATTTTCTTTTCGTAAATCAAGGTCCTTTGATTTCAAGGCATTTTTAACATCAGCAAGAGTCAAGTCATCTCTACCGTACTTAATAGCAGACTTGACATCGTTAAAAGATTCAGGTAAAGAATTTAATAAAATCACGGCAACATTTTCGTCAGAAATCTTTTCACCGACGTTTTGTAATTCTAAAACAATTTTGTTTAAATCGTCGATGTTTTCAGAGAGAGATTTCGACCCGCTCATTTTAAAACCAAAAAGCTGTTCTTGTAAGTAAATCTTGTTGGATAAAAATTTTCCTAAGTAAAGTTTTTCTAGTTTGGTCCATATTTCAAAAGCATTGTCTTTTTCGTCTATTTCTCTTAAACGTTGTCGGTTAAATGTAAGGTGAGGCAACTATGCGCATCACCAAGTTTTTCGGAAAGCACTTCGCCCTTCCAAGACTCCGGATACTTGTCAGGGCTACAAATAGCGGGTGCGATTTTATTTTGGACTAAAACAGCTTTCATTTTTCTGCGCCACATTACGAAATCTGATTTGCCATCAAACTTGTCAGTTTCAATCTTTTGAACAGACATGGTTAAATGGCAAATGAGAGTAGTGCTGGCTAGACAAATGAAAAATTTGAAAAACAGGAAGTTTTGTCCCGCGAAATAAAATGCCCGGATTTTGCTTTTAATGAAAAACAGAACAGTTCAGTACGTGGTACGTAAAAATAGTTTTGTAACTAAAACAGCGCAAATGTACTCACAGATTTAACCAATGCAGAAACAGCAAAAAGACATGAAACAACCACAGAATAGGATTCAGACACAGTTTAACCAATTAGAGAAAAATTACCAAGTCACAGATACTGGGTGTCTCTTGGACTCCCAGCCAGGCTTGGGTTTTGGGATTTTCCAAAAACAGAAATTGCCAGAAACATAACCAAAAAAAATACTGCAGTTATGAAGCGGAAATAGGACAGTAAACTGGAAACAGAAACAGCATGAACAGGAGCAAAAATGTAACAACTTCAGCAACGGTTTCACAAAAACAGTAATGGCAAAGATGTTCGTGTAAACAGAAACAGTTTAATCAACAGTTTAACAAACGAAACAGTTTCAGATCAGTTTAACAAACGAACCAGCCACAGATCTAGCAGATAATAATAGCAGTAAAGAAAAACAGAAGCAGTAAATAAAAGAGAGGGTTAGAGTTTTTCCTGTCGGTCAGATCCCGCCTGGATCTGACACCGAGTGGTAGCCGGATAGTAAATCCGACAACCGAGCTCTGATACCACTGTTACAACCTTCCGGCTACCAGCAGAAATAAATCGGACAGCCCTATTTACTATTACAGCTTCTATTGGCTATTACAGATCAGCAATGAGGAAAGAAACAAAGGCATAAAATACAGAAATCAGGAACCTATGCTATTACAGTAAGATCTTCGGCTCCGGTGAACTTCCTTCCTCAGATCCAGCCAGAAAAATATACACCCAGTTTAGTGAAACAGAAATAAGGAAGAAAGATGAGATCTTTCCTTACCTCGAGACCATCCGGTCTCGGATATGGACTCCGGCGGAGGATGATGAACGAGCTCCGCGAGTTCGGTCTAACCACCACGTCCCGCCTGTCCCCGTTGTCCTTCCGGTGAAGAAAGGCGAATCCCTCAGTAGCCCGGTAGCCTCAGAATGAAACACTCACTCTCAGTCTCTCTCGGCAAGAAGTGCCGGAAGCCCCTTTCCCCTCAGGCCTGCGGTCTCACACACGGCAACCCGAAGGATTGGCCGGCACCGACGAACAGGTAAGGGTCTCGAAGGGTCAAGCACAAGAAACGAGCAGTCAGTTTGCTCGAACAAAGAGAGAGAAGACAGAAGATCAAGAGAGGAGAGAGAGAGGCAGCAGCGGCACAAAAGGATGCAAAATGAGAGGATTAGGGCAAGAGGCTGAGAAAGCGAAGAATATATAGACGAGTCGCCTGGGCGGGTCGGGTTGAACCCGGCCCGCCCGGCATCTCTGCCAGCCCAGCTTCCAATCACACTCAAAGGCCCACCAAGGCTAATTACATCATTGGGATAAATTGGGCCAAACAGAAATGAAAATAATTGTGAAAAATGAAATTGGGCCTACTGGACCAACAGATATAAAGGATTCACTTGAGAGTTGGTGGAGGGGAGGTCGATGTTCCATTCTTGCATGGTTGATCTCTGGTCATTGTTACCTTGTTTTTTCTGTATCAACTTGTTTTCTAGAATTCGAATAATAAGACTTCCTCTTGTAATTGTAGAAAAGGACATTTCATCTTGTTTCTTGCATGAAGAGAGATTTGCCAAAAAAGCGTCTAGCTTAGGGACACAGGGAAAGGATGAATTCCATTGTGTTATTACCAACTCCTGCATCTCCAATAATTATCTAGGATTGAGGGGTTTTGTTTTGAATATTTTGATGTGCAAAGAATGCACTAAACTCTGACCACCTCTTCCATCTTCAGGCATCTTCTCCTACTAGAGAGAGTGGTAGTAAACCAAAAGGTGTATCTTCATGTTAGCATATAGTCGTTATTTATTCAAATCAGACAATTCATTACTGCACAGAAATTGCTGTTCTCTACTTATTAAAAGATGGGATTGTTTTGAAAGGGTGAAAACTGTAATTATAATATGTATCTGTAGTGTTTCGTAGTTTTCTATTTTTCTATTCTTTTAGATAGTATATTAGATGTTAATTAGAGCCTACATATGTTTCAGATTGCAGAGAATGTGAGATATGTCTGCATGTCATCAATATTAGGATTACTGACTTAATAGGGCATTTGGGCACGTGTTACAAACGCCTCTACTCTTATTAAAAACATAGAGGTATGGTTTCATATAAGCACATAATATAACACTACTAGAAAAAGGCAAATTATCTATAAAATGTCACCAACAATCACTATTTCGCTAGTAAATACCGATAGATTATCGACATTTTACTAACCAATTTGAAAAAGTAAAAAATTGATTATATTACTAAAAGATTATTGACAAAATGTTTTTAATAATTGATTGTTGGTAATTCGTCGAAAATTTATTGGTAATATAGCGCAAAAATCTTTACCGACTAATTTACCAACAAATATTTCACTATTGGTAATATATCGGTTGGTAATGTATCACTAATATGGCGAGAAGGAATTACGCACCAATTTACAAACAAATTATCGACTGATGAGTTGTGTTGGTAAAGCATTCAATCGATACTCTGTTAAAAAATAAAAATTAATAAATATTACCAACAAAATTTTCCACACCGTCATGTAATCGAAAAATTAATCAATCGGTAATTGGTTCGTAAAATTTAAAAAGAATGTAACATGCATTTACCAACATTCGGTCGTTGGTATAATACATTGGAAATATAAAAAAATGAGATTGTTATTCATATTATTAACAGTACTGTTGGTAATCGGTCGGCAAAATTGAGAATGAAAATGTCCTTGATATTATACACAAAACGATCGTTTGTAATTAGTCGGTAATATTGAAATTGAAAGAGTTATTCATATTACCAATCGGAAGAGGCCGGCATGGTTCATTTTACAGTACATGTCGACATCGTTCTACACAATGGCGTAATTTTTTTTTAAAAAAAATCCTGATACTAGCTAGTATCAAGAATTTTACAGTGTGGGTCGGCATCGTTCTTTCCTATAGCCTAATTTTTTAAAATAAACTCCTGATACTGGCCAGTATCAGGAATTTTACGGTACAAGCCAGCATCGTTCTACATAGTAGCGTAATTTTTTTTTTTAAATATTCCTGATACTGGCCAGTATCATTGACACTATAGCGTAATTTTTTTAAAAAATAAATATGTTATCGGCCTTTTTCACCGTATACGATACCGTAATTTTTACGATACTTGTCGATATGGTTGTATACGGTACCGTAATCTTTTTTTAAAAGAATTTACGACATCGTCCAGTATTGTTGTATATGGATGTTACCATGATTTTTTTTAAAAAAAATTACAATACCTGCAGGTATCGTTTTACTCGGTACCATAATTAAAATAAAAAAAACTTACGGTACCTGGCAATATCATTGTTCAAGATGCCATAATTTTATAAAAGAATTTACAATGCCAGCCAATATAGTGAAAATATAGTTGTGCACGATGCCATAATTTTATAAAGATAAAATTTAAAATATCGGACGGGGTCATTGCACACGCACTATAATTTTATACCGGTCAATATCATTGTTCACAATACCGTAATTTTTTTTAAAAAAATTTATAATACCGATCAGTATCGTTGTTCATGTCATAGTTATTTCTTTTCGAAGAATTACCGTCATGATTTTTTGTAACGGAAGGAGAGATAAAACAATATTAAGTTTGATAAATTTTAGAAAATCTATTAGAATACCTATTAGACTATTTATTGAGTTGCTTATTAGATTAGTCATTAATTATCCTAGAGATAAGTTTAGGATATCTTTAAACTCACCCATCCTATTAGTATTAGTGATATAAACTCAAATAAGTCCCCTATCAATAGTGAGTGGTTCTTGTAATGCCCTATTAGTTGGTATTGGGGTAATGGCTACCGTAAGTGACTGATTCCCTTTCACAAAACGGGTTCATTTATTATTATTATTATTATTATTATTATTATTATTATTATTATTATTATTATTATTATTATTATTATTATTAGTGATAGTGGCGAAAATTTGGATGAAATGGGAAAAAGGTAAATTTCACGGAAAAATTTCTCCCAAAAGTGAGATTCCGTGAATACCCAATATGTATTTTTTTTTTTTGGAAATATATGTGTATATACTTATACCATTATATATACATCAAAATTATAGTTTAACTTATTCCTTAATATAAGAATGCCTTTTCCTTTAAAAAAAAAAAAAAAAAACGTTATAGTTTCATCATTTGTTGTAATATATGGAAAAGAAAGAGCAATTTGAGATATTTAATATTATAAAAAAGAATTAAAAAGTAGTATATACGTGTTATTTCGAAATTCAATTAATGAAAATTCATTTATTATATGAATGTTATTTTTATTAACTAAAATAATTTTTTTAATATTTTTTTGGGAATTTTTTTAATTTATAACATGCAACATTCTACCCTATACTTGGTGCAAACGATCCGAACCGAGTCGAATTTTGACTCAATCGAGTTGAGCTTTGCTAAAAAATTTTTGAGTTTAAACTCGAACCAAGCATCACTGAACCCACTTTGCTAATCCAGCATCGAACACGAGATTTTTTCAAACTTATATTTTATAGTTTCTAGTTAATTATGACACATTTTTTAATGAATACGTGGATAGATTATTTTTTTAATAATCGTTTGGTGTCATTAAAATATAAAAGTATATACCATTAACTAATTGAAAATTTATATGGAAAATATAAATAAATAAATTAAACTATAAATTTTATTTGAATGATGAGTTTTATATGAAAGTAATTAATATAAATTTACTAATATGTACAACTTTTTGTTGATGTTTAAGATTAGTATATATTATTGAGATTTGAATAGACACTTTAATCAAGTTTATAATAATTAAATTTTCGTTACTCAACTTTATTTTATTTTTGATAAACTCATTACTCAATTTAAAATTATTATTATAAAATAATATATGTATAAACATAATATTATATACAATTATTTATTTGTTAAGGACCTTTGAAAACTTGAATCTGATTCGTTGTGTTATTCGAGCAAGCTCGAACTCGAGCTTCGTCAATCCGAGCATAAACCAAGGGTTGACCAATTTTTTTACGAACATTTCGTAAAAAAGTTTGGTTCATTTACAATACTCCATACTATTGTAAAAAACAATTTAAAAAATTAGAAGATTATTCATTATCTAATTTAATCAATTTTTAAAATTCTCCAATAAATACCTTTTATATTGTCTATCAAATAATTAAATCATAAATTATCTAAAAAAACATAATTATATAGGTGGAACAAAACCTAAACTATAGTTACATACCCTAAACTATACCTAACTAAAGCTACTAATAATATTTACAATAGAGCAAACTCAAACTTAGAGTTCTCCTTTAAAAATAATAATAAGGAAAAATAATATAAATGTCCTCAAACTATGT
This sequence comes from Catharanthus roseus, assembly GCA_028651295.1. Taxonomy (NCBI): domain Eukaryota; kingdom Viridiplantae; phylum Streptophyta; class Magnoliopsida; order Gentianales; family Apocynaceae; genus Catharanthus; species Catharanthus roseus. Next base: position 34,682,429 of record JAPQWS010000159.1, on the reverse strand, counting down.
AAGTGTGACTGAATATGTCCATAAATTTTATTTTTCACTAATTTTACTCTGCTATTATTTTCAGGCCTCTAGACGTACTCGCCCAGCAATTTTAGTTGTGGTTTCTGGTAAAATTCTACCAGAAACCACCACTAAAAAATCGTTGAAAAAATACTTTTAGAGGTCTGAAAATAATTAGAGAGAAAAAATAGTGAAAAATATAATAATTACCTTTTATTAATCTTTGATCAAGTTCTTCTCTTACAGTTATCTAACTCGAATTGTAGAGATATGTTGCACTCAATTTTAGATGAACAAAAGGCACTTTCAGAGGAGAATGAATGTTTGCAAAAGAGCATGAAAGCCCTTAAAAAGCAAGGTGCATTTGAGCATGATAAGGATTCTTCAAATGATGGTGCTTTTAAGTTTAGTTTTAGTAAGTTATTGAGAGTTTGTTTAAGTCTGGATAGTGACATATTTATGGCCCTTGGTATTATGACCCTATTTTGCTTTACGTAGCAAAACTCTTGTACGTTGATGATAATATTTTAGTTAGCTTGTATACAATAATAAATATGGATTTATTGTCAAAGGAAATTATAGTTGGTAAATTATATGTTGGATAAAAATATTTTAATAGAATTACCAAAGAAACAAAATCTAATATAAATATCTGTAAAATTGTGAATGACGATGCAATCACCGATAAATGCAGTTGGTAATTACTGACCGAATTACCAATAACCGACAAATGCATTATCATTACCTACAAAATAACGAAGTTGGTAATTACTGACAAAATTATGAGTTAGTCAATTATTAATAAATGTATGATAGTGATAATTACTGACAAAATTATCAATAAGATTATAAATTAGTTGATAATTACTGACCAAGGTATAGGATTGGTAATTACTGACAACTCCGAGTTGTCGTTAATAAAACAATTAGCTAATAATTACCAACAAAATCTTTTGCTATGAATTAAAAATTACCGATATATTTATCAATTAAAATTCTGTTGATAATTACCGATTGAAACATGATTATTTCATTAAATTCTAAAAATATTTTACCAACTAGCTAACCACAATTTATCAAGAGCATTTCAATCGGTAATTACCGACCACTCAAAAAAAATTTGTTGAAAAATTTACCGAGAGCACTTTTACTGACCACCATTATTCAATTGATAATTTGTCGGTAATCACTGATTACCAATAGAATCTAATTACCGATAGATTCTTACGGTTGGTAAATAGCTCTTTTCTAATAGTGTAACTTGTGATTTATTTTAACTTATACTCACTCTTAAAACATGTGATTATTGTTTTTTCTTATTGACCTGACCACTTATGTATTTATCTTGGTACTGATTCGTAAAAATTGTATTTATAAACATGTATCGTATCACTCTAGTTAATTTGATCCTTGCAATTGCTTTGCTCTTTGATACTTTTCTAGTGATTAATTGAAGAGATATGAAGATTATTTTGTGAACTTGACTATTCAACTTTTACAAGGTATGTGTTCGTATATTGCGATATATTTTTATGGTACCAGTTTAATGGCAGTTTGGCAGTATAATTTGCTTTCCTTACCGCAATTTGCATTTTTTACTGTTTAGGATGAGCTGGACCAGTCTATTAAATATTTTGAAAAACTTGCAGATAACTTGAAAGGTTACTAAAACCTTAAATCTTTTCGGCTCTCTTAATGCTTACAAATCTTCTCGGTTGGAGGCTCTTCCAAATAATGAACACATGGATACTTTTAGTACAAGGAAAACTCTAGAAAACATGTATTTGAATGCAGAGTCTAAGGTATGCTAGTGCTTGACACTTCAAATATAATATAAAGTGAGCATCTCATATGACAATCTTAATAGTTCTTTTCTGATTTCAAAGTACAGTGCATTCTTCATGTCATTTTGTTTAAAACACATTCTTTATGTCATTTACTCTTCATTTTTTGTTTGTTTTTGTTATGATTTAGGATTTATTTCTCTCATTTACAGGTAAATGATGTAGTTAGTGGATACAGGAGTTTACCAATTTCACACTGTGCAAGAAGACTTTTAGTAAGAAGATACTTATTTCACACTGTGCATAGTCTAAATATAAATTTTATGACTTATATACATTTATATTGTTCTGTTATATGTACTTTTTATAAACATTGTATTATATGTACTTACACTAAAAATTTTATCTTTATGAGATTGTATTTTTATTTACTTTTTTACTTCTTTTTGCATTTTTTATTTAATTATTGATTTGGGTATTAATTAAATTAAGCATCGACAAAAACATAAAAGAATAAACATCAAGTATTTTTCTGTTGATTAAAATATCAAGTATTTCACTAGTGTAAATTAAATGTTTAAAATATTAGCCAAACTTCCAGGAAAAAAAGAAAACATTAGCCAAAAAAACAAAAAGTACATAATAAAACTAAATAGCAAGAAAATATATTCAAGGTTTGGAACTCTCTCAAAATAAAAAATAAATAAATAATCAGAGAACATTAAGCATTTTGGGAGGTTTTGATTAAACGTTGTGGCGGTTTATAAAAGACAAAAAATGCTTAGCATCATCTTAACTTGAGAGGTGTTTTTTAACTACCACACTAACATTTAGTGAAGATTTGAAATTAAACATAAAAAAAACTCTCCGTTATATTTAAATTTTCTATAGTGTGTATGTAATTAGAATACTAAAAAACATGAAGAAAGAAGCAACGTCTAAACGTTTACCATGTTCTCCAAATAATTCATATTATATCATCAAATTTGATCAATTAATTTGTTTACGACACATAAATTATATGGCTGAAACATATCTCTTAGCCAAATTAATTTTAAATATTGATATTTGTCCACTTAAAAATGAGGTTGAAACCAGCAAACAAGTCTTCAAGAGACAACTTGTAAGAATAAGAAATTTGTAAATTAAATCCCTAATATTTTAATTTAATTTCATTTTAATTTAAGGAGTAGTCCAACAAATACACTTGCGCCATGTCATATATAGAAAATAGCTTGGCTAATAAAAACAATTTCAACTTATAAATATTTATTTCTTAAATATTTGAATTTCAAATTTGATCTCATTTCTCTTAAACTATGCCTATAAATAGATATCAAGCATAGAGAAGGACACAAGAAATTCATCTAACAGAAGTGTTAAGTTTTGAAACATTCTCCATTTCTCTCCAAGTTTCTCAAGTCAAAGCTGGTTTTTTGGTTTCAAAGCTAGAAGTTCTTTGAGTTCGTCTTCAACAACTAGCGAGGAAGTCCATCAACAATTCCAAGATTAAGAACGCTCTCGAAACAAATCCAAAGAGAAGAATTAGTGTAATAAATTCTCGAGTTCAGAATCACCCAAATATCATAACCACTTTTAAATTTTATAAATATTATTTGTTGATAGATTTATGTTGTTTGCTTTACTATTTTGCATGCAATAATTCTTTATTAAATCATTTAATCGCAATATATTTCTTTACAGAATTGGAGATTGTAGCCTAGATCTCCACACCAATATTTAATCTTTTTGTCTAAACAAAATTGAATCATAGTTATAAGGGTAAGTAGTAGATTCAAGGTTTTAAATCCCCTCTTTTGGTCGAACTATATAGTTGATAGGATCCATTTGAATTAGAAATGAAAATAAAAGTAAAAAGTAAAATTTTATGTGAAAGAAGGTATACGATAAGTGCAGATTGCAATTCAAAAAATTTAAAAAAAAATTGATCTTTCAAATCTAACCCAAATATACCCTTAATTAAGAATTTGTTTTTAATTTTACTAGTCCTATTACATTATTTTGCATACTTAAAAGTATTGAGTTTAAAATTTAATTAGAAAAATTCCAATCAATACTTACGCCTAAGGAGACAAACGATTTTTTGAAAAATTAAAAAAAACAATAACAACAACAAAAGAGACATGCATTGTTCATCCATTTATGCACTCGAGAGATCTCATTTTTGCCTTCACCAGTTCCATGTGCTAATGAGTCTTTTTCACTGCCATCAAACGTCAAAAGAATGCGACAAGAAGCATCTTCAGCTTTTCAGCAAATGCATTACACGTAATTGGAGAAGTTAAAAAGTCGTACCAACTCTGATTTAGCAAATTTAAATTTTCTTTAAAATTTTAAAATGGTATTACTTTCAACTATAAGTGTGGTAGCAGGTAATGCATTTACTACTATAAATTGCAACAAAGGCCACACGGTGTTACTCACACAGAACAAAACCCAAAAACCTCGATAATAATTAAGACATCATCATCAATGGCTACCCTCATCTTCCCAGAGCATCCCTCCCCTGTTGCCGATGCTGAAGCCATCAAGAAGGCTTGTCAAGGTAATTTTATAAACCCCTAATTAATCAACAAAATTTTTTTAAGTATATTTTGTGAAGATTAATGTTTTCTCTCTTCGTTGATATGGTCTATTCCCCCTCCCCCCGATTAATTACTCCGATGCTCAAATTAGTAGTTTTTTTAATGTTTCAATTTTTCCCCTTTTTGTTTAAAATTATCTGGAATTTATTTGGATTAAATTTTAATTCTAAAAGGTCAAAAAAAGAATTCCTTAATTTCGTAAATGGTAAAATGAATTTTGTAAGATGGAATAAAGTCACAAATTATAGATCTTAAATAGAGTTTGATTTTAAAATTTTTATACATTTTCATAAAAATTAAATTGTTTATGAGATCAGAATTTTGAATATAAATTTGAAATTCAAGATTCGAATGGCTAATGAGTTTGAATTGAAGCCAATTGGCTTCTGGTACCAATAATTTTAAGTTTGCATTGATTTTTGGACCTTTAGGATCCATTTGGATTGGATTGGTAAAATTTTTAATTTTATTTTTTTTCTTTTGAATCTCCCCTTATATCACAAATAACTTATTTTTACGAAAATTTTCAAGTAAAACATATCTGTCCCTTTCAAATATAACTCCAATCACAATATATCATTTTTTTTTCTTTTGATAAATTCGTCCATCAGTATTTTTTTTTTTTTTTTGCCAGGAGTATTATAATAAGTTTTTTGGTCGAATAAAGGTATTATAATAAGTTGCAATTATTTATTTGATTTTTAAATTTTTGCTAAAATTGTTTAGGGTGGGGAACAAATGAGAAGGCGATTATAATAGTACTTGGGCACAGAAATTGGGTTCAGAGGAGATTGATCAAACATGCGTACGAGGAACAATATCAGGAAGATCTTGTTAAGCTCCTTGAAAAAGAGCTTACCGGTGATTTTGAGGTCTCCCAGTTCACTCTAATCTTTTTCTTTTCCAAATTAGCCTCCAGCCTCCCCACCCCCCACCCCCCACCCCCTCCCCCACCCCCCCCTCCCCTTAATTTTGTCACTTTTTCAATTGAAAAATTTGTACCCTATATCTTTTCTAGACGTGTTAAGGCACCCTAAAGTCAAGACACTTATTAATAAATTAAATTCTCTCTTTTGCATGGCATGAACATAGAAAGCCTTATATAGATGGATGTTAGATCCAGAGGATCGCGACGCAGTGCTACTAAATGTTGGCATAAAGGAATCTGACTACCGTGTGGTTGTCGAATTTGCCTGCATTTATAATCCAGAAGAGTTTTTAGCTGTTAAGCGTGCCTATCAGAATCGCTACAAGCATTCCCTCGAGGAAGATCTAGCTCAACACACCAAAGGCAATGTTCGCCAGGCATGACGTCACTTCTTCTTACACCAAACTTCCGGCCCTCATTTGTAATTTGTTAACTAACTATCAATGGCATCATTGGCATTTTTTTAATTTTATTATTACATTTTTAAATTATTATCATTGGCTTTATATTTCAGCTTTTGGTAGGATTGGCAAGCCCATACAAGTATGGTGGTGGGGAGATTAATGTGAAATTAGCAATATCTGAAGCTGAGGCTCTTGATGGCATCATGAAAGATAAGGTTTTCAATCATGAAGAAGTCATTAGGATCTTAACTACAAGGAGCAATGCTCACATTATGGCTACGCTTAACCATTACAAGGACAACCATGGAAATGCAATCACTAAGGTAATTCATCAACACACTGGTTTTTGATAAAGTTTAGTGGTACTTTGATTAATTTGTACTTTTTCTGGGCCAAATTTTCAGCATTTGAAGGAAGATTCAAAAAATAAGTATTTAGAGCTACTGCTTACAGCCATTAGGTGCATCAATGATCCTCACAAATACTATGAAAAGGTAAAGTCTTCTTTCCTAATCAAAATGCAATGCTGGGTATCTTAATTCTGATATTTCCATCTAAGTAATATACTACATAAAAAATTCTGGCCTTGGATATAAAGAAGAATATTCCAAAAAAAAGAAACTTCAACAAGGTTTTTTGTTAATTGGAATGAAATTGTCCTCATTTATATTTCTTTCTTAGTTGCAAGATTGTGTTCGAGATTTGAACTTGTGTTTCAGAAAAGAAAATGAGACCAAAGAAAACATCTCTTTGTGTTTCCTGGGATTTACCTCTATTTTTTATTTCTCACATCTCAATTATATATGTGTTATTTTTAGTATGCCTTTGAATTAAATAATTCGACTACTCACTTAATTCTTCCTTCATAGAAAATAGTAAATGTTTTGATTAATGAAAATGAGGTATCAGTGAAAGAGCTTTTTAATTTTACAAAAAAACTACATGAATTTATGTGTTTTCTTAGCTAGTGAGATTTCTTATCTGTGACAAGTAAAAGGCGGAGGGAGTTTTTGAATTTCTATATATTTCATCCTCGTCTACTTCTGAATCGTGAAAAAAAAAAGTTTAAGATGATGGCATGAGAACAAAAGATGGTTAAGTATTTCCTTTCATATATACCTTTTATTTTCATATTAATAAAATTGTTTTTGATTAATGTTCCAGGTTCTCAGAAATGCAATTAACAAGCCAGGGACCGATGAAGATGCAATCACTCGTGTAATTGTTACAAGGGCTGAAAAAGATCTGAGGAATGTCAAGGAGCTATATTACAAGAGGAACAGTGTCACTCTTGAACATGCTATATCAAAGGAAACTTCAGGCCACTACAAATCCTTTCTCCTTGCTTTGCTCGGGAAAGAAGACTAGAAAACAAGATCCATTTTTTTTTTACTTTTATATTTTAGAGCTTGAGATTTGAAACTTTGTTCGTCTCTTTGGTGCTGAAAATCTCTCTTAGTATTCACAGACTTTCTTGCTTATGAATTTTTATTTAAAACTTCTGTCACTATTTGGCTGATGACTTAATGTAGTGATTGAAATTGGAATGTCTTGTCATGGTTTTTTGCATTTTGTAGTGATTTGCAAGGGGGAAGGGTATTAAAGGCTGGGAAATTGATACGCGCCTTTTTAAACTAAATATTCACTAGAATAAATTTTGGTATTGCCATTTTTATATTGGATTTCGTAAAAGTCAAAATTGTTCATGAGAGGGAAAATATAGATCCTAATAAAAAAAAAGGGGGTTTCTTTCTATTAGATTTTAATTAAAAAAGATGAAGTGCTTTTAAGATTAGAATTGCGCATTATATTTTTCAATACATTCTTTGGTACATCTTCTTAAAAATATACTAAACCATTCTCAGTGATGTTTTTACCTTTTCTGAAAGATAGATTATTTGTAATAGAAAACGTAAGATTCAATTATTCAAAATAAAAAATTAAATTGTTCTCATTTTCAAATATAAATTAAATACACCCTTAGTACTTGAGATGGTTTCAAATTTCAACATAAGTGTCTTTCTGAAAATATTCCCTAAACCAATGTTTTGCTGGGAAACAAAGTGTACATCAGTATTCTAAGGCAAATTCTAAAGTACAAAAGTGGTATTCTATTCCCGTGGTATTTTGTTCACCATAGTGAAGGTGAATCAGATGATGACAAGTGGAAATGTTAATATCGAGACAAAAATAAAGAAGGTTTTTCAAGGTTTATTCAGTTTGAAGGCCAAGAAAGAAATTGAAAAAGGAAGACATGGACCAAATGAGACGCGACAACGATATCCCATCCTACTATGCATAGATGTTAACTTGGAGTTGAATTTTAACTCCATTAATTGTGAAATATGTTTAAGGTTAATTATCTTTAACCTCAATTAATGCAGCAAGTTTTTTGTGTATAAAATTGTGAAGAAATCATTAGATTGTAAAATGAGTGAAAGAGAGAAGAAAAAAATTTGAGGAATATGGCTAATAAGTAGTATTTTTCTATTTTGTAATATTTTTTAAAAAATTTATAGTATTTCTATTTATTTTATTTTAGGAGTGTTTTTGGATCCAAATATCCAAATTAAGTTTGTTCTTGTATTTTTGTGTATCTTTGTTATAGGCATATTTTAAAAACTTTCAAGACTTAAAGCGCCACTTATTTTTTGATAGGGGTATGTAATATGCAATTACATTTTCCATCTTTGTCATTGTGGGGGGAACCCAGACTCCTAAATAAAATAATTATTTTGTTATTATTATTAATAATTTGCTATCTTTATGGGGGAGCCCGTACTTTTAAGATAATAATTATTTGTTTATATTATGAGGGAGCCAGACTCTTAAAAATTTATTATATTTGTTTGTTTATGTGTGATTGGCGTCTTGTGTGGCTATTGTGCCTAAAAATTGTTAATTTAATAGAGGAAACTCTGTGTCAAAAATTTTCAAAAATTAAATTTTAAACTCTTTGTTTCTAAGCTCTTTTGTTTGATCTTTGTATGTAAACAATAAAGTGTCCATTTCTAGATCCTCTCTCCTAAACTCTCAAACTAGCCCTAAGAGAAGTTGTATACGAATTGGTGAGAAAATAATCCATTAGCTTTAATAAATTAATACTCAAGTTATTAGAGACTTAAGTGATTAGAAAATTCTTTAAACTCTTAATCTATAAATTTAAATGTAAAACTCTTAAACTCTTAATATCTTATTTAAACTTTAAATATTTCATAAATCACATTTAAAAACCTTAAACGTAAGATTTAATGAGTAATGAGTTCTAATGTTAGACTCTTCTCGGTCATGAACGTTACTTATAAACTCTTATATAAAATGAATGAGTTTTATTTTGTAAAGTTATGTAAGAGGACCGTAGTTGGATGTAGAAAAGAATTGGGCCTGAAATATGGGGATAAGTAGTGCGTTTCAGCTTGGTGTGATGCGTTTTGTTGATTGGTGTCTTAATTACGGTCTTGGTACACCTAACAAGTTATAGTGTCCAAGTGCAAAGTGCAAAAATAAAAGGTATCTAGTCGAGAATGATGTGAAGTTGCACATTTATAAATCAGGGTTTTTACCTAATTATTATAATTGGATTGCACATAGAGAATCATCATGGGGTTACTAATCGAATGTTGGGAAAGCGGCGTTAAGAGAAATGTTGAAAGCAACACTAACCGTGAGGGTATTTTTATGCGGCTGATTGGGATTTTTAACCTGACGCAGTGTACTACAATTATGAGAAGTCACCTAATTCTGAGGCTCAATGATTTTATGACATGCGGAAATCTGTTGATGCGCTGTTGGATGAAAGGTGCAAAAAGTATTCACAGTTGTCTGCAATATCGAGGTTGTTGAACATTAAATCAGAGAACACCATGTTTGAAAAGTGCTTTGATCAAATAGCACAGTTCTTGAAGGATGTACTCCCCGAAGGCAATAGGACATTGGATGATTGGTACCAAGTGAAAAAAGTTAGTATCTGGTTTGAATATGCAAGTACAAAAGATTGATGTATGTGTTAATAGATATATGTTGTATTGAAAAGATGATGCCCAGACAGGTCATTGTAAGTTTTGTGGACATGAACGTTACATGAGAAGAAAGAAAGATAAGAAAGAGAAGTCCAAAGAGATTTGGTACAAGAAGATGTATTATTTTTCATTAACTACTAGATTTCAGAGGTTGTATGCTTCTCAAAGAACGAATGAACATATGAGATGGCACTCTGAAAGCATACCTAAGCCAGATTTGATGAGTCATCCTAAGAATGGAGAAGTTTGGAAGCATTTTAACAGCACTCATCCTGAGTTTGCATCTGAAATATAGAATGTAAGACATGGATTGTGTACTGATAGTTTCTCACTGTTTAGGATATCTGGAAGGCAGTACTCTACTTGGCTAGTGATTGCGACGTTGTAGAACTTGCCTCCTTGGATGTGCTTAAAGCTCCTGTAATGTTCTTAACATGTATTATACTGGGCCATCAAAATCCAAAACATAAGTTAGATGTTTCCTTGCAACTGTAGATAGAAGAATTAATTCAATTGTAGTTGCATGGAATAAACACGTACAATATTTGAACAAACAGAACTTTTTAATATCAGAGCTACCTTTCTTTGGATTGTTAGTGACTTTTTAGCATACGGGATATCATGTTGTCTGGCTGGAATACTGATGGCATATTGGCTTATTTTTATTGCATGGAACAAACAAGGTCATTTTGACTACAAAAGTGGGGGAAAACAATCTTAGTTTGATGGTCATCGTTATTTTATGCCTTCGGATCATCCCTTTCAGAGGGATTCGAGGTCTTTTAAGAAGGGTAGAGGAGAAGATTAATCTATGTCCCCACCTCGTATTACTAGAGATCAATTGTTGGAAAGAGTTCAAGGGATGCAAAAGATTACAGAAACCGAAAAGGAGATGAGTAGGGAAGATAGCAGAGGATAATCTCACAATTGTACACGGCGTAGTATCTTTTAGGATCTTCCATATTGGCGTATTCTTCTAGTTCGTCACAATCATGACGTAATATATAATGAGAAGAATGCGTAATCTTGTCAAAGGATAACGTCATATTAAAATATGGACTTGTGCCTAACTCACCCCAAAAGGTACCATAAGAGGGAAAGATTGCTCAAGCCTTATAAGGAGTAAATTTTTCTCCAACACTAGCCATGTGGGATTCTCAGTACACCCCTCCCGCTCAGGCTAGACATATGGAGTGTGAAGTTTGCAGGATTGGACATCTGTATGGGTAGCCCAACACGGGCAGCCTAATAACTGCCATTGATACCATATTAAAATATGGGCTTGGGCCTAACTCACCCTAAAAGGTACGTCAAGAGGAGAGAATTGCTCAAGCCTTATAAGGAGTAAATTTTTCTCCAACACCAGCTGTGTGAGATTCTCAATACACAGTCTAGAGAAGATGTTAAAAGGTATTGTAATCGTCCTGAACTAAATCTCAATGATTCTGGAAAATTGAAGGTATGTCACACTTGCACAAAAGAACAAAGGAAAGCCGTATTTGAGTGGGTAAAAGACTTGAAACTAATGGAATGATATGTCTCTAACTTGAGCAGATGTATCAATTTGAAAGAGTTGAGAATGTCTGGCATGAAAAGCATTATTGCCACGTTTTCATGGAGAGATTGATTCATATCACTCTTAAAATATACTTTCAAATAAGGTTTGGAGTGCCTTGGTCGAATCGAGCTTGTTTTATAAGGACTTGTGCTCTCTTAAATTAAGTAAGATGCATGTGCATGAATTGGATAATAATATTGTTGTGTTCTTGTGCAAGTTAGAAAGGATTTTTCCTCCGTCGTTTTTCGATGTCATGGAGCATTTAATGATTCACCTTCCGTATGAGTCAAGGGTATTTGATCTTGTGCAGTTGCAGATGGATGTATTTGTTCGAGAAGTACATGAAGCATCTAAAGAAGAAAATTAACAATAAAGCTAGGGTTGTGGGATCGATATATAATGCTTATTTGGTTGAAGAGGCTACCAGGCTTTATAGCTATTACTTGAACTAGAGATCTACCAAGAAATAATAAGGGTAATCAACTTGAAGTACGAGGCTCGGTTCTATCAATTTGCAAGTAAGATGACAACAAGATACTTGGATGATAGGCGGCAACGGACTACATTCTATTGAACTGCGAGTCTCCACAGATGAAAGGAAATGGTATAGGATCTCTCAGCAAGAATTTCCTTGATACCTCTACTAAGTACAAACCTTCTTCATCTTCTCCATCTCAATCTTCTTATTTTGTTCAGACATCTGAGTTTTAGCAAAGTGTGGAGGAGTCAATACAAAAGGTTCTTGGTCCATTCATGGTATATCACAAGATGTTAAGAGAGGTGAATGAATGTCTGCTAGTAAAAGTTGCATCTCTTACAAAAGAAGTTAAGGAACTCAAGGGATTGAATTCTTCGGAGGGTGATGCTTGACTTTCTTAAATATTGCTTTAGATTTTTTCCGCTTGCATTATTTACATATTGAACTTTGACTATATAATTTAGTTTGTTGAATTCATTTTATGTGGAAGGATGAGTACTAGTTTGTTATTGTGATACTTAGGTTGATTATTTGATGTGGAACTATATTAGGTTGTTTGATGATTTGATGTAGAATTATATTAGGATATTTGATTATTTGATACATAATTGTAATTTTTTTTACATCCTTAGGATATTTGGATTTGTTGGATGATTAATATATTTTTATTTATTTTGGTATTATTTAGTTGATTATATGTATTTACAACTTGATCATTTCATATGGAATTATATTAGATTGTTTGACGGTTTGATGTGGAATTATATTAGGCTATTTAATGATTTTATATGAAATTATAATTTTAGGTACTATGGTATTATGGTATTTAGGTTTGTTGGATGATTTCTATAATTATAGATGTTTCGGTATTATTTAGGTGATTATATTTATTTATAGGCTGATAATTTTTTATTTAGGAACAAATTTTTCTGTTGGTTATTAATAACTGTTATTGGTACAGGTAACCATACTAATCGGAAATTGAATGGAAATTATATACTACTGAAAAGTGGATTACCAACTTAAAAGCAGTCAATTAGTAATAAATAATTACCAATTGATTATCGATTGAATTGAAGTATTAATAAATATCGTGCACTTACCAACAAAACTAATAACTGAAACATTTCTTGATAATTAATAACACATTTCAAATTAACATAACAATTGGTAGTTAGTAATAAATTAGCAACTGTCATATCTCTTAGTAGTTATAAACAAATTACCAAGAGATTTATTATCAGTAATTACAAACAGACTAATAGTTGGTAAGTGTTATAGTTGGTAACTAGAAATAAAAATTACAGATGGAAACCGTGAAAATTTTATTGGGGATTTCTAACCGAAATAATTTATTTAAATATCGCGCTAAAAAATTACCAACAAATATTTTTTATATACCAACAAAAAAAATGGTTGGAAGTTACCAACCTAAAATTTCAGTCAATAAATTTAAAAATAGTAGTTAGTAATTACAAACTAAAAATCATTAACATCTATTAATACTAATAATGAATTACCAACTGAAATAATTAATGTACCAATTGAAGTCTCAGTTGGTAACTACCAACCAACTCAAAGAAATTTTATTGGAAAACGATTACCAACAAGGGTTTTAGAAACCGACCAAAATGAGTTGGTAATCCGTTGGTACATGACTATTTCCACTCGAATTTAAAGGTTACTAATCGATTTTTACCCTTGGTAATAAGCATTTCTTTTAGTAGTGGAAGTGGAACCTCACATTAAGTAAGTTAATATCATTGCTTATTATTATATAACAAGATAGTTCCTTATTAATGAATAAGTTGATTAATTATATCTTAAACACATTAATTACTTGTAGGAAGTACAGGATGCGATTGAGGATGCATTTTCCAAGTTTAACAGAAGATAACTTACAAAAGTGGATCGGTGAAGGGTTTTCAAAGTGGTTTAGGGAAGAAGTAAGTTAAAAATCGATAATTTTTCATAATATCAACTTAATTCTGTATAACACTTCTATGAAAAAAGTAATGTTATTTTTGTTATTCAGATGCACAATCCCACGAATGCAAGCAGTAGCTAATGCATTAAAAATTTATCATAGGGTCCGTCTAGACTTGTGAAATCGTATAATGGGTATTTTGTTAACGGATTTAGGTTTCATACATAAGTATGAGGTTTTGGTAAACTTACATATAACTGTGGTGTACGGGTAAAAGGTGAATATCATGGGATTTTAAATGAAATCGTTGAGGTTGAATTCCTGGGAATACCAATTCAAAAGGTCATGCATTTAAGTGTGATTTGTTGGATTCGTTGTTGCATAGAGGTGTCAAGATTCATGATAAATATAAACTTGTGGAGCTACACATTAAAAGAAAACATGCAAGGGAATATGATCCTTTTATTTATCCCAATAAGCCGAACAAGTGACTTACGTCCTATACCTAATTACTAAATGACAAAAAAGTTATTGGTAGACGATAATGAAATCAAGACCTCGTATAACACTTTACGGTAATTATATTCATTTTGATTGCCTATTTCTCTAGTTTCCATTAATAACGAGCATAACTTGTAAAACTTTAAGGGTATTACTTTTATGTATGGAATTCAAATAGCATCCATACAAAACCTAGATTTGTCTTTAGGTATTTGGCTGGTAAATTTAATTTGTCTATTCATATTACAATTCTTCAAGAGATAAATAACCTAGGGGAAAAAGCAACATAATCACGAAAGGGTCTTCAGTTTGAAGCATAAAAATGATTCTCAACAAACTATGATTTAATGATATCATTGAAACAAACTCTGACAGCAGTGCTATTTTGACTCCATTTGTCGAATGAGAAAAATCTGATTTTTGTTTGCAAAGCCTTGCAATTCGCAAGGTGTGGTTACGTTTATCAGTTTCATTATTGATTGTCTGCACTTTGGGATCTTATGTAGAAAGGAGAAATACAAGGTTTGTACTGAAACATTTAGGGTACATTTAGATTGAAAAATAAGAATGAAAAAGTGGAAGTTTTTAACTCGATTGGTTTACGTATCCTTTTGTTATTATCACAATATAACATAACAAGTAGGCTGAGACAGAAGCATCTTTAATAGACTTATCATTGAATTACAAGTCTATTTGTTTCCTTTAGGCATCTACAAATGTTGTATGTTGTATATGACAGCTTCCTCTGTTTTAAATCATCATCAATTTCTATTTTTTCTATGAAATATTCAAATTATTTTTTAAGTTTTTTAGTGAAATATGAGTTGAAAGTCTTCTAAGTCTAAACATACTAGTATAGTTTGTCATTCTAAGTCTTCTAAGTAAAATTCCATATCACCTTCTATAACGACAAAACCTTATTTTCTTGATCCTGTCAAATTTGGGCATTCCTGCCAACTTGATGGTTTTTATTTTTATTTTGAAATCCGCTCTAAGTTCTATCCTAAGTCGTTCCTGGATTAGGTAAGACTTTCAAGCTTATAATGATAGTCACAATACCCTTTTATTTCAAAAAATTCCTCTTCTTCACTCAAATTCCCTCACACTTATCAAATATGCTCACTCAAAAGTAACTAAACAGTTTAAGATCATTAGCTTAGCAAATTGAGGGTTTTAATTATAGTGTGAGTTTGAAATGACAAAAAAAGGAATGAAGCAAATCCCTTGGCATGAAAACTCAAAAAGGGTAATACGAATTGACTTTGATAAGAGTGGGCACGAAGGGAACAAATGGTTCAGTGATGGCCTAAAACTGTAATTTCCGAGACCCACCTAGACTAGACCTTTTCGCTACAAAGCAAGTATAAGATAAGTATATGGACAAAAACTTGAAAAGTAATCACTAGACTAATCTCTTAAGATTACAAGGCATTTTAATACTAACCTACACTTGCAAGTGCAATAAAACCATTGATTTCATAAGAGTAGTAAGCATATGTGGTTTTCCGTTCTATCAAGTCATACGCCTTTTCAAATTCCCTAAAGGTCTTGCAATTGAAATGCCTATCAGTTTTGTGATAAATGAAAAATCTTTTTGGTTTTTTTTAAGGTTTAAAAGAATGTAAACTAAAAAAAGACGTAAAACAAGAGAATATTTTTGTATTCTTTAATAAGGAAACATAAAAGACTTATGAAAAAAGAACATTGTTTTGTGAAAATCTCCAAAGTTTACGAACAACTACACGAGAGACACTAAAACAAAAGTACAGAAAACTTGTAAGAATAACAAGACTCTAATTGGGTTTACTATATAATGAAAAGTAAGAAAACGTTTTCAGAAGTTTTTCAAATATATAATTTTTTTTGGGTTTCTTAAACTAACACAAAAATAAAAGACTAACTAAGAGAAAAAAAAAAAGTAAAGTACAGATATGCCCCCACACTTTATACCACAATGCCCTCAATATTGGGGCAGGACCAAAGAAAAAACAACAAACAAAAGATAAAAACCGACAAAAAAGGAAAAACATGCATAGGAAGCCATCCCAAAAATAAAAACATGCAAGAAAATAAGGGAAGCAATCCCCAAAAGTACACAAAAACAAAAGAAATACAAAAACAAAAAAAAAAAAAAAAAAGAAAGGAAACACATATAGTAACAAAAGGGAAGCAATCCCTCAAAACAAGAAAATTCAAAGATAAACATAAAGAATACAAGGGAAAAGTACAAGAAAACTCCCTCATTGCGAACTCATGTACGTGCCAGCACCGCCACTGGATCCCTGATCTGGCAAGGAACGGCTACAAAGTCGGACAAGCAAAACCTCCTAGCATCGATTGATGCCCGTTAGTGCGCCAACTCATCTGTGTTTCGGCGGAAGGACTCGACTAGCTCCGCCAACTGAGCTCCATGTGCATCTTATGTCAGGGGAAACAACTCAAAGGTGTCCTGCATCTCCGTCTACAAGGTGTCCATGGAGGTGGCTTCAGGAGCATCATCATCTGAGGGATTGTCAAACTCATCATCACAGACTCCTCATTTTTTGGCTAGGAGGATGATTCCTCAGAAGCTTTTCTAGAACATTTTCTTGATAGACTGAAACCGCCAAGGCATTATAGTCTCTCTGTTGATCCTCCACCTTCGGGGTTATCCACATTTTGTGCTTCTTGTCCCAGGCGTATTCGCAGTATTTGAAAGTCTCAAAGGTGATAACATGCGGGAGCCCCAAAATTCATATCGCTTGCCAGTAAAGTCGGTATTGTAAGCCTGAAAAACACAAGAGAGTATCACAGGGTAACAAAACACACGGTTTTTTTTGTAGTATTACAGCCAGTATTTATGCATCGCATGAATCATCAAGGAAACCAAAGAGAAAGAAGATTGGTTCTATATTTTATCTATAATGTAGAGATCCAAAGTCGATCCCTTACTATACCCACCCTCTTTCTCCATTTATGTACATCCAAAGAAATAATTTAGGGTCGAGCTAAAAGTTTGGGAAAGTCACCCTTGTGAAGGATTCTTCTCCTATCTCCCAGATAAGGACGAGCTCTAAGGCGACTAGATGTCGCCGCATAACTCCAGTTCAGATCCTCGTCTATGGTTTTCTAATTAGAATCCACAGTAACCGACTCTCCCTCCTCCCGAAGGCCTAGAATGGTAGCAGACACGTCCTATCCAAAATAATACGAACCGTGGAGATGATAGTGGGGAGGTCTTTATCAGTTTTATGGAGTATATTGGCATTAAACCCACAGACCAGTCAGTGTAATAATCACCCAAAAGGTGAAGTACAGGCTCCCAACCCATATTACCCGAAAGAGTAGTAAAATCCAGGTGCTCGGTCACGTGCTCATCAAAAGACTTCTCTACGACCATATTAGGTGTTGCCTATCTCTAACCCATTGTTGATTCACAGGGGACAAGCGATCGAAAATGAAGGGATAGCAAGAATGGTTGGAGTTTGTTCAGGCTAGGGCTCGGGATCATTGACCCAAGCACTTTTGGACATGGCAAGGCATTTAGAGGAGGAAGCGGTTAGCTTTCTAGGAGGCATGTTGAAAGGGAGACAAGGGAGGAAAAACTAAAAGAAAACTACAACAACAAACTCACAAAGGAAACTGTTAGCCCTAAGGGCATTAATACTTATGTTTTGATTATGATTAACATATGCTTGTGTGAGTATTTTAGCTAACCCTTCATAGAACAAAAGAAGTACCTATGAAGTCTCAAAGTCTACAAGCAAAAGATCTTGTTGATGGGGGCAAAATGGAGAAGAAGAGACCAAGCCATTCCAAGATCAAATCATTGGAGACATTGAAGACATTGAAGGCATTGCCTTTGGTAGAGTGAATTAGGTACTACCTTGTAAAACTCCCTAGTCTTACTGTTTGATTATTGATCATATATGAAGCTCCTTTAACGATTTTCTCAGTTATAAACTTTTGTTAAAATCCAAGTATTCTTGACTTAAGTTGTGGTGTTTTTGGAAAAGTTTTTCTTCTCTTTAAAATGATTGTCAAGAATACATGTTTTTGAAAAGAAAGAAAGTTTTTGTCTTAAAAAGAAACTTGGCTGAGGAAACAAAAATTCGGTCATCCAGTTTTAGAACCGATCGTCCGGTTTTTCCAAAATCAAAAATTCGGCAGTCCGTTTTTCAGAGGATCAAGTCCGAATCTTTTTGTCCAAAAATTCGGTCATTCAGTTTTTAAAACCGGTCGTCCGATTTTGCTCTAAATAAAAAATTTGGCAGTCCGTTTTCTAGCTGGACAAGTCCGAATCTTTCTGTTTTAAAGAACCGGTCGTCCGAATTTAGGAACCGGTCGTCCGATTTTCATATTTACTGTATAAAATATTACCGTTGCACTGAAGGCAACGGTCAATTTTTTTTTGGACACTATATATAGACTTTATGATCAGCCATAAAGTAGACAAGTTTGGTGGAATATTCATTGTGAACATTTAAAACTTTTAAGAGCTTCAAAAGTACATTTATTGCAAACACTTTTCATTCCAAAAACAAAATCTTCATGAGCTTCATTATTGATCATCATCAAAGAAGAAGAAAGGAGGAGCTTGTAGAACAATTTCATTGAGTTGTACTTATTATTTCTCAAGCTCAAAAGTGGTAATATTGTTCTTAAACCTATCCTTTTCTTTCATTGATATCAAAGGTTTGTGTTGAAAAACCCTTTGGGTAATCCTTTGATTTACATTGTGTTGTGATTTGAGGTTGTGTGCGAAACCCTTGTAGGGTGATCCTCATATTTTTAGTTGGTATATCTTTGTGTTTTAGTGGATTTGAAAAATCATTGGGTGTTGACTCAAGGTAGTGGATGTAACTCTTTGATAGAGTGAACCACTATAACTCCTTGTGTTCTTCTTTAAGTTTCTTACTTGTCTCAACCACAAAATTTTGTTTGGTTTGGAATTTTATTAAAAGATTTTTAGAATTCTCTATCAAACAAAATTGGAGGTTTATCTTTTAATTAACAAAGAATTTTCGAAAATTAGCCAAAAACCTTATTCACCCCCCCTCTAAGGTTTTTCAATTGGTATCAGAGCAGGCTTCTTAAAAAAGGACTAACACCCTTGAAACAAAACATCTTTACTTTACTATGGCTAATAATTCTAGTTTACCATATGTAGAAGGCTCTTCTACAAATAGACCTCCTCTTTTTAATGGAACAAACTATACTTTTTGGAAGTCTCGAATTAAAATATATATTTGTTCTATTAACTTTGACTTGTGGAGCATTGTAGAGAAAGGTCTTTACATCCCCAAAATAAATGGAGTAGCCAAGAAGGTTGAAGAATTTGATGAGTTCGACTCAAAGAAGATGACTCTAAACTTTCAAGCTATGAATATTCTTAGTTGTGCCTTGGATGCAAGCTAATATAATAGAGTGAGCGGATGTGATTCGGCTCATAAAATGTGGAAGTTACTTGAAGTTACTCACGAAGGAACAAATTAAGTAAAGGAGTCAAAGTTGGCTATGTTGGTGAGAGACTATGAGCTATTCATGATGAAACAAAATGAGAGCATTAGTGATATGTTCACAAGGTTCACCAACACCACAAATGGCCTAAAGGCATATGGGAAAGATTACTCAAGAGGGGAAGCAAATAGAAAAATTCTTGATGCACTTCCAAAAGCTTGGCAACCAAAAACACTAGTTATTGAGGAATCAAAGGATTTGAGACTACTTCCTATTGAAGAACTCATAGGATCACTACTCACCTATGAAATGAAAATAAAAAGATTGAATGAAATAGAAGATGAAGAAAAAAGAAGAAATGGCATTGCACTCAAGGCAAATGAAGATGATCAAACATACTCATCAAACAATGAAGATGAGGTTGATGATGATGAGGAAATGGCATTGATAATGAGAAAGTTTAAAAGATTCTACAAGAAAGGTTTCAACAATAGAGGGAAGAAACCTCCACTTAAGAAAGGAGGACAAAGCTCATCACTCTTCAAAGCTAGGTGTTTTGAATACAATAGCACCGACCATCTTGTAGCCGATTGTCCCAAGGCCCTTGAAAAGGAAAAGGGAGCTTTAGAAGCCAAGCTTGAGGCATTGAAGAAGAAGAAGAAGAAGAAGAAGAAGAAGAAAGGCAAAGGTCTAATTGGAACTTGGAATCAAGACTCAAGTGAAAATGAAGAAGAAGAAAAGGCCAACATATGCTTCATGGCACTAGAAAATGAGGTACAATCTTCACTTCCTAACTCTTCTAGTATCCTTGATGATGATTGTGATGTTGATCCTAGCATAATGCTTATTGAAATGTATGATGAGTGCAAAAAAGTTACTAAACGAAAAAAGATTTAAAAAGCAAAACTCAATTTTTGTTAGATGAAAATTCAAGACTCATTTGTGAAAATAAAGCCATTCTTGAATCCTTGGAAGTTTTGAAGAAAGAAAAAGAGTGCTCAAATGATGACTTTCAAAAACTTGTTTTAGAAAATAAAAAACTTTGTGAAAAGATTTCCTTTCTTGAAAAATGTTTGATTGATTATGATGTCTTAAAGAAAAAGGTGAGTGATCTCACTCTATGTGTTGAAAAATTCACAAAAGGAAAAGAAAACTTTGAAAAACTTCTTGGCTCTCAAAGATCAACTTTTGATAAAAATGGTATTGGATATACTCATTCCAATATTCTCTCAAAACAAACACGGTTTGTAAAGGCTTCATCATCTCACTCACACCTTTGTTGCACCTATTGTGAAAAGAGTGGTCATAAAGCCACAAAGTGTTTTATAAAAAAAAAAAAGATTGAAAGAGGAGTGAAAACCATTTGGAAAGTTAAAGAAAATCAAACTAACATCCATGGACCCAAAAAGATGTGGGTACCAAAAATCATTTCTACTTCTTCTTTTGTAGGAACACAAATCAAGGCCATCTAAGTGGTACTTGGATAGCGGATGTTCAAGACACATGACCGGGGACTCATCACTTATGTGCAATCTCAAAGAAACCGAAAGTGGATTTGTCACTTTTGGAGATAAGAACAAAGGAAAAATCATTGGTATAGGCAATATTGGTAACAATTCTTCCTCTCTCATTAAGGATGTTCTTCTAATTGATGGTCTTAAATTCAATTTGCTTAGTATTAGTCAATTATGTGATAGTGGAAAAAATGTTGTTTTTGAAAGTGATTCTTCCTCTATCATTGATAAGCATGAAAGCAAAACTATTTTTGTTGCTAAAAGAGTTGGAAACGTCTATGTCTTTCATCTTGAAGATTTTCTTTCCCAAAACTTGAAGTGTCTCTCGGTTCATGATGATGATGCATTTTTATGGCATAGAAGACTTGGTCACGTTAGTATGGATTTATTAAACCAACTATCTTCAAAAGAACTTGTTAGAGGCCTACCAAAACTTCACTTTGAGAAAACTAAACTTTGTGATGCTTGTCAATTCGGAAAACAAATTAAGACCTCTTTTAAACCAAAGAAAATGATTTCAACTTCAAAACCTTTGGAACTTGTTCACATGGATTTATTTGGACCAATGAGGACCACTAGTCTCGGTGGTAAGAGGTATGCTTTTGTTATTGTTGATGATTTCTCTAGATTTACTTGGACTTTGTTTTTGAGTCAAAAAGATGAGCTTTTCATGAGTTTGTTAAACTTTTTAAAAGAGTTCAAACCTCCCTTGATTGTAAATTGATCTCTATGAGAAGTGATAATGGGAGAGAATTTAACAATCAAGATTTTACAAAACTTTGTGATGATTTTGGTATAACACAATTTTTCGGCCACTAAAACCCCACAACAAAATGGTGTTGTGGAGCGAAAAAATCGCACTTTACAAGAAATGGCAAGATCGATGCTTTGCGAAAATTCCCTTCCTAAATACTTTCGGGCCGAGGCCGTTAACACCGCATGCTACATTATGAATCGTGTTATCTTGAGACCTTCATTAAAGAAAACTCCCTTTGAACTCATTTTTAATAAAACCCCCTCAATTGGTTATTTTAAAGTTTTTTGATGCAAATGCTTTATTTTAAACACCAAAGACAATCTTGGAAAGTTTGATCGAAAATTCGATGAGGAAATTTTTCTTGGTTATTCTTCAAACAAAAAGGCATTTAGAATTTTCAACAAAAGAACCTTGTGTGTCGAAGAGTCCATTCATGTTAATTTTGATGAAACTAACATTTTGGACAAGAAAGTTGATGATGATGATGACATAGATAAAACTCAAAGTAACCAACCATTGTACACTCAAGCAATGGAAGAGCATGCTATGGAGGAAGAAGAATATGAGGAAAAACAAGAAAATGATCAAGAAACTCAAAATCTTCCTCAAGATGTGATATATCCAAAGGGACACTCCAAAGATGAAATTATTGGTGATGTATCTCAAGGGGTAAGAACAAGAAGGTATTTTATCGATAACTTTGCCTTATTATCACAAATTGAACCTAAGTTTATTGATGATGCTTTATGTGATGAGTTTTGGATTATTGCTATGCAAGAGGAGTTAAATCAATTTGAAAGAAACAAAGTTTGGACTTTAGTCCCTAGACCACATAATCACCCCACAATTGGCACAAAATGGGTTTTTCGAAATAAACTAAATGAATCCAGAGAAGTCATTAGAAACAAAGCTAGACTTGTTGCCCAAGGATTCAATCAAGAAGAGGGCATAGATTTTGATCAAACCTTTGCTCCGGTTGCTAGACTTGAATCTATTAGGATGCTTTTAGCTTTTGCTTGTTTTAAAGGATTCAAACTCTTTCAAATGGATGTTAAAAGTGCTTTTCTAAATGGTGATATTGAGGAGGAAGTTTATGTTGAACAACCTCCCGGTTTTGTACATGAAAATTTTCCAAATTATGTTTACAAACTCTCAAAAGCACTCTATGGTTTAAAACAAGCTCCAAGGGCTTGGTATGAAAAGTTAAGTGGTTTTCTTCTTTCAAATAACTTTTCAAGGGGTGTAGTGGACTCTACTCTTTTTACAAAAACCTCTTGTAACAATGATCTTCTTCTTGTCCAAATATATGTTGATGACATCATTTTTGGTGCTACAAATGTCTCTTTATGTGAAGAATTTGCCTCACGTATGCAAAAAAAATTTGAAATGAGCATGATGGGAAAATTGACGTACTTTCTCAGCCTCCAAATCAAGCAAACAAAAGAAGGAATCTTCATCAATCAAGAGAAGTACACCAAGGAACTTCTCAAAAGATTTGGGATGAGCAATGCAAAAGGTATCGGTACTCCTATGAGCTCGTCATTGAAGCTTGACAAAGATGAAAAAGGTAAAACTGTTGATGAAAAGACATATAGAGGTATGATCGGTAGTTTACTTTATTTAACGGCTAGTAGGCCGGATATCATGTTTGCCGTATGTCTATGTGCTAGATTCCAAGCTTGTCCCAAGGAATCTCATTTAATAGCTGTAAAACGTATTTTGAGATACTTAATTTCATCATATGATTATGGCTTGTGGTACTCTAAACAATCTTGTTTTGATCTTATTGCCTACACTGATGCGGACTACGCCGGATGTAAGGTAGAAAGGAAGAGTACAAGTGGAAATTGCCAATTCTTGGGAGGATGCTTAGTATCTTGGTACAGCAAGAAACAATCGTGCGTGTCCCTATCAACTGCCGAAGCGGAATACATCGCAGCCGGTTGTTGCTATGCTCAGGTACTTTGGATGAAACATACATTAATTGATTTTGGTGTTTCCTTTAAGTGCATACCTATCATGTGTGATAACACTAGTGCCATAAATATTTTCGTAAATCCTGTGCAGCATTCAAAAACAAAACATATTGAAATCAAACATCACTTTATTAGAGATCATGTTGCTAAAGGTGATGTATCTTTAGAATATATTTGCACAGAAGATCAAATTGCCGATATTTTTACAAAACCTCTTTCAGAAGATCGCTTTTGCTATTTAAGAAAATTACTTGGTATCGGGAAATTAAATGAGTAATGTGTGTTGCTTGTATTATTTGTTTTTTTCTTATTTCTGCCTTGATGATATTTTTAAAAAATTCGGACGCCTTTTTTAAAATTAGGACGACCGGTTTTAAAACCGGACTCATACTTTACCTTTCAAAAAAATTCCAGAGATATTCGGACTTAGAAACCAGACGCCTACACAAAAAATTGGACGTCCGAATTCTTCAAAAATCCAAAAACCGGAAGACCGATTTTAACAAAAGGTCGACCGAATTCATAAATTAGGGTAGGGTCTGCGGTTTAAAATCAGACTTTCTCTCAAAACTCCTCACATTTTTCTCTCAACTCTCTCTCACTCTCTCGACCGAAAACCCCCTCCTCATAAGACCCGTCCGATTTCTTGTTCCGATTTTCAATTTTCTTCTTCTTTTTCTTCAAATTCATCTCTTATCACAGCAAAGAAGCTATTTTTCTCTCTGATTACTATCTACCAATCTCAAAACTCTTCATCTCCTCTCAAAACCCTACCCACAAAATTCTTCAAAATGGTTAAAATAAAGAATGCTCAAGTTGGTCAAGGGCAAAATCCTGAAGAAGGAGGCACCAGTAGAGGAAAAGGAAAAGGAAAAAGAGTACCCTCTGGAACTGGGGCTTCTGCTGCTAGGGTTTCTAGAGTTTCAGAAAGGTTTATTTCAGTAAAGAAAGCTGCTAGGTTTGAAGAATGGACTAGAAATCGACGGAAAATTGCTCCGGGTCATAGGGTGGACTTACATGATATGCAAGGTATGGAGGCTATTCCTCATCTCTTTGAAATGATCGGTTGGATACCTCTGTTGATTGTAAATGAACTTTATTATGTGGATATGATATATGAATTTTATGCTAATCTCCACAAAGAAAGAATTGAAAAAGTGGATAATGTCTCACATCAATGGATTGTGACTAGAATTCGGGGAAGGGATATTGCATTTGATGATAGACTGTTGAATGAAATTTTGGATACCCCTCAAGATGGTATAAGATTTTACACCAAGAACAAAAAATGCTATGATCCATAATTATACAGTGAAAAACGATCTGCAGAAATTTTCACTAAGGGAGAGGTATTAAAAAGACATGATGATAGAAATGTTAACAAACTGGATGCTTATGGGAGAGTGCTCCATCACATGATATCTAACATCATCATTCCAAATGTTGGGCATAAATCATCTATCACCAACATGCACGCATTTGTGATGCTAGCCTTGCATGAGCATAGGAGAATGAATTTTGGATTCATGGCTATAGAACATATGCTAGCTGCACAATCTTCCCAAATGAAATGCTTGCCGTATGGTTGCTTTATCACAAAAATCCTCCAACACTTTGTGATCAATTTGGTTGGGATGGGTAATCACATTGGACCTGGCAAGATATATACTCAGCAAACCTTCAAAAGAATGGGGTTTGAGAAAGATGAAGATGGGACATTCATCCGAGGTGGACAAGATATTGATGACAGTGATGAGGAAGATGATGATGACGATCAAGAGGACATGGATATCGAAGAAGAGGACAGTGATGAAGAAACAGAGGCTGAAATACAAAGAAGAGAAACAAGACAAAAGAAACGACAAGAAAGAACAGAGGAAGGCTCATCTTCGGGGAGCATGAGTCATCTGATGGATATGATAGCCTCTCTCCAAACATCAATGAACACCCGGTTTGATGCATTCGACGGTCGCTTTGAGGCTTTGGATGGGAAAGTCTCCAACATTCAAGAAAGGCTTGATACTTTGGACCAAAAAATGACCGATACACAAGAACGGGTTAAGAGACTCGAGCAAGGAGGAGGAGATAGAGATGATTGAGATTTATCTTATAAAACCTTTTCTTTCTCTTTCTTGTTTTGTCCGTCACTCTTTTCAAACTCCTGTTTTCATTCTCTTAATGATATGGTTTTTAACTTGCTTATTTCTAATCTTAATTTGCTTTTGTTATGCTAAGTGATCTGTTTGTTGCTCTTTTTTTTTGTTGATTGGCCTTTATTTTATGGACTTCATGATGATACTTTAATGTTGAAAGTCCTACTACTACCTCTTCTATGATCCCTTGGAACTTCTCTCCCAAAACTTTTTGATTTATGACAAAAAGGGGGAGAAAATAGTGCAAGATGTAAGGGAGAGAAATCTTGGTAATATGGTGTTTATATTGATTATTTTGCAGCTTATGCCTTGTGATGTTATGATACTAAGGGCTTTTTGGTTTTGATTGATCTTGTAATATTCTTTAGCCATATTTGTCATAACAGCAGATGTAAGGGGGAGAAATCTTGGTAATATGGTGTTTATATTGATTATTTTGCAGCTTATGCCTTGTGATGTTATGATACTAAGGGCTTTTTGGTTTTGATTGATCTTGTAATATTCTTTAGCCATATTTGTCATAACAGCATGTGTTTAGGGGGAGTAATCTCTTTTTTGGTGATTGTTGTGCTTTGCTCCTACTATTGATTTTTTGAAGCATTCCCATACTTTACTCCTGCTCTTTTGTTCTTCTTGCATATGTGTTTGTCATAATCAAAAAGGGGGAGATTGTTAGCCCTAAGGGCATTAATACTTATGTTTTGATTATGATTAACATATGCTTGTGTGAGTATTTTAGCTAACCCGTCATAGAACAAAAGAAGTACCTATGAAGTCTCAAAGTCTACAAGCAAAAGATCTTGTTGATGGGGGCAAAATGGAGAAGAAGAGACCAAGCCATTCCAAGATCAAATCATTGGAGACATTGAAGACATTGAAGGCATTGTCTTTGGTAGAGTGAATTAGGTACTACTTTGTAAAACTCCCTAGTCTTACTCTTTGATTATTGATCATATATGAAGCTCCTTTAACGATTTTCTCAGTTATAAACTTTTGTTAAAATCCAAGTATTCTTGACTTAAGTTGTGGTGTTTTTGGAAAAGTTTTTCTTCTCTTTAAAATGATTGTCAAGAATACATGTTTTTGAAAAGAAAGAAAGTTTTTGTCTTAAAAAGAAACTTGGTTGAGGAAACAAAAATTCGGTCATCCGGTTTTAGAACCGATCGTCCGGTTTTTCCAAAATAAAAAATTCGACAGTCCGTTTTTCAGAGGATCAAGTCCGAATCTTTCTGTCCAAAAATTCGGTCATCCAGTTCTTAGAACCGGTCGTCCGATTTCGCTCTAAATCAAAAATTCGGCAGTCCGTTTTCTAGCTGGACAAGTACGAATCTTTCTGTTTTAAAGGACCGGTCGTCTGAATTTAGGACCCGGTCGTCCGATTTTCATATTTACTGTATAAAATATTACCGTTGCACTGAAGGCAACGGTCAATTTTTTTTTGGACACTATATATAGACTTTATGATCAGCCATAAAGTAGACAAGTTTGGTGGAATATTCATTGTGAACATTTAAAACTTTTAAGAGCTTCAAAAGCACATTTATTGCAAACACTTTTAATTCCAAAAACAAAATCTTCTTGAGCTTCATTATTGATCATCATCAAAGAAGAAGAAAGGAGGAGCTTGTAGAACAATTTCATTGAGTTGTACTTATCATTTCTCAAGCTCAAAAGTGGTAATATTGTTCTTAAACCTATCCTTTTCTTTCATTGATATCAAAGGTTTGCTTTGAACTCGAGCACCCTTAAGCTTCTGGAAAATGACGACGTCTCAATGCGGGGCACCCACTATAGATCTGGGTGTCTGGTTTCTTCCATTTCAATATCCAACACTTTTTTTTAATTGAGCTACGAGAGAAAAATATGAAATCATTAGTAAAGAAACAATATTTTAAATGAAGAAAAACAAAAGAACTAGGTCACTAAAGAAATAAAATCAATAGTAAACTTGGGTTGCCTCACAAGGAGGGCTTCTTTTATGTCGTATAGCTAGACATCCTCAATTTCTTGATAAATCTAGATCATGAATATTGTTTTTTGTGGTAGTCATATCCACTTCTTCACCGAAATAAGGCTTCAATATTTGTCTATTCACTATGAATTTAAGGTTGTCTTCAAGGAGAGCTTCCTTAATATCCTTTGAAAGAGAATACTTAAATTGGGAAGGAAATAGTTTAGCATCAAGAGTCGGATGTTTCTCAATTGATGGTGGTCTTGTAGCATTTTTTCCCAACTCTTCAAAATAAGGACTTTTATAAAAAGGATATGACATGTTTGCATTTAAAGATGCGACACATTTTTGCACTTCTATTAGTTCTTCCTTCAATATACTTGTACTCTGTAGAGATAATTGCAACACTTCATTAGAGTTAGTGGAATTAAGCTTCTTAGCCCCTAATAATTCCACACTATCAATGAATATGCAAGAGTCACTTTCACTAGGCAATCTCATGGATTTAAACACATTAGAAGTGACTTACACATCATGAAATCTCAAAATCATTTTGCCTTGTTCAACATGAATCAAAGTTCTACCAGAACCAAGAAGGATCTACCTAAGATTAGAGGGACTTATCTGTCCTCTTCCATATACAACACAACAAAATCTGCAGGAAATATAAACTTTTCTACCTTTACTAAAACATTTTCAAGGATATCTCTAGAGTATACTACAGATCTATCAGCCAACTGCAAAGTAACTGTTGTTGGTTTTACCTCTCCTAGACATAACTTCTTGACAATAGACCAGGGAATCAAATTTATACTTGCACCTAGGTCAGACAAAGCTTTATCAAACTTTAAATTTCCAATGGCACAAGGTATAGAAAAACTTCCTGGGTTTTTCAATTTCTAAGGCAATTTCTGTTGTATCACAGCACTGCATTCCTTAGTGAGCATAAAATTTTCATGCTCTTCAAGCTTCCTCTTGTGTGACAGTATGTCCTTCAGGAATCTGGCATAAATAGGCATTTGTTCCAAAGCCTAAGGAATATTGATGTGAAGTTTCTTAAAAACATTAAAAATGTAGAGAATTGTTTATCAAGATTTTGTTTTCTCAATCTTTGGGGAAAGGGAATTGCAGGCTCTAACGGTTAGGAATAGTAGAAAGAGAAGTTTTAGAAACCCCCTTTTTTCAAGACATCTTCCTTTTCTGTTGAAACTCCCAATTCTGATTTTTCCTTCAATGAAGCATCAATATTCATCTTCTCCAGCTCTTGAAGTTCCTTGCCACTTCTTAAAGTCACGCTAGAACTTTGATGTGTGGTTTCTAATCCTAACAAAATTCCACTTTTAGGTAAGCGTATCCATCGGTGTAATAAAGTGAGGAAAGTCCCCGGGACTCTCGGGACGACCAAGTACTAGTACTTACTACGTTTCTACTTTTTAATTAAATAAAACTTTTGGAAAAAAATTATAAAAATAAATAAACAATTAAAAACTAAGAAAAAAATTCAAAAGGTTTTTAAAACAAGTTTGGAAAAGAGTGTTTAAATGGTATGATCCCCCTATAACCTTAAGCTAATTTTATTTAGAAAATCGTTGTAATTAATTATTAAAACCAGTTGGTTAGATTTCATTCAAAAATCGGATAAACCCTATGACTAGACAAATATCCTCCTATTCAACTTAACCATTTAGAGAAGAATGTCTTCTAAGCCTAACCTGATTACGACGAATATAGATTATAGTGATTTTTATTGACCTAAGAACCGTAACAAGTACGTATACTCAACTACCAATTCCTATTATTCAATTTTATGCCCTAGATTAACCTTCCTTTGTCAATTTCAATTAATCTTATGAAATTACCAATCTCGTGAAAATCGGTAAACAAATACAACAATTGAATAACAACCAAACAATAATTAAATAATCAAAACATGAGATTCAAATAAAACATTAACAAAGAATTCCAGGTTTCATCCCATTTAAAAACAAATAAAATTATCTGCTAAACATAATTCTAAAACATAAAGTCATAGACAAATTTATGAAATCAAAAGAGTTTAAGGGAGAGAAGTCTTGAAGATTCCGCGGTTCAATGAAAGTCCAAGCTCGTCTCTGAGTCGCTCGAACAACTCCCAAAATTTAGGTCTTCAAAGTCTTCTTACAAAATATGGAATTGAATCTAAAACCCTAGCTAATGAATTAATGTGTTTAAAGGGGTTTATATAGCAGAAAAATCTCCAAATCCTACTCTAAACTTACTCTAATCCCTTTCTAAAAAAGTTTGGACTTAAATTACAAAAAGGAAAGGAATCAAAGTGAAAAAAGGAAAAGTTATAAAAATTGCAAAGAAACTCTTGTGCGACTATCCAGATCAAGATAGTGGGGCTATCTGGCTCCGGATAGCTTCTGCTCAAAAATTTCTTTATTTGTTATATTTTTAGGTTCAAGTACATATGTTGCTCTTCTTGAGTCTTTTTTATCTACTTATTGGACGATTTAGGTCTTGTATCTTTATATGATTTGTAGATAATTTTCTTTCCTTTCCAAAACATCTTGAATCATATTGATTGGAGTTTTATATCTCTAGTTATGATCGTTTTATCAAAAGATATTAAACTAGAACGTCATATGAGAAAATGAATTTTTCTACAGTACTTTGGATGAACAAATGAACTCCAATTGAGAAAAAAATTAGCTTCTTAGAAACCTAATTAAGTTCTCTAAAATCTCTAAGAAGCATACTTCTCTACTTAAGGTCATTAAGGAGGTCAAAAATCTATCGGACTCTGTATTACTTGACCATGGACCCTATTTTTAGGCAGCTTGTTATTTCTTCTCCTTTTTTGCTTCATTTCGCTCCGAAGTCCTTCATTTGCTCGTTTTCAAGAAATCTCCATTCTGAAGATATCTATAGCAATAAGAGAAGAAACAGATCAATAAACTCTATTTTATAAACATTTAAGCACAAAAAATCGATAAAAAAGTCAACGCATAAGAGGGTAAAAATAGACTTATCAAACTTGCCCTTAGGATTTTTCTCGGTAGAACTTGGAAAAGACCCCTGGGGTCTATTAATGAAAAAGTTTCAAGTTTTCATACTTGTGTCTCCAAATTGCAAATAGATACATCTTGATTTTCGAACCATGTTTCTGCACTTGTAATAAACTTGGTCATCAAGTATTCCAACTTTGACTTCTCTTGGGGTTGTGGTTGAGATGATATATTTGGAAATCCTGGAGGACCTCTTTCTATATTTTGTGCATTCTTCCAAGAGAAATTAGAGTGGTTTCTCTACCCTGGATTGTAGGTGTTGGAAAATGGATTACCCTATTGCTTGTTATAATTCATATAATTTGCTTAATCAACTCTAGGCTACACAAAAGGGTTTAATAAACAAGTACTACTTGCATGATTTCCACCACAATAGTCACACATTTGGCCAAAATAATTAATAGTATAAGTCTTTTTATTAAGAGCCGCAAGTTGTGCATTTATTTGGTTCACAACATCCACTTCTAGCAACACTGTTGCTGCAACCTTCCTTGGTTGTTGTCGAGCCAAAGGCCACTCGTAATCTCTAGCCGCAAGTTTATCAAACAAATTTGTTGCCTCTCTCCAAGACTTGGATAAACTAGAACCTCCTACTGCTGCATTAATTGTGGGGTAGCAAGCAATTGCAAAAAGTAGAAATTTGCCACCATTTTGGAAGACCATGATGAGGACACTAAGCCAACAGATTTTTGTAGCGTTCCCAAACCTCAAATAGGGATTCTCCATCAAACTGAACAAATGAGGTAATCTCATTCCTTAGCTTAACTATCTTGGCTGGAGGGAAATATCGAGCTAAAAGATTTTGTGCCAAATCAGTCTAAGTAGTACTACCTGATGAAAGTGACTTCCACCAATCTTTGGCCCTATCTCATATATAGAATGGGAAGAACCTTAATCTTATTGCATCTATAGTCACTCCGTTAAATTTGAAGGTGTCACATAGATCAAGAAAATTATCTATATGAGCATTAGGGTCTCCAGTACCTAGTCCTCCGAATTGGACCGAGTATTGAATCATTTAGCTATTGGGCAGCCTAATCTCAAATTATTTGAATCCATTGCTGGCCTTTCTATGCTCCTCTTATTCTTCAAATCGAGCTTTATATAATCCCGCAAAGGGCGATCATCAACAGCCACAGGTTCTGCAT
This sequence comes from Catharanthus roseus, assembly GCA_028651295.1. NCBI lineage: Eukaryota > Viridiplantae > Streptophyta > Magnoliopsida > Gentianales > Apocynaceae > Catharanthus > Catharanthus roseus. Next base: position 34,650,236 of record JAPQWS010000159.1, on the reverse strand, counting down.
CTTCAGCCTCCGTATCCAGTATAGCTTCTTTTTTCTAAGTGCAATCTCCTTTCTTTTCCGTCTGCAAGTTCTCACGACCTCAGGATCAAATAGTAAAAGTTCTGCAAAACGAGCACGCGACATATACTAGTTTCAAATACGTAATTCAAATAAAAGGAAACGGCTAAATTAAAATAGATATCAATATCAATAAAGCAATTCCCTAAAAACGGCGCCAAAAACTTGATACGTGCAAAATAAACTAGCAAGTATACTCGGTCATAGTCAAGTAATAAAGTGATCAGTAGAGTATCGTTCCCACGAAGAATTTTTATTGATGAGTTGGTAACTATTATTAAATTGACAAGAAATAAAAACTACAAAATGCTCTAACCAAAGCTCTAGATTCGATTTTAAAAGCATCTAAGACACATGAGTTCACTGATTTCACCTTTATGTTTTATTATCAATTAATCCATCTTATGTATGGCAATGCCAACGAGTGTTCTTAATTGCTTACAAGGGCACCGCTCCAACTATAACAGTATAGAGCTTAGAAAAGACTAAGAGATGCCATTAAAGAAGCTCTTAGAAGAGGAATTCTCTGTGTTATCGAAATCAAGTTGTTGCATTTGGGTTTGGTTTGGGAAATAGAATATCGGAATCAGAAATATACCTCTCTCAGATGTCTATTAAACATATTCATTAGGTAAACCCATTATATTCCTATATGAACTTTAACCTAAAGTACGCATTAAGAATCAACACTCACATATTGCACAATATATATTCCTATTCCACATGCAATTTATGACTTTGTTATTTTAATCTTTAAGCCAAGATATCTATCCAAATCTCCCAACTTAATTGGTTTAATTAATTGGTGATCAAACAATTGAACGCATTAAAAACAATAACAAACCATCCACTGATATAAAAGCTATTGTGGATGAATTGAAGGAAGTCAATCTTCGCACAAATGAAGATCCTCGTCCTATCTACATAAGTGCCCTTCTCACTCCTGAAGAACAAGAAACTTATGTCAATCTCTTGAAAGAATACAAAGATATCTTTGCATGGACATACAAAGAAATGCCTGTTTTGAACCCAAAGATAGCTGTCCGCCAATCAGCTATCAAAAATGGGGCTCGGCTAATAAAACAAACTCAAAGGCATTTTTGACCGAGTTCCTTCCAAAAATTGAGGCAGAAGTCAACAAATTTATTGAAGCTGGATTCATTAGCGAAGTCAAGTAACTCAAGTGGATTACAAACATTGTTCTTATGAGAAAGAAGAACAGTCAGATTTGCATATGTGTTGACTTCAGAGAATTAACAACGCATGTCCAGAGGATGATTTTCCATTCCCGTCCTAGAGCTAGTGATTAATGCTACCACCGGCATGAAGCCTTGTCTTTATGGGATAGTTCATCTGGCTACAATCAAATCAAGATAGCACCGGAAGATGAAGAGCTAACTGCATTCCGTACACCTAAAGGAATTTACTGCTACAAAGTAATGGCCTTCGAACTAAAGAATGTTGGTGCAACATATCAAAAGGCTATGCAGAAATTCTTCGATGACATGCTACACAAAATTATGGAATACGAAGTTGATAATCTTGCAGTTGAGTCACAAAAACATGGTGATCACCTCAAGGACTTGAAGATCACTTTTGTGTGACTTCGTAAATATCAATTGAAGATGAATCCCTTGAAGTGCACATTTGGTGTTACCTCTGAAAAGTTCCTTGGCTTTGTTGTCTGTTGCAGAGGAATTGAACTTGATTAATCTAAGATTAATGCAATCTTGAAGATGCCTGAGCCTCAAAATATTCATGAGATAAGAAGTTTGCAAGGAAAGTTAGCCTATCTCCGAAGATTTATCTCAAATCTTGCTAGACAGTACTAGCCATTTAGCCACTTGTTAAGGAAGGGCATACCTTTCGAATGGGATAAAGCTTGCAAAAATGCTTTCAAAAGCATCAAATCATGTCTCATGAAACCTCCCATGTTAGCTACACCTATTCTTGGAAAACCGTTGGTCTTGTATATTACTGCTTAGGAATGTTCTGTGGGGCCATTACTTGCCCAAGACAATGAAAACAGGAAGGAAAATGCCTTATATTAGTTGAGTTGACAATGATGCCTAATGAGCTAAATTATTTGTGCGATAAAGAAGCTCTATTTAGCCCAGATATTTGCTACTCAGAAATTGAGGCACTACTTTCAAGCACACACGGTGCATCTCATTTCTAAGGTAAATCCAATTAAATATGTAATGTCAAGGCCTGCGTTGTCGATCGTCTAGCAAGATACTACTTGCAAATTCAACAATTCGAAATTGTTTATGTACCCCAAAAAGCTATTAAGGGACAAGTGTTAGTCGACTTCTTGGCTATTCATCCTATACCTGCTGAATGGGAGTTGAATGATGAGCTACCTGATGAAAATGTCTTGGTGATAGAAGTCCTTCCTCTGTGGAAAATGTTCTTTTAATGGTGCATCACATCGTGAAGGGGCTGGAACTAGTATAATATTCCTTACCCTCGAAAGTGCTGTAAGTACCAAGTTCTTATATTTGGGCTAGAATTGGCTATTGACATGAAGCAACTACAACTTGAAGTATATGCAGATTCTCAACTGGTGGTCAACCAATTACTTGGAGTATATGAAGTTAAGAAGCCTAAGTTGCTCCCATACTATAAAAATGATAGGCGCCTCATGGGATGGTTAGCCGATGTGACAATATTACATGTTTTGAGAAACGGAAATAGGAAAGCTAATGCACTGGCCCAACTTGCTTCCAACTTAACTTTGTCAGATCGATACACCGAAATTCCATTGTGTCAAAGATGGGTTGTCCCACCCATATTCAAAGATAAAAAAGATGAAGAATGTGAAATTTATTCTATTTCAAGCTCCAACTGCAGAGGTGTACCAGGCTCCAACATCATCCCACCGTCAGAAACTTGGCCACTAAACCTATCACCCGGATATAAATACCGTCCCACTGGACCATCTAGCATTAGTTGTGTGCCATTCAATCACTCACTACATAAACGTTCATTTGGCATTGCCAGGGAGTGCCATGGACACCATTTAACCTATAATATCATAACCAAATACAAGAAGCATCATGGTCATGCCATAAAAATTGTGGATTCACATTATTAAGCAATAAGCTAAACCTGCAAATGACCTAGAATGTTAAAACATTCTCTGAGTCTTTCATCATTGATGGGAAAATTCAGACTCGCCTATCATCAGCTCTCCATCTATGCATTCGAGGAAAACAATGTTTTTCTTCATTCTTTAGTCGGCAAGGAAACAACCCAACAACTTCATACACCCACAACTATGGCAAGTGATTAAATAAAAAGCCATATTAAGGAAAACCAAAGAACTATTCAATTTAACTAAATCAAAACTTATAAGAGAAACCCTAAAATCATAAAATAAAAAAAAAGGGACATGAGGTGCTATCACAATGAGAACATTTATCACAAATTGAAACCCATTATGAATAAACAACAATAATATAAGGGCATCTCATCCAACATTAAATAACTATTAAAACCTAATGCAAATTTAACTATATCACAACGCATAAGTTAAATCCTAGCAAAGAAGATATATTATGAACTTAATGACAAGCAAAATCTTAAATAAAAGAAACGGACATGAGGTGCTATCACAGTGAGAAAATCTATCACAAAATTAAAACCATTATTATTAAACAACGATAGAATAAGGGCATCTCATCCAACATTAGAATAACTGTTAAAACCCAATGCAAATTTAACTAAATCACAACTCATAAGTGAAATCCCATAAAAGAAGGCATATTATGAACAAAATGAGAAGCAAAATCATAAATAAACAAAATGGACATGAGGTGCTATCCAGTGAGAATATTTATCACAAATTGAAAACCATTATGAATAAATAGCAATAATATAAGGGCATCTCATCCAACATTAATAATTGTTAAAAACTAATGCAAATAAATGTCATAAAAAAAAAGTAATTACGTACCTCCTCAATGTCATAAAAAGATAATAATTACTTCCCAAACCAGGCTGAACCCACCTGTACTCTTCATTTTCATTCGAGAATTTGCACACATAGATGAATAAAGTACAACCGTTGTCGCACCGCCTCGAATTATATTCTCCAATTTTATCTATATCTTCTAGGGCCGGCAAACACCAGAAGTGTACAGTTTTCCCTGTGCAGCTGAATAAGGTTCGCCCAAGCATGAACAAGAAGAAATACCTCACAAGATGAACAATAGCAATAAAGATCTGTTTCATCAAGTATTGTGCCATCAAAGTGGATCTAGATGTCAGATACATGAACAGCTCCTCCAACAGCAGAAGGTGGTACAAATCCGAGCATTTCCTTTTTTGAGTTAGGTTTTTCTCGCACATCTATATCCCAAGGAATTAGTTTGCCACCAACTTTAATCCTAGTGATTGTTGTAAAATCAAGCGATGTTAATGCCATCTTTGCCACCAGTAAGTAGAAGGTGTTTGTAGTGTCCTACCACCTCCTGGCCAGGATAAAAAGTACTTCCAATCTCGTTCGATGATGGGAACAAAATCCAAAAAGTTACCAAAGCCAGCGGCACATATCTCTTGTCAAAATTTATGGTAAAGATCGTCACCAGTGCACCATGTCCATTGTCGATCCCCTAATATAGATAGGATATTCACCCTTGAAAGATTTATTTACCAATTAGGTTCATCGGAAAAGTTCCAAGAAAATTACAAGCACTTTGTTTTATTAAGGACTTACTCTGCCAGTCTTTACCAAAATGGATATATGTGAATCTGGGTCTGGGAGAAGGTCGCATGAATTAGAACTGTCTAAACTCGGCGATCAGTATCTAGGATATCTTCCAAATGCCAGAAAAAGAACACATTCATCTCCTTTTCTCTTCAATATACATGTTCCTGAAGTTATTCAATTGAGAAAATTCTAAAGTGGCACTTTTTTTAGGTCAGCAGGGATATAAACGTACCCCTGCTGCCCTTGAATGGACCACACCAAACCAAATCAACACAACATGCCCTTCTCTCTCATCGCTTATGGCTAAGATTTATTTTTTACTTTTTCAAGTCACTGTCTTCCACTCCAAAACAATTCAAATTTCAAAATCAATTTTAAATTCACTAAGGGGGCCAACGGTGAAAACAACCGCTAAAACTAAAATACTAAAAGTCCACCAAAAAACCTAACCTAAGTGAAAATACATTCAGAATTGTTTTGAGCAATTGTTTGGATAACTTCTTTTCGGACCAAAATTTTGTAAAAAACGTGATGATTAGCACACGAATTCTGGCTTTATTGGGAATGTGATACCTCGTTTTGTGTATTTATACAAATAAAATACATTCATAATCGTTTTGAGCAATTTTTTGGAGAACTTTTTTTCCGACCAAAATTTTGTAAAAAACGTGATGGTTAGCACACGAATTCGGGCTTTATTCGGAATGTGATACCTCGTTTTATGTATCTATACAATTAAAAATACATTCAGAATCGTTTTGAGCAATTTTCTGGAGATCTTTTTTCCCGACCAAAATTTTGTAAAAAAAGTGATAGTTAGCACACGAATTCGGGCTTTATTGGGAATGTGATACCTCGTTTTGTGTATTTATACAAATAAAATACATTAAGAATCGTTTTGAGCAATTTTTCTGAGAACTTTTTTCGTAGCAAAATTTTGTAAAAAACGTGATGGTTAGCACACGAATTCGGGCTTTATTGGGAATGTGATACCTCGTTTTATGTATTTATACAATTAAAAATACATTCAGAATCGTTTTGAGCAATTTTCTGGAGAACTTTTTTTCGGACTAAAATTTTGAAAAAAACGTGATGGTTAGCACACGAATTCGGGCTTTATTGGGAATGTGATACCTCGTTTTGTGTATTTATACAAATAAAAATACATTCATAATCGTTTTGAGCGATTTTCTGTAGAAATTTTTTCGGACCAAAATTTTGTAAAAAACGTGATGGTTAGCACAGGAATTCGGGCTTTATTGGGAATGTGATACGACGTTTTTGTATTTATATAAATAAAAATACATTCAGAATCGTTTTGAGCAATTTTCAGGAGAACTTTTTTTCTGGCCAAAATTTTGTAAAAAACGTGATGGTTAGCACACGAATTCGGGCTTTATTGGGAATGTGATACCTCGTTTTGTGTATTTATACGACATAAAATACATTCAGAATCGTTTTGAGCAATTGTTTGGATAACTTCTTTTCGGACCAAAATTTTGTAAAAAACATGGTGATTAGCACACGAATTCTGGCTTTATTGGGCTCGAACAAGGGATAAAGGGAAATCTATTATTTGGGGATGAATTTGGTCAATTTTGAAGCTCCAACAGAAAATCCATGGAACGCGTAGTTCAGCATGAAAAGATATTGGAAGGGTATATTTGGGTCCAGGCATTTTATTTAGCCAAGTTTGAAAGCCGAGGTATGGAATAGGTGGTAAAATGTCTGGGAGGCTTCCGAAATAGAGCCACCATTCATAGAACCAGATTGGGAAATCTTTGGAACAGTTAGAATGAAATATGAAAAACCATGAATGGTCAAAGGGTCTTTTCCAAAATGTGTAATACCAAGCCATACGGTAATCTTGATATGTATAGCCTATGGGTTTGAATGGTACAGAGAATTGTTTGGTTGACCAAATGGAGGTCCATTCAGAGGATTTAATGACCTTTTTAATTGTACATTTTGAATATGCTGTTTTTTGAGGATTCGTTTTATCTGGTGTATGAGTGAGTTCTACTGAATGTGAATCAACGAGGATGAGTTCGTAATATGTTTGAGATTTTGTGGGATCATCAGGTAGCCATTGGCATCCCTGAGGAAAGAGTCTTTGAAGGAAATTTTGAAGAACTTTGAATTCAGGAACTTCAATAAAAGAAGTGAGTGTAATATTTGTAATTATTGGTTTTGTAAAATATTGAGTAGAGGTAGGTGCTTGTTGAGTGGATGATATAGGAGTTGTAGCTTGTAATGAAGTGGTAGGTTGTAATTTGAATGATGGAGTTTCTGCAGCCATTGAATATGTTAGCGGAGGAAAATCTCTAAGGGCTTGAAATCTGTTTGGAGTTTGAATAGTATTGGTTGAAGGTTGAGAAGTCATGGCATAGTCTTTTGCGGATTGAATGGGAGTTCTTGGAGTCCTGTCTTTGTCTGGCTTTTTACTCATTTTGTGGATTTGCTGTAAGAAATTCACTAGTGAGAAAATCTGGTAATGAATTGTCGGTGCCTTTAATATATTGTATTTCGAAATCAAAAGCGGATAAAATAGCTTGCCAACGGGCAAAAATTTGTTTTGAAACAAGATTTTGAACATCTTTTTGTAAAACTTCTTTGGCAGATTTGCAATCAATGCTTAACAGAAATTGTTTGTTGTATAAATCATCTTGAAATTTTGAAATACATAAAACAATAGATAAAATTTCTTTTTTAATGGTTGAATAGTTTTTTTGAGGTCCGAGCCAAAGACCACTATGATATCTAACTAAATGTTCATGAGATGAATGACCTAATTTTTGTTTTAAGATGCCACCATAACCTATATCTGATGCATCTGTCTCAACTATCATGAATGCATGTGGATGAGGAATGGACATACAGGGTAAGGTTTTGGCCTTTTCTTTGAGCATGCGAACAATTTGAGTATGTGTGTGTGTCCATGCAGGTGGATGTTTTTGTAATCGTTGATATAAAGGAGCACAAATTTGACGTAATTTAGGAAAGAAATCAGAAAGATAATTTAAACAGCCGAGAAATCGTTGTAATTGATTTGTATCTTTAATTACATCTGGAAATTTATCAGCAAATTCTAATGCACGATGAATAGGAGTAATAGTGCCTTTGTAAATATTGTGACCAAGAAATCGTATTTTTGTTTGAAATAATTTAATTTTAGGAGCTGAAACTACTAAACCATTTCGTTTGACTACATGAAGGAATGTTTGTAAGTGTTTGAAATGCTGATCAATAGACTCAGAAAAGATCAAAACATCATCAATATAAACAATGATGAATGTAGTGTAAGGGTTGAAAATATCATTCATAATATGTTGGAATTCAGAAGGTGCATTTTTAAGTCCAAAGGGCATGACGTTCCATTCATAGTGCCCAAAAGGGACTGTAAAAGCAGTCTTATATCTATCTGATTCTGCAATTTGTATTTGCCAAAATCCAGATTTCATATCAAATTTGGAATATAGTTTTGCATTATATAACCGTTTTAATAAATCCTTTTTATTTGGAATAGGATATCTAATCCATTGGAGAACTGTATTTAATGGCTTGTAATTTATGACTAATCGAGGAACGCCGCGTTCCTTTTCAGCTTGATTCATGACATAGAAAGCAGCACAACTCCACGGAGGTTTGGAGGGTCGGATTAATTTTTTGTTTAATAAATCTTGAATTTCGTTTTTGCAAACTCCTAGTAATTCATGATTCATTTGAATAGGTCGGGCTTTAGTAGGAATATTTTTTTCAGAAAAATCTTTTTCATAGGGAAGATAAACAATATGTTTCTTTCTGTCCCAGAAAGCATTTGGAATATCAGCAGAAACGTCTTTTATAAGTAATGTTTGAAATTCTAAAATTTTTTGTTGAATTTGAGAATTGTGTAATTGTTCTTCTATGCGTGCATAGGAAAAATCTTCTTTTAAAAACTTAATTTTATTCCGAAATCGTTGAATAGTGTTTATCTGTTTGTAAATTGAATTTTCTTGTAACATGAATAATTCTTTTTGTTTAACAGGGTTTAAAAATTTGAATAAAACTTTATTACCGAGTATTTTGGTGCCTAAACCAGTTTGATCAACCCAAAAAGGATAAATTTGTGTGAGAAAAGGAGTGCCTAAAATAATATCAGTATTTAAATCTTCAACTATAATGAATTGATGTTTAAAACAATAATTGCCGTTGCAAATAGCAGTTTTGAATAACTTACCTTTGACGCGTAAAGGCATACCATTAGCAGTTACTAATGACTCATTTGTTGGAACGTAATATTTTGTAGGAACCAAACCATCACGGATGCAGCTTTGGTCTGCGCCACTATCAATCATGGCGGTGAACGTAGATTTGAAATTACCTATGGAAAGTGTAATGTAGACATTCCATTTTTGAAAAGTAATTTTATCAATGATAGAAATAAATTTTGTATCAGAGGGTTGTTCGAATGGGATTGGAATTTCTGCTAGTGTGAATTCTGGTGAATGAATAGAATCAGGCTGTACCTCGGTACCTGTAGGAATTTTTTATTGTAAAACCGCAATTTGAGTGTCTAATTCGAGATTTTTGGTTTCTATGCTGAAAACTCGTTCCTTTAAATCTTTAATTTGAGATTTTAAAAACTGAATTTCCGATTGCAATTCTTTTGTATTCGTTTGTTTAATTTGAGGGTTCATATGGGGATAACGTTCAAACATTTTTGAAATACTGAAAGGTTCAACAAGTCTGGCGGAACTGGACTCTTCTTTTAAAATCAACTCTTTCAATTTTTCTAATTGTTTTTTCTGGGCGTCAGGAGGAAGTTCTTGAATGATATCAAAAATCAATTCTTTTTGATCTTTAACCGTATTATTGGAATACTTAATCATGTTAATAGTTTTGCAAACACAAGGAGAGGAAAAGTTATCGTCATCAGTACTGGTTGTATTTTGAAAATCATAATTATCGTCAGATGAATTTCCTTTAACTAAAGAAATACTTAATTTTGTTTTTAAATCCTTATCTAATTCTGGAAATTTATCTAAAATTTCATTAATCCGTTTATTACTTTTGCAAACATTTGCTTTATGACCTTTTTGCCCACATTTGTAACAAATAATATTGGAGAAAACAGGTCTCTTTAATTTCTGTGATTTTTTGTAATATTCGTCTTTGGAAAAGGTGGATTTTGAAAATCTAGGTTTTCGAGATCTATACCGAGTGTAACGTTTGGACGGAATGAATTTTTTCATTTTAGTTTGAGCAGAAGGGGCCTTAATACCTGTAATACCAAAGGCTTCACAAAAAGATCCTAATTCAGTGCGTGTACTACCATATTTTGCTTGAAATTTTAAATCTTGGCAGGCAGCTAAAGCTTCCTGTTTGATAAACGCAAATAATTGACCATAGGTCATTAAATTGAAATCAATTTGGTCTAAACCCATTTCTTTTTTAAGATTTGTAATAATTCTTTGAGAAAATAAATTTGGTAAACCAGTGACAAATTTTTCTTTCCAAAAAGGAGCATTGCAATCTGGTCGTTTGAGTACATATGTTAAAAACATATCTTTGTACCATCGAAAATCTGTTAAAGTTGGACATCTTAGATTTGTTAAAAATACTTTTGAAGATGATAATTCCTCTTTTGGATTTCCAACAAAATGCATTGCAATAGTAACAAGTAAGAAATCACATGAATCGTGTTGGGATGAAATATTACCTTGGTCGTCTTCGGTTTCAATGGTATGTTCGATAATGGACAGTTTGTCTTCGACGGTTAATGAATTATCCCACCAGTATTTTAATTGGCCTGTGAATCCAGCGATGAGAAACATGGCAGCGTGTTGTTCGGGTATATTTTTGACTTTGTATGCGATTTTTGCCATACCCATCTCTTGTAAGGTATTCAAAATTTCATATTCACTTTTGCCATCAATATTCCAATTGGTGATGGAATTGCCATCATAATTTGCAGTATGGAATTTTGCACGTTCTTCATATTGAATATCTGGAGGAGTTGGCCTTGGATAGTAATTCCGAGTGTCGGCTGATTTCCATTTTTGACGGGAAGATTGAAAGTTATGACGACGAATTTTATTGAGTGCAGGTTGTTCATGAGGTTCAAGAAAGGAATGTTCAACTTGATGTATGTTTTGAATAACTGTATTGGCGGAGGATGAACTTTCATTATCAGTACTAGGACTGATATCAGAATCATCGTCTTGAGCAATAGTATTGATTTTGGACGTACTTGGAAGATTTGAATTAATGCGATCCAATGTTTGAGAAATTTTTGTAAGTAAAGGAGATGAAGATAACTGGATAGGTGCTGAGGATGAAGAGGATTTGAGTTTTGCTTCCTGATCTTTAGAAAGAGTACTAGGTTGGAAATGAGGAGAGGAATAACTATCTGGGAATCGTGAAATACTAGGTCGAGGAATGGATTTGAGATCAGTAGATAAAGAATCTACCTGTTTAGCAATGGTATGTAAAATTTGATTTGAATAGTTATTTTGATGATAGAGTTTCTTTATATCATTGATTTTGACAGAATCATCATTGTCCTTTCCTTTTTTGAATGGTGAAGCTAGAATTTCTCCGTCAGGAGTATCTAAACGAATGGTTTGGAGTGGAGGATGTATTTGAGTAATTTGGCTACCATCATTGAGTTTCCATTTGCGGGCTAAACTGGTTTGAACATTGATATAGGAAAGAGCGAAGGGGTCTTCCTGAAATCCTAATTTGGTAGTGAAATACTCTAACCAACAGAAAAAATCGAAAGGAGTATTTAATCGATAAATATCATGAATCCATTCTTGACGAATGTGATCTCGATAAAGAGGATCTAATTGAAGATACCATTGTAATTTGTCTTTATTTTCGGGCTCAAGAATATCATTTTCTAAAGAATCGAGATCAATGTTTACCTTTTTAGTAATAACATTGATTTCACCCTGCATTTGAGAAATCGTAGGGGATAAAGGAGGAGAAGTAGATACCTCAGGAATAGGAGCCTTATGATACACATGAATAGGATTGGGTATGTTGAAAGACTTGTCTGTAGAACTTGATTCTGCAAATGAATACCTATTTGGTTCGGATGGAATAGAAAAGTTTGAACAGGAGCCTTGTTCGCGCATTGAATTGAAACGTATGAGAATATTGCCATTGGGTGCTTCAATAATTTGAGAAATTTCAGTGCGTTCGAGATGAGGAGGAGTTTGAGCATTTTCAATTTGAAATTCTTCTGGAATTGTGATCTCGTGCCATTTCAAACGTTTAGGAGTAAACGTTTTAGATTGTTCTGCCTAGATTTGAAGAAGGACGGTCTTGTCTCGAGATGTGGGAATCAGTTTAAATCGTGGATTTAATTGAGAACTCAATAATCGATAATAGACACGATACATAACAACAAATTGTTCAGTGAGTTTTTTAAATTCATCACCTTGTAAATGAATGTCTAGAACTAAGGAATTCATAATTAATAGATCAGTTAAAGAAACAGAATAATTGGGAGCACAATTGAAATAAATTGGTCCATTGCAAATATTAGTTTGAATCATAGCAAGTAATGAAGGTTTGTAACGTTTTAATCGTTTGTCACGTAAAGCTAAATAAATGGGAGCATCAATTCCAATATGTACTAAAGGTTTGACAGCAACTTGAATTAAACCGTAATGAATATATCGAAATCCTTTTTCAAGATATTTATTTAATGATGTTTTTGATAATAAAGGAGTAGTTTGAAATTTTTCTTGAATATTCATGGTTTCTTCATGAGTTTTGACTGAAAAAGCTGTTTTGAAATCAAATGTTCCTATTTTGTAAATAGTTTCAATTTGTTCTTCAGGAATAGTCCAGTCATTGAAATTATATTGAATGTGTTCTTCCTTACTATGAATAATGTTCCTGGAATCTAGGTGAGAGCTTGAAGAAAACATTTTTCTTATCAAATTCGCCATATCTAGTGCATAAAAATCATGATATGTGTCTAATGCAAGTCTTAGCGGAAACAACGGGACCACCGTGCCGGGAACACCCTTTTCGACGGGCTTACCAACGGGCTTACAGGCTGACCAACGTCTTACCAACACGCAGAAATGAAAGTAAACACAAGTTATGAGATGTATGCAAATAAAATGTGCAAAGAGTGATGAGATGTAATGCTTCTATGGCTCTGATACCATTTCAAAGAATGAACCCAGGATAAAGATGATGAAAATACTAATAATTGGAAATATCTTAAATAAGATGCTTACTTGAAATCTGAAGATCAAACTTGAAAAATGAATTGAGGCTTTGTATTTAAATGTTGATATAGTTACAAAGGAGAATAGGTTGAGACAATTCTTTTCTAAACTTCTAAACTTAGCTTCTAAAAAGCTTGCTTGTTCTACATTTGAGCTTGGCTATTTATAGAAGAATATTGAATTTACATTTACATTTGAATCTGCATTTCATTTGAATTTTAATTTCATTTGAATTTGCATTTGCAGGTACTTGAGTAGATGCTGCAATAATGGAGAGCAATAATGGTGTCTCGTAGTGGAGTGTGGGTCTCTCCACGTGGTAATGATGCAGCTTTTGACCTCTTTTTGAAAGTTTCGTCTGGTAGTGGAGTGTGGGGCCCTCCACTTTGTGATGTCGGCCATCATGATGGGATGGTCATTATTACGCCGAGAAAGATAATTATTTTTACAGAATGATTATACTATAGTGGACATAATTATTATAATAATTAGCGTAGACATAATTATTAGATATAATAATTTCTACATAATCATGAGCAGAAAATGTCAAAATTCAGATCGGAGTGGGAACGATGGGACCACTTTGCCGGGAACACCCTGTAACGGGCTTACCAACGGTCTTACGAGCTGACCAACACCTAACGATGGGACCACTTTGCCGGGAACACCCTGTAACGGGCTTACCAACGGTCTTACGAGCTGACCAACACCTTACCAACACTCAGAAGTGGAAATGATCATTGTCTTTTCAATGATTTTTTTTTTTTTTTTTTTGAAAAATTTTTGGAGAATCAGAAATCAAAAGGATCTTGTCCACCAATAGGATCCGTGGACGCTTGGGAAGAAGTCGAGCTGGAAGCATTTGAAGCAGTTTGTTTTAATTTATGTTGAAATGCCTTAAACCGGAGGAATTCTTGAAATTGCTCTTCGTCATCGGTGGTGATTTTAGAATGTGAGGAGGTGATTTTAGAATGTGAGGAGGTTGCTGTAGGTGATGTTTGAAATTTAGCTGGTGTAGTGGATGGAGTGGTGTTTTGGGGAATGTGGTGTATACTCTTTTGAATTTTGTGACCATGTTGAATGAATTTAAGAACAGTGTCTTGCGAATAGAATTCAACCGTTCCAAGAAAATTACAAGCACTTTGTTTTATTAAGGACTTACTCTGCCAGTCTTTGCCAAAATGGATATATGTGAATCTGGGTCTGGGAGAAGGTCGCATGAATTAGAACTGTCTAAACTCGGCGATCAGTATCTAGGATATCTTCCAAATGCCAGAAAAAGAACACATTCATCTCCTTTTCTCTTCAATATACATGTTCCTGAAGTTATTCAATTGAGAAAATTCTAAAGTGGCACTTTCTTTAGGTCAGCAGGGATATAAACGTACCCCTGCTGCCCTTGAATGGACCACACCAAACCAAATCAACACAACATGCCCTTCTCTCTCATCGCTTATGGCTAAGATTTATTTTTTACTTTTTCAAGTCACTGTCTTCCACTCCAAAACAATTCAAATTTCAAAATCAATTTTAAATTCACTAAGGGGGCCAACGGTGAAAACAATCCGCTAAAACTAAAATACTAAAAGTCCACCAAAAAACCTAACCTAAGTGGACTTTTAAAATGATTTTTCTGATTTCTGGCCAACTTTTTTGTAAAACAACCTAACATTTGCTTAGATTTCAAAAATAAGAAACAAAAACATCAACCACCCTACCAATCCCAATTTAGTGAATCCTGATACAATGTGTCCCAGTATTAGTATGAAATCATAGAAAAACCCCTCAATATATTTAATTGAAATGTAAATACCAAACTTGAGTAGGATTCACATCAAAGCTCATATTGTATGAACTCATCTGGGTCAAATTATAATCACTTAGATTATATCCCTGTGAATATGCATAATAATTATTTATATTATAAAGTTATTACAGTTTGACCTGATTTTAACATGTAATTATAAAAAAAAACTCAATATATTTAATTGAAATGTAAATACCAAACCAGAGTAGGACTTGCATCAAAGCTCATATTATATGAATTCATCTAGGTCAGATTATAATTACTTGGATTATTTAAATACACATAATAATAATTACTTATATTATGAAGTTATTACAATGTGACCTGATATTAACATGAAATTATAATAAACCCCCAATATATTTAATTGAAATGTAAAATCCAAACCTAAGTAGGATTCGCATCAAAGCTCATATTGTATGAATCATCTACGTCATATTATAATCACTTGGATTATATCCATGTGAATACGTATAATAATTACTTATATTATGAAGTTATTACAATGTGACCCAACTTTTTAGTTTTGATTTTTTTGTTAGGAAAAAAAAAAGAGAATACAATCTTCTCTAAAACCCTAAACCCTAATAATCTAAACCCTAACCCTAAACCCTGACCTTGAAACCCTAAACCTAAACCCTAACCTTGAAACCTAAAACCCTAACATTGAAACCCCAAACCCTAAACCATAAACCTTAGAAAATGTGTAAAACTATACCTTAATCCTAAAACCTTAAATCTTAACACCCTAACCCTAAAATTTATGAACTGTATAATGATAAAAAATATTTTACTTTGAATTCTAAACTCGTAAAGATTTAAACTTAGAAAGTATATAATATTTTAGTCCTAAAACTTTGTAATGCATTGTAGATGGAGAAAGTTTAATACTTTAGTCCTAAAACTTTGTAATGCATTGTAGATGGAGAAAGTTCCAGCATATGCGCATCCGGGTCCCATAAACCCGGATGTATTGATGAGGCAGCATGAGCATAGATTTAGTTTGATATGGAGTAGGGATCATGAGACATGTATTACTGATCTTCAGTATCAACGTTTCAGTCGTAATCTGTTTCAAGCTTACAGTACGGCTCCTTGTAGATTGATTCATATTATTGACAGGACGAGGTTAAGAGGAGTTTTTAGATACGGTTACATAGGCCTCGACCATCCACATATTACTGCTTTAGTTGAGGGATGGAGGCCTGAGACCCACACATTCCACATGACTTGTGATGAGGTGACAGTCACTTCACAGGATGTGCATGTCTTATGGTGATTACAGATAGAGGGGTTGCTTGTTATAGGTCCAGTTGGAGTGTACATCATAAGCAGTATTAGATTGATATGATTGAGAGGCTTATTGGTATTCAGTTGTCTGTTACTCACTTTTTCGGATATAAGGTAAAGAAGGAACCTTTAGAAACTTGGATCTTAAGGGAGTTTGCAGATCAGAGACTGATGATGACCTTATCATGCATACTCAGAGTTTTATTTTCTTACCTTTTTGGAGGTCATATGCTCCTTGATATGTCGGGCAGCTTGATTTATGTACGGTACACCAGTCTGTTAAAGGATTTGGATGCCATCCATGCTTACAATTGGGGGAGTTGCGTATTAGAGTTTTTGTATAGATGCTTATGTGAGGCAACTTTACGGGTGCACGATAGATAGGGGAGCCCTTGTGCTACTTCAAATTTGGGCTTCGTCGCGTATTCCTGTACTGCATCCTTAATTAGATAGGCATGTGGATCAAAACCCTCATGCTCTACTTGGTACTATGTGGTGCACATTATTTGATCTCAGTCAGCTTCATACAGATGTTCTACTTACTTATAGAGATCAGTTGGATGCCATCCGACCAGGTACGAATTTAAATTATATTCTTATTTTTTATTATAATATAAATATGATTATTATTAAATATTTATGTCTCTTGCACAATTTGTCTGGCTACCATATCCTGAGCGTAGTTTGGTGCCGTTTGACTTTAGCGAACGGAGGGAAAGATCACACACTTTATCAATGCGCGCGATGTTGGAATGCCCTTTCCCACTGGGATTTCAATATGAATTCTGGCCTCAACAAGATCATCCAGGTTGAATGTCTCTTCATTAATAGCTACCAGGGCTTGAAGCAAGCTTGACACCACTTCCTGAAGCAGATATGCTAAGCGGTGGTGGTGCCTCTCCCACTGCTATTGTAGGGGCTAAACCTAAATGATTGAATCGCCTGATATGTTACGAGATAGTGGAGTATCACCATCCAGGCTGTGTGATGTGACCGTTTAGGCATGATCAGCCTATACCTGCTGCCTATGATACTCGTTTGGATCTGTATCGATTACAGCTTAGAGGAAATGATCACACTTATTGGGTGATGGAGCATGCTACTCATGTGGAGGTCTGGCATAAGTGGAGACGGCACATTAGGGATGTCCTTCTTTTACTTGTGGAGCATCTATCATCACCCCCAGATGATTACATTTGATAGTATCGAGATATCACACGAGTCTACATAGGTAATCCAGCACGTCATGATACTCGGACATATGGATACTAGCCAATCATGGTCAACAGACATATATTGGTAATTAAATATTTATTTATCTTTTTATGTATGTTATTCCTTTATAATTTTTTTATAACTATTTTTTTTAGACATCTATGTTGCAAGAGATGGATTACATGACCACAGGGGTGTTAGAGGGACCACCACCATCTCCTACTCGGTACACTAGTGTCATGAGAAAAGTCCAAACCATCATTCATCGGTGCATGGTTTCTATTGATGGTACGTTGGGTTGCACCCCTTCTCAGCATCATATTTAGCAGATATTTGCAGTACAACTATCACGTCGTCGTCTTCGGGAGCCAGTACATGAGCGTGGTGCTCGTAGACTGAAGAGGGGTACCCGTAGATTACCCGATGACGGGGCCCAAGGAGGACGTGTTCCTGCCCCTCCATATCTCGGCGAGCGGGGACATGCAGATCCCGGATATGGAGGAGAGAGAGGAGGAGAATCTAGCGAATGGGGACTTGCAGATCTCAGCTCATATGTTCCACATGACCCATTCGACAATCCAAGTGGAGATGTTCCGATATTTACTTTGGGTTTGATGCCAAATGCTCTATCACGTGTGAGTGGAGCAGGCACACCATATATCCCATCTGACTCATTCGATAGCCCAGACGCGTCATACGTTTCGCCACCTCTGATTGTAGGAGGTACGTTATATGCACCTTCACCTCCGAGTGCTGTAGGGTTATAATTTGATGCACTGTCACCTCCAAGTACAGCAGGTTCATTTGTACCTCATATGCCTATATCCTGTTCATCTTCTTCCGATTTAGAGAAGCACAATGATGAGCCAGCGGATGACATTTACACCACCACAGAAACTTACCTTTGGACATCATGTTGGTAAAAAGGCTACTAGATTTACCCCATCTGATTGGCGTTAGGATTTAGGGTTAGATTATTATTTATAATGCTTTGTTATATTTCTTTATATTATTTCTTTATATATTTCCGACAACCCTATGTAACACATTTAATCAGATTATTTGATAACTCGAAATAATTGGCGGATTTAAATGTGCATTCAAATCCGACAAAATCATGTGATGCTTTCGGACGACTTTATTTGACAACTCGAAATAATTGACAGATTTAACTTGCATTCAAATCCGACCATACCATGTGACACTTTCGGACGACTTTATATGACAATTGGAAATAATTAACGGATTTGAATGCAAAAGTATTCAAATCCGATAACCCCATGTGACTAGCACTGTAAAAAGGGGCCTAGGTCCGCAGGCTGGCTCGAACCGCCCGTAAAATAGACAGATATGGATTTTCAAAATTAGGCCCGTCAAGAAATCAATCCAAACCGAATCGGCCCATTTTGAGTGCGGGCTTTTGTGATCCGATCCCATTCGGATCGTGGGCTGGCCCTTTTTTTTTCATTTTTTAGACATTATTTAGGTGTTCTTAAAGTTAATTACTTTGTTTCATATTTTAATATTAGTATAATTTTATGATTAGTTGAATATTTTTAAAGAAAATTAATTTTTAATATTTTTTTAAGGTTAAAAATAATTTTTATCAAAAACTAGTGTGTTATTTATGTGTAACTATTTTTTTTCTTATTTAGAAGTTAGTATAATTTTTATGATTAGTTGAATATTTTTAAATAAAATTATTTTTTAATATTTTTTAAATTTAAAAATAATTTTTATTTAAAAAAAGCCCTCAAGTTAGCACGTTTATTCGCAGGCTAACCACGGGCGGATATGGATTATATGAATTTTTCGGCCCGCCAAAAAGCAGCTCGGACCGGACCGTTTGAGTGCGGGCCAAATGCGATTCGGCCTATTTTACAATACTACATGTGACGCTTTTAATTCGGATAAGTTCAGAAAAAATGCCAAAAACTTTATATGCCTATATATATGGATTGAAAATCACCCAATTTCTCATCACACAATAACTTCCACAACATTTTCCTTCTCTTCTATTTCCAAAACTTTTAATACTTTTCCTTCATTCATTATAAACAATAAACAAGGATGTAACTCACCCTGTTAGAGTTGTATTATTTTGGGATTCGGAACTTGCTAGAGATTCATTTGGTCCTTATTACACTGGAGCGGCTAGGAAAACATGGACTTTCGCCCTAATGGTGATACATGATCAACTTGTTAGAAAAATTTTTAAGCATCAAGAAAGGATCCAAATTAGTGGCATGTTCGAATGACAATAAGGGTACCTTCATTTTATGAAGAGTATCAAATGTTTAATTATACTTTGTAAAGCATTAATAATGATGATGAGATGCGTTACCTTTGGACTATTAGACCTGATATATCTAAGGAAGGTATTCACGTTCTAGTTGAATTTGAAGCGATCCAGTCACAGACATTTTCATATGTTTATCATACTCATGTATCAACGCATGAGGATCATTCAAATGTTCGTCAACATGTTACTGAAAAACCTTAGAGGGGGGGTGAATAAGGTTTTTCGCTAATTATCGAAAATTCTTTGTTAATTAAAAGATAAACCTCCAATTTTGTTTGAAAGAGAATTCTAAAAATCTTTTAATAAAATTCCAAACCAAACAAAATTTTGTGGTTGAGACAAGTAAGAAACTTAAAGAAGAACACAAGGAGTTATAGTGGTTCACTCTCTCAAAGAGTTACATCCACTACCTTGAGTCAACACCCAAGGATTTTTCAAATCCACTAAAACACAAAGATATACCAACTACAAATATGAGGATCACCCTACAAGGGTTTTGCACACAACCTCAAATCACAACACAAGCATCCAGTTTGTTAACATTTCTATCATCATGTCTTTTTAATACCTCTCCCTTAGTGAAAATTTCTGCAAATCGTTTTTCACTGTATAAATTTGGATCATAGCATTTTTTGTTCTTGGTGTAAAATCTTATTCCATCTTGAGGGGTATCCAAAATTTCATTCATCAGTCTATCATCAAATGCAATATCTCTTCCCCCAATTCTAGTTACAATCCATTGATGTGAGACATTATCCACTCTTTCAATTCTTCCTTTGTGGAGATTAGCATAAAATTCATATATCATATCCACATAATAAAGTTAATTTACAATCAACAGAGGTATCCAACCGATCGTTTCAAAAAGATGAGGTATAGCCTCCATACCTTGCATATCATGTAAGTCCACCCTATGACCCGGAGCAATTTTCCGTCGATTTCTGGTCCATTCTTCAAACCTGGCAGCTTCCTTTACTGAAATAAACCTTTCTGAAACTCTAGAAACCCTAGCAGCAGAAGCCCCAGTTCCAGAAGGTACTCTTTTTCCCTTTCCTTTCCCTCTACTGGTGCCTCCTTCTTCAAGATTTTGCCCTTGACCAACTTGAGCATTCTTTGTTTTAACCATTTTGAAGAATTTCTTGGGTAGGGTTTTGAGAGGAGATGAAGAGTTTTGAGATTGGTAGATAGTACTCAGAGAGAAAAATAGCTTCTTTGTTGTGATAAGAGATGAATTTGAAGAAAAAGAAGAAGAAAATTGAAAATCGGAACAAGAAATCGGATGGGTCTTGTGAGAAGGGGGTGTTCGGTCGAGAGAGTGAGAGAGAGTTGAGAGAAAAATGTGAGGAGTTTTGAGAAAAAGTCAGATTTTAAACAGCAGACCCGACCCTAATTTATGAATTCGGTCGACCGTTTGTTAAAATCGGTCTTCCGATTTTTGAATTTTTGAAGAATTCGGACGTTCGAGTTTTTGTGCAGGCATCCGGTTTGAAAGTCCGAATATCTCTGGAATTTTTTGAAAGGTAAAGTATGAGTCCGGTTTTAAAACCGGACGTCCTAATTTTAAAAAAGGCGTCCGAATTTTTGAAAAACATCATCAAGGCAGAAATAAGGGAAAAAACAAATAATACAAGCAACACACATTACTCATTTAATTTCCCGATACCAAGTAATTTTCTTAAATAGCAAAAGCGATCTTCTGAAAGAGATTTTGTAAAAATATCGGCAATTTGATCTTCTGTGCAAATATATTCTAAAGATACATCACCTTTAGCAACATGATCTCTAATAAAGTGATGTTTCATTTCAATATGTTTTGTTTTTGAATGCTGCACAGGATTTATGGAAATATTTATGGCACTAGTGTTATCACACATGATAGGTATGCACTTAAAGGAAACACCAAAATCAATTAATGTATGTTTCATCCAAAGTACCTGAGCACAGCAACAACCGGCTGCGATGTATTCCGCTTTCGGCGGTTGATAGGGACACGCACGATTGTTTCTTGCTGTACCAAGATACTAAGCATCCTCCCAAGAATTAGCAATTTCCACTTGTACTCTTCCTTTCTACCTTACATCCAGCGTAGTCCGCATCAGTGTAGGCAATAAGATCAAAACAAGATTGTTTAGAGTACCACAAGCCATAATCATATGATGAAATTAAGTATCTCAAAATACGTTTTACAGCTATTAAATGAGCTTCCTTGGGGCAAGCTTGGAATCTAGTACACAGACATACGACAAACATGATATCCGGCCTACTAGCCATTAAATAAAGTAAACTACCGATCATACCTCTATATGTCTTTTCATCAACAGTTTTACCTTTTTCATCTTTGTCAAGCTTCAATGACGAGCTCATAGGAGTACCGATACCTTTTGCATTGCTCATCCCAAATCTTTTGAGAAGTTCTTTGGTGTACTTCTGTTGATTGATGAAGATTCCTTCTTTTGTTTGCTTGATTTGGAGGCCGAGAAAGTACGTCAATTCTCCCTTCATGCTCATTTCAAATTCTTTTTGCATAAGTGAGGCAAATTCTTCACATAAAGAGACATTAGTAGCACCAAAAATGATGTCATCAACATATATTTGGACAAGAAGAAGATCATTGTTACAAGAGGTTTTTGTAAAAAGAGTAGTGTCCACTACACCCCTTGAAAAGTTATTTGAAAGAAGAAAACCACTTAACTTTTCATACCAAGCCCTTGGAGCTTGTTTTAAACCATAGAGTGCTTTTGAGAGTTTGTAAACATAATTTGGAAATTTTTCATGTACAAAACCGGAAGGTTGTTCAACATAAACTTCCTCCTCAATATCACCATTTAGAAAAGCACTTTTAACATCCATTTGAAAGAGTTTGAATCCTTTAAAACAAGGAAAAGCTAAAAGCATCCTAATAGATTCAAGTCTAGCAACCGGAGCAAAGGTTTGATCAAAATCTATGCCCTCTTCTTGATTGAATCCTTGGGCAACAAGTCTAGCTTTGTTTCTAATGGCTTCTCCTGATTCATTTAGTTTATTTCGAAAAACCCATTTTGTGCCAATTTTGGGGTGATTATGTGGTCTAGGGACTAAAGTCCAAACTTTGTTTCTTTCAAATTGATTTAACTCCTCTTGCATAGCAATAATCCAAAACTCATCGCATAAAGCATCCTCAATAAACTTTGGCTCAATTTGTGATAATAGGGCAAAGTTATTGATAAAATACCTTCTTGTTCTTACCCCTTGAGATACATCACCAATAATTTCATCTTTGGAGTGTCCCTTTGGATATATCACCTCTTGAGGAATATTTTGAGTTTCTTGATCGTTTTCTTGTTTTTCCTCATACTCTTCTTCCCCCATAGCATGCTCTTCCATTGCTTGAGTGTACAATGGTTGGTTACTTTGAGTGTTATCTATGTCATCATCATCATCAACTTTCTTGTCGAAAATGTTAGTTTCATCAAAATTAACATGATTGGACTCTTCAACACACAAGGTTCTTTTGTTGAAAATTCTAAAAGCCTTTTTGTTTGAAGAATAACCAAGAAAAATTTCCTCATCGGATTTTCGATCAAACTTTCCAAGATTGTCCTTGGTGTTTAAAATAAAGCATTTGCATCCAAAAACTTTAAAATAACCAATTGAGGGGGTTTTATTAAAAATGAGTTCAAAGGGAGTTTTCTTTAATGAAGGTCTCAAGATAATACGATTCATAATGTAGCATGCGGTGTTAACGGCCTCGGCCCAAAAATATTTAGGAAGGGAGTTTTCACAAAGCATCGATCTTGCCATTTCTTATAAAGTGCGATTTTTCCTCTCCACAACACCATTTTGTTGTGGGGTTTTAGCGGCCGAAAAATTGTGTGTTATACCAAAATCATCACAAAGTTTTGTAAAATCTTGATTGTTAAATTCTCTCCCATTATCACTTCTCATAGAGATCAATTTACAATCAAGGGAGGTTTGAACTCTTTTAAAAAGTTTAACAAACTCATGAAAAGCTTCATCTTTTTGACTCAAAAACAAAGTCCAAGTAAATCTAGAGAAATCATCAACAATAACAAAAGCATACCTCTTACCACCGAGACTAGTGGTCCTCATTGGTCCAAATAAATCCATGTGAACAAGTTTCAAAGGTTTTGAAGTTGAAATCATTTTCTTTAGTTTAAAAGAGGTCTTAATTTGTTTTCCAAATTGACAAGCATCACAAAGTTTAGTTTTCTCAAAGTGAAGTTTTGGTAGGCCTCTAACAAGTTCTTTTGAAAATATTTGGTTTAATAAATCCATACTAACGTGACCAAGTCTTCTATGCCACAAAAATGCATCATCATCATGAACCGAGAGACACTTCAAGTTTTGGGAAAGAAAACCTTCAAGATGAAAGACCTAGACGTTTCCAACTCTTTTAGCAACAAAAATAGTTTTGTTTTCATGCTTATCAATGATAGAGGAAGAATCACTTTCAAAAACAACCTTTTTTCCACTATCACATAATTGACTAATACTAAGCAAATTGAATTTAAGACCATCAATTAGAAGAACATCCTTAATGAGAGAGGAAGAATTGTTACCAATATTGCCTATACCAATGATTTTTCCTTTGTTCTTATCTCCAAAAGTGACAAATCCACTTTCGGTATCTTTGAGATTGCTCATAAGTGATGAGTCCCCGGTCATGTGCCTTGAACATCCGCTATCCAAGTACCACTTAGATGGCCTTGATTTGTGTTCCTACAAAAGAAGAAGTAGAAATGATTTTTGGTACTCACATCTTTTTGGGTCCATGGACGTTAGTTTGATTTTCTTTAACTTTCCAAATGGTTTTCACTCATCTTTCAATCTTTTTCTTTATAAAACACTTTGTGGCTTTATGACCACTCTTTTCACAATAGGTGCAACAAAGGTGTGAGTGAGATGATGAAGCCTTTACAAACCGTGTTTGTTTTGAGAGAATATTGGAATGAGTATATCCAATACCATTTTTATCAAAAAGTGATCTTTGAGAGCCAAGAAGTTTTTCAAAGTTTTCTTTTCCTTTTGTGAATTTTTCAACACATAGAGTGAGATCACTCACCTTTTTCTTTAAGACATCATAATCAATCAAACATTTTTCAAGAAGGGAAATCTTTTCACAAAGGTTTTTGTTTTCTAAAAAAGTTTTTGAAAGTCATCATTTGAGCACTCTTTTTCTTTCTTCAAAACTTCCAAGGATTCAAGAATGGCTTTATTTTCACAGATGAGTCTTGAATTTTCATCTAACAAAAATTGAGTTTTGCTTTTTAAATCTTTGTTTCATTTAGTAACCTTTTTGCATTCATCATACATTTCAATAAGCATTACGCTAGGATCAACATCACAATCATCATCAAGGATACTAGAAGAGTTAGTAAGTGAAGATTGCACCTCATTTTCTAGTGCCATGAAGCATATGTTGGCCTTTTCTTCTTCTTCATTTTCACTTGAGTCTTGATCCCAAGTTCCAATTAGGCCTTTGTCTTTCTTCTTCTTCTTCTTCAATGCCTCAAGCTTGGCTTCTAAAGCTCCCTTTTCCTTTTCAAGGGCCTTGGGACAATCGGCTACAAGATGATCGGTGCTATTGCATTGAAAACACCTAGCTTTGAAGAGTGATGAGCTTTGTCCTCCTTTCTTGAGTGGAGGTTTCTTCCCTCTATTGTTGAAACCTTTCTTGTAGAATCTTTTAAATTTTCTCATTATCAATGCCATTTCCTCATCATCATCAACCTCATCTTCATTGTTTGATGAGTATGTTTGATCATCTTCATTTGCCTTGAGTGCAATGCCTTTTCTTCCTTTTCTTCATCTTCCATTTCATTCAATCTTTTTATTTTCATTTCATAGGTGAGTAGTGATCCTATGAGTTCTTCAATAGGAAGTAGTCTCAAATCCTTTGATTCCTCAATAGCTAGTGTTTTTGGTTGCCAAGCTTTTGGAAGTGCATCAAGAATTTTTCTATTTGCTTCCCCTCTTGAGTACTCTTTCCCATATGCCTTTAGGTCATTTGTGATGTTGGTGAATCTTGTGAACATGTCACTAATGCTCTCATTTTGTTTCATCATGAATAGCTCATAGTCTTTCACCAACATAGCCAACTTTGACTCCTTTACTTGATTTGTTCCTTCGTGAGTAACTTCAAGTAACTTCCACATTTCATGAGCCGAATAACATCCGCTCACTCTATTATATTCGCTTGCATCCAAGGCACAACTAAGAATATTCATAGCTTGAAAGTTTATAGTCATCTTCCTTGAGTCGAACTCATCAAATTCTTCAACCTTCTTGGCTACTCCATTTATTTTGGGAATGTAAGGACCTTTCTCTACAATGCTCCACAAGTCAAAGTTAATAGAACAAATATATATATTTTAATTCGAGACTTCCAAAAAGTATAGTTTGTTCCATTAAAAAGAGGAGGTCTATTTGTAGAAGAGCCTTCTACATATGGTAAACTAGAATTATTAGCCATAGTAAAGTAAGGATCTTTTGCTTCAAGGGTGTTAGTCCTTTTTTAAGAAGCCCTGCTCTGATACCAATTGAAAAACCTTAGGGGGGGGGGGGGGGTGAATAAGGTTTTTGGCTAATTATCAAAAATTCTTTGTTAATTAAAAGATAAACCTCCAATTTTGTTTGATAGAGAATTCTAAAAATCTTTTAATAAAATTCCAAACCAAACAAAATTTTGTGGTTGAGACAAGTAAGAAACTTAAAGAAGAACGCAAGGAGTTATAGTGGTTCACTCTCTCAAACAGTTACATCCACTACCTTGAGTCAACACCCAAGGATTTTTCAAATCCACTAAAACACAAAGATATACCAACTACAAATATGAGGATCACCCTACAAGGGTTTTGCACACAACCTCAAATCACAACACAATGTAAATCAAAAGATTACCCAAAGGGTTTTTCAACACAAACCTTTGATATCAATAAAAGAAAAGGATAGGTTTAAGAACAATATTACCACTTTTGAGCTTGAGAAATAATAAGTACAACTCAATGAAATTGTTCTACAAGCTCCTCCTTTCTTCTTCTTTGATGATGATCAATAATGAAGCTCAAGAAGATTTTGTTTTTGGAATGAAAAGTGTTTACAATAAATGTGCTTTTGAAACTCTTGAAAGTTTTAAATGTTCACAATGAATATTCCACCAAACTTGTCTACTTTATGGCTGATCATAAAGTCTATATATAGAGTCTTAAAAAAGTAACCGTTGCATTCAGTGCAACGGTAATATTTTATACAGTAAAAGTGAAAATCGGACGTCCGGTTCCTGAAATCGGACGACCGGTTCTTTAAAACAGAAAGATTCGAACTTGTCCAACTAGAAAACGGACTACCGAATTTTTTATTTAGAGAAAAATCGGACGACCGGTTCTAAAAACCGGATGACCGAATTTTTGGACAGAAAGATTCGGACTTGATCCTCTGAAAAACGGACTGCCGAATTTTTGATTTTGGAAAAACCGGACGACCGGTTCTAAAACCGGATGACCGAATTTTTGTTTCCTCAGCCAAGTTTCTTTTTAAGACAAAAACTTTCTTCCTTGTTTCAAAAACATGTATTCTTGATAATCATGTTAGAGAGAAGAAAAACTTTCCAAAAACACCACCACTTCAGTCAAGAATACTTAGATTTTAACAAAAGTTTATATCTGAGAAAATCGTAAAAGGAGCTTCATATATGATCAATAATCAAAGAGTAAGACTAGGGAGTTTTACAAGGTAGTACCTAATTCACTCTAACATAGACAATGCCTTCAATGTCTTCAATGTCTCCAATGATTTGATCTTGGAATGGCTTGGTCTCTTCTTCTCCATTTTGCTCTTATCAACAAGATCTTTTGCTTGTAGACTTTGAGGCTTCTCAGGTACTTCTTTTGTTCTATGAAAGGTTAGCTAAAATACTCACACAAGCATATGTTAATCATAATCAAAATCATAAGTATTAATGCCCTTAGGGCTAACAGTTACGACAGTGACACAAATAGTTTCTGATGAACCATCAATATTGTACCCAGACGTAGAAGAAGATGATGAGGACGACGACGATGTCGATGCAGATTATGATGTATGAAGTGCATCTGACAAAGAGATTGGTGATAATGATGAGGAAGATGACATTAGCACGCCCCTAAACCCTCTATCTTCAACTGTAGTGAATCAATGACAAAGTATTCAATGGTTCAGTAACGTTCATATGATTATATATCATCTGGTTAATTTCTAGCTATGGGCTCGGAAGAGCAGATAGATGAGCTCATCGAAATAGGCACTATCAGATTGCTGGATTAGAATGATGCAATAACTGATCTTTAATTAGGAATGAGGTTCATTGACAAAATCCAAGCAATTAGTGTAGTCCAAAAGTGGTCTATTCAGATAGGACGAGAGTTTAGAGTTGTTAAAAGTAATAGCGGTCAATGGACAGCAAAATGTTATCATCACAGCGACTCTAATTTTTATTTATGGTATATCCAAATAAAGAAGAAAGCAACCGATAGTCGTTGGGAGATAACCAGATTCACCAAATAACGCACACACCTTGTTTAGGTTACTCAAAACAAGCATCGAAATATGACTTTAAAGTTTATTTCAAAACTAATACCGCATCTTGTTGTCAACGATCCAGAGATCCTTGTCTCAAATGTTATCCAAGAAGTCCAAGTATTACTTCAGATGGGTTGTTTGTAAAAGAGGACATGGTCTGCTCGAAAGTTGCGGTAGAAAGGGTGTTCAAAAGCTAGGAGACAACTTTTTCAATTCTACCCGAATATCTCCAAGCAATGAAAGAATCTGACCTAGGAACTGTGTACGAGCGGTTGCATCACAGAACGAGCATTCTCCTGGACTATGTTTTCAAATTTCTTTTCTAGTGTTTTAAGCCTTGTATAAATAGATTTTAAAACTATCGCCCGGTGATTTCTATAGATGAGACTCATCTTCGGGGACCATATAAGGGCGTACTATTAATTGCAAGCACATGGGATGCCAATAACCATTCATTCCCCTTGGCATTTGCAATTATTTATAAAGAGTCGTCCAAAAGTTGGAATTAGTTCCTCAAACTTCTACGGGCAAATGTTGTCAAGGATCAGCATGTTTATGTAATATCTGATCGACACAAAGGGATTTTATCTGCTACGCAAAATCAAGCTTTGTGGCAACCTCCATTTAAAAAGCATAGGTTTGTCTACGCTACATTTGGGCAAATTTCACCAAGACCTTTAAGAACAACGAACTAAAAAGATTAATGTGGCAGGCCAGAACGAAGCGATGTGATGGAAATTTAAACGTGCCATGAATATAATTAAAAGTAGAAATGTAAAAGCTTACAATTATTTAGTCAAGATACTCTTAAAGAAATGGACACTCCTGCATGATGGTGGGCACAGGCATGGAGTGATGACAACGAACATTTCAAAAGCACTTAATAGTGTCTTGAAAAAAGTTAGGGTCTTACCTTTAAAAGCCCTTTGAATTAATATTCAACAAACTTGTTAAGTATTTCAATCAGCACCGTTAGGAGGCCCAAAACTATGTGCATCTGTTTCCAACAATAGTTCAATGAGATGGTATTTACATGGTTAAACCTTCGATACCGCTTGATGGGAGCGACAATAATGTTTACACTTTAAAAATGAATGAAAAATCGTGCAGTTTTGGCAAATGACAAGAATATACATGGTAAAAGACCAGATAATGGTAAAAGACCAGATACTTATGTGTCGAATATATATTTGCGGGAAACTTACAAACGAACATACCAATCCAATTTTTATCCGGTTATGCATGGGACTTTGGAGAGATGCTCCTTACAATTTAACATTCTATTATCCAAATATGAACAATCAATGATGCTAAAAATAGGGTACAAAGTTCCGGGGGGAAATAGATTATCGAAATTCAGATTCTCCCCTAAGATGTAGCAGACATTGAATGCCCAGACATAATAGAAAAAATTATAGTAACCCCGATTCAAGCAATGTATAAGTTTCTTTTTTTCCAAAGTGTTCTAACATTCTAGGGTTTAAATTAATGTTATTTCTTCTTTAAATTTCTTCTAGGTACTTTTCTATAAATTCTTTTACTTAAATCGATTATAAATTATTATAGTAGAATACAACTAGTGACAAAAACATAAAATATCTTAAATTAAAAATATCGAATTTACTTCTTCGTACTTTTTTATAAAATTTTCTTCTTAAAATGGTTACAATTATTATCATAAAATATAAATCAAATGACATAAATAATAGAATTCTTTATTTTTAAAAACTAATAATAATTATCAGTTTTGAAAAAAAAAAAAATTAAAAAGAGTAGACTCTGTTCCTTCCCCATGTTCTACCATCACTTGTCCGAATCGATGTTGGCACGCCATTTTAGGGTTAGGTATATCAGTGTTTGCATAAGAACATTTGCAGTGAAGATCATAGATGATAGTGGCTACCAGAGTTTTTTTCTTCTGTCGTTCTTAAGGGAGAACGGCAAAAGCCATGTGTAGGGTTAAAAACAGAGGCTTGAGTTTTTTTTTTCTTGACCAAATTCTAATTAGATGGGTGAGTTGGTTAGGATTCTTTTAAAAAAGAGCATAATATGACTTGATGATGTGGCTGAATATTAGCCATAGGGTCTAAGTCCCTACATATAAACCTAGTCTATATTAACATTTTCCTTCTAATATACTCTTCTAGTCCATTTTATTTTATTTTATTCCTTATTATACTCGAGGGGATAACAAATTTACAACACTGCATTGTTCAAAAAAAATTACAATACTAAGCATTGTTTTTATTAAGGGTTAATTCCAAAAATATACCCAAAGTTTAGGTTCATTATCAATTAGGTACCATATCTTTAATTTGGACAATTGAGTATTTAAATCAAGTTTCCACCTTGAGTTAGCTGATTTAAAAAAATTAATGAGTATTTTAAGAATTTTAGCTCTAATATTAAAAAAACAAGCAAAAAAATGCTAAGATATATAGAGTTGACACGTGAGATTTAAGAATTTTCAACATTATTTTAAAAAATAAAAATTGATTTGAATACCTCAATGTTCTAATGAACAAATTAGTTGCCCCGAATCAATCTAGCTTTATTCTAGGAAAGTATGGGTGGATAACATTGCTATAGCACGAGAGGTTTTACATTCCATGAGGCGAAGAAGAGAGATAAAAAGTGAAATGGCATTAAAGTTTGAGTTAGAAAAAGCATATGATTGCATTAGCTGGCAACTCTTGACAGAAGTACTTCTTAAAGTTGTGTTTAGTGTGGAATTAGTTCGCTTAATTATGCTTTGTGTATCCTTTTCATCCCTTTCAAATTTATGGAATAGGGAAGTATTGGAAAGCTTTAAACCATCTCGAGGTCGGCGACAAGACGATCCATTATCTCCCTACTTGTTTGTATTATGCATGGAGGTTCTTGGGCACATGATCAAACAAGAAGTTGATAATGGTCATGAGTGGAAACCGGTATAGGTTGCAAGACGAGGGCTAGTGATTTCGCACCTTTTTCTCGCCGATGATTTGATTTTTTTGCAAATGCATCCATGCGACAAGCAGGGATTAGTAAAAGGCTTTGGAGAAGTTTTGTGAGATCTCTGGCCCAAAGATTAACATATCAAAACCCAAGTTTTATCGCCAAATCTTGCTTTTACTTTGGGTACACAATTAAGTGGAAACTTTGACATTCCTTTAACTAAAGACTTGGGATTTATCTTGGCACCCTCTACTGCATGCGAGGGTTACCAAACACACTTATGGATTTGTAGTAGACAAAGTCCGTCGTTCATTGAGTGGTTAGAAGCATCGAATTTTATCTAAGGCGGCAAGGACCAGTCTTATAAAGATTACTACATCGGCAATCTCGATGTATCTTATTCAGTCAATAGTGTAGCCTGAAAGTACCATTTTGGAACTCAAAAGTGTTACTAGATGATTGTTTTGGGGGGATACAGAAGGGCATATTAAGGTGCACACCCTTGCTTGGAAGAAAATATGTACACCCCGGGCAGTTGGTTGTTTGGGCATTCCAAATTTGTGGCTACTTAACCCAGCTTATATGGCAAAATTAGGGTGGAAGAGTATACAAGGGGAGTCTCCCTGTAACCAAGTTTTACTAAAAAATATAGGAATATTGTTGAACATATTGAGCATGGGAATCGCTGACGTAGAAGCTGGAAACTAAGGGCAAATTTTCCATATCTTTGGCCTACCAAGCAATTAGGGATTGGGGGTATTGAGGAGGAGGAAGCTAAGAAGTGGCTGAAAGTGTGGGCATTTAAAGGTCCTTTGAGACAATCACTTACCTTGTGGTTTACTAGGCATAACCAACTAATGACTAATGATTTGTTTTTTCTGAGGAAGATCAGTTCACCTCCAGCGTGTAAGGTGTACGGCAATATGCGAGACTTAAATTTGCATGGCTTGAAGTATTGTCATCCTCATATCTTGATTTGAGTATTAATAGATTTCATGTATTACTATAAGGGCAGTCTAGATGTATGATAGAGATCCTTGTTAATGTTTGATTGCCGTGGGTATGCCCGTGTGTATTTGTACATTCTCTTTTGATCTACAATATATTTACATTAGATTAAAAAAAAAAAGTATTATCACTAACCCGTCAAGTTTGGAGTCCTTTACTACACCCTGCATATCATCAACCCTTCTTTGCATTTTCAACAAGTGCATCTTGGATAGATGAGAATCTAGTATGTAACTTGAGTAGAAACCTACTGTGGACTGAAAGCAACTTTTCGAGAAGAAGTTTATACTCTCTAAAATCTTCAGTCATATTAGATTGAGCATATTAACTTTATTATTTGTCGAATAATTGATAGTGTAGAGAGTTTAATCAAACTTTGATTTCTAATCTCATTTTTAGGATTCAAAGTGAAAAAAGGAGCTCTAAGTATGTATATGATAATCGAGTCCCTTTACATAAAAAAATTTGAATAGTCAGTTATCAAAATTACACCATGATACATAATTGACAACTTGTCTGCAAACTTTTTCAAATTTTTTTTTTTTTGGTTTTTTGAAGAATAATGCAAACCTTTTCAATTAACCCATCTATTAATTACTCATTTCTATGTATCTCACGGTTCGTCTTCCCCTATAAGAGATCTTAAGCCCTAACTTGTTCCCGCTAAAATCAATTTTCCCTTCTTATAACTAGGGTTTATCATTACAAAGATTGCAATTCTCACAGCAATTCACCACTGTAATCAGCAATGATGTTTGCCGGAGACCCACAGCAGCAACAGCCACACCAACAGCAGCCACACCCGCAGCAGCCACACCCGCCTGGGCCACCATTACCGCCTGGTCCACCACCGCCGCATCATCTCCAACACCAACAGCCGCATCCACATGCTTACCCACATCCCCACCCACAGCTCCACCAGCACCACCAGCCGCAAGGTGGAGACTTCCCGAGAGGCCCACAGCCTCCCCCAGGCCCACCACCAATGATGCGGCAGCCGTCTGCTTCTTCTACCACCCTCAATGGTCCGCCACCTCCGGAGTATCACCACCATCCGTCTTCTGCTCAGCCCCCTAATCTCCATGCTCATCCTCCTTACGACTGTAAGCTCTTTCTGTGAAGCTTTCTCGTATTAATTATATGAGCCAAAATTTTGTAGAAAACTGAAAAAAATGCAGGTACTAACGGAGGGTTTGATTCACTGAAAATGTGTGTACTGCCTATGAAATATATGGTAGTATTCCAAGGGTTCCCAACTTATGGATTTCTGGAGTAATTGATTTTTTTTTATGGCAGTTGGAAAAGTTCAGGTACTACCGGGGGAGGGGGGTTGATTGACAGAAAATGAATATACTGCCTATCAAACATGTAATAGTACCATATTGGGCAAGGTGAACTTTAGAAAAGAATTTTGAAGCGTTTCATACTTCTTTATTTAGTTTCATGGATTTCAGGAGTAATTGGTTCCTTTTCTGGTATTTGTTGAATTCTCATATTCAGTGAAAAGAATTTTGAAGTGCTCCCAACTTATTTATTTAATTTCATGGGTTTCTGGAGTAATTGGTTCTTTTTCTGGCGTTTAAAATTCTCATATTCAGTGGCTTGGTTTAGGTTTCCTCTCTTGTGAAATTATTTAATCAGTGGAAGTTTAGATACCTGTGATCTGGAGAATTTCTTTCCAGTGGTGTTGGGTGGGGGGGGGGGGGGGGAGATTACTGAATTACAGAGATGTATGTGGGTTCTCCTTAAGGTGCTACATGACATCATACTGTCATCCTTCTTTGTGAAATGATTTAATCAGTCGAAGTTTAGATACCTGTGATCTGGAGAATTTCTTTCCAGTGGGGAGCGGGGGCGGGAGAAGATTACTTAATTACAGAGATGTATGTGGGTTCTCATTAAGGTGCTACATGACATCATACTGTTATATAGATGGATTTAGACTATTACTCTGGTTTTAGGGTTTTAGGTTTCAAGAGTATCTGTATAATCTAATCTCATTAAGAAGAGGATAGGAGGAATTCATTTCTAAAAGTCATCTTCATTTTTTTTGAGTCTTCTTTGAGGAGGCTTTAGGAAATACTGAATATTGTGCTTTTAGGAATTACTTGTTCTAGTACCATTAAACTTTGATTTTGAGGTAATATATGAATACTCGTATAGTGCTTAGTGATTTTGTATCATTTTCTGGTGTATGCGTGCCTGGATTTTGATGTGCCCTTATGGTGGCGAGCTGGAAACAGTGCTAGGTTGACATCTTATTTATTCACTATTTGCCATCCAGGAAGTACTGTCCTTGAAATACTTCATACCATACCCCAATTCTTTTCTCTCTGTTTGATTGTTCTTTCTCTTGAAATTCCTCCAGCATCTCAACTGCATAAAACCTTTCTCTCTCAGCAGTTTCCACTCTTTGACAACAGCATAGGCCTCATAAATCCAAGAACCCTGAATTACTTCAAGTGCCTATTGCAAGAGAGACTCCGTTGAGTTATTATTCGTCAATCAGTACAGGGATACTTTTGCACGAAACATCTGAACACTGAAATTATAGGTATACTTAGCTGCTTCCTTCGGTGGTTATGCATTAGCACCTCTTTCTCTGAAGACAAATGGTTCTTCATTCTTCTGGACATATTCTCGAACTTTTTCTTTTGCCTATTTAAGTTTGAAAGGCACTCTTAACTACTCCCTCTGTTCATAATATATGATACTTCTGCTCAGCAAATATGATTCTGTGATTTCCCCATCATCTGTACCACAATTTATATGCTGATATAAAACTCTCTGGTTTGAAATAATATAAGATACTTTTGCTGTTTTTGGAGTTTCATAATGTTTTATACTTTACATTTTTCAAAGAATAAATTACAAATTTTCCCATGATGCCCCTTTTTCTCTCTTTAATTATTTCATTTTCTTCCTCTCTCTTTCTCTTTCCTTATTGATTAAGGGTATAACATTGTTTGATTCAAAGGTTCCTTATTTTTAGAATCCTTAGTATGTGTGAAACCTTCAAAGTATATTATATTATGGAACGGAGGGAGTACTTTTATGATTTTAATTTTCCCCTCATGTTATAAAATGGGGCTTAGGCATTTAGTGTTCATTTGGATTGGATTTAAAATCCAAAATCCTTTTATTTTTCTGCTTTGGACCACACATCTTCTCTTACAAACATTTCACCTTTTACAAAGATCAAGTTTAATCTCATCCTTTAGCAGTCTGATGGGACAGAACGCAAGCTTCTGAAGAGGATGTAAATCCCTGGATTGCAAAAAGTTTCTGGGATTAGAATTCAAGTAGTTAGAATTCAAGTAAGAA
Source organism: Catharanthus roseus (assembly GCA_028651295.1). NCBI lineage: Eukaryota > Viridiplantae > Streptophyta > Magnoliopsida > Gentianales > Apocynaceae > Catharanthus > Catharanthus roseus. The sequence continues at coordinate 34,614,795 of JAPQWS010000159.1, read as the reverse complement.
ATAATGTTCCTGGGATTGAAAAAAGTTTGTCCATTGAAGTCTTTCTTTAATTGGACCATAATCTGCTATTGGGCTTGATACATGCAATTTGTTTCATTGCTGTTGGTTTTCCAAGAAGCACCAGCAAAAACCAGCCCATGATACTTCAGTATCTGGTTTATCTGAAATAAGTATATATAGCTAGAATTCAAGTATGAAAACTGCTATTACTTCTTTTATTTGACTCAGTTAAACATTGCAGCTCACGCTGACAGTTTTGCTGCAAAAAGAATGAGAAAGATTGGTCAAAGAAGAGCTGTTGACTATACCAGCACTGTTGTGCGATATATGCAGGTAATGACTGTTGTACAAAAATCTTGTGATATAGCCTTATGCCAAGGAGGAATCTTATTAATTCTTAATTTTTTTTTCCGATTCATGACCATAACTAATTAGCATAATTACTAGTCTGCTTGTAAAAGAGTGCATTTGTTAAAAAGTGTTAGCTGTGATAGATACACTCGTTTCATTTGTATTTGAAATGTCTTAACTAAGCATAAATTTCTTACTTGTGTTGATACTTTAGGCAATACTTGGATTGTAAAAGTGAGTTATTTTGTGGGGTATATGTTTGACTTTCGTAAGAAAAAAGTGGGACCCACAGTGAAAAAAAGTGAAAACAATTGGATTAAGAAACAATCCACTTAGTACAATTTAACACTATTGAAAACTAGAACTCTTGTTTATGATATTATTTCTTTGATGTATGCTTGGATTGAATTTTCTTCTGCCTGAAAAGAAGACCTTTATGAAACTTCCGGTAAAATTTACAAGGAATATATTTGTAGAACTTCTTGTGTGCTCCAGGTAACACAAATAGAATTTGCAAATTTTTATTATAAAAATTGCTACCAAAATTGATAAACATGAATATTGAACAAGATTTATTGGATAGATAAAATTCTTCTTGTATGTTAAAAGGAAAAGCTAATCTTATTTTTGATGAAGCATGATGAGTTATGGTGGAATCACTTGTTCCTGCAATAACTTTATTCTGGCATTTGTATATTGTGAGTTGATTGAGGGTCAGTTGACAGATTGCTGGATTACTATTTTCCTTTATATTTGTGTCATTATCTTGACAGAACTAAGATTGGATCATGTTAATCATGTGAAGGTTTTATCGTCAGAATTACTTTTACATAATTGTTAGTGAAAAAATTTGTATTGTGTTTTCTCTAACAAACTTTAACTGAAATCTAGTTAATTGTTCATCTGAGAATTATTGTTTTCTGAATTTCTCAGTATGAATTGCTATAATTGTGCTAAAAAAATGTCTAGGGAGCTGATGATGGATTCTTATATTAGATAGATGAGTTGGCTTATTAGGCCATGCAATTTAATCAGACCACAATAAGCTAATTCTTAACAGAAAAGGAAAACAAAAATCAAATGATGTTTTCTGTTTTTCCTTGGACTGGGATTTATTGTTTGTATTAAAAATTGAATTACCTATGACGGAACAAATATGGTCACCTATACAACTAAAGTGGTTTAGATAAAATGGGTAAATGCAGCAGGAGTTGAGTGATCAATGTGTGGCAACAGAATTATGAAAATATTCTACAAGGATGATATGAAATCCTCCTTGCTTGATTGAGGACTTCAAAACACCCCAAGATTGCGTCCTTTGAACGAGATCTTTATACATTCCACTTCAACAAACAAATCAAGGTATAAAATCCTTAACCCTTTTGGAGAGCGTATGTCCAGCCCATTCCCCCTAGATTAGCCCTTCCTATTATCTTAGATTTTCATGCATTATGAACCTCTAATCAGTAACTCTTTTCCAGAGAAAAGTACTTCTTTAGCCGATCTTTATTTCCCTTGTATAGCAATTCATATCTGACTTTGTTATTTTGAATTGATTTCCCATGTCTAGCGATCTCTCTTTGCGCTTGTGGATTAGGACCGATCCGTTTCTTCTTGAAAGCTATACTCGGAAGATAAACAGTCATTGTGGCCAGATCTACTTAAAGCATTTCACTTATTGAACGGCTATATTTGTTACGTTCTAAATAAAAGGGTTGGTTGGTATCAACTTTGGATTTTTTTAAAAAAGTTGCTTGTGTTCAAAAACTGGGATGGAGTGTGAAAGATTTTCACAATTAGAGTTATCCAATTCAAGTGGATATGCCTTGGGAAGGATTTGAGACCAATGACTTCACAGAGTTATGTAGGAATTTTGAAGAAAGGTAGCCTTTTGAAAGGGTAGGAAATGTCCATTTAGGAAAGGAATCATATGAAATAGAAAAGGTAAAATACCAGCGGGAGAGATCTCAATCTGCAATAGATAAACGTTCTAAATGCCCTGAAATCATCGTTTTAAGCCGTTGATTGATTAGTTTCTCTTGGTTAATTATCAATTGATATCAACACCTCCCTAACACTAAGTAGAAGACCTAATTCAAGCAACAATGTCACTGAATTGAAATCACCTCCTCTTGAATATAGGAATCTGATGATCATAAAATCCTTGAAGATTGATTCAAGGCCCTAGTTTCAGTCCTTGCTAAGGATGATCAAACCCTAGAAGTTGGAGAAGAAGAGACACCAAGAACCCTAGGAAAACTCTCAGACAAATTTGAAAATTATATTTCATTTCATTTAGCATTTCATCAAAGTTGTTTAAATACAATAAAAGAGAAGTATTTATAGGGAACCGACTCCCTAATCAAACCCTAGGTACTTAAAGTAGGTCTTAAGGGGTTAAAAACCATTTAATTACAAGTTTATACCATGATTAAAACATTTTAAAATTAAAAAGATTTGAAATAAGTCACAAGCAGGTCAAAATGACCCCGTCCAATCCTTCCTGGACACGACTTTGGTTTGACAGTGCCATTTCAGGTCGAAAGCATTCGACTAGGTCTTCTTTCTTTCATAGAAGTTGTAGCACTTAGGCTTGGCTTTCAGAAGCATCTTGAATCAAGTCATTTGAATGTCTATAGCTTGTGTTATGGTTGATTTACCAAACACTGTCAGAACTAAAACGAATTCCAGAAACACTAACTTTGGGACAACATTTGGAGGACCAAATGAACTCGGTTTGAAACAAATTATAGAAACTTCAAGATGCCCTCTACAAATGTTATGCAGGTCTCGTCCTTGTTTGCAACTTTTAGAATCGTCAAATGGCAACTTGAATTCAAAGTGTCTAGTCCTTGTTCTTTCTTATATTGTATCCTTGAAATCTTGGCATGTTTTATAAAGCTTGGACACTTTTCCAGGGCATTCAAATCACTAGAAACATTGACTTTAAAGGTCTCCTTCAAGGAAGAAATAAAAAATTTTCTCATCATCTTGAAACAAGATTTAGACGACGGTTCCTCTTTCATCTTCTCAATCCCTTTTTCATACCAGATCGTATCAAAGGAGTACATGACTGGCTTTTATGGTTTAGAATATTGGGTAGCTGAGAAAGAATAAATGAGTTGGACTTAAGGCAGTAAAATATAATTGTAAGATGAAGTAGGCAAGCAAGTGCCCAGAAAGTAAGGTAAGAAAAAAATCCTCCAAGACAGTCAGGCACACCTAAAGATAACTGTGGTATGTTAGTTAGGAAGTGTTTCTTATAAGTGAGTGCTAGAGCTAGTAGTCATGTTATTTCATTTCGATTAAGGTAAGAAGTTAATACAGAAAATGTGTTATTGCTCTCTGCTTTATGGTGAAGATGAACCTAAATAAAGCGGCGAAGGAAAGACTTCATCTATTCAAGACCCTATATGGTTAGGGTAACACTTTTTGTCCATTGTTACATGTGTTGTCCACTAGGAGTCTCAGATGTTTTATATGGAATCATCTTTACGAGGAATATTTCTGTAAGAATCAAGTTGAGTTGAATTGGGTAGAGCTAAGTTAACTAAGAAGTAATGTGTATCTTCAGGCTCTCACTTGTTAGAACTTGTTCACTTATTTTAGAACACATGATCTTTGTAGAAGGTTTCAGATTGAATACAAAGCAAAACAAATTACCAGAGCAACACTATTTGTTTTCACATTTCTTCAAGGAGAAATAGTTGCTTACTCTGTTGCATCTACTTTTAGTGATAGATTTATGTCATTTTGGATAAAGGTTATGAGTTGATTATGGATTATGATGATGCTTTGGTCCAGATTCGTATGTGGCAACGGGATTCAAGGGACCGGACAATCTTGCAACCAACTCCAGCTGCAGCAGTTGATGTCAGTTTGCACCTTTCAAGTATTTTCAAAGTTGTTTCTTCTCATTGTCTACATGGTCCCAGCATTGTAATTAGAATCATGCCCTCCTGATGAACATAATTCCTGTCCTTCATCCTTTCAGCTGTACCTCCATTCCTTCAATGATAATCTTTCTATTTGATAAAAGGAGACAATGTCTTGATGAAAAGGAGAAATAAAGAAAGGGGATGAGGTATCCTCAAGAAAATAAATAAGAAACCAAATCAATGTAAGCCTCCAATCGCTTTTTAAATCTATCATGCTGTGTCCCTAAAACAACAGCTCGGACAAGACGAAAACTATGTCCCAATGTAGCTTAGTGGTGATATATAAATCTTTAAAAATCTTTTTATTCTTTTCTACCATATTGGTGAAAAAGCTGCAAGCTGAGCCCATTGCCCTAGGATTCCCCCTTGCTTAGTCTTGTTTAAATGACAAAAATGATTTGTAGAACTGAATTGAGACATACCTATTTCTCATCCAATGGCGTGAACAAATTCTCTCAAAACTTTGTTGCCGCGAGACTTCAATGCATAATCTTTCACAAAGGACAATGAGAAGGGTTTCTACCAGTGTTACAGGTTTCATCATCACTGTGGATTACAATTCTTTCCTTGCATTGTAAGATCTCCTTTTCTCAATTGTTAATGCAGATGTTGCCCACTGCGGCCTATCTAGATAATCCATCAACAAGTTATGCTGCAAAGTTTGTTCATACATCTCTCAACAAAAACCGTTGCTCTATTAATCGTGTTGTGGTAAGTTGAAACAGAAGTCTCGTACTAGTTTTTCTCTCTATCTATGCCGCGAGTACTATGCATATTATGGCTGATTAGAATATGTAGTTTGGGGGTTGCACCATGAACCTAAATCGATTCTTTTAAGTATTATTATGGACATATTGTTCTGCTCAGATATTTTCCTTTCCAATAAGTTTTCAGTTAACATTCATGGAACTCCAGGTGGATATCTTCTGCTTTGGTGTAAGAACAGAAACCTGCAAACAGAATGCTTATTGTAAATGTAATTGAAGAGCTTTTCGAGGAGTTTAGACGACTCAGAACAAAGTTCACAGCATCTATAGACAGTCACTGTTTTCTCTCTTTTCTGGTTTCTGTTTTTTGTGGATCAACTATAAGTTTTCCTTTAGGTAGAGCTTTTGGAACATTAACATCTCATACAACAAGCCTTGGTGTGGAGATGTATATATAATGTGTCTATATGTGCATTGCACAGTTTATATCTTGACAATTAAGTCAAAAGTACATGAAGAGATTTAATTTCTGTGTACGGCTATTGTAAGATGACATGGATTACGAAATATATGCAGAAAGAGCTTCTTAATTTATTTGCAGGTTGATTGTGATACTAATTTAACTTGAGTGTTTTTTACCTAATTGTGCCAAATACGGAGCTATCCTGCATCCTTTTTTCTTTGTAATCTGTCTGATATATCTGAGAGTGAAAAAAAAGTCTGAAGATATAATTCAAGTTGTAAGGATGTTACTTTGAAGTACTTAAGAACCTGAAATATTAGCTAGTTTGCAAAATCATATTCGGCTCAAAAGAGCAGATCAACATAATATGGTGCTTATGAAAATGGAGCATCAAAGCTTTGCAATACTGTAGAAAAGCAATGTTGATAAAGAAGATATAACCTTTCAGAAGAAAATAGATATCACTCATGTAGGGAATGGTTGTTTGGTGAGCCATATATTCTAGAGAAGTGGGCAAAGTGCTGCGAAATTCTGTTTTATCTGTAAACGCAGCTCCATGGCATGATGTGAATCGTGGAAAATTTCTAGGGTTAGTTGCAAATATGTCCCTGTACTTTTAGTTAATTGTCAATTGAGTACATAAACTTTTAATTTTGACAATCAAGTACCTAAATTAGGGTTCCGTAAAAGAAATAACGGTCAAACCCTAATTTTGGTACTTGATTGTTAAAATTGAAAGTGTCCGCCTTTATTTTTTTGACTGAACCCTAATTTAGGTACTTGATTATCAAAATTAAAAGTACCAGTACTCAATTAACAATTGACTAAAAGTACAGGGACATTTTTGGATTAACCCAAATTTTTATTCTCTGCTGATTCAAGAACGTTGTTTTCCCAAGTATCTCATGGGATGAAATGGACAGGTTTTGTTCTCTTTACAATAAAAGTTGCTTTGGTTGCCTTATCCTTTTTTACTATGGAGCAAGGAAGTTAGAAGGTGATTTGTGGTTGATGTAATAAGCAATATGTTGTGGTTGTAGCCCCAGTATAGTGATCAAGATTGAGTTTATAATGTTAACATAGGGGTGATAAACACTAGTATGTATTTTATTAAGCATGAACCAATGCTCTGATTAACTTGGAATTTGCGATCATTTTCCCTTGTTGATTCTCTGTTTTATTTTATTTATTTATTTCTCCTTTTCATAAAAAAATGTATGCCAAACAGCCGTATAGAACGAAAATTGGTTGGGGAGAGAAAGGATTAAAAACTTATGTCAGAGAGTAGGGTCTTTTAATGTGGGAGTATCTACTTAGGTTCAACAAAGTCTTAATCGTGTCAGGATGGCTTAGAGGGACCATTCCTTCTGAAAGACCACTTGCAATTAGTGCTCATCTCAACATTAGTGATGGGTGCCAGTTGGTTTCTTTTGATCTTTAGCTTTTCGAGTCAATGATTATAGTAGCATGGGATTGAAACAATAGTTTTTTTTTTTTGCTTGGTTTTATCTTAAAAGAGCTTATCCAGAATGTTGTTTGTTGCTTGGTATGTGTATGAATCAGTTATGAGCCACTTTGCTCTTTCATTTCTATGATAGATTCTTGTCCAGTGAGGGCTCTTTTCTTAGGGTAGGTCACTTAGAAACTACTCAGAATTTCTTTTGGATATGCTATTCCTTTCGTAGGCAATCTAATCAAATATTTACGATGCCTATTATTGACCTTAAGGCTTCTTTGTTCGTAAAGGGGGAGGTGGAGGGGGACAGAAATGTCACATTTACTTCCCGTAGTGGAAGTGAATGCATTTACTCTTTTTGTTCTCTGTTTGGCTTGAGTGGAAGGAAGCAAATTCCCAATTCCTCCACTTTTGAAGGGGTTGATTTGCTTACGTGGAGGGGGAACTCTTCATCTCATAATTTTCTTTTCGCCCATCTCCCCTCCAAACCAGAGGAGTTAAATCATTTTACTTTCCCTCCCCATTTACTTTCTTTTTCACTCCAACCAAACAAGGTAATCCACCATTTGGTGCTATAAAATGTGGAAGATGTGATACCAAGAAAAACATTTAGATCTTCTTGAAGGGCCTTAGCTCCTCCAGCACTCAAGCGGATGCAGTCTGGGTCGAGTATTGGACAGAGGTTATGGTCTCTAGAGGAAAATGCTTTATTTGGAATTGAGCCAGTATATATATGTCGACTTCCTAATTTATTGAATGAATCCTTACATCTTGACGCAAACTCTTTGCTATTTGTGCAAAAGATGCCCCTTTCTTTGCACTTATTAGAGGAATCTTTCTCTGCAAGTGTTTCAACTGGAATAATCTTATTCTTACAAGTAGATGGATGGTATTATACCATATTATCGAGTTACCATCTTTTATATGTATTTAGGTAGTGGAAATGGCTAAAGTATAACAAACCTAGTTTTATAACTGTTGACTTTGGTGAATGTGTGAGTTGATATACTTTTTGTTCATTCTATCCATAGTAGCTGTGGATCTATTCTTGTTGTCTTAAGATACGCTGCCAGCTTCCCTATCTTTAAGTTTTAAAAGCTTTATACTTTCAGTTTTAATAGACCTGAAAACATGCTCCAGATGCACTCAACAGAGTTCTCAAAATACTTCTTTTATTTTTATTTTTTGTTCTTTTGATTAGATCTACAAATATGAGCGAAAGTAAAGATGCCCATTACACGTATTTTGGCTGATGTTTTTAACTGTATGCAGTTTATTTTTTCTATGCTTTCCTTTAATCTGATCGTGCTATTTTTCTTGTTAAAAGTGGACTCCTAATGGGAGGCGTCTCATCACTGGCTCTCAAAGTGGTGAATTCACCCTCTGGAATGGACAGTCATTTAACTTTGAAATGATCCTTCAGGTATGAGGTGCTAATTTCTATGCCCTTTTCCAAATTTCCTTATGAAAGTTTGTTTCTCAATTGTAACTTTTTCATTTCACACTTGCAGGCCCACGATCAAGCAGTCAGGTCAATGGTGTGGAGTTACAATGATCTTTGGATGGTTACTGGTGATGATGGAGGCACAATAAAGTACTGAATCTTGGGGCAAAGCATACAAGAATTCTGGCTTTATTTGGCTGTTTGATTTCTTCTAAGTTTATGTGTACTTGGTGGCAGGTATTGGCAGACTAACATGAATAATGTCAAAGCCAATAAATCTGCGCATAAAGAATCAGTACGTGACTTGAGGTACATGAACTCCCAAGACTTAATAAGCTTAGACATCTGTTTTTTTCATTTTTGATCTTTTTCTTTTTATTCTCTATGTTTGTAGATCTGCTTGTGTCTGCTCAGATAAATTAACTTTTATTATAAAGTTGAGTGGGATGAGGTGCTCTATACAACGATAGTATCTATTTTTGGATTCTTTTATCTGCTTTTCAATTGTAAAAGTTCTTGTTGCAATTGTTGCCTCATGACTCCTGACTTGGCATCCTTCTTTTTTTTTCCCCTTAATTTTTTTGTCATTGATTTTGTTTTTAAATTTTGTATTTTTCTTTTTTGTCGGGGGGGGTGGGGGGACAGCTTCTGCAGGACTGATTTAAAGTTTTGCTCCTGTTCTGATGATACTACTGTTAAAGTTTGGGACTTCGCTCGGTGTCAAGAAGATTGCTCTTTATCTGGTAATGTACCTTGTCTCTTGCAAATGGTGAATGATTTTGTCCCAATTTGATGGATGTTTGATCCCACCATATGTTTCCTGTTCAGCTGTTCTGACTCGGTATACAGCTCAAGTGTTATCCATTTTTGGCTTATACCTCCCTTGTTAATTTCATTCTCTTGGAAATGATAATCATCCTTAATGAGAGTATAACATTTTGATAAGCCTGCTTTTAATTCTTTTATAGTTTGTGTTAAACAGAAGTATATAGGGAACCATATGGGATGTGCAGTAGAAAAGTGATCATTGCTGGAGCTTTCTTGCTATGATTGATTTAAAATGGAGTTAAAATGATAGAAAAACTTCTTTGTTGAGCATTATGTTAAATATGACTCTGGACATTTCTTTTTTGTTCATTTTAACTGGATATGTAAAATGTAATCCTAACATTTTTTTTCCCAAGATTATTATTGTGCATGTGATAACCTATATTCCCTTATATCTTTTGGACTCAGGCAGGCCATGGTTGGGATGTGAAAAGTGTTGATTGGCATCCCACGAAGTCTTTGTTAGTTTCAGGTGGGTAATTTCCTTGATAATTGTACACTTATTGCTGAACGTTCATGGGTTTTTGCAGCTAGCTTGTAATTCTTTTTCTTTTGCTTCTGTTAGGTGGAAAAGACAATTTGGTTAAGCTATGGGATGCAAAATCTGGAAGAGAGCTTTGTTCATTGTCAGTGCTGTCTTATTTGTATTTAATTATGTTTTAGCAGCTTTCTTCGTAATTTTATGTTTCACATTAAATTTCTGTAACAATTTGTGGGTTTTTCTTTTGTTTTTTTGGCAGTCATGGACATAAGAATACTGTGCTTTGTGTAAAATGGAATCAAAATGGGAACTGGGTCCTAACTGCTTCAAAGGATCAAATTATCAAGGTTAGGTATCTATTACCTCTGTTATGAGCTCTTGTGGTAGTGACATTTTAGGATAAAGAATAAAGGGAAAAGGGAATCGTACTTGTCTTTTTGATCCTAACTGTATTGTTTCTCATTCACAGCTTTATGACATAAGGGCTATGAAGGAGCTCGAAACTTTCCGTGGGCATCGGAAAGATGTTACTGGTATGTTGTCTGCTTGTATAATGTAGTCATTTTATTTTTCCATGTAATGAAGAATGGCTAAGTTTGTATGTGATTCAGATTTTTGTTATCCGATCCTATCTCCTCTGCATATTTATCTATTTGAGTTGGAACCTTTTCCATTGGACTTAGGCCATCCCAATCAATTGGAATACATTACTCGAGCATTTCTTAAAGTAGAATAGGCAAGTCTTCCAAAAAAGAATTCCAACTTATGTACAAAATGAGAGCACCTTAAAATGTCCAAGAAGCTTCTCCATTATTCTTTTATTACCTTGCAAAAATAAAAAATCAAGCTTGATGCCAAAATCTGCGGTGCTCAGAACCAATACTTTTTTGGCTATTTATTTCAAAATTTGTTTTTGGAGGTGAAGCCCCAGAGCAAAAAATCTGGGTACCTTCACGTGCTTTGGCTTCTTTTTGTGAGTTGCTGGAAATTCCATGACTTAGGAAGGGAGCATGAATTAATTCAGACTGGTCCCAAAATTAGTAAAAGCCAGCTGAACAACCTTTGGTCTCTCTTGACAGACTATCTTTTTGAAGCTTTATGATGCAGGATAAACTTAAGGAAAAGCTGACCTGCAAGAAAAGACTAAAGTCTGCTAGCTTTAGGGAAATAAACAGGCCGTAAATATGCTGGAAACGAAGGATATTGCTCGAAGAACCACAAATTCTGTCTTTTTTTAAAAATTTTTTTTATTGGTTTTTTTTTTGGAGTATTTTTGGGTCATTCTACTGAGTGGCTTATAGGTGTAACTTTACCTAAAAATTTGCAGATATATTTACTATTGGATGATCCTGTGAACTAGGCTTTTGTGGGGTTGAGTGGCCCTGGGTGGGGTTGGTTCTTTGTTGTGTTGTCTGACACTGTAATTTTTTCTTCTAAAGGTGGATTTATGCGATGGATATCTTAAGAGAGATAAACCCCATGTGTCACACTAAGAGAAATAAAACCTTAGGGGTCACGCCAGTGACTGTTAGTCGTTGCCCCCTAGGGTTTAATTGCATCTCTAATAAAATAGAGAACTCCTTTATTTATAGACACAAAACCAAATCCTAAACTATCTACTTAACTAACCATAACAAGGAAAACTACTCAAACTAGGATTTAAAAATAAAATACTGCAATCTAAAATTAAATTTAACGAAGGACTCTAATACTAGGATTATTCTAAATCCATATACGCTGTCCATCCTCTAAAGTGTGCCAAATCAAGGTTTGGGCTTTTGAGGCATCCTTTCCACGACCCTTGTAAAACCCTGGTTGGTCGTTGCCATTTGTATCTATCACATTACCTGCTGGCTTGTCACTTTCTTGACATAATTGCTGTCTCTCCATAAAACATGTCGGTTACAAAGTTTCTAGGATAATTTTTTAGAACTACGTGCTGGATCTTTGGGGGTTTGTTCACCAACATTAGTTGGATCGCATTAGTTTCTTATCAATAAAGATATCAATTCAGGTCAGATTAGGTCAGCATCTCATCTGTTACTGGCTTTACTGATTTACAATATGTTTCCTTGTGTTGTTTGGCTGGAGATTTTGTATTTATTTTTATGCATAATCCCATTCTGCTCATCATAAAGTAGCTTTAAGAGATCTCTTTTCTACTTCATCTTTCTGCATTTACTCACATCAAGATATCAATCCATTCTAACACTCTCTCTCTCTCTCTCTCTCTAATTTTCTTGATAATAGCATTGGCCTGGCATCCGTTTCATGAAGAATATTTTGTTAGTGGGAGTTTCGATGGATCAATCTTTCACTGGCTTGTTGGGTAAGATTTTCTGCTTTTTCTGTTTGTTGTTCTTCTACTTAATTCTGTCAAAATGCAGAGTTGTAGCCTTTTATTTTACAAACATGCTTCTTGTTTATGCCAAAACTGTCGTGAAATCTTTTGTCTCCTATGCCTCTGATTTTCAATTTTATTAATGTATTAATTTTGAACTGTGAAATGCAAAATTTCTCACATTTGAGTATGTTGTAATATTTCTAGTTGACTCCCTACCATTTTCTTTTGATGGGTAGTTGACTCTAAACTTGCTTAAGTACTGCAAAATTTTTTTTTTTTTTGGTTGGAAGCAGCTGGATAATGACATACTACTTATTAAACGGAAAAGCAAAAAATCATCTATATTGCACCACTACTAGCTAGCAGAAGTGAGATTGCATTATGCTCGTCAGAGCTATTTTAGCTTTGTCCTTTCTATGTTGAATCCTTTAGATGCATTTTAGTTCATGAGGATTGTCAAAACCTTGTACTACTGTTTAATTGTTCTCCTTTTTCCCACATACATTTCAGACTACTTATTTTTTTTCTTTCATTTCTCTTGAAATTTTTATTACCGTGAACTTGCTCTGGGTCCAGTTTAGTTCTGTATAATTACAGACAATGCAAAGAACTGGCAGAAAGCAGTAAGACCATTGAACTGGTAAAAATAAAAGCAGGCCAGTGTGACTTGTTTTCGATTTTCTTTGATAGTATATGTTTTTTAATCATTTTTTAAAAAAATTTAATCCAAGATACTTCACTTTTAACAGTATTCAGCTCCATTTTAATTGTTCTCATTTATATAAACTAGGGCCGCACACCAGCTGAGCCTTATGCACACATTTGTGCTCGCTTCAAACATTTTCATTTTTTTGTTTTCATTTATTGTTTGGAACTCAGGAATTCAAGTTTAGATAGTAGGTTTGAACATTTGGTTGAGTATCCTGCTTGATGTACTACACAGATTTTTAATTGAGCTCGAGCTTCAAGATTTATTTATTTTTTAATAATTTAATGAATATAGCCAGACCAAGCTAACCTTGAATTGAGGCTTCAGCCAAACTTGAATTTGAGTCTTTCTGAATTTAACTCAGCTCAATTATCTCAAGGTTTGACTTGGCTCAGCTTGAGTATAACTGTATATAGCACTATAGGAGTTTTATTATGATTTTTCTGGTGGTACTTTTTCTGGATTTTTTTTGGTACTTCAGTGACAAGATTTATGAAAATTTTAAGTTCTATATTTTAATGAATCGGATGTGGAAAATTGGCAATCAATTTGGTTACCATTGTGCTTCTGGTCTGGTTTTGAAAATGTTGCAATTGAAGAATTTGTTGCCACTGTTCTGCTTAAGAAATGGAAATTTTAGGGGTTAAGTGATGAACAAGTGATAGAGACTCTATCTCATGGTTACACAAGTATTGCATTTGGAAGCCTAGGTAAAAATCAAACCCTTCTCATGCAAAGAAGGAATTCTTATTTGAAGGAATATGTCCATGGTGATTAGAAGCAGCTGCAATTCAGTAATTTAGTATTTTAATTTAAGGGTATTTTTGTCATGTAGCTTATTTCTGAAATTTTGCCTAGATTTAATATTCAGAGTCCTTATTTGATTTGTCGTTAGTCTTTGCATCTAATTTGGCGTCCTTATTGTCTTCAGAAAGCATATAGAATTTCTCTCTTAAGAAAAAACCCTAATTCCGTTAGGATTTGTTTACTAGGTAGTGATTTACTTAATAAATACTTGTAATAGCCCTACTATTTCAGCAGTTTAGATTGCGAGATATATGGTTTTCTTAGACCTTGCCTATTTATTTCTCCTTCCTCTTCTTCCTCGTCTTCCCCTAATTCTTTTCAGCAAATTTACTGTTCACAGGCTGTGCTAATCTACAGCCATGGTCTGGCGTGCTTATAATATTTGAATCCACCGCTTAAATAATAAATTGTCAAAAAATGGTTGTCTAAAAAAGTTGAAAAATAATTTATGGCTTATTTGAGAAAAGCATAAATTGTTTGTGGGTAGTTGTTGATTTTCTCGTGTTGAAAAACTTTGCTTGGGCAAGGATTGCTCAAGCCTTATAAGGACATGTGCACACTAGCTAGCCAATGTGGGACATTCTCAACACTCTCTTTGCACCAAGTCTGGATATTTGAAGCTTGAAGTTCACAGGACTAGACATCTGTGCGTATGGCTTAGGCCTTGTTGATCATTTATCTCTTAAAATGAATTAAGTAAGAACTTATTGAATTAAGTCTGTTTGATAACATGCATTATTGTGTAATATTTTAAGTGCCTTTGATATCAATTTTGCAAATCACGTAGGCGTTGTTTGATAAATTAATTTACCTCTTAAAATGGGTTAGTTATGGACTTATTAAATTGTGTTTGATAACATATAATCTTTAAGCGCTTAATATTTTAAGTGTGTTTGATAATAAATTTTGCAAATCATTTAATTGTTTAAGATATAATTAATTGTAGTTATAAATTTTAAGTAAAATTTTTTTACTGAACTTTGAAATCTGGAAGTATATATCGTTTGCAAATTACAGCACTTTTTTTATATATAATTATCACTCATTAATTAAGTCAGCATTTAGATTCAGACTACTTTTCAGATTCAGAGTTCATACTTAAGATTCAGAATTCATAACTTGAACAATTCAAACTTCAGACTTTAGTTTTCAGTTTTATCAAACAAGGCCTAATTGTTTAAAATGCGTTTAATTGTAGTTTTAAATTTTAAGTAAAATTTTTTGCTTAACTTTGAATTCTGAAATTTGAATGTATATATTGCTTGTCAAATCATTACCTTTTTTAATATAAAATTACCAATTATTAATTAATTCAGTATTTAGATTCAGACTTTAGTATGGCAAGTTAGTAGCACAGGCTTTGTTCGATAAAATAATTTACCTCTTAAAAATTAATTAGTTAAGAGTTTATTGAATTAAGTATGATTATAAACATTATGAAGTGCTAAATATTTTAAGTGTTTTGATATATTTTTTTTCAAATCACTTAATTGCTTAAGATATGCTTGATTATAGTTATAAATTTTAAGTGAAAATTTATGTATGTATGTATGTATGTATGTGCGTATGTTTGTATCCGTGTGTGCGCGCGCGTGCCTGGGGTGTGTCATTTCCACTTATTAATTAATTCAACATTCATATTCAAACTTCAGTTTTCAGATTCAGTGTTTAGACTTAATTCAAAATAACTTAAAGAATTCAGACTGAAGTTTTCAGACGAGGCCTCAGTTGTAGAATCACTTTCGAACAGCATTCCCCTCCCTTAATGTATTAAAAAAAAATTCAGACTTTTTATTTTTTGGTCAGATACAAACTTTAGTTTTCATATTCAATATTTACACTTAAGATTTAGAATTAAGAAGTTAAACAATTCAAACTTCAGTTTTCAAGGCCTTAGTATTGGAGTAGTTGGCTTTGATACCAAGTTGAAAGTTGGGCTTGGGGCTAACTTCAGTCCCAAAAGGTACCTCATGAAGGAAAATGATTGCTTAAGCTTTATAAGGAGGCACACTAGCTTTGGTGTTGATTAGTGTTAATTACATTTTCCTCAATGTTTGTCCAAATTACAACTTCATCCCTCTCTTTTGTATAAATTACAAATACATCCTAGTCGTTTATATATTCATAACTAATTGATCCCTACAACTAATTTCAGTAAAAAAAATTTTATCAGAAAACAATGTGTCTAGTTAATTGTTTAAAATCTTCATAAAATATTTTGTGGGTCAAATTCTTGTTTAATATTATATATTAAGGTAACAATATCAAACGTTATGAAAATTAGACTAAAAAAATGGAAGGCTATTATGGTCTTGATATATAGTAGTGAGAACTAAACCCACGAAATGATATTTTAGGAAGGACTTCAAACTTTTTGCTACAAAACCGTTTTGGTTATCTTCTGGAGATAAAATCAGAATTTTGAAGCGTTTCTTCTGCTGCCTATATAGCAATATGAAGATACTCCCTACTTTGTCGTGCATCAACAAGATATAGGAATTTTATAGAGATAAAATGCCATATTCCCATGTATAGAAAATATGATACAAAAGGGAATCTTCTAAATTCTGGGAAATGTTAATGAGAAGCTTTGTGGAAATTTTCATACCAAAGACTACCATATGGATGGGATGCAGCTACTTATCAACGAAGAATTTTCTCTTTATTGTTCTATAAATAGTGAAATGTTTTAGTTACTTTGGTACTTCCTGAATAGTCCTGTTACATTTTTAAATTATTTAACGTGAACAGAAAGAGGAGTGATAGGAAATAATTTTATTTGTTTTGCTCTAGTGCTAGCCAATATTGGCATTATGTTCTCTGAATGATAACTTGGTGAAAATCTTCAGTCCGTGAGCTGTTTATGAATTAGCCTTTTGAGTATTATTTCTTATCATTAATTGAAAATTTTGTAATGGGCAGGCATGAAACTCCTCAGGTTGAGATTTCATATGCTCATGACAACAGCGTTTGGGACCTTGCTTGGCATCCTATTGGATATATTCTCTGCAGGTAAAATTAACTAAGAAAGTGTATAACGTATTTATTGATACCCATTAGTATTTTTAATGTTTCCTTTTTGAATATTCCTTTGCTAACACCAAATAGCGTCTCCTTTCTTTTTTCTTTTTTTTTTTTTTTGTGTGTGCGGGGTAAAAAGGGAAGGGGGGGGGGTAGGAATTTCTTTCATCCTTCAGCTAATAAAATAAATGTTTGGTGTCACTCATTGTTCAGTTTCTAGTCTGTGTTTTGAGACCTCGGTTGTATTTTTGTTTTTAAATTCTGGGGGCCTAGTTGTATCCAGTTTTATTACTATTCCCTCTGTTGCACAACAGGTATGCTCATTTCTACTTTTTGATAATAAACACATGCAAAGATCTCTCATCCTATGCCAATCTCAATTTTATATTGATATGGCCAGGAATGTGGAAAATAAATATGATAGCAACAATGATGATCAGTAATTTTATGAACTGTGCGTTTGAGGTTGGTTTCTGATCCTTGGGAGGTCCCAAATAAATCACTACTTAGAGTTGCGGTTTTAAGCCTAAAGATTTTATAACCTGCAAAAATTGGACCTAACCCTCGTGAGGTTAAACATCTAAAAAAATTATTTAAAATTTATGTTCTTAATAATATTATCAATCATCTTCTTTAATTATACCCTAAATTTTGAGTATTGACTGGGAGTCTCTTTCTGAAGCTCCATAAGTGCTAACTTAAGACAAATAATATTGCTTTTTTTTTTTTCTTTGTCTGCATAAATACTGCAGGTTACAAAATAATATGATTAAACCTGAGACCCATTTAAATGTAGCAGATAACAACGTGGCTCTTTTGAGAATTGATGTGTATCCGAATCATAGGAACTAGTAATCATTGATGTGCTCATATTGATGACACTGTTGCAGCTGTGATATTTTAGTTAATTTTTCCACTGTCCAATAACGGTGCAGTTGAAATTATTACTACCGATTAAAAAAAAGTTGAAAATATTATTTTGTCAAAGTCTATCCTAAATGTCGTGCCAAGTGAAAATGGAGAACTTATGTGGGGCAAACAGCACTGTATCTGGTTATTTCTCATTGAATTAATTAACATTTCATAGATTGCTTTTCATTCTACGGGGAAGGGGGAGGATGCAGAACTATTTATATGGAGATTGGAATCCTAATCGACACTCTGAATGCTCTAAACCAGCATTTTTTTTCTTGTGGCTGCATTTAGTGATTGTGTTGTCATTGAGAAGCAATTTTGTCCTTACTGGTCAGTAAACTCTTAACCATTCTGCATTCCATCCTGCCATCAATCAGGGCAACTCATAGATGAACGGCCTCTTTACATCCTATTTTACCCCTTACAAGGAATTTCTAGGGTGTATCACTTGGATTTTCGCGGAGAAATTATTCTGCTTTCTTGTTAGGTCTGTGATAGCTTTACATACTCCACCTTGCTTTTCATATAATCACACTTACCATTCTTGGTATCCATGAATAAGGTCACACTTGAATTCTGCATAAACAGTTTAATAAGTTTCCTAAACATTCCTTTGTGAACTTACCTCTTATGAGTCCCAATACCAAATATATTGGGCAATTAGTTTAATTTGAGGTTTTATTTGGGAATTTGTGCAATGCCACATGTCAAGAGATAAGAATTCCAAAACTATTTTCACATGATCCTCTCTTGTGGCTCAAAATTACCTAAAAGATTGACAAAGAAAGAAAAGAGTAAGCCATGACGAGAAAGAAATTTAGAAAGATAGAGGTAAAACGAAACCGGAAAAGTGAGTCACTGATTAGTAATGCAGATGTGTACGCTCACAGTTGTAATTTTTTTTTCTCTTTGATGTGATTGTGCGACAAGAATCAGTTGATATGAAGAGTGATTCTAGAATTTGAAAATTGCTCTTGCGAGAGTAATTTAAGATGGGTTCACCACATTGAAGAGTTTGTTATGCGGTGACAAATGCCTTCACAGTAAGCTGCATTCTAAGCCATAAGGGAATTTTCTTTTCTTGACCTCTTTATAGGCACACACTTTGATTATCCGTCATTGGATTTTGGGTGCAACTTATAGGTGCTGAATATTTTAAACTCAAGTATGTCATTAACAATCCTTGCCCTTTATTAATTTCATATAGATTCTTTTCTTGTTTACATCAGTGCTTGTCCCCTTGTTTACATGGTTATCTCTGCTTTGGTTGTGGAAAATATCCAGAGTGCATCTTATTCCATATCTGATTATGTTACAGCTTGATTCTTTTGACTAGTGATTGGTTTGCTTTTTGATGCAGTGGCAGCAATGATCACCTGACAAAGTTCTGGTGCAGAAACAGACCAGGGGATTCCGCTCGGGAGAAGCCTAATACAGGTAAATTTTCATTGATATTTCTTCTCAAGTTTTTGTTTGTTTGGTTCAGTCCTGTTTGCACTGTATTCCTTCAGTTTTCTGATATGCATGAGTTTTGTGTATGGATCTTCGTACAGCTTGTTTGATTGCATCCATTCCCCTCTGAAATCATGTTATCTTTCAGTTATATGATTCTGTATCTATCTGTCCGTTCATAATTGTAATCCCGGTAACTTTAACAGCCTATATCATTTCATTATGACTATTTATTTAGCAGGTTTTGCCGAGCAAAATACAGCTCATGGCAGTCGTGTGCCTGGTAGTTTTCCAGGACCCGAGGCTCCAACAACTCCAGGACCTTTTGTAGCTGGGTTGATGAGAAATGAGGGTACAATTCCAGGAATTGGAGTTGCAATGCCTCTTTCCATTCCATCCCTTGATTCCTCAGCCCAAGGAGATCAAAGGCCATCAATATCTGTGTCGATGCCGCTAGGTGCTCCTCCTCTCCCACCTGGTCCACATCCATCTCTTCTTGCAGGCAATCAACAACAAGCTTATCAACAGAACACTCAGCAGGTTCAGCAGCATCAGTCGATGCCTCAGCAAATGTCCTCTCTGCCAATGCCGCCACCAAATATGTCACAGTTACAGCCTTCAGGGCATCAACCTTTGCTGCCACATCCTCATCTACCTCGTCCTCCTCAACTACAACCTCTAAATATGCCTTCAAACATCCCATCTTCAGTGCCAGGATCATTATCCATTCAATCAATGTCCATGCCTGGCCCAATGGTAGTATTATCTTTCCTTCTTTCAAAGTTTAGAAATTTTTAAAGATAATCTTGAAATGTATTGAAAAAGATCGTATATTCTCCCTTCTTTCATTAACCATCCTTTTCTTAATTACTTATATATTGAACTTTTTGATTATGCTGATTAATTTTCCAAAGAGACTCGTCTATAAATGTTTGTCTTTTAATGTGATGAATACTTGTCCACAATGCTGATGAAAGCAATTGATACAGAGAACTGTAGAAGGAAAATTTCTCATGTGAATTATAAAATCTCACGTTATATAGTGGTGCCTCTTAAACCTCATATGAGGCAGGATTTATTATCAACTGAAATTATAGGCAGATAATGGGCAAGAGAAGAAAAAAAATAGAAACAATGAGAAGACAACCTTTCCATTATTTAGGACATGAAAAAAAAAAACGCTACCATCTTGAAATAAGAGGAATTCTTTTAGAATTTGTTTGCCTTCACAATGAAATTTCTTTCATCAGGTGATGCAAGGTAATATGAACCAGATGGTGCCTCCAATGCATCAAGGTCATTTTATGGGCGTGAACCCTAGTTCTGGACTACCAGGAAATGTACCTCCTGGTGGTATTCCAAATGGGCTAATGAATATGCAGGCTCCTTCAAATGCGGGTGGCTCTCAAATCTTTCCTCCAGGAGGTGGTTTCAACAGGCCACAAACAGGTCAGATGCAAATGATGCCAAGTCTTAACCCTTATCAGGTATACTTTCTTAAACTTGCCATTTTACCTTGTGTGCTTCTAAGTCAGTTACTATAGGTTTGAAATGGGATCTAGTGACCATTTTTTTGTTTAGGGTTTTTTTCTTTTTGGAATTATGTATTTGGAAATGTCCATCATATGCTTCTATCTGGACTGGAATTTTCATTTGTTTTTCTGCAAAACTGTTGGTGCATATAATATCTGGACTGGAATCTTCATCTGTTTGCCTAACAAAACTGTTGGTGTACATATGACACTGCTTTCACTTTTTGTCGGCACTGCCATGATTTCAAGATTATTTCCAATGTTCTCATTTAAACTGAGATTTTCAAGATCTTTATGCTTGTAAAATAGGTTATAATGCCTTCTGAATGCTATGCCGAGCAAATTTGTTATGTCTACCTTTAGATCTAGTTCGATTATATTTCATTTTGATATATGAAGATTTTTACCCATTAGTTATTGGTTTTGTAGATGGGTAATACCCATCCTTGTGTATGCCTTTTGATTTCTTTATTTATTTCTTTATCATTTATTTATTTATTTATTTTTTGTGGTTGATAACTCAACTTCGGTACTCCTGCTGGAATTACCCTTTTTGCTTTCAATATCTGCTCTTCTTAAACATGTTCATTCTCTTTTAGAGATTGTTCACGCAGTCTCTTTTTCATATGGTTTGCATATTGATGCCCTGAAAGAATGTTATTCTGTAACTGGGATTTAAATGTACTTGTAGAAGTTCAAATATTTCGATACTGTCTTCAGCTAGTTGATCCTAGCAAGATGGTGTAGTCTTCATTTTGTTCCCGTGTTCGATTAATTTGTTTCTAACACTTCATATGATTATTAAGACTCTAAGACTTTCACAGATAAACGTTTCATACATCTTGAGCTATAAGTTGATTGTATATGATTTGGGTGTTGCATCAGTTTTGGTGGTGTAGAACTCTGATTTGGTATTTGCGTTTTGTCTCCAGGGTGGAAATCCGAATGCTCCTGCTATGGGAAACTTGCCACCAAATTTTGGTCTTCAATCAGGAATGCAGCCACCGTTGCCACCAGGTCCCCCGCCTCATGGTCAAACACATTAGTGTGCCTTTCCTGTACAGTAGTGTATCAAAAGCCAAAGCATATGCATAGATTGTACCAGACCAGAGCATCTCTCTTGTTGTCCCGGTTCCAGAGACTGTTGGTTTGTCCAATAATATGTGAAATCTAGTGATTAGCATATTTTTTTTGGTTAGTTCAAAGAACAAGCTATTTTCTTAGGTTTGTATTTTAGGATCTGTTTAGTCTTTCAAAAATTGTACATTTAAATATCAGTGTACTGCACCAAAGCTTGCAGATATACTTTTTGGAGTTGAATATCACTTAACTTAAAAAGTAACAGTTAAATTCGGTTTTACGCCTAAAATGAGAGGAAAGAAAAAAAGAAGCTACATTTTGATGTGCGATGCTCTCGTTGAGGTTGAGCATCCTAATGAAACAAAGCTTTATTAGGGGAAGTTTATTTGTGTGTCGTGACTAATCAACACTTTTGTCGCGGTAGGCATAAGATAATGTCTAATCTCTTTTTTTTTTTTGTTTTTTTGTTTTTTTTTTTTTTTTGGTGATGAATCATCATCTCCATCACTAAATTTCATCGATCAATCCGGGAGGGATCAGAAGATATAAGGATCCTGAAGCTAGTTTTCAGGTAGGACAGCCGTTGGGTTACTATACAGAAAGAACGGGTGCTATCATATAGTTAGGCCGACTTGCCTATATTAGAGAGGGGTTCTTTCCATGTTGAAATCTTCTATCGAGAGATAGGGGTGAAGCGGATCCTTTAATTGCCATCCTGTGGTAACCTTTTCAACACCCTATCTTTAGCTCTTTCTAAGATATCAAATACCTCGTCTTTATATTCCCTACCCGATCTCACAAATGAAAAAAAAGAGAGTTCAGTCACTTGTTCAAGCAGTATCAGTTGACATGTCATGTGTAGGATTCGAAGTGGGGGGGTCAAGTCATTAGATCACACACCTATTGTACCAAGGATTAGAGTTTTGTGACAAATGTTACGTAGAAAAATGAATAAAAATTTTTAGGGGTTGATAAAGAGCGTACAGGAAATAAAAGAGATGTACGAAAAAATTTTCTCCCAAAACACTCTCCAACCTCTTTTTCTCTCACTTCTGTCTAAAATTATCTTGAGTTTTTAAAAGTTTTAAAACGGTAACATTGTAAATAAAAGAGAATAGATTGAAGAACTAACTTTTTTTTTTCCAATTTGGACGGTCGGATCTTCTAAGATCTGAGATTGAAATTTGTAATCCTAGAGAAATGTTAGAAAAAATGTGTGTAGAGAGAGATAGTGAGAGAAGGAAAAATGAAATTTTTGAAAATTTTCGAATTATCGTTATAGATTCCCGAGTTGCCTTTAACTCACATAATAATATGGAACTGACAAAAAAATAAACATAATTAATTTGAATTATTATGTGAATTATTATTATGTTATTATTATTGTCAATAAATGTGTTTTATTTTTTTGTTGATAATAAAAATAATAATAACTAAAATAATGGTATAAAATATATTAGAAACAATTAATATAAAAATATAAACAATATTTATGATTTAAAAAAAACTAAAAAATAGAACAAAAGTTGGGATGCGAGCGAATCAAAATATATTTAAAACAATAAATATAACAACACAAATAATATTAATAATTTAAAAAAGAACTTTGCATTTTTTTTTTTGTTGATTTTGCATGAGGGGAAAAAAACAATGAAGAAGCCTTGCATGAGAAAGAAAAAAGGAAAATTGCATGAAGAAGCTTGGCTGCATGCAAGGGATGACCTTCCTGCCTCGGCTGGGCACAGGTAAGGCACTCTTGTACCTGGCCCGACTTTTTTTTAATTAATTCAAAATTTTTTTAAATATATTTTAGTACGAATTTTACGTCAAAATTAATGTTTTCTTGTACAAAATTATTAAAATTGTCCATGTTTATTTTCAAATGTTAAAAATCTTAAAAAAGTCTAGTTAATTTTTAGAGAGAGGTTAGAGAGAAAAAGTGTTTGGGGAAAATTTTTTTTTTTGAATTTTATCCCACGTCTCTTTCACTTTCCCGCGCGTCCTTTATCGACTCCAAATTTTAATAAATTAATTATTTTTCTATAAAATCTCTACCTTTACTATTATAAAAAACTTTTAGATGGTCATGATGATTTACATATTTGAGTTTCTTATTTTTTTTTGGTTTTCCTAATATACATCTAGTCATTCTAAATACATCTAGACCTCCTAATGAATTAAACATACACATTCCTTCATTTTTTAAAATTTTTTAGTTAATGTCATTCACTATAATACTAATCATTTAATTTAGTTATAGTAAATTAAATAGAAAGCACAATAATGAGAGATTAATATATGGAGGAGTTAGAGAGTTTTTGATAATTGATATCTATTTCATGAATATATCATAGTTGACCTAGTATATAGCCAATGAAACAACTCCAAATATTCCATGGGCAAATGACTTACAAAAAAGAGAGTTCCAAATATTAAAGATATACATGAATTATTAGGGAAAAATATTTTAAATATCAAAGAAGAAATAAAAATTCTTTAACATGAAAAGAAAAATATGAGACAATTCAAGAGTTTAACATGTAAGAACACTTCTAGTGACATTCTAATAACATTATTAGTGAGTAATAGTTTTTAGTTATGTTTCTTTATATATTTTTACCATTTAAATTATTTAAACGATGAAAATAATCACTAAAATTTCATTAATGTATCATAATTGACATAATGTATAACTAATAGACAACTCCCAAATATTAAATTAAATATCATATAAGTTTGTAAAAAGAGAAATCCAGATATTAAAGAAATAAATGAGTTACTATGAAAAAGTATTTCAAATATCAAACAGAAAAATAGAAATTCTTAAAAATACACTAAATATAACTATGTTTGAGAAGATAGGTAATTTATTACATGTGAATGCATGTTCATACTACTAGTTATTATATAGCTCCCATGTAATATTTTATTTTGTCCATGTGTTAAAATTTTTTAATAAATAATTCTCATGAACAATTATTTTCTTTTGTAATTTTGTTATTCTCTACATAATTATTAACTCCCAAGTAAAATAATATTTTACTTCTATATTTAAATGCCTTTACAAATAAAATTTCTAAGTTAATAGTTTTCCTATATAATTCTTATCCTCTTTTATAACATTTGTTAACTTCAATTAGTTATTAGTTATTCATATACTTCTATTAGTTATTTATTGTCTTGCATTTTACCTTGTTTAATATTTTTAAATTTATATTTTGCAAAAAAAAAAAAAAAAAACTCTTCAAAATTTATTATATTTTTCACTCATAAACTTTATGTAAATTTTATTATTATACTTTTATCCAACTCTATTTACTTCATGTAATTTTTGTTGTGTTTGATATGACTATCAAACAGCTCTGTAATTATCATTTCCCATCCAACTCCTCTATGTATTAAGTTCCCGTTATTGTATGTTATAAAAATAGTACCACTATATCAATATACTAGGAGAATACGGAAAGGATGATGAAAGAGCAAGACAAAAATATGTAGAGCTTTCTCACTTAACTTTTCATGCCTTCATCTTTCACCTTTAGCCTCTATTATAGGCTTAAGGATCATCATTATACCATATTGTAGGTTAGATGACCTATAAATGTACCACATCTATTATAAGAGAGGGTTACATAGATAATAGGGATAAAAAGAGTTTAATAAGAGGTAACAACTACATTGTAGGTTACATGACCTATAAATATACTACATCTATTACAAGAGAATGTTACATAGATAATGAGGGTAAAAAGAGTTGAATGAGAGGTAACAAATGGAGTAGTGGGAGTTACATGCATGGACATCTACTATTTCATTACTAGAAAAAACCCAATGGGTTAACAAACTAGTGGAAAAAAAACTATTATTTTGAATAGAATATTGCCTCATTAAAAATTTTACCAGGAAAAATCTAGCAGTATAAAAACCCTGATTAAGAGAAAAAAAGTGTAGTGTATATTTACTTCCCCTGTGATCACATCACTTGATATCTTTAAGTCTCCTCATTGCAATCTTGTAAACCAGTTTCTCAAAAGTTGAAGTAGATAATGACTTAGCAACTAAATCTACCAGATTGTCACTTGAGCGGATTTGTCGAATACAAATTTCACCATTCTTTTGAAGATCATAAGTAAAAAAGAATTTTGGTGATATGTGTTTTGATCTATCACTTTTGATATCTCCTTCTTTCAATTGAGCAATGAATTCAATATTATCTTGGAACATGTTAGTAGGAATTTCTTGTTCAAATGTAAACTGCATGATCCTCGAATATGAAGAATGATGGATCTTAACCAAATACATTCCCAATTTGTTTCATGAATTTCTAAGGTTTCAGTATGGACCCTCTAATATATGTTTCATACCATTCCATTGCTTCGAGTGTTGTGATTTATACTAAAAAAGACTATTCTATTAGATAATATTAGGAATATTTACCAAGTGTATTTGTTTTAATACAGGACTTTGAGTTTGAATGCACATATACTTACATAAGGTTCACGTATCTTAAGATAGTCCACGTGATGGGCCGTAACCTCACAGAAAGGTGCGGGCTATCATTATTTACTTTATAAGGAAAACATTTATGTTCTTGACCGGCTATTGAAGTTGGACATGCCATTAGGTTAAAGGTAATTGCATGGTACTTTCCTAAATGGATGGCCTACCTTTTGGTAATGAATATCTTTCTCATGACTAACTATGCAAGTGTGCTTGGAGCATATAGAACTTGAACCTGTGATATTAGTTTTTGAAAAGTACTATTAAGAAAAAGAAATTATAGATTCACATGCTACTACGTCGGCGAATGCCTTATTGTAAATCATGCATGTTGGAAGTCTAGCGAAGCTAGGGATGATTTACTTTGGTATACTTTGTGAGAATACACATGGGATCGAAGAACTGGATATGCAGGGTAATGAACTTAGTTAGCAAAGACGGATATGTATGTTTGATTATATGAGAATCACCTCTTTGTGATTGTTCATGTTAATCTAGAGGCCTAAGCCTTGGTATATATAACTCTTATGTTTGCTTAAGGATAGCTCTCTAAGAAAGTAAAAACATTAAAGAGCTCGGATTAGTAGACTAGTAATCTAAGGATGGTAGATGTCGTTGAGGAAGGTGTTAGTACATTATTTCGTATACTCAATGATGGGTACAAACATAGAGGGGCATTATCGTCATTATATCTGTAGGTCAAAGACAGTGTATTCCACAACTTTTGTTCTTAGAGTCAATATTTCCATATGGTGATAATTGAAAATGTTTAGAATGGAAATGCTGCTATTTATAGCAAGGGTATTTTTGTCATTCTATATAAGACAAGAAACAAATAGTCTTTTGATCCCTTGAGTAGCTCAAGTAACATAAGTGATTATTTAATCACTAAAAAGAAATGAGACTTATTTGAGAGGTTATAATCAATTAGGTCTTAAATATTGATTCACTAAGATAAAAAAGATCAAGTAATAAATTAGAGAAGAAAGTATTATAATTAATTGTGCCTTATTAATATTATTAATTAGGCTAGGAAATTAATTAGTTGGGTTGGATAAGTAATTAGTTTTAATTATATTTTATTAAAAGACCCAAAGATTAATTATGAACCTATAAAAATTGGATTAAGCCCGGACTTTACTCAAGACAAAGCCCGAGCATATGATATCCATGTGGTGGCCGAAACCCTAAGGCTTTCATCCTTAGGGTGGCCAGCTACCTCCTACCATTTATGGGAAGGAGTTTTCTTCTACATGTGATGAAAATCTTATTTAGTTAGTATCCTATTCAATTAAGATTAATGCTCCTCAGAGGGATAATTCTCCAAGATCACATAGAAGATTAAATTTCCTAAATGTTTACTTTTTAAACAACAATAGTCCACACTTTTCTGTGAATCACGACCAATCACGTGAACTATTTACTAAAAATAGGTAATTTATACCATGTACTCGGATACACCTAGCTAGGTGTACTCAATTAGCGAAACTATGTAGCTTTGATCAAAATTTCAGTTTGATTTCATTTGTATTTTTTTCCACTCCAACGTGGCTACTGTTATGCTATTCCCATATGGAGAAAATCGAATTTTTCTTTCCTTGCTTTCCGGGATATCTTCTACTCTCACGAATCTCTACTGTGCATGTGATACCCCCAACCCTGCCACTAGGTGAACTGCAGCTAAATAGGGTATCTGCGTGCCTCTCGGCACTAAACTATAAGTCTCAAAACAAGAGCACAACCACCTGGGCAACACTTACAAGTATATATACAGTACGCAGTGGAAAACTAAGTAATTTGAACACTGATGGGGCACTCAAAATGTAGGGTTCAAGAAAATTTCTTATCTTATGATAATTCTAATACAAAGATAGAAATACTTCATAAAAGGCTCGAGTACAAGAAAGCAAAACAGAAACACAAGTGCTTCCCGAGAGACTCGAACCAAAAACTCCACGCCTAAAACTTCAGCAGCTTATTGTACCTTTGACCGTCCTGAGTTAATCTGAGAAGAAAACATAATATGGAAAAACATGACTGCGAACGCTCAGTGAGTCCACTGGCAACAGTAGGGCTCCACGGGCAAAGTTCGGATCCCATAAGGAGGTCATCGAAACCAAGTTCCAGCATCTTGTAGTCAATACCAGCCAAACACCATACGAGCGCTCGATTACAAAACAACTGCACTCCCATATCACTGGTCAAAATAGGCTACAGACTCCTGGGGCACCTACCAGGTATGCCTTGGGACCAACCTCAGTTTCGAGCCCATCCTGACTCTCTACTAGGCGGCCGACCCCCACTGTAGAGCATGATACGGTGTCCATGTAGACCGATTAGGCCACACCCTCCGTGGTCTACCCCCCTCTTCAAGTGGATCCACTCTCCCGAGTCTAAAATGTCCACGCCATTGGAATAGGCCCTCGTACGGGGGACTAGCCACGTATAGTGCAATCCTCTGACGCTTCTAAACACAAGATCATAACCAGAAGTGCAACCCTGGTCGGAATGGGGTTTTTCATATGTATTTTAAACTGAAAGGCCATTTGCTCGGCCGTTAGGACAGAATCAAGTCATATATATTTTTAGCGAATTTCCCATCCACCAGTCACCACATGCTTATGCAAATTTCACAATTATGCCAATGCCAGCTTTATATTCATGCATGTCAAAACATGTAACTTTTCAAGCTAGAACATTTTCTAATATTTCCAGAAAAATCTGTGTACCACCAAATTCTTTTTCACCACAATAATAGCCTGTTTTAAAAAAGAGAACATCTATATGGAGCACTGCTCCTATGCATTTTCTAAGGAACATGTAACACATTGTGGAGTACATCTCCAAAAAAAAAAAATGTTGAGTTATATGGTTCCAAAAGGAGCAAATATTTTGTGGCAGGTTCGGAAAACATCCCAGCCCTTACTTTAGCCGAGAGTTCCCAGGCTGGAAGTAGGATGCCGAACTTCAAATATGTCTCGTAATATTTGAAATAACATAACAAAACGGAGTTTGTAGACTAATCTGGATGCAGATCTGGTGCTAAAATCCTACAAAATAATAATTCAAAAATACTTAATACCTGGGTACCAATCAAATAGGCCTAGTTCCTAGATAATATCGAGAGCCTACAAAAAGAACTTAGGATGTATATATATTTATATATATTGTCTCCTAAAGCAGATCCAAAATCTTATAATCTCAAAAGTCTTTAATTTGAATACTTACTTGAAGCGTCTAAATTGCTTAAAATATAAAAAAGAAATTAATCTCAAAATTAACTATATACTAAAATCCATTCAAAATATTTAAATCCTAAAGAATAAAATCATAAACTTACACTATATATATAATCTAACTAACAACCAAAGAAAAATGAAAGAAAAACATGCGAATACTAACCTTAATGTTTTGAAATCTGCACAACCTTGATCTTTTGTGTGTATATATATATATATATATATATACTATGGCTGCCCAAACTAAGTAACACTAAAAAAATGGCTTATGTTTATATATATATATATATATATATATACATGGGTGTTAGGCGGTTGGTGACGGAAAAGAAAAGAAAGAAATATATGGTGATGACAGGTGGTGGCCTGAGGTGGCGCAAAACTTAATTAGTAAGTTTTCTTTTTCTTTTTGTTTTTTAAAAAAACCTTTATATAAGAATGTTAAGTACTTAAATTTCCAAAATACACATACTAGGTATTCTAAAAATATTCCCACTTAAAGGCACTTATAAACCTTACTAATAAAAGTTCGACATAATAAAATTTTACTCTCATTCCTAAGTATCTCCAAAATACCCCTAAGTGTCGAAAATACTATACTCCACTAGGTCAAGTCCCAAACCCTACATTCATAATGCCTGCAATTTTTAGAGTCATGCTAGGTGCTTACTAGGTGGGGCGTTACAGCGCAGTTGCTCAGTTGCGCAACCCTCACCAGATTTTCCTGTGATTTTCCTTCAATTTATCATCGGTAATCATCTACAATTTTTTTTTCAATAGAGGATTGTGAAAAAACCAATATTGTGTAGTTTGTTGATGTGGAGGATCTGAATTTTGGTGTTTTCAATCGTGTATAGATATTGTTCTGATGATTCCGAAATCTGTTAAAGAAGAATTTACAGGCAATATATTAGAGGAAGCAATTTCATGAAAGATACTGTTTTTTTTTTTTTTTTCATTTTGGTTGTTGTTTTGGAGATGTTGTGTTGTTGTACATATATGTGCCTATTTTCTTTACTAGGTGTGCCTAGTTTTGATAACTTAGTGTGCCCATGTTTTATAAATAGTGAAATTTTAAATTTTTATTTTGTTTCTATTTTGACTTTTTGTTGGTTTTCAATAGTTAGTGTGCGTACTTTTATAGCGAAATGTGCATACTTTTTACACTAAGTATGCCTACTTTTAAAACCGAGCGCGCCTACTTTTATATATAAGTGGAATATTGAAATTCTGTTCAGTTTTCTTTGTTTTATATGTTTTTGTTTGGTTTTATTGTAAATCTTTGTTGTGTGTTTTAACCTTATATTGATTTTATTACTCTTGAAGTTTAGTGGTTAAATGCAAAGTTTGCCTGTTTTTATAATTAATTATGCCTTTAATCTTATCTGTGGTATTCAAATGTCATTATTTTGTATATATGTAGATGATTTCTGTAGGGGTTATATTACTGGAGTACCCAAGTTGTGCAATTCGTACCTTATGTGTATTCCAATATGGTGGGAATGGTGTTATTGAGACTTTAACATGATGTCAAACTAGTGTAAACATGTGTGACTAACTTTGTAAACGAATGTGCCTGCTTTTATAACTAAATGTGCCTTCAATAATATTACTTGTTCAAGTGGCATTTTCTTTTTTTTTGTATATATGATTCTTTAGATGTATTGTTGTTTCTTTCTTATGTTCATTTTTGTATTTTGATACCATAACACGAAGTCAATGGTCTGAAATCATATGTGCCTATTCTTATTATTGAGTGTTTCTACTTTAATAACTGAGTGTGCCTATTTTTAATATTTAGTATGGCTACATTTTTTTTTAGTTTTCAATGGGAATCTTTCGCATTTGTAAATGGCCTCTTTTAGTTTTATTGGTAGATTTTATGATCATTTTTTTGTGTGCTTTTAGGATTGAGTGTGTTCTAATGTTGGGGTGGAATACTGTTTGCGAACTTCTGTAACATGGTGTACACAGTTTTACTATTGGATGTACCCACTTTTATAATATTCTGTGCTTAGTTTCACATATAAATGTGCCTTTAACTGCCATGTGTGTTAGCTGATTTAAGACAACTACAATAGTATATAAGTATGCAAAAAATACTTCTTATAATATTCGGATATATATATTTATAACACATCAACACATTGTTTACATGACATCAGTAAAAACCCTTGTTATAGTATTTGAATATTGCAAGCTGCACATTTTCCCTTTCATTGTTGGTGTTAGACATGAGTATTTTATACATATATTTTTCTCTTAAAGTATAGATGATTTATGGGTCTTCCTTTGTTCTTTTGAGCAATTCATTCCAACCTCCTTTTGTTTTCTGACCTTTGTATGTCTCCATGTGCCTCATGCAGAATATTTCGCAATCCATATAATTGGTGCGGTCTTGCCATTGCATCTTCTTCAGTAAGATATCGTATCTCATAGCATTAGCTTGTAATGCTTGTTTTTGGAATTCTGTCTTGTCAACAACACGTCTTTTTGATAATAGTTCAGGACCTTTTTCTGTAAAATATAAGGGAGTAAGAATATTACAGTTGTTCTATAACATAAATTCTTGTAATCGCTGGGTAATAGTAACTTACAAAGAACTTGGGCAGGTGTCTGTATTTCTCATCAATTGTGATTCCCTTCAGCAATGGCCTATTGTCAACTATTTCAAGTTGTTTCGTCATTGTATTCATAGCAATCATGTATAAGTGTGTCGAGGTTATGATAGGAAAAATGAGCTACATTTTAGATAGATAAAACCTTAAACAGTGCATGTGATAATAAATATTGAAGGAAAGGATAAATATGTTTGTGTTAGGATTGCTAACAATATCAGTATCATGGACGTAAGAAACGGTAGTGTCGAACAGTTGAAGCTCCTCATTTACTATTGTTTCAAAGGTTGCATATCTTTGCTCTCTGTTTGCTGTGCTCCTTCAGTCGGTAAGGTCTGTTGGGATGGTCAAGTTTACTTTTCGTTTTAAATAGATAAGAGGAGGTAAATATTAACTTAGGAAACTTATATAGACATGTGGCGAGAATATGATTCGCTTAGGCTTTTCGTTCTTCATTTTGATGACAGTGTTAAGATGAATGGCCTATCCATAGAGAATACTGTTAGCAAGCAATTCATTGATCATCATTGTTATTGTATCCTCCCGTGAGATGAAGCAGGAGCCATGACTGTCAAGCTTGTCATTGGAAAAAAGTAATAAATAAGTAAGTAAACAAATAAATAAGTAAATAAAATAAAAAAGTTATAAACGTTACCAATTATTCATGACCAAGGATGAATATAGGATTAAGCAAGGAAAATGGTATGCTGAAAGAAAGTGTGCCTACTTTTATAATATAATGTGCCTAATTCTACAGTTGTGTGTGCCTACTTTTACAACTATTTGTGCCTAATTCTATAGGTTGGGTTTTCTTCCCTATTTGATAATAGTTTGTGGCACACTGAAAGAAAGTGAGCCTAGTTTTATAACATAGTGTGCCTAATTCTATAGCTGAGTGTGCTTACTTTTGCAACTATTTGTGCCTAATTCTATAGCTGAGTGTGCGTACTTTTGCAACTATTTGTGCCTAATTCTCTAGGTTGATGACAGTTACAAATTATTCATAAATAAGGGTCACTTAGTTACGTTGCTGTAATCTTGTGCTTCGGTATGTCAGTAAGGAATGCAAAGTCTGTCAATATCATTTCTTTTTCAGTACAACATTGACATCCTTATCTTTTGTCCAAAATGGGGACCTCAGCTTGCTTGGGACTGTTCTTGTTTGATGTGATGGGCTCGGCTCAATGCTTATCTCCTCTATGAAGTTCCCATCGTCTTCTAATGGTATACTGCAGAGGATAAATGTTGGAATATACATTAAAAACATTGAAACACGTATGCTACTTTGTATTTTTTTAATAGGTAATTGTTTGTGTGGAGTTATATCGTGACATCTTTTTCTAGAGCTTTCATCAAGTTTACGAGGTCAATTGAGGCTTCAATGTCAGCCTCAGTTTCAGGATCCACATACAAGCTGTCCTTTTTTTTTTTTTTTTTTAGGAGTGGGCTGTGTTTGTGTCTCGCTGTCCTTTTGTTGCGGTTGAGGAGGAGTAGGTTGTGCTTCATCATCCATGCCTAGATGAAAACTAGGTATAGTTTTGTCCTTCAAATCCTTAGCCTTTATTATGTTCTCAAATTCATCTATTACATTCAAGGATTCAAGGTTTTCATAGATTTTGTCGTCTTGACTATCGGATTGTGTGTTGTATGATGACAGACAAGAACGCTTGTCCATTTGCAGGATGGGAACCATGCCTGAGCATATCTTGTTAAACATACCAGTTATGTCAATATTATCGGCTTTAAACTCTTCACAGATCTCAAAACATTTGAGGGCACTGGTCCCCAAGCCCATGATTGCTTCGGATGCTCTTTCGATAAGCTCCTATAGTTTATAAAATGTTTTCTTTAGTATGGCTTGGTCACTATAAGATGTGCCTATTTTTACAACTAGTCGTGAGTTCTTTTACAAGGAATAGTGCCTACTATA
This sequence comes from Catharanthus roseus, assembly GCA_028651295.1. Taxonomy (NCBI): domain Eukaryota; kingdom Viridiplantae; phylum Streptophyta; class Magnoliopsida; order Gentianales; family Apocynaceae; genus Catharanthus; species Catharanthus roseus. The sequence continues at coordinate 34,580,980 of JAPQWS010000159.1, read as the reverse complement.
TATGATATGTAAGGTCATATTACTGTAAGCAAGTGTGCCTCCTTTTATAGTTGTGTGTACCTAATTTTACAACAGAGTTGTTGGCTCAAGGAATCATAACTTGATTGATTTTGATGAGTAACAAAATTAGCTTTACAATTCATATTCTCTCTTGTTAAGCTAACCATGAAATAGGATTAATTTGTGGAGCTACTGAATTTGAGAAGAGCTATTGTGTGCTAAATCATGAGAAGAAGTAAGAGAGTGCAATATATTGAAAGATGATAAAGTAGTTCTGAAGGCAAAATGAGTTGAGAATGTGTATATTCTGAAAACTACCAAGCTTAATGGAGCTAATGTAATTTGTTTAGCTTCTGTTATCAATGAGAGCTGGTTATGGCATAGGAGACTAGGATATACAAGTATGAGTATCTTAGATAAACTCATCAACAAGGGACTAGTGAATGGTTGACCAAAAATTAAGTTTGAAAAGAGATAGAGCTTGTGATGCATGTCAAGCTGGGAAACAAACAAGAGTACCCTTCAAAGGAAAACGAGTTGTATCAACTACAAGAGTGTGCCTGCCTTTTTAACTATGTTTGCCTACTATAAACAATAAGTTCATTTTTGCAAGTGTCAATGGTATGCCCAATTTTCCTAAATAGTGTGCCTATTTTTACACTTAAATATGCCTAGTTTTGTATAGAAGTGTGCCTACTCTATATAACAAGCAAAGTCATATTACTATGAGCAATTGTGCCTCCTTTTATACTTGTATGGGCCTAAGTTTACAAGAGAGTGTGCTACTTTTTACGCATAAGAGTGCATACTCTAAACAACAGTCAAGTACATTTTTAATGCTAACAAGTGTGCCTAGGTTTATATAAAATAGTGCCTATTTTACAAAATAAGTGTAACTAGTTTTAAGGTTGTTTTGTTTGTACTTTTCTCCCATCACTTTGAGTGCTTTCTGGATGTTTCTTTGTGGTGACAACAGTGCCAATGCAAGTGGATGTTATTCTGTTGAGGATGCAACTCTATTATCAATTCTGAGGCGGTCAAGCACTCGTCCTAACCCAAAACTTCCCGTAGCTATCTCTTTCTTCTCTCTTTGCATAACAGATTTGTCATCCCATCACTGGGATTGATCTCTTTTCTTCAAGTTTAAACTCACACTGTCAAGGTAGAATAGCTAATTTTGTTGTAATTTTGTAGTGTTGTTAGTGTCAATGTATTTTTTTAAGTAAACAATGGACAATATATTATAATAAAGCTTACCACTAAAAAAACGACAGGTCCATTGAAGTATGTCTTGTTGGAAGGATTTTTTTAACTTTTCACATCTCTCAATCAAGGCTGCAAGTGTGTATTTTCACCGGTTATAGTTCTTGATCTAATTGGAGTCACCTAAATCTTGGCTGAGATAGTGGTAGATTCTTTTGTAGGATATGGTGGATCATGCTGGTGATGCAGAAAGTAAGAGGTTCTCTCTTGAAGTAGTTCCCCCCGTCTGTACTTTGTATTAATCATTTTTTAATAGATGAGACCTCTGGGGGGAAACTTGAATACTTCTTCTTCATCTCAACAAGGAATGCCTTGTGTTGTTCCGTTTCAACGACCTCCTTACTGTAATGGTCAACAATCTTTGTCTCTCATGGGAATCCAAGTACCATATTTACGTCTTCTCTATATGTACAGTTTCCCTCTCAGGTGTTAGGCTTGTGTTATGTACATTGAATTTTTGCACAAGATAAAGTGCCAAGATCTTCGATAGCTTTGTTAAACGTAGGGAGAGTAAGGATCTGAATCCTATGTCTCTAACCGCTTGTTGTTGTTTGTTGATTAATTTGGTGATAACAACCTGCATTGGAGAGGTTGTCATATTTGTTTTCAAGCCTAGGAATTTGTCTTGTTTCATTCGCAGCCTAGGTATTTTTGCAGTTGGTTTTTTATTTTATCATCCTGTCGTGGTCTTTTGATTTTGCTCAATATAGCAGATGACTTGGTCTTTTGAAATGTTAGGGTTTGTTTTAATATGCAGTGCATGACAACACATTATTGTTAAATGATATAAAACATTTGTATGGAATCATATGATTTTGTACCTTTTCTATTCATGTATTACCTTGTTGTTGCATCTACCAAGGTCTCGTTGTTTGCTGGTATATCAGCAGGTAATCATCGTGAGATCTTGTTTGGTTTTCTTGCATTTGGTTACTTTTACGATTACGGATGGTTAGTAATGTGTGATTACGGAATAAACCATGCAAAATGGGCCATTGGAAGCAAGTGTGCCTATTTTTATAAACTAGTGTGCCTAATTCTACAGATATGTGTGGCTACATTTAAAACTATTTTTTCTGCTCTAAAATGAATAGCACTAAAGGTTGAACTACCAACATTTTGTGTTATTTTTTATATTCCCAGGGTGGGGGGGAGGGGGGGAGAGGAGAGGGGTTACAATTGCTACATTCCAAGGTGAATATGGTACTAACATGAAAAATGGTCTAATGAAGGTAGGTGTGCCTACTTTTATACACCTGTTTGCCTAATTTTATAGTTGATTGTGCCTATTTTTAAACTATTTATGCCTATATTATATCAGAATTAGATTGAATTACTTTATGCATTTGTGCCCTTTTTGACAACAGTTTGTGCCTAATTTTATAGTTGTGTGTGCCTATTTTGTAAACTATTTGTGCCTATATTACATTAGACTCAGGTTGAATTACATATTGCATTTGTGCCCTTTTTGTTAATGTTTTGTGCCTAATTTTATGTGCAGGGTGTACAATTGCTGCATATACTAGGCTGAATATGGCCAAACATGCAAAATGGTCCACTGTAGATAATATGCCTATTTTTGTATACATGTGTGCCTAATTCTGAAGTTGATTGTGCCTACTTTTAAAACCATGTGTGCCTACATTATGTCACACACATGTTGAATTACATTATGCCATTGTGCCCTTTCTGACAATTGTTTGTATCTAAGTTCATGTGCAAGTTGTACAATTAGTACGTATACAAGGGTGAATATGCACCAAACATGCAAAATAGTGTACAAAAAGTAATATGCCTATTTTTTTATACTTGTATACCTAATTTTACAGTTGGGTGTGCCTAATTTCTAAATTATTTTTACCATAAATCACAACCTTTTATACAAAGGTGTGGTTATTGTGAAATAATGTCAAAAAATATATGAAAATTGCACAACTAAAGCCTTTCTTTACACAAAAACTTCAATTCAAAGTACATAACACATAAAACAGACATAAAAACTCAATAATCCATCAAATAATAGATATATCAAATAAAAAACACAATAATGTACTTTGTTGAAGTGTTCTTTAATGAAAAATTCAACTTCTAAGTTGATATTTACCTGTTCAAAGAATCGCTACTTGATGAACTTTCATCTTTGCTTGAACTTTCACTGTTTCTTGAAGAACTCACCTTTGATATTTATTTTCATAAATACGTAGAATCTAGAGTAGAAATGAAGCATGGAACAAAGAAAATTGAAGAATTTGTTGGTTTGACAAGTCGATTTTGGTGGAATTTCGCCTAAAATTGCCTATATTTTTGCTCTAGTTAAGTGCATGAGGGTTTGGGAGGGAAACCGATCTTTTTTCTAAGTTGGCGCGTGTAATGCAAGTGCATGGTGATAAGAGTGGGCTTTATGCAAGTGCGGGTGAGGAAATTGGATCATTTTGTATATTTTTTGCACAAGGCACACCTTGCATGGTGTATCCAGGTACATGGTATAACAACTGCTGAAAATACATGTACCTTATCTAAGTGTATGTGCATTCAAACTCAAAAAGTCTTGGATTAACAAATAATACATTTTATTATATTCCAAATATTACATAATTAGAGAGACTTTTTGGGCATAAATCTTAACACACTCTTACTAATTAGGAAGGAGCAGTATTCTAAATATAAAGGAATTCTTTTTAAGAAATCATATTCAATTATGATCAATATTACAACTAAAGATTCTCCAAGATCACATAGAAACTATGTTTCCTGTTCCAACAAGACTTCCTAGTTCACTTTAGGAAAAGAATTAGTCTTGGATACTAATACCCAAGATAGCCAAAATTATTAGATAACTTATGCCTTGGAGAATTTAGGCCAGGGGTATTGAATTCCCAAGAGGAATTTTGCCTTTCTCTATACAATTCTCTCTAGGAGAATTCTCTTCTTCCTCCATTCTTTCTCTCAAGAAACAATTCCCAAAGTTCACGATAACTACTACTTTTTTTAGAGGTTAGAGGATACTTAGGAAGACTAAGAGTATTATGAAAAGTATATGAGGAGTCATCGTTTAGAAGGACTTGCACAAGAGATAAACAAAGGACTTCAAGGAGAGGAAGAGGAACAAGTCGCTAAACTACCTACTCCACTGTTGCAAAGAAGGAAAAGATTAAAAAACCCTAACGGTAAAAGTTTGTAACCATCTCGTTTTCTTTTGCTTCTGCATGCGCAGTCGAGGTAGTAATCCTTTCAGGTTGATCGCATGCTCACCTGGGACAGGTACTGTAGGTTGCCTATATTGGATAGCTTATATCTCATTCTGAAGCATTGGCTTACTGTAGCCATCTGCTGAACGAGATGGTTCATCATTTCCCCATACTCTTGTCAACCTGCTGTTGCATAGCGGTTAGAGAGCTGGGAACTATTAGGAAAGATTGGTCATTTTGATATTGCAAAACACCTTCCATGGATATTTTTTTACTTGACCTTAGTCACATTAACGAGAAAAACCGACCAAACTCCCACTAGGCATTGCCAATTAAGTGTTGTATTAGGAATTCTAGCTAGATCTCGATTTCACAATCTTAACTATAACGATGTATGTTTAATGCAAATCTAAAGATGAAGTGTGCAAGCTAAGATATTAATGGAAGAACTAGCTTAAGGAACTCTATGACTCTCTCAGAAGAGAAAATGTTTGTAGCGATGTCGACCTAACAAGCTAGGAAAACTATAAAGGAAATTGAAAGAAAGCTATAAAAAACGCTTGTAAATGAATGGAAATGGCTAAAAATAAGAAATAACGGAATTTTATTTCTAAATTGAAGAAACAACGACTAAAATAAAGAAAATAACTTAAGAAAAGCTTAAAAAAGACAAATATAAGTGTGTATGAGTTAATGTGCATCCTAGTCTTTTGCTTTCTTAGTCCAGTTATAGCTGTTTGGTAACTCCTATTTACTATACACTCTTCCCACCATTCTCTCCATATTTGGAGCGAGCTTCATGTTTCCTAGAAATTAGATCATGGGCGATCCAACTTCAACTATTGGCAGCGAGAACGTAGTAAACCAACACAACCTACTTTTGCACTCCAACTTGCCTGGCTGATCTATCCGCAAAGTGGTTGAGAAGGCATCTAGTCGCTCACGCAATCGGTTGGCTAGCTCGACCCAAAGTTAGCTTGGCTGCCTATGTTTTGTCTGCCAACCTCGATTTTAGCTACTCCAACTCCCTTCCTCGACAACTAGCTTCTTAGCTCGACAGGGTGTATTTTTTCAGTATCAACAGTCATAATTTTTTTGATTAAAAAGGAAGATACTAGTAAGGGCGACCAATACACCTCTCACTAAACTATTTTGGTTGTTCTCTTTATAACTTCTTTTTTTTTCTCTTTATGCACATGAACAATTTTCAAACTTGCGTTTCTATCAAAGTTTAGATATCGTGGCAAAATACGACAAGCAATGCTATTCTTCATCTGTCTTCAAGGATATTTTTCTCCATTCAAACTCCCTTCTCAATTTGAGCCCCAAACCGATCGACCATATAAATTTTTCTCTCCATCTTCATCAAAGCCATCATAGAATCGATGGTGTACAAATACCATAGAAAGTACAACAAAATCTAATCCGAGCATAAGACAGTATGTCATTAGCTGCATTGAACTAATTTAATAATCCACACAATCATCATGATCATTTTCATCGTCAACAATGGTAGCAGCATAACAAAGAAAGAAACGTAAAAATATTGGCTATTGCTTAAGCGATATACAACTACTTGGAAATTGTTAAGATTTTTAAAAATTTTGCAGCCGCAACTTTTCTCAAATGAACAAAAAATGGCCTTCTTCTTCAGCAAGACATCAGTAAAGGCATTCTTGAAGGAGCTTAGGACTGTGACCTTGGTATTGGTGGTGGTTTTAAATGTATTTATTGGGTTCTCTTAATAATCTATGACAAACTTTTATTGATTTTATGGGGAAAATATAAAGAGAAAAAACAATGGCAGAAAACCCGCTGAAAAATGAGTTTTTCTTTAATGTTCCCTTGAGAGAGTTGAAAAGGGACCACCATTGATATGACCATGGTTATGGATGAATTCTTGGAAGATTCACGTCAAAGAGATAGAGTTAGAAAAATGGTTGAAATAAAGATACTGGAGGAAAACTGGAATTTCTGGACATGTTTTGGAAATGCTTAATTTTGGTGGTTTTAAATCATTCAAATGAACAAGTACTCTTCATGAAAATTGTAGAAAATTTTTCAAGGTTTCCATAATGGTATAGTTCATTTTTACATGATTTCATTTGTATATCCTATGATCAGCATAATATTGGACTTTCTACGTTCAATTTCATAAATGACACATTTTGAGAAAATGGCCATGACTTAGTTATAGAAGTACAACTAAGATGATTTAGATGATACTGAAAGCTAGGAAAAAATCTACAACTTTTTGAACAACACCAAGAGCTAATTGATTTGTCGATTTTATGTATGTTTTTACAGTGTTTAATCTTTAGTTTTTGAAGTATTTTATTAGTAAAATAGTATATTTATCCACTGTTTCTTATCTCTTGTTTATAGGTATGTCCTGGATGAGTTAGAAGAAAGAATGAAATAAAACGAGTGCATATAGAGCAGGAACGCACGAAAAATAGAAGAGATGCAAAAATTTCAGCCTGTGGATGAGCCCGGCCACATCACCGGTCGTACCCTACCGAAGCATACCTAGAATTTATATTTTTCCAGACCCGACCGGACCTGGTCGATGGCGCAGCAGGGGCAAAAACAATAATTTCTCAGCATCTTTTTAATTAGTCTTTCATTGTATTTTAACATATCTTCATCTAGGGCCTCTTGGGGGATGAGTGATATGTGCTTATTTGTCTATATTTCTATATGTTATTTTTATTATTTTACGATATTTTTTATACATGAAAATGCATATATTAGATTAATACCCTTATTCTTGTCTTAGGTGCCTTCCAAAAGAGAAAACAAGGAAAGGAAACGAAAATGGGCGAAAATAGAGTGAAAATGACAAAAATGAAGCCGACGTCATCAACTAAGCAGACCTACTGCCTAAGGTAGGCTAACCTACCACTGATGGTAGGTATTGGAGCCACAAGCAGAGCTCGAACAGAACCCTACCGGTGATGGTAGGCTACCCCTACCATCGACGGTCGGTCCTGACGACAAAAAGAAGATTTTGGGGAGAACCCTATCGCGGACGGTAGTGCTCGACCTACCGTACACGTTAGGTCCCGACTTTACCAGTTATAATTCGATTTTAACTCTATTTTGATGTACTTTTTTTCTCTATTAATAGGTAATTCTGCCCTTGAGGCTGGAATGAGATAATTAGGGACGAATTTAGGTTAGATAATTCCCCAAAATTCATCTTTGATTAGTTAGGAAAACAATAGGAAATTTGTAATTAGATATTTGGAGATCAAGATTCGAAGGTCCAAAATCATAGTTTTGGATTTCAATTGGGTGACTCGAGAGACGAGCTCGAGAGACGTTCAGGACTGCGATTTCGACTTCAACCTTCCTCCTAAGCTTTCCTTTCCTTTATTTTTACTAAATTCAATGTCTAATTTCAGTTTCTATACAATGAGTAGTGAGTAGTTTCTTTATATTTGGATGAGGGTTGAACCCTATACTTATTTACGATGTTCTTGGTTTAATTTATTGAATTCGATTTTTTTTTAATTAAATTGTCTTCCACTTGCGTTTTGTTGCATTTAATTGTCGTGAGATTAGACTTATTGCAAGAGTTCTTGGAATTGAAAAAAGAAGAACATTCTAGGGAAACCAATTGAAGATTAATTGGTGCAATTGACTAAAGATACGATTTTGTACTTTTAGGTCTTTCAAATCACCTACAATTACCGCACTCATAATTTGTTAGGAAGAAATGAGATTTTTCTCTAAGGGTTAGTGAGTAAGATGGTTTTCGCCTAGAGATAGGGATTGCCCGATTTGTTCTGATGACCCAACTTAATTAATTCAATAGCGTTTTATTTAAAGCTTTCCAATTGAATTAGTAACAAGGATTAAGGGGATTCCATCATCCAAACTCTTGCTTTAATAATTTTTAAAACCTTAATTTTATTTCTTGGCTTTCTTTCGTTGATAAACCTTTTTCAGTTTTTTTTAGTTAATCCTTTTTCAAACCAACTTTTGTTTAGACTAAACATTAGAAAACATGATCAATACTTGAGCCTTTATCATTCCTTGATATTCAACACTCGGGTGTAGCTCGTTTATTACAGTGATAGGTCCACTTGTTTGTTACTTGAGTTCTTAGTAGTTTTATCTCGTTTGATTTTAAAACTCATACATCACTGAGAGAGGCGATTTTTGAGAGAAAATCCTTCCTAAAACTTCCATTAATCCACTTAGATCAATAGTTAGTTTAGGATTTCAAGTTTTGATAGTTAAATTAAGAGTTTTTTTTTTAGCAAATTCGAGATTCTTTGAGCAATCGAGAGAGGAGCTCGGACAACATTCTAGATCGTGGAGTCTTCAATCAAAACTCCTAAGCATTCTAAGCTCTTATTTATTATGAATTCATTATTGAATTTTGTGATTTTTATGATGTTTAGTGGCTAGGGTTTACTTTTGTGTTTAAATGGGGTTGAACCCTAGATGATCTTAGCTTTGTTTTCATTGGATTTTATGGACTAATATGTTGAATTAAAGTTAATTGTTGTTTAATTTTTGTGTTTGTGTTATCAATTTCTCATTGGTGATTGATATCATCGCATTAAATTGTTTGGAATTGAAAAAGGAAGAACATCTAGGTAGTAAATTAGAGATAATGGCTACGGTTTCTAGGTCTAATAGAGAAATCTAATTCACTCTGTGACTTCATTCATTCATAATTGAATAAGAGAGAAGAGATTCTTCCCTAACCAATTAGAAGAATTATGGGTTTTCTCCTAGAGATAGGGTTAATCCTAATAAATGAGTGAGATCCGATCAACAATTCAACTATTTTTCCAAAGTTTCCAATGAATTAGCTAAGAGATTCTAGGGGGATTCTACCATTTAAACATTTCTTTCTAAAATATTATTTCAACTTACTTTTAGATTTTTTTCAAAGTGTTTTACTTTTTCTTAGTTAAAAACTCTTTTCAACTAATTTTAGTTTGACTAAACCTTATAGGGATGGTCATTATTATAACTTCTCCATTCCTTGAGTTCGACAACCCGTGAGGTTCTCGAGTACTACACTGATAGGTTCACTTGCTTGTTATGTATTAATTTTAGACTGTCCGTATTTTTAACAACAAGTTTTTGGCGCTATTGCCGGGGAATGGTAACTTTAGGAACACCGTTAATCTATTGGTTTAATCGTTTTTTAAATTTATTCTATTTTGTGTTTCTTATTTTTTGTTTTGTTTTTGTTCTTGCGTTGTTTGGTACTTCATTTATGGCTTATTTCTTTGAAAGTTTTGTTATTACTATTCTTAGGAATTGATTTTTGTTTTTCGATTTCAGATTTTCTTCAACTAGTTTATGCCCTGAAGTAATCGGGGTGAATTAGTTGAGTTCGACCCAGAGATTGAGCATACGTTACAGAGTGTCCGCCACTCCCTCAGATTCGAAACGGCAAATAATAACGAAATAGTCCCTGTGGATAAGATGGAGGAGGGATAACAAGATCCACCGCCAGCAATGATGGAGAGAACCATAGTAGACTATGCTCGACCGTCCATCATTGGGGCGCATTCGAGCATAGCTATACTGCCAGTGCAAGCTCATAATTTTGAAATCAATCTATATGTGATACAAATGGTGCAAAACAATGTCCAATTTGACGGGCTCCAAGAAGAAGATTGAATGCCCACATAGCTAACTTTTTGGAGGCGTGCGACATATTCAAAATTAAGGGAGTCTCGGACGATGGCATCCGTCTTCGCCTTTTGTCATTCTCTTTGAGGGGCAAGGAAAAATTTTGGCTGAAATCACCCCCTTCCAGATCGATCACATCATGGGATTCATTAGCAAAAAAGTTCCTGGGAAGATACTTTTCCCCTGGTCGCACTATGAAGTTAAGAAACGAGATATTATCGTTTCATCAACTTGTTGGGGATAGTTTATATGAAGCTTGGGAGAGATGGAAGGAGTTACTCAGGAAGTGCCTGCACCATGGCCTGGATTTTGGTAATCATATCCAATCATTCTGTAATAGAGTTTCTTTCGGGGCCAGACAATTGATTGACACTTCTGCTGATGGATCCACAGATAATAAAACTCCTCAACAAGTGTATGATCTGATAGAGCAAATAGCAATGAACAATTACACTTAGGGAGGACAGAAAGCCAAGCCTAAATGTGCTGAGTTCCACAATATTAATGCACTTACAACTACAGAGTCCAAACTGGCACTATTATTGAGCAGAGATGGGAAATCTAAATTCGGTACCTCCACAATAAAAATCATCAACAGATCATGTATTGTGATTTCTGCAATGGAGGGCATCCAAACAATGAGTGCCCTAGTATGGGTACTACGGTGGAACAAGTGGATTTCGTCTAAGGGAATAGATAGGTTAACAATCCATACTCTAACACCTATAACCCTGGATGGATGAATCACCCCAACTTCTCATGGGGTAATCAAGGCAACAACAACCTCAGAATTCTCCAAGTTTTCAGAATAAAGGGCCTACATATCAGTTGGCATATGATGCACCCCCTCCAAATCCTCCACCTATAGAGGCCAATTTAGAAGATTTAATGGTCGAATTCGTGACTACAGTAGATCCCATAATAAATGGTATAGAAGTTGCTCAAAGAATCAAGAGGCATCTATCCACAATCTAGAGTAGCAGAGTGGGCAGCTAGTTAAATTGGTATTAGAAAGGACTCCTGGAACTCTCTCGAGCAACACTGAAGTGAATTCGAGAGAGTATGTCAATGCTATCTCGATGAGATTTGATAAGAAGGTTCCCAAAGAAGAGATGATGGTAGTCGTCCAAGAGAAGAGCTATGATGAAAGGGCTATAGAAGAGCCAAATAAGAAGCCGTTTGTGGAAGCTTATAGTCCGAAATTCCTTATCTGACAGATCTTGTTTGTGACCAAAGCAAAGATGAGATCAGGATATTTGGGGAGATTTTCAAACAATTAAAAATTAACTTACTTCTCTGTGTTTTTGCTTTTGCAGGTGCCCAAGTTTTGCAAAGTACTTGAAGGGGTTCAAGGAAAAAGAGATTGGACAAAGCATCTACATTCACATTAGGCGAGGAATGTTCCACAATCTTGATACACAAGGAAAAGCTGCCACAAAATTAAACGACCCAGGGAGTTTTTTTTCCCTTGTATGATCGGTAGTTTTTCTATTGATAGAGCTTTAGCTGACTTAGGAGCTAGCATAAACATTATTTCCTATAACATATGTAAGAAGCTTGGCCTAGGGGAACCAACACCCACTAGGATAGCTGAAACTTTGGCTAATAAGAGCATTAGACATCCTAGAGGGGTTGTAGAGGATGTTTCGATAAAGGTCAAGGACCTTGCCTTTCCTATTGACTTCATTATTCTTGATATGAAACAAGATATAGACTTCCCTTTGATCTTAGGGTGACCATTTTTACGTATTTTGAGAGCTTTAGACATAGACAAAGGGAAATTATGCATAAGAGTTGGAGAGAATGAAATCGTTTTTAAATTTCCTATTACTCCACTCCATCTTTGCATTGTAATAACACTTTATTCTATATAGATCACACTAATCTTGAAGTGTCTTACCCTCACAGGAAAGCAAGTAGCCACCCCCAAAACTTCTGAGGAATTAAAGGAGGGAGAAGTCTATATCTCCTTATTTGGCAAAAAGAGGTTAAAGAAGTGGGTGCAAAAACGGCGAAACAAATAAGAAAGAACCAAAATGGAATCGGATTCTAAGGATCCGAAAGGTGCTTTAGGCACCTAAAAGGAAGTATTGCATTCTTCTTTTGTAGATTTATTGCACCATATTTATCAATTTTGAGTTTTGCATGGTTCAGTTTTTCTTGTTTGGTACTTGATTTTATGAGTGTTTTCCTCTTTTGTTTCATTTCCTTTTGCGTTTTGTTTAAGTTTTGAGGTGAAATTGGAGGTTGTTATGCAGTTTTCATGGCCTAAATATGTTTACATGATGTATACAAGATGCACAAGGAAAAATGAAAAAAGATTTAAAGGCAAGGCTGGACCCGGCTGCCCAAGTTAGGGGACCCATTCGGATAAGTCCTGGATGCAAAATGGAAATTCCAGAACGGTACTAGGGACGAGAAGGGTGGGGTGTTGGGTGCACTACGTCTGTTCTCAAAAAAAAGAAAAAAAAAAAAAAGTTCCCAACTCCCCTCCCCAAATCCCTAAGTCTTTTTTTCTTATCCTCACTAACGTGTTCTCCTCTCTCTCTGTAGTGCCCATCATCTTCTACCTCTATTTTTCTTCTTCCTGCTTCTAATAACTCACGCCACCAGCCACCACCCTCTCCTTTTATTCCTTCTCTTTTATTTTCTTTCTTCCCTCTCTTTCTCCCTCTCGGTTTTCTTATTCACGCCCCTCCCACAACCACCACCGCCTTTTGTTTTCTCCAATTTCTTTCTCCTTCCGTCACCAACCACCACCTCCTCCTACTATCATGTCACTGCTACTGCACCACCCATCACTGCACAGCACCACTGCTCCTCCTCTCTTCTCCGTTCACCATGCCAACCACCACACATCTCGGTTCTGCAACAAACCGAGGGCCTCCCCTTCTTTCTCTCCTTTCTCCTTTGTTCCTTTTTATTTTTCTTTTTCCTCTCCTCCTTTCACACTCTACCGTGCCACTGTTAACCACCACCGTGCTGTTCAAAATAGCGGAAGCAACCATTACCCACTATCGTTCTTCTTCTTCTACTTCACATATTGTACCCCCACCTAACTCAAGCGAGAATGACACACAGAGTTTACATCAACAATAGCTAACGAGACAATGGCAATAGGACTAAATTTTTCTCAATTATTTTTGTTTTCTTAGTCTTTAATCTCTCGGTATTTAGTGCTTACACTGGCTAGAATGGATTCCCTTTTGTTGGACTAATTGTGATGCATTTTGCAATTATCGTACACATCAAACACACATGAGCTATTCACATTTGAAACACATGAGTAACATTTTTCTGTGTTATCCTTTTGTTCTACTGTTTTTTTAATGGTTTTGAGTTTTAGTTTTATCTTTCTTATTATTGTTAATTTTCATTTCATCTTTTAGGGGAAGTTTAGAGTGATTATTGAGCTCAATTTTTGTTGGTCTAAGTTGTTTTCTTTTTTTAGTTAATTTGATTTTGCTGATTTTGCTTTGTTATAATATTATGTATTCTGTGGATTATTTTAGTGTGTTCGATTGGAGAATTGTTGATTTTATTGCTCGGTTTTTCATGAGGAGTATTTGGTGCTAAATTTCTCAAGGGTGGTGAATTTTCTTCTTGTCTACAACTGTGTTATTATTGGTTACTTGCTCCTTGCTTGGGATAATTAATCTGTTTTGTAGTGAGCTGTGGTAGTGAGTCGTTCTTTTCCTCTTTATAGAATTGTGCCTCACTGTAATCCCACTGCGTCTAATAAAAGAAGTCCAGTAGCTGTCGACCCATCGGATAATGAACCTATCCTTCTTTTACCCCATAGGATATCCAATGAAACTAATAGGATGTGGTATGCAGCTAAACAGAGAAATAAGCTTGGGGTTAAACATATGGTAGAAACTCCTTTAGATAGTAAAGTAGCATCCCAGCTCACTTTCAGGCAATATGGTTGAACACAATGGTTACAATAAAAAAGAATACTACCCTAATCTAGTTAGAGAGTTCTACGCTAATATGTTCTTCAAATCCGACCCTTATAAAACTGACATCACCACTACTATAAAAAGGGTTAGGATTCAGCTAGACCGAGCCATCTTCGCACACATTCTAGATATACCTAATGAGGGCTATTCGGTTTTCTATGTGCGTGCTTCCGCTAGTATTTTCAAGGACTCGACTTGGGTCTATTTTGATGCATTGGCTAGGTTTGGTGTCCAGGCCCAGACCATTGGAAAGAGGACTATAAACTCTAATGGTTTATAGGGCACTTGGAAGGTCGCATCACTTCTCATAGGCACAAGTATTGCACTTTGATCTCCCAACCAAACTAATGATTTGAGAATGATCAATATTTATATTATGGATAAGATGAGTAGTCGTTCCCCCTTCTCTCTCCCATCTTTGCTCATTCTCTTTTTGCATGATGTTACTTGTATCCTTATGGTGAATAGGGTTATTGGTTTTCTCTTGCTTCTATCTCGTATTTTTCACCACTTTCATGTTGATTTTTCAGGTGAACTATGAGGAACCACCTCTGCTTTGGAAGTAATCAAGAAGTTCACCATAATACGAAGCCACTATTGGTGAGATAACAATGAAAGAAGGTGCACCCCGCAAATCAACAAAAAAGGGTCAATGAGTTGGCCCAAGAAATGGCAGAAGTAGCTGAGGATAATGACGAGGACAATTTTCGGGTCTCCATGATCGACCGGTTGGAGCATCTCCAAATTCAGCAAGAGGAGATTCAAATCAATTGCAACTATACCAAAAGAACTCCCGGAGTCGACATCAAAGTATGGAAGAGATGATGCGACACCAGCACGACATGTTCAACTACCTTTATAAGCGCTTCTCATTGGATGCGGGATCTAGTGGTGGCGGTGCTGCATCATGAGGGATTTTTCTTTTTTCCTCTTTCTCATTTTTATTTTTATTCTTTTCATTTTAGTTTTATTTTATTTAGTTTTTGGGATTGCTTCCCTTATTTTTATGTTTTGTTTGTCTTTTTGTTTTGGGATCGCTTCCCATGTGCGCTTGCCTTTATAGTTTTTTGGATTGCTTCTCACGTATGGTTGTTTTTTCTGGGATTGCTTCCCATGCATATCTTCTGCTTTATTTGTTTCCTCTTTATATTTGCTTAGTTTGCTTTTCGTCTTTTTGTTTTTCTCGTTTTTTTTTTGTTGTGGCCTCCACATTGAGGACCATGTGATTTAAAGTGTGGGGGATGCTTAGTTTAGTTTCTCCTTTAGTTGTTTGATCTTTTCTTATAGATAAAAACCCCAAAACATTAAAATTCCAAAAATATTGTTGTTTTTATTCTAAGGTTTTTAGTCTCCTTTGTTAGTTTTTATTTAAGTTAAAAATCCAAAATATCAAATATTTTCAAAAACTCCAAAAATATTTTGTATTGTGTTATTCCTTTTGTTCAAAATTTAAAAAAAGAACCTAAAAGTATTTTTGTTTTAGGTTGTAGTTTACTTCCCATTTTTGGTTAAAAAATCCAAAAAGATTTTTAGTTTTTCGAATTCACCGTTTGAGAGCTTGAATAGGTTTTACCTTAGCCATATGAGACTTTAATGAGACTTGTTACTAAGCTTTTGTGTGATGCCATACGCTTGTATATACTTTTATGGATTGATGGTTTGTATACACATGCGAGTGTCTTGTTAGTAGATAAATGCTTCGTGAATTTTAGGATATTAGCTTAATAATTTACTTCTATGCATGCCCTGACATATTTTTTTCTTGTCACGCCTTGAGGCAAAATTGTGTCTATCTTAGGTTGATCCAGGAAATAATGGTCTTAGGCCTTCTTTGACCCGTTTGATCCTTTCTTGCCTACCCTTTAATATTAAATCCTTTCTACCCTTTTTTAGCCTAAATTACATATGTGGTTTATCCCTTCTTTTTTAAACTCACGATATTTTAAATCCTCAATTGCGAGAGCCAATGAATTCTTGTATTTTAAATCTCTTTTGAGTGAGGTACATATATAGGTATGGGGGAGAAAGTGGAGATGAGTGTTTTATATAAAGGGGTATTTTGGGAAAGTTTGTGAGAAAGGAATCAAATGAAGGGTTTGGAGTGAAATGAAAGTTCTATGTGTTGATGATGTGAACCGGTTAGACATGTAAGAACATCAAAGAGTTATGACAAGAGCCAAGGCAAAACAACTAAAGAGTCACAAGGATCAAATTGAGCAAGAGAAGTTTCAAGGCTTAAATTTTGATGTCAATTTTGATATGCAAGACTTTATGGGGCTTACATTTTGATCCAAGACTTTATGGGGCAATATCCTAAAATTTTGAATAAGTTAGAAATTGAAAATTTACCTTGGTATATGGTTAGAAGCCCTTTTGCCCAAGCTGAAAAGCCTCATATTTTGGCAATGTGTTGACTAGTGTACTAGAATAGTCCAAATGCAATTAAAACACCTCTATTGTCTTATCTAGTGTATATATAGGTTATATCTATCCTTTGGGCTGAAAATATAAGAGGGAAAAATTCCTATTTTCTCCCTCAAGTCTCTATAAATATGTAGTCTTCCATTTTGAAGAAGCTAATCAAGAAATTTTTCAAGACAAAGGTTCTTCTCTTAGTATTCTTAGTTCTTAGCTTAGTTTTTTTATCTTCTTCAAGGGTGAAATTCCTTGAAAGAAAAATCACTTTGAAGACTTGTTGAAAGTTCCAAGAGCTTCAAGGTTGATCATCAAAATTTCTTCATACTAGTAGTTACTTTACTCTTGTAGAAAACTAGTCTTGAGGTCTTCTTCTTATTTCATTGAGGTCTAAGGTTCAAAATACCGTAGGTTTCTTGAACTTTGAAGAAAAGATTTTGTTTAAACCTTCTTGAGGTCTTGGATTTAATATATCCAAGGTTGCTTAAAGTTTAACATTTTCAAGTCCTTTCAAAGGCACTTTCTCTCTTCTACTTATTACACTTGTTTTGTTTGTTCTCACCCTCACTTCTTGGACAAAATTTTATGCTCTTGAAGATCATTCCACATGAATTGGTATCAAAGCCACCTTTAAGTAAGTGCTTTTGAGATATCTTACATACAAAAAAAAAAAAATACAAGATAAAAAAAAAACGAGAAAAGAGACAAGATTGGTGGAAAATGGCATCACAAAAATAGAGTGCTTGAACAACCTGGAATATGACTAGAACTTTGCAATATTTTTACATGGAGTTATACTACATTGATCTGGGAAACAAATGAAACAAGTCTCATCTAATTTGGACTTCATTTGATATCTCAAAATAGTCAATAACTTGAAGGTGTACCTGGCTTTTCTGCAGACAAAAAGTACTGAAATGATCTGAGCATATCTTCTTTTTTACTAATCCTTTTTCTTTGATTCTTGAGTCTAAACTCAAGAATTTTGAGTGAGAATTCTTTGTAGACAAACATCATTCAATTTAGACTTGTGGTTCAATACCAGTTTTCCAAACAAGCAGAGTATATCATCTACTCTGCTTGCTGGAAACTTTTGTTGTGTATTCTTTTGTGTTCTTGAAGTATCCTAGCTTTGTGTTTGTATTTGTGGTCGAATTTCTTTCCTTTTTCAGTACTTATTTCTTCATTTAGTCAATCTACCATTATTGATTCAAATGCTCTTGCAAATGTTGTTGAACTTCCTTAAAATGAATGGATGGATCAATATCATTTTCCTTGCTTCCCATATTTCTCAACTAGTTTTTGTTTGTGATTCTTTTTATTTTGGTTGTTTTATACTTGAGTAGAGGTGTTAAATCTTTGTTAAGAACTCATAGAACTCTTTGAGACTTGAACCTTTAGAAAAAGGCAAGAGTTGTGAGAATATCCTCAAAAAAAGCCAAAGAGAGTTTTGTGAGGTAAACACTATCAAGATGTCAACCCAAGCTCAAGCACAAACTCCTTTTGGAGAAGAGTCTAGCAACTCCCAACATGATGACCCTTTGAGGCTTATAATGCAAGAGTTACAATCCCTGAGAGATGAGATGAGGGATATTAGAAGGGATGTCACTAATCTCTTTAATCAACAAAGGGAGGTTAGTCCTCATGGTAGTCTCAATGTTACTACCCCAAGGAGCAATGGACCACTCAATTGGTCTAGGACAACCGGGTTCCACCAACCTCCACATTTTGATGAAAAACTTCATCCACCTCCTTACGGTGGTAGAAGAGGCGGTTTTGGAAAAAGAGGCATGCCTAGACACTTTGAAGAAGTTCCAAGACCACAAGCTAGGCATGGAGAGCCATTATATGATGATCATGAACATGTTCCATTTGTTGCCATCTGTGGAAGAGACCAAGGTGACCAAACCTTGGACCGAATGAAGTGGAAGCTCCTTAGTTTTAAAGGTGAGAATGACCCTAACATTTTCTTAGATTGGGAGAGGCAAGTAGAAAATATGTTTATGTTGAAAAATTGTAATGAGTCCTTAAAAGCTAAACTTGTAATGGCCGTATTTTCCAGCTATGCTTTACATTGGTGGGAAAGGGTAGTAAACCAAAGAGTTAGAAGTGGTAGATCACCGGTTGAAAGTTAAACTTTCTCAGATTTATCTATATAACATGAAAGCATACAGATTCGTTTTTTGCAACTTTAATGATAACTATTTTTGGACCTTAATTTCTTAAAACCATGATAATTAGCACATGGATTTGGCTTCAACGGGCAAGTCAAACCTTATACAATGTATCTTTACGTAATGTGAAACATATTTAATCATTTGGAGCAATTTTATGAAAAACCTTTTTTCGGACCTAAATTTTGAAAAAAAAGGATGATTCGCACTTTATGTTCGGTGTCCTTTGACCTAATGTTTTTAATGCTTCTTGCATGTGGAGAAAATATGTTTTGACATAGTCAAACGTCACTTTGATAAGGTAATTATTACGGCTATTGATTGAGCTATTTTCTTGTCATGGCTTGAATAATAGAGATAGTGAAAGGGATTTGTCCCTCTCTTATTAGAGAGAGATATCCATGGCCCCTTGATAAGGAAGACTGGAAAATATGCATGGCCATGCTCAAATAAGTTTTAATAAGGTATTATTAATATTATTTGTCAGAACCGTCTGTCTGGTGATAAAGTAAAATGCTTAATTAAGTTTTATAAAGATGACTTGTTCCATCCCTTATACTTAATTAGGATATCGTATGACAAAAGGACTAAATATTAAAACTGATGTTAAGTTATCATATCTTTTGTGGATAAATGTCTAGGACATTTTTGCCAACGTTAAGTGAACCTACAAGGTGACACGCATAGATAATCTTGTGAGCACGATATCCACGTTCAATAAATCTAGATCGTGTCCAAATTCGTTGAATGTATACAAAAAGGGGATTAGATTCCGTATTGTATATATTTTTTTAAGTTAAATAAGTAACTAATTTATTTATCAAATAAATGAAATTAATTACCTAATAATATTCATCCAACTATTGGATGATTATAGGAATAGACAGACGAGATTAAATTGTCATTAGATGATAGTTAGGTGTTTGATGTGGACAGTTATAAAAGGTTACGTTAACCTTTTCCGCAGTAGTCTTCCTCTGATTAAAAGAAAAAACCTTTAAACTTAGAACGGCGAGAACTGTGTCTTGCCTCCCTCTCTCTCTCTCTCTCTCTCTCTCTCTCTCTCTCTCTCTCTCTCTCTCTCTCTCTCTCTCTCTCTAAAATTCCTAAGCATTACCAAATAGTTAGGGTTCGTTCTGAATAGTTTTCACAACACCGAGGGGTTAGCATCCCATTTGCTTGCAGAGGAGGCCGTCACATGGATACCGGTAGAGGGCGAAGTGTAAACAGAGCACGAAAACATTGAGGTAGTTTTCTTTCCAATCGATTTTTCTGGTATGTGCGGATCTTGTTGGTGGCTTTCATAGTTTTTTTTATTATGTTTTTGTCTATGAATCTATACATGAATAGCGGTAATCGTTTTATTATAGTACCGTTCTTATATACTTTGAATGTAAATAAAAATAGCGAAAGCTACTTCTTCTTCTTGTTCAACTTCCAAACTCAAACTTTTAATATTATTTGAAACTTTCTTTCTATAGCTCTATTACCAAATGTCGTGTGTCGTCCGTGTCTTAGATGGTTGCGAACCGAGTTAGGCGTAATTATCTGCGAAGTTCCAAATTACAATATTGGTAGTAATGTCACCTTTATTGTGGTGAGTCTGGGCTTCGCCGTCCAATATTGTTTCCAAAGAAATTTAAACTTTATGTTGTTCTGCACAATACTTTCTATCTACCTCACACCCATACACTATTTACTACAAGCATTTCTTTTGTGTCAGCCATCCCATAACGATGCCAGATAGAGAGATGTACTGCATCATTTACACTTTATATTTCCACCCGCAACGCCTGAGCTTCTTCCATTTTTACTTCCCTATATTCGAATGGAACCGTGGTGGGTCTATCGTCCATGTATTCACTCAGAATCAATATATTGTGCTGTTTTACCATTCTTGGGATGAAGTGGGCACCTCTGTGTACGACTTTGGTTATTTACTCCTGCCCGAGGATTACTTGTATTCTTAATATAATAGGCCAAACATTTATCATATAGGCTTTTCGTTTTTTAACATTCTCTTTTGCGTGTTTGTGGCTTTTCATGTACGATCTGTAATATGTAGTTTTTAATTGAAGTATATAGAAAATGTTATCTTTGTTTTGGCGAGCATGTGAATGTTATCTTTGTTTTTTTGGAATTTTCATTTTCCATGAAACAAAATTTTACTTTGAATAAGAAACAACAAAAGGTCTTCACTAACAAAGAAACAAATCAACAAATAAACAAACTAACTAACAACATCAACAAACAAAAAGCACTACTTAGTTGAAAGCCCCAAGATTAGCGATTCACATCCTTTCCTCATCTTCTGGGGAAAATTCTAGCGCGATGCTGAAAATCTTCCAGATGTGCGTTGGATCCTTACGCTTAATCAAATCCAAAACTTTTTCACAAGCAAGGGACAAAAGTTCTTTATGGCGAGGTGATGTGCAGCAACTATCAATCCAAACAGGGTTTCCTCGTCGTCATTTACCAGTCTTAAAACAAAGGCCTTGAGTTTGACATCATTCTCATCGAAGGGTGGTTTAGTTACCACACGCTTGCAGTACTCGATGATCTTTGCAAGTATGTCGCTAGAAACATTAGGGATGACAACAGGACCACTGCTGGTTAACATGTCCTCGATCAAGTGTTCAATTGTCATAGATTGCTTAGCGATTGCCTCATCTACCTTGAATGTTTTGTCCCTACTGCTCTGGAGGACGACTTTTATAGTGCTTGATGATAAAGAGGAAGCCATGGCTGTAGGATTGTTGACTTAAATGCTTACTGTTGACATTTTGTAGAAGTTATAATTTAACCAACATAACTTGCAATTTATAATTAAGTAGAAGTTATAATTGAAGAAGGTCAAAAAGATTATGTGTAGGGGTCAGAAGTTAGAAATCCATCACATCACATTTATTGTAGTAAATGCAGCGATTGGGCTCAGAAGTTAGAAAGCCATCGAGTCACATTTACTGCGGTAAAAATAGGGGTTAGGGATTGTTGTAACCGAAGCGTCGTATCTTAATTCACAAACTTCAACATGTTGACTCTTGGTGAGCTGAAATTATAAGTTTAAAGAATTTTGTAAGTATATGATATCAATAACGATGTAACTGTAGATTTCACAGCTCGATTAATTCTATTAAAGGCGACAGTCAAATGGCGAGCTATGAAAACGTGCAATGGAAAACACCGAGCATGTAAACGGTGTGAAAGCAAGCGTATAACAATTGATGCAGTAAATATAGCAGTTGGGATTTATTGTGATAGTAATTACTCAAAATATTCATCCTTATACAAAGAGCGTTTTGGTCACCTTGAAAAACTGAATATTTTCATCAAATCTGTGAACATCTTCTAACTATGGCTCTACTTCCTAATGCTGCTCGTGCCCCCTTACGTAGATGGTTGGGTATGGAGTTAGGTGAAATTATCTACCGTTACCCAGATTACTACCAGACTGGTAGTAATATGAATTCCATTGTGGTGTATCTTGGATTTGCTGTCCGGTATTGTGGTATATCTTGGATTTGCTGTCCGGTATTGTCACCAAACAAATGTGAACTTTCTGATGTGGTGCACAATGTTGCGCATCTACCTTACCTTGTTTAAATATTAAGGCCCCTACGCTCTATACTACCAGCTGTACTACAATGTCGGCCACCCGGTGTGATTGGCCAAGTGCATTTTTGAGGGGTCTATTTCATGTACTTCAACTCAATTCGTATGCATTTCTTCCTCTTCTACTTTTCAAAAGCAATGCAGTGGAAACAGTGCCTGTTGTGCAACCTCCACGCCAATGATGCAACCACTCTTTACGCTTATCGGAGTTGGAGACTACTCCACAACACTCTCTTTCATGAAGGACACTTGGTTCAAATCTTGATCGCCGACAGTTTTGCTATGTAAAATGGACTAATTGGAACATCGTAATCGCCGATAATATGTTATTTTTGATATGTGAGAAACTCAAGTGTCATCTATTTTTAATATTAATATCAGCCATCAGTATTTTTTTTCATACTTACCACTTACTACAACTCCATTAATCTTCTAAGAGCTCTCGTGCTATATTAATATGTATTTGTTAATTGGTGAGCTAGATTAACACAGGTTAGTCAATTGACAATCTCGACTAAGACACATTAACACAATGAATATTTCAGAAAAGGGGCGAGGTCTCTAGCTAGCTTTCAGAAATGTCACTATAAAAATGACAGCTCATTTAAATTGCAACAGTGAAAACTGGATCTATATTAACACGTATCGACCAATGGAAGAGCTGGATTAACGTGTCACTGAACACAATATCATACAATGTATCAAACCACCTATAGGTTGTCAGAAGTTTCAGAGTCATCGCATCAAAATTACTACAATAAATATAGCTATTGGGATTACTCTTCATCCTTATTCATTCTTAAGAAGCTTTGAACCTTTCCCTAATAACTATGGCTGAACCTCCTTCTTCCGCTCGTGTACCCTTGCTAACATGGTTGTGCAAAGAGTTGACTGGGATCATCCGCCATAAACCAAGTCGGCATTACTATAATGTGACTATCATGGTGCGTCTTGGCTATGTCGTCTGATATTGTTACAACAGAAATGTCAACTTCATGACGTTCCACACTATGTTGCACATTTACCTTACCTTGATTCAAGATGAAAGCCCCTAAAGTCTTTACCACGAGTAGAAGTTTCGTATCACCTCCCAGTAATATATTATGGTCATATTCGACACATCGTCTACTTCTGGCTTTTCCACCAATAACGATTGTCTCTCTTCCGCTTTTACTTTCTAGAATCGAGGCGATGGACATAAGACATGTATACCAACATCATTCCCGATGATGAGGCCAGTGTTGTAGCTTATCGAAATTGGGGTATACCCAACGAGAATACTATGCTATAGGATTGAATCTCGACATGGTCGGTTGAGATTTCCATGATGACGAGGTGGTCACCAGCGAGTAGATTATGTAATTTTTGTGTTTTTCTATATAAGAAGCTATACTGCCCTTTATTGTTATTAATCGTAATATGAACTTATCAGTCCTCTGTATTCTGTTCATGCAATTTTTCTAAGCATGAAGTTGATAACCCATATAAATCCAGTAATTATTTAAGAATACACACTCATAAAAACCAATGAAGGCGTGACCACCGAAAAACACTTCAGATTGTTAATTATTAATGTAAAGACATTTTTAAGCTGATGAGCTCAATTACAAAGCTATTTTTTTGTTTCAGTGTTTCACATATTAAATGGAGAAGATGTTCCAATTAATCCATCTTTTTCATGCTATAAAATTCTGAGACGAGAACACTTTTTGAAAATACAACCTTTTTTAGACCTACTAAAAAGGGAGAAAATCAAGACATTATTATACAAATGCATGTATTATCCATGAGACCTTGCCATATAATTATAAATAAATGTTTCTGTATCATCTAGATTGGTGAGGTCGATCAACAAGCAACCTTAAAAATTTGAGCCACATTGTACCGCACCGGAAAGAGGGCAAGCTCTCCAAACAATTAAAATGAAGAAGGTTAGCTCGATTTGCACGCAACGACAAACCTTTAAAGGGAAGAAACCTATCACATCATTATTATTGTTATTGCATTTAATGATCGGTTTTATTGGAAGTGATGCTGCATTAAATTCGCATTTTCAAAATCATCTTCATCATTGTATGAAAAGCAAAGAAGGGATATTCTTTTTGCTCAAACTCACACTTTCTTAATTTATAAAATTTTTCATATGGATAAATTTCCAGATTCTGTTTGTGCTCCCATGCATTACTGGTTGCGAAGAGAGTTAGGCAGGGTAATCAGCCATTACCTAGATTGCAACCATAGTAAAGTAACTGTCATACTGGTACGTCTAGGCCTTGCCGCTGGGTATTGTCACTGAGAGAAGGTGATATCTAGGCCTTCCAAGTAAGGGGGTTTACTCCCTCACACTTCAATATCGTCTATCACCATCTTTTGTCGCCTCCTTTATGATCCTCATGACTTTCCACAAACTTCTCATTTTCCTTTCTGGCTCGCCTTCCTCAAACTCGTATTCATTCTCAGGCAAGCATTCATCTATCTTACTGTCTTCCACTTCACTCGTATTCAGTGGAGGTTCTTGATATTCTTGGGAAGTGGACTCCTCTGGTTCTTGAGCATTTTCATCATTATTTTCCATAAACATTGGAAACGTCATCACTTGTTCTTCTATATCCCGCAAAGTGATCATATTAAAAGGTATATTACGAAGCAATTCTTCAACGATAATCTTTGTTATTAGTTTGATTTGATTTTCCATGTTTTGGAAGGAAGCCGTTTGACTTGTAGAGACTGCTTCCATTCTTTTCACTCCAGCATTCGCCGAATCGATATACTTTGACGAGATCTTCTAGATTAGGTCGTGGGGTTATAGGTGTGTCAGTGGAACATGATCGTATGTTGAATATTGAGCATAATCTCCCCAAGGATTGTTTGACTGCATCCTCCATTCTAAACTATACTGGCTAAAATACGTATCGTACCCGTGCCAGTTTTCTTGGAACATGGCCGATTGATAGTGTGTATATTGAGATTGAAAGGCCATGTTCTCCACTCTTTGTTCTAACATTGATGCCCATTGGTATTCCATGGTGTAATCAGTATTTGTATCTTACCCCAAACAACTAATTGGATAAGCAATTCAACACAGGTTCTAGAAGCAATAAAACGAATACACAATATCCATGCCACAAACACTCAAGTGCAACAATAGATCAGAGCAATGCAAAACCCAAAAGTGACTAAAATACCAAATAAATGATTTGCCTTGAACTTGCCGTCCCCGGCAACGGCACCAAAAACTTGTGTGTGTAAAATATAAAATGGGGAATTCTAATCACTACAATGTCAGACAAGTGGAGCTAACGAAGCAGAGGTGAGTTCAACCCGAGTGTCGAATCTCTCAGGGACGGATGAAGGTTCAAGTACTACTCGTGTCTCTAATGTTTAGCTGAATAAAAAAGGTAGTCGTTGAGAAAAACTTAAAAACAATAAAAGCAATTAAAAGAAAGCAATAATAAAACGATTTAAAAGATTAATAAAAACAAGAGTTTGGTTTGGTGGAATCCCCCTAATCCTTGTTACTAGCTCAATTAGGAAAGATTTTAATGAAAATGATATTTGAATTAATTAAGTTGGGTCATCACTCAAAATTAGGCAATCCCTACCTCTAGGATGAAAGCCACCCTACTCAGTAACCCTCAGAGGATAATATCTTTTCTCCCTAACAAAATATGAGTGCAATAAACTTAGGTGATTTAAAAGACGTAAAAGTGCAAAATCGTATCTCTATTCAATTATCCTAATTAACCCCCATTGATTATCCTAGATTGTTCTTCCTTTTCCAATTCCAGACAACCTTGCGAATAATCTAATCTCGCAAAAATTAAATTACCAAGAAACGCAATTGGAAGGCAACTTAAAATACAAACATCGAAATCAAGAAATCAAACCAAGAACTTCATAATCAAGAATTAGGGTTCAACCCCAAATCTAAACAAGAAAAACTACTCACCATTCATTATTCAATAAAACTTAAAATAAATAAAAAGAATTCAATAACAAGAAAAGTAAAAGAAATCTTAGGATTAAATCTTGAAGCTGAAATCGAAATCTGAACGTCTTCTAAGGTCATCTTTTGAGTCACACGAGTTGAAGATCAAAATCTTGAATCAAAGTCTTCAATTCTTGAATCCAAAAAAGTAAATCTTGAACAAAGCTTGAATTTTTAAAGAGTGTTTAACTAATCTAACCTAATTAATTTACTCCTAATTTAAAATGTAATCTAACCTAAATGTAATCTAAAGTAATTGTATCTTAATTCTCTTAGATTGTCTATTACAATGGCTGCATAAAAGCCTACATATAGAAGTGAAAATAAAAGAAATCCAAGCTAAAGTTGAAGTAGGAATCAAGAAAATCAAGTTTGAAAAGGATTGGATTTTGCCCTTGTTAGCCTACCTACCACTGATGGTAGGGTAAGGCCTACCGTCTACGGTAGGTCTTGGGTTACAGCTTTCTTGGCCATTCTTGGCACCTACCGGCGATGGTAGATTGCATTCCATCTACGATAGATGCGGCTGCTTTGCCGACGGCTTCCGTTTTTTGTCATTTTCGCTCCGGTTTTGTCCGTTTTTGTTTCCTTTTCATTGTTTATACTTCTGAAGGATACCTAGACAAGAATAAGAGATATTTAGCTCAAATATATACTTTTACATATTAAAAACACTGAAAATGATGAAATTCACATATAGAAAAAATATACAAAAATGCACTTATCAGAAGGTCAGCTTTATGATTTTCTCAACCCTTTTGTGCACTTATCTGAAATTGTTTGAAGCTGACGGCCTCAACATTTTTTACTATGAGCGGTTCTTCCGTGTCACCTGCCCAGTGCAAGTGTGGAATAATAATTTATATCACTCCATTTACTACATGAAGTTCAAGCCCGGGTGCCTAGAATTCTTCCGTGTTTACTTCTCGGAGGCATCCAAATGGACCCACGATGAATTTTTCATTACCGTTAGAGCATTGGTTGCACATACCGCACAGATAATTTGCACCTGGGTAAACGAGACAGATCAGTGTACAACGACAGTCGTATTATCATCCCCGAGGCCTTGGCGCCTTTCATGGGATTCTGAGTGTCCGGTGCCCTCTAATTATAATATGAGTATGAATAGTATAAGAATATGTAATTAGATGTTTTTTTAATAAAATATGCAATACTAATTCATAGGGTGCCTTCTATTTTAACCACAATCAAGGTAACCCACGATCAAGTTTTCATAACTGTTAGAGCATTGAATGCTTGTAATATATTACTGTGAATATTATATGAATAAGAAATTTCAGGCCAAAGCTCTTTTGTTTTATCATTTGAATATGCATATGTTCCATTTGATTAAGTTAATCTACTGTCCAATTATCTATGAATCCTTATTGAAATAGAATGAGTGTGAGTTCGATTAATAGAAATAGATAGAGAATTTGAATAATAAGGAACTCATAAAACGACAACCTCAATT
Organism: Catharanthus roseus; assembly: GCA_028651295.1. Classification (NCBI taxonomy): domain Eukaryota; kingdom Viridiplantae; phylum Streptophyta; class Magnoliopsida; order Gentianales; family Apocynaceae; genus Catharanthus; species Catharanthus roseus. The sequence continues at coordinate 34,553,240 of JAPQWS010000159.1, read as the reverse complement.
GTTGATTGTTCATGAACATGAAATATATTAGTACGAATATTATGTGAATATAAAATTTCTAGGCAAAGCTCTTCTATTTTATTATTTCAATATGCATCTATTCTATTGATGAAGGTAATCACCTATTCAATTGTTTATGAATACTAAATGGAGCGGAATGAAGGCAATCACCAATTCAATTGCTTACGAATACTAAATGGAATGGAATGAAATGAAATGGGATGGAGGTGAGCTCGATTAATATAAATAGCTAAATAGACGAGCTCTATAATAAACAACTCGTAAAAGGCGACCACGACTCTGAAACATGTTATACATAGGTGTCAGAAGTTTGAAAGCTATCACATCATAATTAATGCAGTAAATGCAACGGTTGTGATCGATTGTAATCCTAATTACTTAGACTTTCATCCTATTTAAAAAGGGAAGGCTTATGCTTTTGGTCATCTCCCAAGCTTGGCATTTTAATATTTGGACCTTTCTTACTATGGCTGAATTTGCTCTTGCAGCTCGTGGTCCCTTCAGTAAATGGTTGCGTAGAGAGTTGAGTGGGTTCATCCGCTATAGACCAAATTTCTACCGTAATGGTAGCAATGTCACATCGATTGTGGTGCATCTTAGCTATGCCGCCCAGTTTGTCACCAAACAAATCAACTCTATGACGTTGTGCACCATGTTGCGCATCTACATGACCTTGTTGGAACATGAAGACCCCTACGCTCTTTACTACAAGCGTTATTTCCGTGTCAGCCACCCCGTGATGCTTGAAGATTGGCTTCGACATAGAGTGTACTTCATGTACTTCCACACTCAACGTCTGTATTTCTTCCATTTGTACTTCCTGAGGTGAGTAGGTAGAAACATGACATGTACTGCAACATCATGGCCGCTGATGTGGCAACTGGCTTATATTACTGAAGTTGGGGTTTAACAGACAACACAATGCCCCACAACAACTTCATGCTCTTTCATCCAACTTATGTGGTCTATCCGTGGGGACGGGGTGGTCGCCGCCGGTGAGATGATGTAGTAGTATAGGTTATTTTAGTTGTTTGATATGTGATTGTGTCCTTTGTATTTTTGATTTTCGAATCATCAACTTCATAACCTCCAATCCTTGTTTATGAATACTAACTCATAAAAAAAATCAAGAACTGAATAAAAAACTTTGTACGAAGAAGTGGGCAAAAACTTTTCTAGCTAAAAGGTCTCTAACAAGAAATCAATTTACTTGCATGCGCTCTAACAAGATTCTCTCCATTTTATTCGCATGAATGATGAAGGTAAACAAAAACTTGGCGAGAAAGAATTTAGCAAAAATGTAGCGACTTTAAAATAACTTTAATTTATGGAAAAAAATTCAGGATAATAAAATGAACATTAAATTAAGTGTGAGAAGAATAATTAAAGGTTAGGTCGTTAGGCAAGCAGTAAGCCCAATCTTCATGCTAGCGAGTTCATTAGCTCAATGTTATAAATGAACTCTCAACTAACTTTACTTTATTAAGAGAAAATGAAGGAGAAAATAATGACTGGTGTGCCAAGGTGGGAGAGGAGGGTGAGTTATTGCATTAGAGTAGACTGGATGACGATTTGGATATGATTTGCAATAAAAAAGCTACCACACTTCCGTAAAAGGAAGTGCCGTACTTTAAATTTTCTTAAAATTCAAACGCGGTTCAAATTTGGCGTATAAAATTGCTTAAAGGAAAATTCGATAATCTTACCACTCAATATTGGTTGATTTTACGAATTTAGCCCTAGCAATTGCTTCGGTGTAGACCTCCCTACCACTACTCTTTCTCTTTATCTCATTATATTAACCAAGCCCATGAGATTGGGCTGCTTTTCTGGGGCCAATTTGATTACGCTCCTTTCTAATCCATGTCCGCCTACTTTGTTTGGTTTCCGGCTTTTAGGGCTAGTTTGGATTCTCTTCATTTTCTTTCCTTCTTAAAAGTGGGATGAAAGGGAAAGAAATGGAAAGAAAATTTTAAAAATAATATGAAATACCTATTTTATCCCTATAAATAATAATAAATTATATAATCATTACCTATTTTTAAAACAAAAGTTTTAAAAATAATATGAAATACCTATTTTATCCCTATAAATAATAACAAATTATATAATCATTACCTTGCCTCCATTATGTAGAGCTGTTGAGTCACCATGATGTAAAGGCAGTTTGGTACAGGTCCTGTGGGCGAGGGATTTTGTCTTTTAGTACAAATTATTAAATATTTTATTAATCTTCTATCAAAGTTACTTTTGTAAAAAAGATATCTTTTTCTGCACCTTCCTCTAAACTCTCAAATAAGAAAATTATACTTCTTTTCTATTCTACTCAAAACTCTCAAACAACATTTAAATAAACCACTTCACCGCACTTCCTTTTCTCCTCTTCTTTTCCCTTCCTTTCTCTCCCCTCCTAAACTCCCAAACTAGGCCTTACTGCCTTCCCTCGCTCACTGCCCGAAACCAAGCGCGCTCACCCTGCGCTGCCTCCAAACGAGCATCCCGACGTCTCCTTGGCTGCCTCAGGTCTGCTATGTAACAGCAGTTCACCTCCTTCTCGCCGTCGGGTCGACCACAACAGCCGGAAAGAAGACTGACAATCGAACGGTAAGGAGACCTAGATAATGAGATAAATTGTGTTTGTCTGATTTAGACAATCTCTGTTATTTGAAAAATATTCGTTTAGTTTTGCGAAAATCTTATCAAAATTTTCTTTCTTTCCTTAGCTATGACAGAAGTTTCTTCTGCTCTTTTCTTTTATTTAACGGATTGAGTTTGCTCGTGGTTGAGTTGCCGGTGTCTTAGTCATCATCCTTCTGTCAAGGGGGCTTCTTGAGTTGCCAGTGCTTTATTTCAAGGGAAATAGCAGCTTTAATCCTTTAATCAACCATTTTTTCTTTACTTAATTAGTCATGCACCTGACACTAAGTCTTCCTAAAATTTTCAATTGCTTGATACTTTTTTGTTAATAGTTTTAGCCTTTAGACAATTTTAGTCGAAATGTTTAATCTTCAAACACATTTATGTTATTGAAACTGATATTGAGACAATATTTTAAATTTTATTTTTCTGTTCTGTAGTTCTACCCCATTGACAGTTGACATTGTTATTCACCGATCTTAAAGGTACAATAAAGTGTGAGTAACCCCCCTAAATGACCACGGTTAGGTAGCTTTTTATATATTAGGCTAACCCAAGAGAAAGAAATAGAAAAAAAAGGTAAAAAAAGGAGCTTGAAGGAATCTCGTAGTTCTTTCTGGTAGGATCCGAAGGAATCAAAGCTCTCATAGTTCTTTTACCTTACTTTTATCTTACAAACCCTTGTAGTTTGAATTATTTAATTTATTAGAATGATATTGATTGCACCAAAAAAAAAAATCTAGTGCTACTTATTTATTAATTATTTTGTTTTGATATTTTTTAGGGGATTTTGTTTTGATAATTAATAATTATATTATGTATTATTAAAATATTTAAAATAAATTATAAACCTTAACCATAACTTTATACAAGGTTACGTTTACAATTATAATCATTTATTTAACTGAAGACTTCAGTTAATTTAAGCGTTGCCTACGATTAGTAAATAACCATTAAGCAGTCGTGTAAATGATCATCCCTACCCCCGAAAATAATCCAAATTGGTATTGGTAAAAATAAGGGAGAAAAAATAGCAATGTTCACTGCTGCATAAATTTTGAAATTAATGAAAGTTCTAAAGAAATACTGAACCACCTAAAAAGAGAGCCAAATATTTACTGTGTTATTTGAGATAATAATTTTTTGAACGGGTCTTCTTTATGAGATGGGTTTTTCTTTGCTTCTTATTGCGTTTTGTCTTGATTTGGCCACTTATTCTTCATTTTTGCATTGGGACAATTTTGTTTACCCAGGTTTATGCAGATCATTGTTTTTTATTTCCTCTTGAACGGGCAACCTGTACACTTTTTTGCAAATTTATACCCCTAGCACCTCTGGTTTGTCTTGCTCTATCTTTGGGCTCCTTTGTGGTTTTTTTTTTTTTTCTTTTTTTTTTGGTTATTGTTGTTGTTGTTGGTAACTCTTCTGGTGGCTAATGTTAATGTTCTTGAACTTGAATCAGCTGGAAATGGCCAACCCAGGCAATTTTACTCCAAACTCCATGCAACATCCACAAATGGCAATTCCAAATCCTCAAACAGCGATTCCTTTCCATAATTTCAATGCCCTTCTTGTGCCTAACCAGTTTTTTCCTATGAATGCTCCTCAAAACTTTAACAACCCCATCCCGATGAACCAAATTAACAATATGGGGGCCCATAACCCTGTGGCACATTTTTTCAATCAGAATGCTGTGGATCCATCTCAATTCTTGAACCAAAATCTCAACTTGGGACTGTGCTTCCCAAATCAAATACAAAATATGAACCAAAATTTTCCAATGCAACTACCAAATTTGAGTGGTCAAGCTATAGTTGGAAATTATAATCTTCCTCAGAACGCGTTTCCTGCGAGTAATCAGTTGGGTTTTGGGAACGGTATGCAACGTCCAATGAATTTGAACACAATGATCCAGACACACAATGCTTCTCAGAAACTTCTAGCGGTTCAGGCATTTGCTCCGTTTCCACCGCAGCAACATCAAAAAAATTTCCAATCCCTGCCCCCGAAGTTTCAGGTTTTTAAGTGATTTTTTCTGCATTTTAGTGTTCTCCTTGCTCTATAATGCATCTGTGCTTGTTCTAAATCAATACCAACATTAGGCACCCATCTTGTCAATGCATTATTAGGTCGTTAAATGACAAAATTGTGCCAAATATGTATTGATTTGTTCAACATAGCATATTTCTAGTTACTATGGATTTTCACAACTCATTTCTTGGATACCATAGTGAGGGGTAGTTCCTGTTAACCATTGGCAAAAGGAAAATTGAGGCCTTATATTCTTATTTTTTTTTTCAGGGGAATAATGGAAATAATGATAAGATGCAAAAAAATGATAGAAATCTGCGGCACAAGAGCTTTTTGAGGACTGCAAAACATGAAACGACTCAGGATAGGTATGTTGGACGTCACCTTTTATTTGTTTGTTTTATATATTTATGTGAAGTTGAATGAATGATTTTCTTTTTCTTCCATTGGTCTATCATTCTACAGATTTACGAAGTACAAATCTCATAATTTCAAAAAAGCAAAAGGAAACTTCAGTGACCACCCTATGCAATCAATAAAAGGTTTGTCTTCCTTGACATCTATGGATTGAGGAATCGTTGAATTTCCTGCATGATCATATACTACTTTTCTTTTGTCTTTCAAATTGCTGTTTTCTTATATACTCCTAACATTGCTTCTGCATTGCAATTTGTTATGCACCTAGGGTTTTGCATTGACATAGAATGTTTCTGTTTTCCAAGAACTCTCATTTTTTGTTATTTCATTCTTCCTTTACATCTTCTAACATCGTTTCCACATCATGATATATTGCTTGCTGTTTGTTTTCCAATTACACCATTGTAATTGAAAGAGCCGTCCATATTTTTTTCTTTTCCCATCTCCTCTAACTATTTTACTGAGCTGATTGAGCCATACCTCTTTAATCTAGTCTTAGAGTTTTAACAATTGGTGGCAAAATGTATACTGGTAGCTCCTGGATAATATTGTTGAATTTATCTAGTTTTTGGGGTGGGGTGGTGCTGGGGAAGGAAACAGGTGATCTATTCATAAATTTTTTTCTTTTAACAAATTTATGTTCAAATTTTACTGAATATCTGAATTTTGCTCAAATATAAAGTTGAGGCCATGCCTGAATTTTTTCTAGCATATAAATGCTGAAATGTTGATAGCTGTAGAATATCTTGACATGGTCTAGAGAAGAATATTAAAGCTTCTTGGATCGATTATTCTGTCTGTTTCCATCAAGATGGTCGAATATGAAATAAAATCTCCTGGGGAAAAGCTGTAGGGGTTTAGTCAAGATTTAATCAGAGAAATGGTCTTCTCTTAATATTGGACGCAAGGCGAATTGCTTAAATAATAAGTTCTGCAGTCCAATACAATATATTTGGTGTCCTTTCTCCTTGCGTTGAGTAGCTGATGTAAAATTGCTGCCTGTTGGCTATATTTCTTTTCGTTGAAAATTTTATGAAGTAGTTCCTTATTTATGTCTCTGTCCCTCAGCAGGAAAGGGCAATGATGATGGAAATAAAACCTTTATTGCTAATTCTGCCCAAAAAGCCCAGGTTGTGCAGAAGAGGTAATTTCCTTGATATATGATGATTATTGATCATTGGCCTGGAAGATATTGCATTTTAGTATTGTTTATGATGTTATTTGTTGGCAGTCTGACAAGAATGGTTAAAGCAAAAAGAATGAGTTGTGTAGTTTCATGAGGCAAACAGACTACTTTTTGGAGGTGTCTTTTTTATTGATTTGTGATGCTTTGAAATGAGAAGAGTTGAATTACGTGAGAATCATAAACAACTCTGAAATTTATGTCCTGTCGGTTTCGATTGGCTTGAACAATTAATGAATACCCACGGATTTTAATGTTTTTGTATAGTGTTGGAAATTCATCCATTTTATTCTGGGTTTCCATTTTCTTTAATCTTTCCAGCTTGATGAAGAAGTTTTCTTTAGGTAACCATGGATCGGGAATTTCTTATTGAAACAATTTATGTGTGCATGTTCCTGTTTGCAAGGGACAGTGCAAGGATTTTGGTTGAAGCAAAATAAAATTATCTGAAATTCTGCCTTGATGTTGATGCACTTGTGGTAAAAGTTTCTCACTGTCTGCAATCGCAGAGGTCAGCTCCTTCTAGGTGTCATTAGGGGCTTTGGTATTGGATTTCTAAATTCTGTGTAATATAAGGTTATTCTCTGTTTCGCTATTGTGGAAACTGAATCTGATCATATAGGTTTCATGATGATTGCTGGTCTTGGTTGAATGACCTAATCAAAGGCTGCGGTCATTTCATCTACAAAAGAGTGTCTAGTTGTGATATAAAAATAAAATATCTATTTTTAAAAAAAAAAAATATATATGTAAGGGATGAAATTAGAATTACAAAACTGAAAGAAAAAATTAAAAAAAGAAGTCACACCTAGATCTCCTAAATGTCATCCTCAGGTAGGTTGCTTCCCTAGAACCATCACTGTTCGATAAGCTGGAGTCAGTCATATGCTATTCTACTTGCTACAATTTAAGCAGTAAATGTGTTGCTCTAATGCTGTTACTCTTAGATAGAGTTTGATTGGTTGGCTTTCAAGGTGAACTACTGCTGCTAAACTGCTATGTCCAATAGTTTAATGACCCAAGGACCTGGCATAATATATGCTATACACATGTTTTGGAAGCTTTGGCATTTTCAAGTTCACTGCTTCATTTTTTTATAGGAAAGCCTAACACCCCTCTGCTCTCCCCGCTCGAAAAAAATAAAGGGGGGGGGGTGGGGGGGCAGGGGGAAATCAACTTTGTTTAACTGGGATATTATTGTTTTTTTTGGAGATGTCTCTAAACACATTGAATGGGTGTGAAGCAAACTTTAAAACCTTCTTATGCTTTTTCTTAAATCATCTTTTTATTGCATTATCTGTGCTAATGCATAGTTAGACTTGTTCAAATCTTATTCTGGAAGGTAATTTGTGTGCCTTTATAGCTGAGAAACAGCATGAATGTCTTGATCGTTAGTTGCAGACTTGGATTCCTCTATGCTTGCTTTTGTTTTTGTTCTCGTCATATTTATTTACTGTTTTACAATATTTTTGGAGTTGTCGGGGGGCTTCAGGGACAATCGGAGATGCTTTTTGGCCGGATACTGATATTGTAGAATAAACCCATCAACTTATCAGGAGATCAGTTGTTTGAACCATGTTTAAGGATGTAATTAATGGTAATTTCGTTTAAGAGAATATCTTTTGAGTATAAGTGCTTGTCTCAATAGTCTTTAGATCCAAAACTTATGCGGAAACATTTTGAAAAGGAAGAATGTCAATATTCTCAACACCTGTACCTTTTTGATCCTACCCAATTGAAACACAATAGATGCTCAAGTAGCAAGCTTATCCGGAGGCTTGATTGGTAATGCTCCTCTCCTCTTTATAGCTTCTAAAGACCATTGTTTGCTGCTTCATCTGGACAAAAGAATCATAGAGAAGAGAATTCATAAAAATAAAAGGACCCTGGATGCGACTAATTTTTCCTAGGTACTTAGGTGACTAATTTCTGTGGAGGACTTTTGCCTTTTGCTGCCATCTCATGCTTCTTGGACCTATGTATAAAACCTTTATCAAATCAACATCATTGAAGGTAGGCTTAAAATGTAAAGATAAGCTGAAGCAAGAAGACATGATATATTTAAATGTGACTAGTCAACCAGCAACCAGTGTTGTAAAACCAAACAAACCAGCCGGTCCAACTGGAAACTGGACCATAGGCTGGTCTGGTTATCTTGAAAAACCGGGACAGTAGGAACCCGGTCAAGACAGGTAAAAATTGGGGTTTGACCAGAAACTGGACAGAACCAGTCAACCCCGGTTTATTATTATCATTATTGTGAATTATTATTATCTAAATTTCCTATTTTTCTTCGCCTTCTTTCTTTCTTGCACTTCTTCTTCATCTCCCTTGCCGGCAACACATACCATCCATTGCCGTCGACCCATCCTTCTTGCCGGCTACCTCCTTCACAGTTTTTTTCCCCTTTTCCTGTCTTACCCAAAAGACTATTCTTTCTCAGACCCCACTTGTTTTGTTTAGAAAGCTTTGGTGCAAATGGGTTCCTAGGCGTCTTCTCAGTCCCAACAACCCTCTAAGCATCTATTTGTCAGCTTTTCCAGAAAGAGTCTTCTGCTTATCAATGAATTGGGCTGGCGGAGAAGTTGAAAAATGGGGTTGGCTGAGAAGGAAGACGGGAGAAAAGGGGGAGAAAGGAAAAAGGAAAAGAAAAACGAAATAAAAGATGTTTTTTCCTTAAAAAACCATATTTCTTAGTTCTTTTTATCTGAGTGTTGTTTGTTGTTTCAAATACGTATTGATAAAAGACTTTTCCCCTTTAGGTTTTGATTTACTTGAACTAGACTTTTTATAATTTTTTTGATGGTTTAGACTTTTTGGACTTGAAAGGCCTTTGATGTTCTTGAATTAGACTTTTCAATCGTGTTTTGTGCTAAATGATGTGTGATGTGTATGGTGAATGAATTATAATCATTATTTCGTAGTTTGTTCTTGTCTTCGTATGATTTTTTTAGTTGAATGAAAGAGTTATTTTAAATTATTAATATATTTATAATTTAGATTAATTATGATGTTATGATGATGTCATCCGGTTTTTTTATCTGGGTAACCTTGTTGACCTAGTGACCCAATGACTCAGTAGCTTGACCAGTTTGCCTTCTGGTCCAGGTTGACAACATTTCCAGCAACCCTTTGATAAGAAAATAGTTCCCGTCAATCAGAGTCACAATCCTTTAGAAATCAAAAGATACAAACAGAACTGAGGAGCAAACAACAGAATGTTGGTTATCACAGAATAATGTAATGTAGTTATACTCCTAAACTATTATTAGATCCAAAAGCAATAACCGGACATATGGGCTGCAACAGATATATAGCTCATTCTTTTGATTCAACATTTCTTTCTCAGCTTTTCAACAGCTTCACAGAATAATTTTAGTTCGATGCAGATAAGTTTTCAGGATAATGTTCAGCAAAAGAAATGCAGATGGGAAACAGAAAAGTGCCACAAGATTTACAAATGTGTTGCTCTCAATAAAAGTTAATATTACTTGAGTGCGGCCTTGGCTGAGGGCTCTTTCCCTCTCGTCTTTTTTGTTCTAGTTTTTTTTTTTTTTTTTTTTTTGGGGTAAATTTTCTAGTTTTTGTTATGTGCAGGTAAATGCTTAATTAATAAAACAGATTACAACCGTACACACTCCTGCTTATCTATCAATGTTTTTCTCTGTTAGTTCAAAAGAAAGTATCAGTCCTTTTCTATTGCTGGACAGTCCTCAAGCTACGTTTACATTATTCTTGAATTGTGTTTACTAGTTTTTCTTAATAAACGAAAGGTTTCTCCCTGTAGCTACAGGTATTTTAGAACTTTTTTTTCCCAGTTCACTATTTAATATTCCAGTATGCTATTAGGTCCTATTGTCTTACATATTTGTTTCCTTTTCTTTTATCGTGAAGATTGATCCCTTTGCATTACACTGAACAAGAAATTCAACAGTGGCGTGAGGAGCGAAGGAAAAACTATCCATCAAAGTCAAACATAGAGAAGGTTTCTTTTCTTAAAATATGTATTCTCAAGCATTATGTCCGCCATATTTTGGTGTGTTAATGAACTTCAATTGCTGCTGCAGAAATTGGCGGCAAAGCTAAAAGAACCAGGTACAGCAGATTTGGATGTCAAACTACGACGCGAGGTACAGCTCATATAGTTCATATCTGTTATATGACCTCCAAGCTTTAGGGAATGGGATCTGGTTATGTGAAATGCTTGTCTACAAATTTTCAATGAGTAAACATGCAAGCATATTCTTACATCGCTTGTTTGATTTAGTTGCGCTCCTGCATACGTGGCTCTTAATTTAATACTGTGATGTCATTTTAGTTGAAGATCCTGAGGGCTTTTCTCCATAGGAGAGACCTGATCACATGAAAGGATGTTTCGTTCATCTTCAACTGGTCCACCATTATAAACTCTTCGTTGTCATCCCTCCCTCCAAACCTTCCGAAAGCATGTCTAGTTGTTCCCTGTTGATGCATAGTTTTGTTACCTGAGCCAACTAAGAAATTAACCACTTGACTTAACGACTGAAGTTTTACGAATACTTTTATTCTTTTCTTCATCTAATTGGAACTATTTTTAGACATTATTTCTTAAACCTTTTTAAATTAATTATTTTTTTTAACCTTTTACTACCTGCATCACTAAGATAATCGTTGCTGCAGTGCGTATATATCTACTTCAACTTCCATTGTTGTCATTGCATCCGGCTGCCACACCTTATGCATGTCTTCATGAATTTGGTAGTGCTTGAAATCTAATCAAATTAGATACGGACAGAACATGCCTATAAATTATATAATGCTGATACTCATTTAATTTGATGGAAGCAATTTCTACTGTCATGCATTAACTATTATTTTTATTAGAGTCTAAGCACATCTGAAATTGACTTCTTCATACCCCAAAGCTATGTCAAAGTTTTGTTCTCTATTTATCTGTTTTTTCCATTTATATGCATTTTTTTACCAAGTGCTCCCTGTTGCATGAACCGCAAATCCCAGCATGCTTGATGCAGTTAGATGTTTGTGTCCTGGGTTCCTCATAGAACTTGAAATGCTCTAATTGTGTTGGACACCCACGAGGACCGAGTATGATACAGGATGGGGTAATGCTGCTAAAAATCTGAATGATTAGGTTTATGGGTGCTGGCAGCTAAATCTATGCTAGCTAACTAGGAGTATATAATACCTACAGATTTTGACACTTCAAATGCGCCTTCTTTTCCAAGCCTGTAGGAGTTACATAAAAAGCTCAATGCTGAGCCATTCTGTTTTAGGAAAATCAAGTTCTAAACTTATTCTCCGCACCTCATTCTCTGTGTTGTTGTACATTTTCTTTTGTATAGCAATAAGCAGAGAAAGTTGTATGAATTAGTGCTAAGCAGAGAATGTTGTATGAATTAGTGCTAGTGTTTCTAATGAGACTGAGATCGGAATGAAGAAAAAGGAAAATAAATGATTCTCTTTCCTAAGTGGGACTGGCATTATACTCGATTGAATTTTGTTATTAGATGATAGCTTATGTTGCCCTTGTACTAAGAAATTTCTGGCAGAAACCTATTTATCAATCTTAAACTGGAAAGTACTTCATCTCTTCTACTGTATATACATACGTACGCATGTTGCTTCCTTGATTTCATTCCCTCAGTCTTTGCATAGTCAGATCATTTTCTTCTAATTGTGAACTCTTTCCTCAGCAACTCAAGGAGATATTGAATAAGCAAGCTGAGTTAGGCTGTGAAGTAGCAGAAATACCAGCATGTTATTTTTCAGATTCAGAGAAACAAGTGTATGAAAGGAAAGACAATGTAAGAGCATTAAATAAGAAGGAAAAATTCCAGAACAAGTTCAATAAAAGAGGAAGATTTAATCAGGACGATCGCGTTCCTAAGAAAAGAAGTTTTGTAAACCGTGATACACCTGGTACGTGCAGTCAGACTGATAACTTGACCCAGAATCGTAGGGTGGGAAACAGTGCCTCAATCATAAGTCATGGAGCAAGCAAAAAGGAGCAGCCCACTCTGTTACAGAAGCTGCTGAGTGCTGACATTAGGAGGGATAAGCAGCACCTGTTGCAGGTGTTTAAGTTCATAGTGATGAACTCTTTCTTCAAAGATTTTCCTGATCAGGCTCTGAAATTTCCTCGTGTAGCTGTGAAAGGAAATGTACTTGATGAAAGATCTAAGGAAATTAGTGAAGACATTTTTCAGGAATGTGGAGAATCCACAAATAGCCATTGTGGTGTCATGGAAAAAGCTGAAGCAGATGTTCAAGCAGGTATCCTCCAAGGAGATGAACGTCTAGAAGAGGAGGGAGAAATTATTGACTAATATCTCTTCTTTATCATTACTGTGTGATTTTGCACTATGCCTAATGTAATGTATATTCTTCTATCTGTTGGTGTTGTAATAATGTGATTTAACATTAGGTTTTGAAGTTTCAGGTACAACAAACTACTGTTACATTTCTAGGCCAAAAAAACAAGTGGAGGCTAATCCGCCAGAATGTCAATGCTTTTGTTTTTCATAAAGGCTTTAATATTGGTCCACAAGCATGAAAAAAAACTCGTGTCTTTATATTTAGGGTTAATTTCAAAATCAGCTCTTTACTTTTAGTTCATTGTCAATTGAGTACTTAAAATTTTAATTTGACAATTAAATATTAAATTTTTAGTTTTGACAATTAAATACTCAGATTAGTATTTAACTGTTATTTTATTTTATTTTTTATAAAACTCTAATGTGAATACTTGAATGTCAAAATTAAAGATTTAAGTATTCAATTGACAAATAGTTAGAAGAATGTGCATTTTGGAATTAATCAAACCTTATTGCTACTCTTCTCAATGAAGTGCCAAAAGACACTGAAAATGTCGACGTTCTTTTTTTCTAAGATTGTTCTGCATGTGTCCTTTGGATATAACTAGCTGAAAATCTGCTTAAGACTTATTACCTGTAGCAATTCAAGAAGGCCCTTGAAGATTTTTCAGCTTAGAGGTATGTAATGACTATTGTATGACGTCAAGAATGGAAAAGTTATATCTACTTTGATAGAAAGTTTTCATGAGTGTTGCTTGTTTTGATAAATTATGATGATTCTTGAACTTGGCAGTTTAATATTCACTAATCTTGGTATATAGTTGTCTACTGAAGTTTCTAATTCTTGTTATACTCGATTTACTCTGCATTATATGAATATTGGAATATGGGAATTTGGATTTCTGATGATTGTGTAAGGATGGAACCGAAGGAAGATGCCCTCACCATTTTTGGAGCTTTTTTCTTCAAGTTCACAAGCTAATATATTGAAAATCTTCTTACCTCCCCCTTAATGTTAAAGGTCTGGTTGTATGGTATATTATTCCTTGTTAAAAAGTTTTGATCTTTGCACAGATGAGGAGATCATTCTTGGAAAGTATTTGCCCAATGCTTTGAGTTTCTCAGAATTTCTGGAGATTATCTCTTTTGATGAAATCAGCATCTTACGATTGATGGTTAATGAAGAGATTTGTTTATCAAGAATTTAAGTGAAACAGAGAAGAAGATTCTGCATTCGACTCAAACTTCACGCATTAATTTTAGAAGGAGGTCAATAAACCTAACTCGAGAATCTATATGTATAGCGCAAAAAAATTCATTATTCACCCTCCTCTTTCTCTCTCTAAACAATTTCTTTCTACCCTAAAACTCAAATCTTTAACATTCAACATTAGATGGAGGTAGATATGGATGATTTTGAAGATTTTGTACAAGAAAATATCAGTTTTGAGGTAGATATGGATGATTTTGAAGATTTTGTGCAAGAAAATATCAGTTTTGAGATAAGAAAAGTAGCAACTTTTTTTTGGCACTGAACCTAGTTTCGCCCAAAAGAGCAAAATACTGCGAAGAGTTTCGCTTTGTCAGGATAGGCGAAACTCTTCGTAGAATTTCGCCCCTCTGGGCAAAACTAGGTTCAGTGGTTTTTTTTTTTTTTTTTTTTGTTAATATATTAAATGTTTTTTTATTACACTGTTTTCACAATTTTATTATTAATATGAAATGTGTTCATAATTTGTTTTGTATTATAACAAAACAGAATGACGTAGATCCGAATACATTTGAATACGTGTTGGGACCGGAAGAATACGTGGATCACGGACATTTATTCGCAACAGATCGAATCTTTAATTCGAAAATAGAGTTGGTGGAGTGGGCAAAAGAAACAGCTATGAAAGTGAACACATATTTGATTGTCACTTGGTATTTGAGTTCAAGAACATCTGACCACCGATTGTACGTTACATTGGGTTGCGAGTGTGGAAGTACAAATAAACCGAGAACGAAGCCCAAAGTTGACAATGAAGAAGAAGAAGTTCCCATAAAAAGGCAGAGTTCTTAGGGGCTGAAAAGTGTGGTTGTCCCTTCAAATTAAAAGGCGAGCAAATGGGCATTTGTGAAAAATGGCAATTATTCGTACATGATGAGAGGCACAACCATACAATAGGTGTCTATAATCACGGTCACGCTTAGGCTGCAAAACTAACGGAGGAGCAGCCGATACAGACTAAGTAATTCAAAAAGAGTCATGTGCCACCACATAATATCTTATGATTTTTTTGCGAGCAGAACATGGGTGTGCCGTCAGGTATGTCGCATTACTTTTAATGCCCCCTGGTTATATTTTAAATTTGAATTTAAGGTCTAATAATATGATTTTTATGATTTATATAGTGCCTAGAAAATATACAACGCCATTGCCAAGATTAAGAAGAATAGGGATGCAGGGGCGAAATATGGTAGAAGAAGTTGTTTGCCTAAGTGCTCAACGGGGTTACATGATCTTCTATAGAAACTGTGACGGCAGCAACGTACTTAGTGACATTGTTGTTGCTCACCCGACATCAATTCAAATGATGAGAACATGGCCATATGTACTTATAATGGATACGACATATAAAACAAACAAGTAAGTTGTCTCTACTTTTTTACATTAAGTGTAGATTTCGGTATTATTTGTAAATTGATTCTTTAAGCTATATTATTAATAGGGTTTAAATTCTTTTTATTTAAGGTTTTAGACTGTACATCAATGTTTAATTTAGTTTTCTGTTAGTATAAAAGTATTTGATTAATATTTGCAGAGTATTTGAATAAAACAGGTCATATTTACTCAGTTTAGGTTTAAGTTTACTCGGTTGTATGTATAGTTTCTAAATATGTTATTTGTCCTTTGTGTTTTTTAAAAAGGTACAATATGCCACTGTTGGAAGTTGTTGGGATGACTCCGACTGGTAATAATTTCACTGTGGCTACTGCTTTCATGCAGAATGAGCAAGCTATGACTTATAGATAAGTCCTCCAACAGATTAAGCATCTATAATTTTCAAATGCTATATCAACAAGGAATCAATAAGATGTTAGTGCTCATGTGCTGGAGGTAATTATTCCAGACAGGGAAAGCAGTTTACTGCCTGTGATTGAAGAGGTGTTTAATACAGCATAGCATATTCTATGTAGAAGCCACATCGATTAGAACGTATTGGACAAATTAACCGAGTTGATAAAAGATGAAGAGGTGGCATCATGGTTTGTAAATGGGTCTTAGCACAAATTGTTGAATGAAATCGATGAGCAGGAATACTTAAGGAAATTGTATGTTTTGAAGACGAAGTGGCAGAATAGGCTGGGCTTCTTACATTATTTGTCAACACTTGGTTGAATCCCTTTGCTCATAAATTCGTCAGAGTTTGGACAGCTCGAGTATTGCATTTTGTTGGAGTGGAGACCACCAACCATGCTAAGAGTAAACATTCAGTCCTGAAGCTATGGCTTTTAAAATGTCATGGTGATTTGGGCACTGTGTTCCTTAATATTGACTCACTCGTTGAAGGTCAAATAGCTGACATTAAGAGATCATTGGAGATTTCTAGGGTTAAAGAAAAGTTTAATGCGAAGAGTAATTCGATATTGAGGAATATAAGCAATAAAATCAATCACTTGGCCTTGAAGAAGATATGGGTTAAGATAAAGAGAGCTCCAGAGATAATTGAGGATCCGAAAAATAAGTGCGGTCACTATATGAGAATATTACACGGCCTCCCCTATTCTTGCGAGTTGATTACTCGGTTTGCTCAGATGCTCCCGCTCCAGTTGGTCGATATTGATGCTTTTGGAAGATACTAGAAATTGGCGATTATCATCCTTCATCACAAGAGAAGGACATCGATATTGATTTTGAGATGCATGCTCTCACCAATCTCTTGCATCAGATAAGTACAGGACCCATATCCAAAGTTAGAGAGATGCATCGTCTTGCGAAAGAAGTATTAAATTCGATTTTGCCCGAAGATTCGGGAATGACATTGACATCCCCTCTTGAGGTTACAGCCACAAAGGGCGACCGAAGATGAACTCAACAAAAAGGGACAAGTCGTATTGGAAGCACGTGTCAATTGCTCATAGAAAGATACAAAAGTCAAGCGGTTCTCGTTCAGGTTCCAGCTTTGGATCCAGTTCGGGTTCGGCTTCGAGTTCTGGTTCAGGTTCCCGTGGGAGAAGGAGACCGCCATGAGTTCCTAAGAGTAGGGGTAGAGGTTTAGCCGTGGACGAAATAGTTTATCTTCTATTATAGATCCATCTTCGTGTTCTATATTCCCTTATACCAACGCTTTCCCTACTTTCGTGTATCCTTTCATTGAGAATTGGAAGAATGTGATAGGTGATGGAAATTGTGGTTATTGGGTTGTGGCAGATTTTATGTTTGGGATGAACATCAATGGCCGGAGGTACATAGACGAATGATTTTTGAATTGGAACATACGACGAACATGTATCTTTCACTCTTTGGATCAACGAAACATGTTTATGAGATCATAAGTAGGAAACAGTGGCAGGATGGACCTGCGCCTTTAAATCATTGGTTGGAAACACTTGATTCTCTTTATGTCATGGCAAATGCATTCAATCTGTGTGTGATCTTAATTGCACGGCTTGGCTCTACGACTGTGTTGCTTTTGTATTCGTATTCAGATTGTGCTTCAGGTACCTTAGTTATCGGGCTCTCAACAGATCAACAACACTTTATTCAAGTAAGTGTAAATTAATATAGGAAAGTAAGTCCTTTTGTACATTATTTTGTTCACATGTTCTGAGACTAATTATCATATTTTAACTTCTTAATACAACTACAAATGCATGACGGATGCCCAATGCCTCCGTTACACGTGCAATTGGTTCATCACCATAGTGGTCGAGTCAGTAGCTAGATAGATGCTTATTCTAACAGGATTGCAGATTGGAACACGAGGTTTGCTAGAGAATATTCACCAGGAGATCCCATTTATGTATACTAATTAAATTGTTAATTCATTATTACAGTGACTTGTAATTCTTCTACACTAATGTTACCATTCAAGTTCATTTCTAACTTTTTTTGTAATCCAATCATGTATACTTGTATACTAATTTGTAATTTTTCTACCCTAATGTGTTTTGTTGATTATGAGCAATAGTTGCAAATATACTAAAAGTAAACATACTAACAGTAGTAAAACCAGTAAATAAAGAAACCCTAACCATAAATACACAATGCCGAAAGTAACATACTAAAGTCAGTGAATGAGTAAAGCAGGTACAAAAAAACAACAATCTAAGGGCGAGGCTGATAATACCTCTAAATCATTTCGGATATCCTTCCGATCTTCGTATTCGAATCAGTGTCGTCACTGTCCACCTCACGGACAATCATGTCCAGGGGAACTCTCTCGGAAAGGGGAGTTGTAGTCGGCAATTGAACGCCACGTGAGAGCCTTTCAAGATTCTGTACCCTCGGATGAGTGCGAGGGAGAAACCAAGGCATGTAATCGTCTGTGCAGCGAGAGAGTGGTACAGTAGGGAACTGGTTCATGTCTCCGTCAACAAATGTGAAGGTGCCCCAGCCACAATGCTCAATAAATGTATTCTTCACGATGTACTGCTTGTTATTTGCTGTCCTGCGATGCTCCAGAGGTAGAATAGGATGTGCTGGAATGCATTAAACTCATCCAAATTATTGAACAAGTCTGTCGTGTTAGTATATGCCCTAAGACCAATTGACTCACATTTATGATTTATGAAGCATGTATTTTTGAATTGTATTTTATGCTCTTGGTCATCAAGTATGTGACTTGATAGTAAAACCCTTATGGCTAATAAAATACTATTCTTATTTGTCCCTAGTATATTACATCTTGTAAACTAGTGTGAAGTTGATTGATGGTTAAGTTTTACTGATCATGAATATGAGATATAAAATTAATTCATAAATACATATTGAGAATACTGTATTGGACATGACCCAAAGTGAAGAAGAAATATTACATGGGTTTAAGTTATAAGTATTTCTTCTCAGTTTTATATTTGGTGTCCTTCGACCTAATGTTTCTAATGTTTCTTGCATGGGGAGAAAAATATGTTTTGACATAGTCAAACATCACTTTTAATTAGGTGATCATTATGATTATTGGTTGGCTTATTTTCTCGTCATGGCTTGAATATTGGAGACAGTGAAAGGGATTTGTCCCTCTCTTTTTAGAGAGAGATATCCATGGGCCCCTTGATAAGGAAGACTGGAAAATATGCATGGCCATGCTCAAATAAGTATTAATAAGGTGTTATTAATATTATTTGTTGGAACAGTCTGCCTGGTGATCAAGTAAATGGTTAATTAAGTTTTATAAGGATGACTTGATCCATTCCTTATACTTAATTAGGATATCGTGTGACAAAAGGACTAAAGATTAAATCTGATGTTAGGTTATTATTACATTTACTTAACTTGGGTAAGCATAATGTCTTGCTAGAGGCCGCTTATGTTTTGTGAATAAATGTCTAGGACATTTTTCATTCACTGCCAATGTTAAGTGAACCTACAGGGTCACACGCATAGACGATCTTGTGAGCATAATGTCTACGTTCAATGTATCTAGATTGTGTCCAGATTCGTTGAACGTATACAAAAGGGGAATCAGATTCCATATTGTATTTTCTGGTAGGTTAATAAGTAATTAATTTTATTTAATAGAATAAATGAAATTAATTACTTAATGTTACTCATCCAACCGTTGGATGATTATAGGAATAGACGGACGAGATTAACCTGTCATTAGATGACAGTTAGGGTTTTGATATTGACAGCTATAAAAGGTTATGTTAACCTTTTCTTGGTGGCTGTCTTTTATCTGAATAAAGAAAAACAAAACCCTAAACCCTAGAACGGCGATATAGTATCTCGCCTCCTCTCTCCGAAATACGACCGATTACCAGATAGTCAGGATCAGTTCTGAACAGTTTTCAAAACACAGAAGGGGCTA
Organism: Catharanthus roseus; assembly: GCA_028651295.1. NCBI lineage: Eukaryota > Viridiplantae > Streptophyta > Magnoliopsida > Gentianales > Apocynaceae > Catharanthus > Catharanthus roseus. Next base: position 34,533,624 of record JAPQWS010000159.1, on the reverse strand, counting down.
GCATCCCGATCGCTTGCAGAGGAGTTCGTCGCGTGGATACCAGTAGAGGGCGAAGCGTACAAAGCAGCGCCTCCACAACGAACAATCAAAACATTGAGGTAATTTCTATCCAATCGGTTTTTCTAGTATGTGCAGATCCTGTTGGTGGATTTCCGTAGTTTTATTTTACTTTGTTTTTGCCTACGGATTCCAACATGTCGGGCATAAACGGATCCACACAGTGGAAATATGTAAGCATCCCATACCATGTAGAAACCCAAACATCCTTTATCCTCTCGGGCCCATACAAAGTCCATCGCACCTCGTCAGCAGTCATCATGTCTAAACGAATGCGAATGTCGAGTAATTTGTGCTCAGATTTGTGTCCCAACATTGCAAACTGCTGGACATACGGCTTGTACAACTTTGCTCCCGATCTTACAGCTAGGGCAAACATGGGAAAGTACATATATATCTATGCCTAAAAAATATCATTTATATTATGTTAAACAATAAACGATAAACACTAGTTACAGTAAACGACGACATAATTGCGGTAAATAAACAAATGAAGAAAGAGAATGATAATACCTCAAGCAGTGACCAACACCCAGCCAACTCCTTCACATTAACCCTCGAGGCCTGCCCTAAGTTCCGGTACAAGTACGCCAGTTTCGCACTACCCCATGCAAATCCACCACTAGCTCAAAAATCCTTCACGAGTGGCCACAGCTTGGCGGGGACAATGTTACCAGTCTTATCAGTAAAGAGTGAACTGCCAAGTAAATATTGGATGTAGCAGGTGGCCCTCAGCTCTGTGGAAAGTCGACTATCTGGCTCCTTTACAACTTGTGCCAACTCCTGACTATTTATACCACCTCTGGAGAAGGAATACACAAGTCGCTCTGAATAACTATAATCAGCTAGTCCTGAGAATAATGTAGATTGACAGGGTTACCGTAAGAAGGTACGCCATAATCAACTCCACATCATGTAAGATAACTGTCATCTCCCGCTAGGGCATGTGGAAACTGTTGGTGTCTGGATACCACCTCTCCACAAAAGTAGATAATAACATAGAGTTTGGATGTTGGAACATGCAAGACCTCAAATATGCTAGTCTTGTCTCTCGGGCCAACTCTGCAACTGTAGGATCACTAAGGTCCAACCCGTTTGTGACACGAAGCGGGACCAGGACTTTAATATGCCTCTCTTCTGCATATAAAAAAAATAAATTAACATAAATATTAAATGAATGAATATTGAACAGTTATAATAAAAAAATATTCAATTTTACTTGTCCACGCCATATACAACCAGCAATATGCCTACTGTACGAAAGGATAAGGACTGGATCATGTGTACCTCTACCAGCTGGTCCTGTATGCTCCTAACAGTCATTCTTTGCGTAGGGTTTGTAGGAGGACGCGACTTCTCGGGTTTTTTTTGTCAAGACCCAGCAATTTTACTCATCACTGACATGAAACTGCCAGTCAAACCTTTTCCCTTCCTCGGAGCAGGCCTACAACCGGACGATGATGCAGGAGCCATAGGAACAGGCTCGTCCTCACTACTGTGACTGTCGCCATCATCATGACCATCATTCTCAGGCTGAATCTCATCGTCCTCACCGCTGATACGGAAGGATCTAACTATGTCAGGCTCCTCAGACCTAGTCGTGTCACCCTTGGCTGATGTACCAGAAACCCTACCCAATCAAGCATCAGATGAGGGAATGGGACAATCAGTGGCTTCATAATCAGTTGTGTTGTAAGATGCGTCGGTCGGGACTCCACACAAGCTGCTCGAAGAAGTGAGCACCTAACTGCAACCTTGTACCACTGACCTCATTTAATGGCTCCTGAGCTTTACTTCTATAAGGTGCCCGATCCTGGCCGGGCATATGGAGAGGCAGAGAAGCATGTGCATATGGATCATATAATATAAGTGATGGCTGAGAAGATTCATAAGGGTCATATGGTATGGGCGTGTATGGACAGTGTGATGGGAGAGTAGGACGAGTCTTAAAGGGTATAGGGGGTGGCTTGCTGGAAGACCATGATGCACCAGGGTCATAATATATACCCGATCCAAATGGCACAGGAGTCGACGGGATGTTAGAAGTACTGTGGCGTCCCCTCACACCACGGGATGACGCAGTGATTACACGACCTTCAACCCGACCGGTCCTGTCTGTCATAGGACCTAAATCATCATCTCCCCTACGTGCTCCGGGCCGAACCATTTAAAAAAATTCCCAAACATTTTCATCAATAACACTGTAACATATTTGTCTTTATCTTATTATTTAACTTCGTTCTTCATAATTTTTTATTATTTAAATTATATTTTTTAATTACTTCAAATCTAATATTTATTTATTTTTTTAATTTATTATTTCTTTTGGATTATTACATTATTTTCTTATTTTTTTAAGTCCTTTATATTTCAGTCACATTACTTTGTCATCTATTATTTTTAACACAGTAGAGTTGTCTGTATATTTCCATAATTTGAATCAATATTGGATTTATTATTCATAATTTTTTATTAATTGAATTATAACTTTTAATTACATGATTTACATGATTTTATTATTTATTTATTATATTTATTGTATTATTTCTTTTGTATTATTATATTAACTTATTATTTTTTTAGTACGTTATTAGTTCATGTACATTACTTTATAATTGATTATTATTAATAAGGGATAAACTGCTCTAAGATTTTTCTTTGAGAATCAATAAATTGATAATTATTGATAATTCTTCTTTACATATTGATAATTATTATCCATTTACCAAATGATTTTATTTATTTTATTATTATTCACAATATTATTTAAATATCAATGTTTAAATTATTATTAAATTAAAGTCATGCATTAACCTTATATTAGAGTTATATTTATTATCCCCTTTAAGCACTTCATACTTTTTTACTAACTAATGTCAACCCTAAATATATAAATTGATTCAAAATATAACATGAATAATTATAACACTTATACTAAAAAATGCCCATTTAAAGTCATATTATTCATGCAAACAAAATTCATAATCATATTAAACAAATAATTATAAAATAAACCATATAAACAATTAATTACATAAACTCCAAATAAACAAAATTAAACTATATGTCAAATAAATATGCACCCTAATTTATGTAAACTCTAAATTAAATAACATAACATAAACATAATAATAATTTTAAACAATTAAGAATACGAAACTAAATAATATAAATAAATGTAAAAAAATCAAAAAAGGAACTTTCACCCATTTCGGCGAAAAATTAAAAAAACCAAAATTGGGCGGTCAACCCCCATTCCTATCCCTAGAACCAGTGCAAGGACAAGGGCGGTTTCGCCGAATTGAGCGAAACTCAGTAGAGTTTTTTGCTGGTTCGGGCGAAACTCTTAATTTATGGCAGTTTTTCAAGCAGCCTAAAAACATCATTTTTTCTCAATCCAACGGATATTTTTAAATTTTAAACCGACAAAATTGTAAATAAATGAGTATAGATCGAAGTACTAACCTTATTTTTGAGTTACAACAGTCGGATTTTTCTAAATCTGAAGTTGAAATTTGAAGTTTTAGAGAGAAGTAAGATGATTTGTTGAAGAGAGAGAAAGTTTATAGTGAAGAATGAATTTTTTTCAATTCTTTCGCGCTATACATATAGATTCCCGAGTTAGATTGATTGACCTATTTTTAGAAATATCTGAAACTTGGATTCTTTGTATAAATAAACTATCCAGGACAAGAGGTATGTGGTTCAATTGCTTGACCTCCCTCACTTAAGATCCTCTACATGACATGCCAAGTGAGAAGTCATGAGTTTGAGGCACCTAAGGAGCGGTTTAATGTCGCATGGCAACTTAGTGCTGCTGTTTGGGGGCTTTGTGCCCTCTGATCCCTCTCAAATTAGTCGATGACTCTCGGATACAGTTACAAAAAAATAAATAAACTATTCCGGTAGAAGTTGGCGTTGTTATAAAATGTGTTTTAGAATATAAATATAACTTGTACCTTTACTGATGAAATTAACAGCATGTTCTATGATGTTCTGGCTCAAATAGTTTCCCAGAATTCTTTTTACACTGCACACTTTGATGAACTTGTGTCAGTTTCACAATAATGCATGATTTGATCAGTTTCATATTTAATATAAAGTTCTATCTTTGTAGAAGGGGGTTTTTGATTGAACAAACTGGAGATTTTGATGAATTTGATACAGGCTTGTTAATGCTTATTATAGTAACAGTAAAGGATAAGCATGAAATGCATAAATTATTAAGGATTGAGGAAGAAAATTGAACCTTAAAATGTGACGTTTTTGGTTATAAAATAAGGGGAATTAACAGTGGGATTTTTGTCAACAAGAAGAGTATAAGGTTTTTCCAGAGTTTTCTTGAATTTCTTATGATTGATAACTAGAACAGTAGTATGAAATGGAAATTAGTTTATGATGTTGGAGAATTCTTTCATTGCTTTGCCAATGATTTCTTTTATAGATCTTTTTAGAATAATCATGCATCTTCGCCATTTTTACTTTTACTCCATATTCTGATTGCACCACTGTGGCATTGTACAAATTATCTTAGTAAGACATCTAAGAACTGGTGATTTAAGGGAATCTCTGATGTATATTTACAACTTGTATGCTGAATATGTTGTAACAATCCCACTTTGCTAACAACCCCACTTTGCTCCCCAGGTACTCAAATAAAGTAAGTCGTAAGTCTCATTTATGCCCGCCCCTCACAGTTAGATTGGAATTTGCTGGTTTAGTTTGCTGTAATACTCCTGTCAATAGGATGTGAATCTATTTAAATTCTTTTATTGTGTTTAAGAATTACAAAAATGTTAAGTATAAAAATAATAAGAATCATTTTGTATTGTTTAATTTGATAAAACTAATAAGTAATTTATATTTATATTTATATCAGGTTATCTAAAATACCATTTTAATACATTTATGCGAACCAAATGTTGATGTTGGGTTAAAATTTGCATTATATTTTTAATAAATGAATTAAAATATTAATATTAGATTAATTGAAATCATGATTTCATTTCATACCATAAAAACTTAAAAAATATATTTAATTAGTTAAATAAATCAATTTAAATACTATTCAATATTAATTATTTTGGCAAGAGAGAAGACATATAAAAAATATAACCTTTTACAAAATAAAGATATAAAGAATGGAAATTCAAAGATTTAATTACTCTAAATAATTGCATAATTCATAATGAAAAAGGAAAAGAAGAATATAAATGTTCCAAGCTAATGGTATAGTTTAAGTATTAAATTTTAGACTAATGATAATTTTAAAATCATATATAAAATAAAATAAATACCACCTCCATATAGGTATTCTTTTTCTTGGATTCTATCACTATTTTACTTCTTTCAAGGAATCACATTCCTTTTCAAAAACATAAAAATCTTCCAAATACCAAAATTTAAAAATTGAGAATCAAATTACTTTCCCAAAAATAAAATCCATGACAATCAAATGGGCCTTATTGTATTATCATTCAAAATATTCTCAATAAATTATTTAATATAAACTACTGATTTATTCGGTGGAATCTATTTTGATTATGCACTTAAGGTTTCATTATTTCCCCTCTCTATGTGTTTGTGTATTTGTAAATATATCCAGGACAGATGCCAATTCAAAACCATTGGTGAGATGTTTTTTCCCTTGAAGAATAGGTGAGGTGTAGAAGAGCAGCCAAACCATTGATGTGACTAAATCCAAATTATTTAAGGACTTACACGTCAGAAGAAGTCGATGAGATGGAACAAGAAAGTCAAAAGACAATAATTAGCTTTTGAATTTAGCACTTATGCCTCGTTTAATAACATTGAAATTTGAAGTCTAAAGTTTGATTTATTTAAGTTCTACTCAATCTTAAATTTGAACTTTGAAAAATAAAGTATGAATATGAATGTTAAATAATTAATCAATGTTAATTATTTATATAAAAAGTGTTATAATTTTACAAACAATATATATTTTAAGATTTACAAGTTCAAAGTTAAAACTAAAAAATTTCACTTAAAAGTTTATAATCATAATTAAGTACATTGTGATACTTCCAACCCTGTCACTAGGTCAACTGCGGCTGAGTAGGGTATCTTCGTGCCTCTCGGCACTAAACTATAAATCTAAAAAGAAACAAGAGCATAAACCCCTGAGCAACATTTAGAAGTATATATATAATATGCAGCGGAAAACTAAGCAATTTGAACACTAAAATGGCGCTCAAAATATAGGATTTAAGAAAACTTCTTATCTTATGATAACTCTGATATAAAGAAATACTTTACAAACGGCTCGAGTACAAGAGAGTAAAATAGAAACACATGTCCTTCCGGAGAGACTTAAACCAAAACTCCACGCCTAAAACTTCAGCAGTTTATTGTATCTCTGACCGTCCTGAGTTAATCTGAGAAGAAAACATGATATGGGAAAACGTAGCGCAAGCGCTCAGTGAGTCCACGTGTGTGTGCGCTCTGGTGATTTCTTTAAAACAATGATGATGCAATTTCAAAAAACAGTTCATTCAATGTTATAAGAAAACATTTTTTTTATTATTTTAACAACACTGATACTTGAACTTACATGAGGGTTTCGAGCGCAGCTGAAAGTCTGAGCGAATCAAAATACATTAGCGAAGCTTCTACACCCAAATTTAAAAGAATGTGTAATGCAACAATAGGGCTCTACAGACAAAGTCTGGATCCCCTAACGAGGTCATCGGAATAAAGTTTCGGCATCTCGTAGTGAATACTAGCCAAACACCATACGAGCACTTGCTTACCAATCAACCACACTTCTATATCACTGGTCAAAACAAGCTACAGATTCCTGGGACACCTACCAGGTCTGTCCTAGGACCAACCTCAGTTTCGAGCCCCTCCTAACTCTCCACTAGGCGGTCGAATCCCACCGCAGAGCATAATGCGGTGTCCACGTAGACCAATTGGGCCACACCCTCCGTGGCCTATGCCCCTCTTCAAGTGGATCCACTCTCCCGAGTCTGAAACGTCCACACCATCGGAAAAGGCCCTCGTACGGGGGACTAACCACATACAGTGTAATCCTCTAACGCTTTCAAACACAAGATCATAACCAGAATTGACACCTTGGTCGGAATGGGGTTTTTTTCTTTTATATGTATTTGTAAACGGAAAGGCCATTTGTCCAGCCGTCAGAACAGAATCAGGTCATAAATATTTTTAGCAAAAATCCCCATCCGCCAGTCACGGCATGCTCATGCAAATTTCATAATTATGTCAATGCTAGATCTATATTCATGCATGTAAAAAAACGTAACTTTTCAAGCTAGAACATTTTCTAACATATAAATATTTTTCGAAAAACTGCTTACAACAAACTTCTCATTCACCACCGTAATAGTCTGTTTTAAAAGAAACGTCTATATGGAGCACTGCTCCTATGCATTTTTTCTAGGGAACACGTAATACATTGTGGAGAACATCTCCAAAAACACGCTGAGAGATATCATTCTAAAAATAGCAATATTTTGTGATGGTTCGGAAAAGAAATTTTATACGTCTCGTAATATATGAAATAACATAACAAAATGGAGTTTGTGGACTCACCTGGATGCGGATCTGGTGCTAAGATCCTACAAAATAATAATACGAAAATAATTAATACTTGGGTACCAATCAAATAGCCCTATTCCCTAAATAATATCAAAATCCTGCAAAATAAACTTAGGATGTATATATATATACCTATATAGCGATATATATACTTATAATAATTCTTTTAAAAGATCGAAAATCTTATACTCTTAAAAAAAAAAATATATACTCTCCCAAGAAACCATAATTAACTATATACTACATACTAAAAATCAATTTAAAATATTTAAATGCTAAAATAAAATCACAAACTTAAACTAAACTAAATATATTCTAATGAAAAGAAAGGAATAATAATAATAATAATAATAATAATAATAATAATAATAATAATTGAAAAACCTTAGAGGGGGGGGGGGGGTGAATAAGGTTTTTGGCTAATTTTCGAAAATACTTTGTTAATCAAAAGATAAATCTCCAATTTTCTTTGAAAGAGGATTCTAAAAATCTTATAATAAAATTCCAAACCAAATGAAATTTTGTGGTTGAGACAAGTGAGAAATATAAAGAAGAACACAAGGAGTTATAGTGGTTCACTCTCTCAAAGAGTTACATCCACTACCTTGAGTCAACACCCAAGGATTTTTCAAATCCACTAAAACACAAAGATATACCAACTACAAATATGAGGATCACCCTACAAGGGTTTTGCACACAACTTCAAATCACAACACAATGTAAATCAAAGGATTACCCAAAGGGTTTTTCAACACAAACCTTTGATATCAATAAAAGAAAAGAATAAGTTTAAGAACAATGCTACCACTTTTGAGCTTGAGGAATATAAGATACAACTCAATGAAATTGTTCTACAAGCTCCTCCTTTCTTCTTCTTTGATGATGATCAATAATGAAGCTCAAGAAGATTTTGTTTTTGGAATGAAAAATGTTTGCAATAAATGTGCTTTTGAAGCTCTTGAAAGTTTTAAATGTTCACAATGAATATTCCACAAAACTTATCTCTTTTATGGCTGATAATTAAGTGTTTATATAGAGTCTTGAAGCACAAGACCGTTGCATTTAGAAAATAGCCGTTGCTTTTCAGAAATGACCATTGCATTCTGTGCAACGGTAATATTTATACAGTAACAGCAAAAACCGGACGACCGGTTCCTGAAAACGGACTGCCGGTTCTTTAAAACAGAAAGATTTGGACTTGTTCAAGCTAGAAAACGGACTGCCGAATTTTGATATATAGGAAAATCGGACGGCCGGTTTTAAAACCGGATGACCGAGTTTTTGAACAGAAAGATTCGGACTTGATTTTCTGAAAAACAGACTGCCGAATTTTTTACTTTGGAAAAAACGGACGACCGGTTCTAAAACCGGACTGCCGAATTCTTGTTTTCCTCAGCCAAGTTTCTTTTCAAACAAAAACTTTCTTCCTTGTTTCAAAAGCATGTATTCTTGACAATCATTTTAAAGAGAAGAAAAACTTTCCAAAACATCTTCAGTCAAGAATACTTAGATTTTAAGAAAAGATTATATCTTAGAAAATCATACAGGGAGCTTCATATATGATCAATTAATCAAAGAGTAAGACTAGGGAGTTTACAAGGTAGTATCTAATTCACTCTACCAAAGACAATGCCTTCAATGTCTTCAATGATTTGATCTTGGAATGGCTTGGTCTCTTCTTCTCCATTTTGTCCTCATCAACAAGATCTTTTGCTTGTAGACTTTGAGACTTCATATGTACTTCTTTTGTTCTATGAAGGGTTAGCTAAAATACTCACACAAGCATATGTTAATCATAATCAAAACATAAGTATTAATGCCCTTAGGGCTAACAATCTCCCCCTTTTTGATTATGACAAACACATATGCAAGAAGAACAAAAGAGCAGGAGTAAAGTATGGTGATGCTTCAAAAAATCAATAGTAAGAGCAAAGCACAACAATCACAAAAAAAAAACTTACTCCCCCTAAACACATGCTGCTATGACAAATATGGCTAACGAGTATTACAAGATCAATCAAAAACCAAAAAGCCCTTAGTACCATAACATCACAAGGCATAAGCTGCAAAATAATCAATATAAACACCATAAGCTGTAAAAATGCCATCAATAATACATATAAGCACCATATAACCAAGATATCTCCCCTTACATCTTGCACTATTTTTCTCCCCCCTTTTGTCATAAATCAAAAAGTTTCGGGAGAGAAGTGCCAAGGGATCATAGAAGAGGTAGTAGTAGGACTTTCAACATTAAAGGTATCATCATGAAGTCCATAACAATAAAGGCCAATCAATCAAAGAAGAAGAGCATTAGCATAACAAAAACAAATGAGTAAACATAAGCAAGTGAAAAGACCATATTATTAAGAAAATGAAATCAGGAGTTTGAAAAGAGGTACGGACAAAACGAGAAAGAGAAAGAAAAGGTTTTATAAGATAAGTCTCAATCATCTCTATCTCCTCCTCCTTGCTCAAGTCTCTTAACCCGTTCTTGTGTATCGGTCATTTTTTGGTCCAATGTATCAAGCCTTTCTTGAATGTTGGAGACTTTCCCATCCAAAGCCTCAAAGCGACCGTCGAATGCATCAAATCGGGTGTTCATTGATGTTTGGAGAGAGGCTATCATATCCATCAGATGACTCATGCTCCCCGAAGATGAACCTTCCTCTGTTCTTTCTTGTCGCTTTCTTTTGTCTTGTTTCTCTTCTTTGTATTTCAGCCTCTGCTTTCCTCATCACCTGTCCCTCTTCTTCGATATCCATGTCCTCTCGGATCGTCATCATCTTCATCATCACCGTCGAGCAACATCTTGTCCACCTCTGGATGAATGTCCCATCTTCATCTTTCTCAAACCCCATTCTTTTGAAGGTTTGCTCGAGTGTATATCTTGCCGTGTCCAATGTGATTACCCATCCCAACCAAATTGATCACAAAGTGTTGGAGGATTTTTGTGATAAAGCAACCATACTGGCAAGCATTTCATTTGGGAAGATTGTGCAACTAGCATATGTTCTATAGCCATGAATCCAAAATTCATTCTCCTATGCTCATGCAAGGCTAGCATCACAAATGCGTGCATGTTGGTGATAGATGATTTATGCCCAACATTTGGAATGATGATGTTAGATATCATGTGATGGAGCACTCTCCCATAAGCATCCAGCTTTGTTAACATTTCTATCATCATGTCTTTTTAATACCTCTCCCTTAGTGAAAATTTCGCAAATCGTTTTTCACCGTATAAATTTGGATCATAGCATTTTTTTGTTCTTGGTGTAAAATCTTATGCCATCTTGAGGGGTATCCAAAATTTCATTCAACAATCTATCATCAAATGCAATATCCCTTCTCCCCAATTCTAGTCACAATCCATTGATGTGAGACATTATTCACCTTTTTCAATTCTTCCTTTGTGGAGATTAGCATAAAATTCATATATCATATCCACATAATAAAGTTCATTGACAATCAACAGAGGTATCCAACCAATCATTTCAAAAAAGATGAGGAATAGCCTCCATACCTTGCATATCATGTAAGTCCACCCCTATGACCCGGAGCAATTTTTCGTCGATTTCTAGTCCATTCTTCAAACTCGGTAGCTTCCTTTACCGAAATAAACCTTTCGAAAACCCTTGAAACCCCTAGCAGCGAAGCTCCCGGCTCTAGAAGGTACTCTTTTTCCCTTTCCTTTCCCTCTACTCGGTACCTCCTTCTTTAGGATTTTGCCCTTGACCAACTTGAGCATTCTTTGTTTTAACCATTTTTGAAGAATTTCTTGGGTAGGGTTTTGTGAGGAGATGAAGAGTTTTGAGATTGGTAGATAGTAATCAGAGAGAAAAATAGCTTCTTTGCTGTGATAATAGATGAATTTGAAGAAAAAAGAAGAAGAAAATTGAAAATCGGAACAAGAAATCGGACGGGTCTTATGCGTAGGGAAGGTTTTCGGCCGAGAGAGTGAGAAAGAGTTGAGAAAAATGTGAGGAGTTTTGAGAAAAAGTATGATTTTTAAACCGCAACCCGACCCCTAATTCAAGAATTCGATCGATCGCTTTGTTAAAATCGGTCTTCCGATTTTTTTAGATTTTGAAGAATTCGGACGTCCGAGTTTTATGCAAGCGTCCGGTTTGAGAGTCCGAATATCTCTGGAATTTTTTTGAAAGGTGAAATATGAGTCCGGTTTTAAAACCGGACGTCCTAATTTTAAAACAGGCGTCCGAATTTTGAAGAATATCATCAAGGCGAGAAATGAGGAAGAAAACAAATAATACAAGCAACATACATTACTCATTTAATTTCCCGATGCCAAGTAATTTTCTTAAAATGCAAAAGCGATCTTCTGAAAGAGGTTTTGTAAAAATATCGGCAATTTGATCTTCTGTGCAAATATATTCTAAAGATACATCACCTTTAGCAACATGATCTCTAATAAAGTGATGTTTGATTTCAATATGTTTTGTTTTTTGAATGCCGCATGTGATTTATGGAAATATTTATGGCACTAGTGTTATCACACATGATAGGTATGCACTTAAAGGAAACACCAAAATCAATTAATGTATGTTTCATCCAGTAGTACTCGAGCACAAAGAACAATCGGCTCGCGATGTATTCCGCTTCGGCGGTTGATAGGGACACGCACGATTGTTTCTTGCTGTACCAAGATACTAAGCATCCTCCCAAGAATTGGCAATTTCCACTTGTACTCTTCCTTTCTACCTTACATCCGCGTAGTCCGCATCGGTAGTAGGCAATAAGATCAAAACAAGATTGTTTAGAGTACCACAAGCCATAATCATATGATGAAATTAAGTATCTCAAAATACGTTTTACAGCTATTAAATGAGATTCCTTGGGACAAGCTTGGAATCTAGCACATAGACATACTAGCAAACATGATATCCGGCCTACTAGCCATTAAATAAAGTAAACTACCGATCATACCTCTATATGTCTTTTCATCAACAGCTTTTACCTTTTTTCATCTTTGTCAAGCTTCAATGACGAGCTCATAGGAGTACTCGATACCTTTTGCATTGCTCATCCCAAATCTTTTGAGAAGTTCCTTGGTGTACTTCTCTTGATTGATGAAGATTCCTTCTTTTGTTTGCTTGATTTGGAGGCCGAGAAAGTACGTCAATTCTCCCATCATGCTCATTTCAAATTCTTTTTGCATAAGTGAGGCAAATTCTTCACATAAAGAGATATTAGTAGCACCAAAAAATGATGTCATCAACATATATTTGGACAAGAAGAAGATCATTGTTACAAGAGGTTTTTTGTAAAAAGAGTAGTGTCCACTACACCCCTTGAAAAGTTATTTGAAAGAAGAAAACCACTTAACTTTTCATACCAAGCCCTTGGAGCTTGTTTTAAACCATAGAGTGCTTTTGAGAGTTTGTAAACATAATTTGGAAAATTTTCATGTACAAAACCGGGAGGTTGTTCAACATAAACTTCCTCCTCAATATCACCATTTAGAAAAGTACTTTTAACATCCATTTGAAAGATTTTGAATCCTTTAAAACAAGCAAAAGCTAAAAGCATCCTAATAGATTCAAGTCTAGCAACCAGAGCAAAGGTTTGATCAAAATCTATGCCCTCTTCTTGATTGAATCCTTGGGCAACAAGTCTAGCTTTGTTTCTAATGACTTCTCCGGATTCATTTAGTTTATTTCGAAAAACCCATTTTGTGCCAATTGTGGGGTGATTATGTGGTCTAGGGACTAAAGTCCAAACTTTGTTTCTTTCAAATTGATTTAACTCCTCTTGCATAGCAATAATCCAAAACTCATCGCATAAAGCATCCTCAATAAACTTAGGCTCAATTTGTGATAATAGGGCAAAGTTGTCGATAAAATACCTTCTTGTTCTTACCCCTTGAGATACATCACCAATAATTTCATCTTTGGAGTGTCCCTTTGGATATATCACCTCTTGAGGAATACTTTGAGTTTCTTGATCGTTTTCTTGTTTTTCCTCATACTCTTCTTCCTCCATGGCATGCTCTTCCATTGCTTGAGTGTACAATGGTTAGTTACTTTAAGTGTTATCTATGTCATCATCATCATCAACTTTCTTGTCGAAAATATTAGTTTCATCAAAATTAACATGAATGGATTCTTCAACACACAAGGTTCTTTTGTTGAAAATTCTAAAAGCCTTTTTGTTTGAAGAATAACCAAGAAAAATTCCCTCATCGGATTTTCGATCAAACTTTCCAAGATTGTCCTTGGTGTTTAAAATAAAGCATTTGCATCCAAAGACTTTAAACTAACCAATTGAGGGGGTTTTATTAAAAATGAGTTCAAAGGGAGTTTTCTTTAATGAAGGTCTCAAGATAACACGATTCATTATGTAGCATGCGGTGTTAACGGCCTCGGCCCAAAAATATTTAGGAAGAGAGTTTTCACAAAGCATCGATCTTGCCATTTTTTGTAAAGTGCGATTTTTCCTTTCCACAACACCATTTTGTTGTGGGGTTTTGGCGGCTGAAAAATTGTGTATTATGCCGAAATCATCACAAAGTTTTGTAAAATCTTGATTGTTAAATTCTCTCCCATTATCACTTCTCATAGAGATCAATTTACAATCAAGGGAGGTTTGAACTCTTTTAAAAAGTTTAACAAACTCATGAAAAGCTTCATCTTTTTGACTCAAAAACAAAGTCCAAGTAAATCTAGAGAAATCATCAACAATAACAAAAGCATACCTCTTACCACCTAGACTAGTGGTCCTCATCGGTCCAAATAAATCCATGTGAACAAGTTCCAAAGGTTTTGATGTTGAAATCATTTTCTTTGGTTTAAAAGAGGTTTTAATTTGTTTTCCAAATTGACAAGCATCACAAAGTTTAGTTTTCTCAAAGTGAAGTTTTGGTAGGCCTCTAACAAGTTCTTTTGAAGATAATTGGTTTAATAAATCCATACTAACGTGACCAAGTCTTCTATGCCACAAAAAATGCATCATCATCATGAACCGAGAGACACTTCAAGTTTTGGGAAAGAAAATCTTCAAGATGAAAAGACATAGACGTTTCCAACTCGTTTAGCAACAAAAAATAGTTTTATTTTCATGCTTATCAATGATAGAGGAAGAATCACTTTCAAAAACAACCTTTTTTCCACTATCACATAATTGACTAATACTAAGCAAATTGAATTTAAGACCATCAATTAGAAGAACATCCTTAATGAGAGAAGAAGAATCGTTACCAATATTGCCTATGCCAATGATTTTTCCTTTGTTCTTATCTCCAAAAGTGACAAAACCACTTTCGGTTTCTTTGAGATTGCTCATAAGTGATGAGTCCCCGGTCATGTGTCTTGAACATCCGCTATCCAAGTACCACTTAGATGGCCTTGATTTGTGTTCCTACAAAAGAAGAAGTAGAAATGATTTTTGGTACCCACATCTTTTTGGGTCCATGGACGTTAGTTTGATATTCTTTAACTTTCCAAATAGTTTTCACTCCTCTTTCAATCTTTTTTCTTTATAAAACACTTTGTGGCTTTATGACCACTCTTTTCACAATAGGTGCAACTAAGGTGTGAGTGAGATGATGAAGCTTTTACAAACCGTGTTTGTTTTGAGAGAATATTGGAATGAGTATATCCAATACCATTTTTATCAAAAGGTGATCTTTGAGAACCAAGAAGTTTTTTCAAAGTTTTCTTTTCCTTTTGTGAATTTTTTCAACACATAGAGTGAGATCACTCACCTTTTTTCTTTAAGACATCATAATCAATCAAACATTTTTTCAAGAAAAGCAATCCTTTCACAAAGGTTTTTGTTTTCTAAAACAAGTTTTTTTGAAAGTCATCATTTGAGCACTCTTTTTCTTTCTTCAAAACTTCCAAGGATTCAAGAATGGCTTTATTTTCACAAATGAGTCTTGAATTTTCATCTAACAAAAATTGAGTTTTGCTTTTTAAATCTTTGTTTCGTTTAGTAACCTTTTTTCACTCATCATACATTTCAATAAGCATTATGCTAGGATCAACATCACAATCATCATCAAGGATAATAGAAGAGTTAGGAAGTGAAGATTGTACCTCATTTTCTAGTGCCATGAAGCATATGTTGGCTTTTTCTTCTTCTTCATTTTCACTTGAGTCTTGATCCCAAGTTCCAATTAGACCTTTGCCTTTCTTCTTCTTCTTTAATGCCTCATGCTTGGCTTCTAAAGCTCCCTTTTCCTTTTCAAGGGCCTTAGGACAATCGGCTACAAGATGATCGGTGCTATTGCATTCAAAACACCTAGCTTTGAAGAGTGATGAGCTTTGTCCTCCTTTCTTGAGTGGAGGTTTCTTCCCTCTATTGTTGAAACCTTTCTTATAGAATCTTTTAAATTTTCTCATTATCAATGCCATTTCCTCATCATCATCAACCTCATCTTTATTGTTTGATGAGTATGATTGATCATCTTCATTTGCCTTGAGTGCTATGCCTCTTCTTCCCTTTTCTTCATCCTCCATTTCATTCAATCTTTTAATTTTCATTTCATAGGTGAGTAGTGATCCTATGAGTTCTTCAATAGGAAGTAGTCTCAAATCCTTTGATTCCTCAATAGCTAGTGTTTTTGGTTGCTAAGCTTTTGGAAGTGCATCAAGAATTTTTTCTATTTGCTTCCCTTCTTGAGTACTCTTTCCCATATGCCTTTAGGCCGTTTGTGATGTTGGTGAACCTTGTGAACATGTCACTGATGCTCTCATTTTGTTTCATCATGAATAGCTCATAGTCTCTCACCAACATAGCCAATTTTGACTCCTTTACTTGATTTGTTCCTTCGTGAGTAACTTCAAGCAACTTCCACATTTCATGAGCTGAATCACATCCGCTCACTCTATTATATTCGCTTGCATCCAATGCACAACTAAGAATATTCATAGCTTGAAAGTTTAGAGTCATCTTCCTTGAGTCGAACTCATCAAATTCTTCAACCTTCTTGGCTACTCCATTTATTTTGGGAATGTAAGGACCTTTCTCTACAATGCTCCACAAGTCAAAGTTAATAGAACAAATATATATTTTAATTCGAGACTTCCAAAAAGTATAGTTTGTTCCATTAAAAAGAGGAGGTCTATTTGTAGAAGAACCTTCTACATACGGTAAACTAGAGTAATTAGCCATAGTAAATTAAAGATCTTTTGCTTCAAGGGTGTTAGTCCTTCTTTAAGAAGCCCTGCTCTGATACCAATTGAAAAACCTTAGAGGGGGGGTGAATAAGGTTTTTGGCTAATTTTCGAAAATAATTTGTTAATCAAAAGATAAACCTCCAATTTTGTTTGAAAGAGGATTCTAAAAATCTTATAATAAAATTCCGAACCAAATGAAATTTTGTGGTTGAGACAAGTGAGAAATATAAAGAAGAACACAAGGAGTTATAGTGGTTCACTCTCTCAAAGAGTTACATCCACTACCTTGAGTCAACACCCAAGGATTTTTCAAATCCACTAAAACACAAAGATATACCAACTACAACTATGAGGATCACCCTACAAGGGTTTTGCACACAACTTCAAATCACAACACAATGTAAATCAAAGGATTACCCAAAGAGTTTTTCAACACAAACCTTTGATATCAATAAAAGAAAAGAATAAGTTTAAGAACAATGCTACCACTTTTGAGCTTGAGGAATATAAGATACAACTCAATGAAATTGTTCTACAAGCTCCTCCTTTCTTCTTCTTTGATGATGATCAATAATGAAGCTCAAGAAGATTTTGTTTTTGGAATGAAAAATGTTTGCAATAAATGTGCTTTTGAAGCTCTTGAAAGTTTTAAATGTTCACAATGAATATTCCACAAAACTTATCTCTTTTATGGCTGATAATTAAGTGTTTATATAGAGTCTTGAAGCACAAGATCGTTGCATTTAGAAAATAGCCGTTGCTTTTCAGAAATGACCATTGCATTCTGTGCAACGGTAATATTTATACAGTAACAGCAAAAACCGGACGACCGGTTCCTGAAAACGGACTGCCGGTTCTTTAAAACAGAAAGATTCGGACTTGTTCAAGCTAGAAAACGGACTGCCGAATTTTGATATATAGGAAAATCGGACGGCCGGTTTTAAAACCGGATGACCGAGTTTTTGAACAGAAAGATTCGGACTTGATTTTTTGAAAAACGGACTGCCGAATTTTTACTTTGGAAAAAACGGACGACCGGTTCTAAAACCGGACTGCCGAATTCTTGTTTTCCTCAGCCAAGTTTCTTTTTAAACAAAAACTTTCTTCCATGTTTCAAAAGCATGTATTCTTGACAATCATTTTAAAGAGAAGAAAAACTTTCCAAAACATCTTCAGTCAAGAATACTTAGATTTTAAGAAAAGATTATATCTTAGAAAATCATACAGGGAGCTTCATATATGATCAATTAATCAAAGAGTAAGACTAGGGAGTTTACAAGGTAGTACCTAATTTACTCTACCAAAGACAATGCCTTCAATGTCTTCAATGATTTGATCTTGGAATGGCTTGGTCTCTTCTTCTCCATTTTGTCCTCATCAACAAGATCTTTTGCTTGTAGACTTTGAGACTTCATATGTACTTCTTTTGTTCTATGAAGGGTTAGCTAAAATACTCACACAAGCATATGTTAATCATAATCAAAACATAAGTATTAATGTCCTTAGGGCTAACAATAATAATAATAATAATAATAATAATAATAATAATAATAATAATAATAATAATAATAATAATAAGAGCATGCAAAGGACGTGCAAACTAACCTCAATTGGAGACTATTATGGCTGCCCAAAAAACCCTAAGGAAAAAGAAAAAAAAAAAGAGACTTATAATATATATATGTATATGGCTGCCAAATGCTAGGAAAAAAAAGAGAAAAAGACTTATGACCTATATATATATATATATATATATTCCATAATGGCGGTTAGGGGAAGGGAAAAGAAAAAAAAAAGAAAAGAAACGAGAAGAAATTGTTGTGGTGACAGGTAGGTATAGGTGGTGGCGGCAAATTTCTTTATTGCTAGTTTTTTTTTTTTTTTTTGGAAATCCTTATATGAAAAGGTTAAGTATTTGAATTTCTAAAATATACACACTAGGTATTAAAAATAAAATCCAATTAAAGGCATTTATAAACCTTAATAATAAAACCTCAATATAATAAAATTTTATTCTTATTCCTAAGTATCCCAAAATATCACTAACTGTCAAAAATACTATATTCCACCAATATAGATCCAAACTCTATTTTTATTATGTCCGTAATTTTAAAGTCATGCTAAATGTTTACAGGGTAGGGCGTTACACACATCTTAGACAATTAAGTGATTTGTAACATTATTATCAAACACACTTAATACATTAAGTGTTTAAAAATTATCAGTTATCAAACACACTTAATTCAATAAGTTCTTAACTGATTCATCTTAAGATATAAATTAATTTATCAAACAAGTCCTTAAAGTTTGTTGTGTGATTTGTTCTTGTATTATGATGTTTTGGCGATTTTGAAATGTTTATCTCATTACGGCAGGCCGACCAACAGAATAGAATATCAGAAGTTTAAAAAAAAGTGGCGGCAAGCTGGCCAACAATAAATTACACTAGAATAAAATAGAGCTGCCATTATTATCAGACTCTAGAAGTTTGATTTTGATCGCAGTATCTTTTGAATTTTCCCTTTTTCCATTTTTCTCATCACCAATTCTTTTAAAACATTTACTTTTCACATGCTCTTCTTTATAGTAAAAATATTTTACTTTACTTTTGACTTTATCTTTTGGTTCTCTAGATTTAGACATACCCGTACTTTTAGGCTTATCTTTGTGATGAAAAAAATTCCTTTTTCTCAGTTCTACCCCTAACATAAAGATTTTCACTATTTGTGTTATTCTCTTTCTTAAGGTCTAGATTTTTAGTTCTAAGAGCAGATTTTACATTGGAAAAAACAAGCTTTTGATGATCATATTTAATTATAGTTTTGACATCAGCAAAAGATTCAGGCAATGAATTTGAAAGAATAATAGTAATATTTTCTTCAGAAATATCATCACCCCTATCTTGCAAATCTTACACAATTTTGTTTAAGTCATCTAAGTTATTTTCAAGGAATTTTCAAGGTGACATTTTGAAACTAAACAACTGCTCATTTAAATAAATTTTGTTGAAATAGAATGTTTCAAAAACATATTTTCAAGTTTAAACCATATATCTGCAGCAATGTTTAAATCCTAATTTCTCTTATGACACTGCCTTGTAAATGTAAAGCATTGTACTTTTTGCAGAGTCAAGTTTTTCTTTTAAAATTTCATCCTTCCATGATTCAGAATAATCTTCAGATTTTGAAATAGTAGGCAAAAGTTTGTTTTGTACTAAACATCGGTCATTTTTATTCTCTAAATACTGAAATTGCTTTTACCACCATATTTATCGGTTCTAATCTAGCGGAGGCCATTGGAACTACAAAAAGTCAACGGAAACAAAAAAAATATGAAAAATAAAAGAAAACATAGAATAGAAAATTTGGCGGCAAGCCAAAAATAAAAAATTACAAATATGGCGGCAAACCAAAAGTAAAATGCTTAAAGAAGTGAAAATACCAAAAGAATAATAGCACAAAAATTACATATAAATGGCAGCGAGATGACCAACCGAACAATAATAATTAGAAATTTCCAAATAAAATGCGGCGAGCCGATCAATGGAACAGAATATCAGAAATTTCAAAAAATGTGGTAGCAAGCCGACCAACAACAAATAAAATATAAGCAGATTTATAAACAACAAATACTGCAGGAAATAACAAATAGAATATCAATAGATATAATAGTCCAAAAATAGAACATAAGAATATAGCAGATTATAAACCAAAAAAGAAATTTGAGCTAGAAAAAAAAGAAGGAAGGAAGATAACGGGAAAAAAAATCTGAATAGAAAAAAAGGAAAAAATGGCAGAAATAAATAAATAAAATGGACAGAAATAAAACCGAACAGTAATAAAACTATACTAAAAACAAAATCATTTTTAAATCGAAAAAACACCGAGGCACAGATACAAAGAATCTCAATAGGATTCTTGCCAGGCTCAGATTTTGGTTTTCGAATTCATGTGGCCAAAAAACTACAAAAATAAAAAAAAGTTTTTGACAGAAAAATAAAAGAAGGGATTTTGGTATGACTTGGGATGCGCAAGAAACCATAGAACTATTATAAGGTATGGTCACAAGAGCCACGGCTAGAAGAATGGAGGAGGAGCACCGGGGAAAAATCGCCACATTTGAAAAGATGATCCAAGACTTGGCTTGGCAAGTGATAGCCATATTTGAAAAGATGATCCAAGACTTGGCTTGGCAAGTGATACGAGCACAAGAAAGAGCTTTTAGAGGAACCATGACACTCTTATTTTCCAAGTTACAAGTGGAGGAAGCCAAAGAAACAAGTTGGGAAAATCTTGAAGCTTCGAAACCAAACAGAGAAGAAGACTTGAATCTTACCACTGGTGGTAGGGTCATGGTAAGGGGGGAGGAAAGGCTACCTACCACCGATGATAGGTTCACCCTACCGTCGCCGGTAGGGTTCTGGACAAAGGCTTGCTTGAGAAGCTCGACCTACCATCGACGGTAAGGCGAGGCCTACCGTCGATGATAGGTCCCAGGAATGTTGAGATTTGGGAGTTTTTAAGTCCCTTGACCCCTCACTAGTTTGTTAAATTCTTTTTGACTTGTAATTAAGTGGCCTAAGAGCTCATTAACCTATCTTAAGCTACTTTAACTATTAGGGTTTGGAATTAATGATTAGGGACACTATAAATATGTATTTTTCAACCTTTGGCAAGGATAAAATGAAGAATTAAAATATTGAATGAGTCTTGAGAGATAGAACGTAAATTAGGAATTTCTCTTGCGGAACTCTTGGAAAGGAATTCTTGAATCTTCAATTCAAGAGTTCTAGTTCTAATTCGAAATCCTATTTCTTCCTTGAGGTGCCAACTTCTATAGTTGGTGTTGCTTGGAAATTTAGGTCCTTCTTGAGAGAGTGGAGAATAGGTCAGGCTTCTATAAGTCTTGTTGATTTTCCCCCAAATATAAGAAGGTCTAATTTCTTCTTTTGTAGTTATTTTCATCTGCAATTTGTTCATTGTTCTTCATATTCTTCAAAGCAAACATCAAGGAAGCCCTTTAGAAGAGAGTTGGGTCTTGGGAGCAAGTGATCCTCAAGAAAGCCTAAGGAGGATCAAACCATATGGTATCAGTGTAAAGCTCTCTTTGAGGTGAAGATTTATGTGTTTTGATTGTTAAATTTTAGTTATATAAAAGCCAATTAATAGTATGTGAAAAAGGCAAAGTAATCTATAATTTTTTGGACAGAAAATTATACGTGAAAATTTTGAGATGGAAAGCAAATTAAACGAGGTTAAAATTGCATAAAATTATCCATTTTGAATCCTTGTTGAGTTTTGGTTCTTTGAAAACAAATTTAACCTGATTTGGATTTGATTCGATGGGCTAATTGAATGAAAATTTGCACACTGTTCAAAAGTCAAGGCCGTTGGGAACAATGTGGATTAAACTACACGAAATTTGTGCCTTAATTCATCCTCTTCGAGTTGTTCATCTTTCTAAACTGGTTTGACTCAATTTGGAGTTATATTCACGAAGTTATTGTGATTTTAGTGACAGAATGTTATTTTGCTCTGTTTTCTAAAATTGCTCTTGGTACTCTACTTGTCTTTGATTTTTTTTTTGGCCAATTGTCTTTTTTTTTTTTTGAATTTCCAACTTGTTTGGATATATTTCAAATTGCTCTTATTATTCTACTTTTTTGGATATATTTCTAAGTGTTTTGCTGATCTCTTTGTGGGAATTAGACTTATTCGTTAACTTATACTCTTGAATTAAACTTTGGTAATCTTCGCATTCTACGTGTTTGATGAAATGCCTCTTTCACCTCGTTTTCTTTTCTATTGAGAATTTCTTTCTTGAATTTGCTTTGAGAAGTTTTCTTATAACTTGGAAGTTCTAGAAATCCCTAGGCAACTCTAGTGAGTGAGGAATAGAAAAGGCAAGAGGGTGAGATGATCGTTATAAAAGCCGTAGAGTGTGAGTGTAAACACGAGGGTTGAGTGTCATCCACTTGGAGCGATACACTTAGGAAGAGGTGAGGTCCTCTGTTTTCTATTACTTGTTTCTATTTGTAGGTGTCAATGTTATAATAATGTATGGGATGAAGAACTACCGAAGAGAATATGATGAATACTATGAAGGCTATCATCATGGTGCCATTCTTATGGTAGGAATGATTGTGATGGAGGGTCGAGGTATCTAAGGAGTATGAATCTATGGAGTATGAATTCCTTTTATGGGAATGAAAGCTATGAAGATGAACCAATGGTTGAAAGAATGTTAATATATAGTAGTGACATTGTTGGTAGAGAAATAGATAGAAAGAATGGTGATGGAGACTTGGTCTCAAAACTTAATGGATATGAAAGAACATTGGTGGTCATGAGGAATCTTGATTCTCAATGCCTTAGAGGAGTGCCTATTCATCAAAGGGAGAGATTATTCCATACATAATGAAATATTGCCAACAAATCTTGTTACACCATTATTGACGGAGAAAGTGGTGCAAACTTAGCTAGTGCCTACCTTGTAAGGAAATTGAGTTTACCCATCATGGAGCATCCTAAACCCTATCACTTAAGAAGGTTAAATGGTCATGAAGAGGTGTGGGTTACTAGACAAGTATGGGTATCATTTTCTATTGGAAGATATGTGGATGAAATTCTTTGTGATATTATTCTAATGCAAGTGAGCCACTTAATATTTGGGCAACCATGGATAGATACAAGGCAAGCTTCCTATGATAGCGTCAAGAAGACATACTCCATAAAAAGGGATTGTCTTAAGGGTACCCTTAAATCTCTCTCCTACTCAAGTGATTGAAGATTTAAAGAAATTGAAAAAGAAAGAATGCAAGGAGAACAAGAACAAGCAAAGGATGTTGAGATGATGATTTGTAGAGAGGAAGAAAAGATAACAACCCATGGTATTCTTAGTCATTTCTTGAACAAAAATGAGTGCTCAATAGAAAAGGAGAATGATCTTGATAAAAATGAGAGAATAAAAGAAATGAGTGAAGTAAAATGAGAGAATTCAAAAGAAAAGTTAGATGTATTTGAAAAGAATGAGGAAATAAATTTATTTGCTAACCAAACTAACTCTTCTCGTGTTAGTGAATTTCTTTTTGTACAGAATTTGGAGAACCCAAGCAAGAATCTAGAGGAAAGACTTGGCTACAACTCCATCAAAACAGTAAACTTCTTTCTTTCTAATTCCTACTTGTTCTTTGAGATTTATTTTAAGGAAATTAAGTTGTTCTCACTTGTTTTCATAGAACATGGAGATCATTTCACTTTCCTTAACTCTCTTGGAATATATCTTGAAAGGAGATACTTTATTGAGTTTAATTCCATATCTTGTGCAATTCCTAGAGTTGAAGATTATGATTTCGATGTTGCTAATTGTGTTTCCTGTGTGCTAGGAGTTGAAGATAGAATAGCATAGAGAAAGAGCTTGGCCCTATTCTTGAACACTTATCAATAATCCTATCTCTTAACCCTTCTTCTTTATGTTATAAAGTTTCTCTTGAGGAATTAAAGTCTTTGTTGGATTGTTATACTTTTCAAGTGAGCTTAATTGGTGATATGTGTATTTTTACTTTCGAAGGGAATCTTTTCCTTCTTGTGCCATCTATGACAAATTGCATTTCTTCTTATTTCTCTCTTGAGGATCCATTGATGAGTAGTAGTGTTACGTTTGATCCTTCTTGTTATGGCTTTGGTAATTTAGATGAAACTTCCCTTGTTGAGCTTGACACTGCTGGCTTTGCGTTTGAATTTGATAGGAATTCTCTCCAACATGTTTGCACCATAACATCAACGAGAGGAAAGAGACATACCATTGAGTCCGAAGGCCAAAGAGATGATGTTGGAGGAAAACTAATCTTATGCTATGGAGATTTGACAATGATTTTTCTTCAAACCTATTTCTCGTTTACCTTGTGTTTTCCTTCAAAGAGTTAAAATTGTTCTTAGAATTGAATGCCTTCTATGTGATTTTGGTTGGGAATTTTATGGTTAACCTTTCACTTGTGAGCTAGTTCTTGATATTAATCTTATGCTTAAGTATTCTTCTCCATGTGCTTTTCTTGAAAAATAACTTTTGGTTAGTATTGCTACATTAAACCATCTTGTCATGACCTTGAGTTTTTACATGATAATCTCCTCTTTGATAGACTTATTGCTAATATCTCAACTTCTTATGCATCTATGTGGAGTAAGATTTGTATCTCCCTTCGAACTTTTGTTGAAAATGGTTATAATGAGAGAGTTCGTTGTTTCTTTTAGACCTTATGTGGTGATTTTCATGCTAAGTTTAAAGGAGAGTTTGTTGATAATTGTGATTATGAATCATCTTTCCTCTATGCTTCTAAGAAAAATTTTGATGGATTTATTCCTTCCATTAAACTCTTGTGCCTTGTGAGTTATAAATTTGAATTTCCTCATGAAGAACGAAAGGTTTTAACTGTTGAAGAATTTTTGGAAACTTTATTGTTTGGAAACATTCATGGAATTCAATTCAACCATTTTCATTTCAAGGAATTTATGTGGTTGCTGAACTTTAAAAAGAAAACGAATGGTAATTTAAAGGTATTTAAAACACATCTTTGTGATCTTGTGAAAACTACATTTGCGAAACATCTTGTCTATTCTAGTGCCTTTCTTGACTTTCTCTTCAAAGATGAAGCTTTAAATTCAATTGTTCAAAACACAAAGTCTTGTCTCAAGATTGTGAATCAATCTCTTGGTGCTACCTTGCTTTATTCTCTAACCTTCAAGGAGTTTTTGGATGAGTTGATTTTCACAAGAGGATAGAAAGTTCTTCAATTTTTGATTTAAACCAAGAGTGTCCTTTGTTGAATAGTTTATTGAAGCTCTTTTGGAAGAATTTTCATAAACACTTCTTATTTTACCATTTTCCTTTCAAAGACATCTTCTGGAAACATGATTTAGCAAAAGAACAAGTTAGCGCTTCTAAAGATTTTTATGGCAGTTATTAGTGGACTAGAAGTGTTAGCCTTGAATTTCAGTATTTACAGCTTTTGATCGAACAATTGAGAAAGTGTTTTGAAGATTCTTTGAAATGGAAAAGAGAAAAGGATTTGGTGTCTTGTAATTTGAAGAGTTATTTTAGAAATTTGGTATTGCAAATAAAGTATAAAATGATGTTAAACCTTTTAATACCAGTTCTTTGACTTCCAAAAGGAATTTTCTAGCTAATGATGTTTGTGATCTTGAGAGTCTTTTGGTTAAAACTTGGATTCTTCAATATATTTCTAGAATTTTTCAAAAGCATTTCTCAAGAATCCATAAAGGAACTTTGAAAAGCGTCGATCTAAGTTTATATTACCATCATCCTTTTAAAGAGACCGTGTTTCAAACTCTTGATCTTCTTGATTTACTCTTTGGGTTGGAAAAGGACAATAGCTTTTATTATCATATTTCCTTTAAAGATATTGACTTTAACCTTTTCTTTGACTTACAAGAATTCAATACTTTCAATTGTGCTTCTTTTTGAAGAATTCTTGTAAATTTTGAGTGGCTCTTGAATAGTCCTTTTTGGAGTTTCTTAGCCTTGAACTTCTTTTTTTACACTCTCTTTTCTTATCATAGACTATTTTGCTTATGGAATTCTTGTGGCATTGAGACGTTGGTCGACAAACTTGATGCTTTATTTGCTTATTCTCTTCTAAATCTTGAGTGCTTGGGTAAACTTTCATAGTATCGTGCCTTTTAATGCTTCCATTTATGATGTTACCCCCCTTTTGTGGTTATTTGAAGGAATGGATTCGAGGACGAATCCTTTCAAAGGAGGGGCGAGGGGCGGGTGGTATGATCCAGGATGTGCAAGAAACCATAGAGCTATTACAAGGTTCGGTCACAAAAGCCATAGCTAAAAGAATGGAGGAGGAGCACTGAGGAAAGATAGCCATATTTGAAAAGATGATCCAAGACCTAGCTTGGCAAGTGATAGGAGCACAAGAAGGAGCATTTAGAAGAACCAAGACACTCTTATTTTCTAAGTTGCAAGTGGAGCAAGCCAAAGAAACAAGTTCGGAAGATCTTGAAGCTTCGAAACCAAATGGAGGAGAAGACTTGAACCCTACCGCAGACAGCAGGGTCATGGCAAGGAAGGAGGAAAGCCTATCTACCACTGACGGTAGGTTCACCCTACCATCACCGATAGGGTTCTGGACAAAGGCTTACTTGAGAAGCTCGTGTTGGGAATTCGAAGACAAAGCACAATAAAAATAACTATGAAAACCGACAGCAGGATCCGCACATATCAGGAAAACTGATTGGAAAGAAAACTACCTCAATGTTTTCGATGCTGCTAGGTGTGGAGGTGCAGTTTATGCTTCACCCTCTACCGGTATCCATGTGATGACCTCCACTGCAAGTGCATGGGATGCTAGCCCCTCGGCGTTCTAAAAACTATTCAGAACGAACCCTAACTATTTGGTAATGCTTTAGAATTTTGGAGAGAGAGAGAGAGAGAGAGAGAGAGAGAGAGAGACATAATTCTCACTGTTCTAGGGTTAAAGGTTTTTTTTTTAACAGAGAAAAGACAGCTACAGAAAAGATTAACATAAACTTTTACAGCTGTCAATGTTAGAACCCTAATTGTCATCTAATTTTAATCTCGTACGTCTATTCCTGTAATCATCCCACGGTTAGATGAATAATATTAAGTAATTAATTTCATTTATTCGATAAATGAATTAGTTACTTACTAACTTACCAAATAAATACAATAAGGAATCTAATCCCCTTTTTATATACGTTCAACGAATCTGGATACGATCTAGATTCATTGAACGTAGACATCGTGCTCACAAAATCGTCTATGCGTGTGATCCTGTAGGTTCACTTAACCTTGGCAGTGAGTAAAAAAAATATCCCAGACATTTATCCACAAAACATAAGTGGCCTCTAGCAAGACATTATGCTTATCCAAGTTAAGTAAAAATATGATAACCTAATATCAGTTTTAATATTTAGTCCTTTTGTTACACGATATCCTAATTAAGTGTAAGGCATGAACCGAGTCATTCTTATAAAACTTACTTAACCATTTACTTGATCTCCGGGCAGACTGTTCCGATAAATAATAATAACACCTTATTAATACTTATTGAGCATGGCCATACGTATTTTCCAATCTTCCTTATGAAGGGGCACATGGATATCTCTCTCTAACAAGAGAAGGACAAATCCCTTTTACTATCTCTAATATTCAAGCCATGACAAGAAAATAGCCTAAATAATAGTCATAAGAATCACCTTATTAAAAGTGATGTTTGACTATGTCAAAACATATTTTCTCCCCATGCAAGAAGCATTAGAGACATTAGATCAAAGGGCACCAAACATAAAACTGAGAAGAAATACTTATGACTTAAACCCATGCAATATTTCTTCTTCACTTTGTGTCATGTCCAATACAATATTCTCAATATGTATTTATGAATTGATTTTATATCTCATATTCATGATCAGTATAACTTGAACATCAATAAACTTCAGACTAGATTAATAATACAAGATGTGATAAAACTAGAGACAAACAAGAATAGTATTTTATTAGCAAGAAGGGTTTTACTATCAAGTCACATACTTGATGACCAAGAGTATAAAATACTATTCAAACTATATGCCTCATAAATAATGAATATAAATGTAAGTTACTTGGTTTAGGGCATATAACTAATAGCTCGACCTCTTGTCCACATTAAGGTGAGGCCTATCATCGACGGTAGGTCTCAGGAAGGTCCAGATTTTGGAGTTTTTACTCCTTTGACCCCTCACTTGTTTGTTAAGTTCTTTTTTACTTGTAATTAAGTGGCCTAAGAGCCCATTAACCTATCTTAAGCTAGTTTAACCATTAGGGGTTTGAATTAATTATTAGGGATACTATAAATATGTATTTTTCAGCCTTTGGCAAGGACAGAATGAAGAGTTTAAATATTGAATGAGTCTTGAGAGATAGAACTTAGGGTTCTTGGGTTTCTATTCCTTCCTTGTAATTAGGAATTTCTCTTGTGAAATTGTAGAAATGAATTCTTGAATCTTCAATTCAAGAGTTCTAGTTCTAATTCGAAATCCTATTTTTTCCTTGAGGTGCCAACTTCTATAGTTGGTGTTGCTTGGAAATATAGGTCCTTCTTGAGAGAGTAGAGAATAGATGAGGCTTCTATAAGTCTTGTTGATTCTCCCCCAAATATAAAAAGGTCTAATTATTTCTTTCATAGTTATTTTCATCTGTAATTTGTTACTTGTTCTTCATATTCTTCAAAGCAAACATCAAGGAAGCCCTCTAGAAGAGAATTAGGTCTTGGATGCAAGTGATCATCAAGAAAGGCTAAGGAGGATCAAACCAGATTTTTAGAGAATTTCCCTAAAGCGGAACCCATGTTTCTCACTAGAATTCACAGATCTGAGCTCAAAAAATTGAAGAGAGAAAACTGAGGGCTCTAATACCATTGTTAGGCAACGAAATTGCGACCATCACAAATATATTACAACCAAATCAGAGACAAAAATAACATAACCTATCTATTACAAAATATAACAGATAAACTACAAGATCTTCAAAGAATGCAAATATGAATATAGTGAATGTAGGGAAGAATAGAAATAATAGAAAATATGGTGTAAAACACCCTTAGAGAATCGGATCTCACTATCCAAAGGAACCCTCTAAGAAAATCTCTCAAGAAAGTTACAAATACTTCAATAGTTCTCACAAGAATCAGTCAAGAAAATAGCCAACGAGACTAAAAGAAGGAGAACACCGGAGAAACTTGCAACAACGGAGGCAAAGAGATCTCAAGAAGAAGAAGAAGAAGAAGAAGAAGAAGAGGGAGGTAACTGATTTTGAGAGAAGAGAAGAGAGGTTGATCTTCGTTAGGGTTGAGAGAATAAGTCATTTATATAGTGGTCCCAATAGGGGAGAGAGAGAGAGAGAGAGAGAGAGAGAGAGAGAGAGAGAGAGAGAGAGAGAGAGAGAGAGGGGGGAGGGGGGAGGGGAAGGGGAGAATAGTTCTTGTAGCTTTGGTATGAAAGACAGCAAAGTTTAAAGAGTAGGGGAACCTAACATAGAAGGTTTTATGATGTCTTCTTCCTTAGTACATGCTCATTTAGCCAATGGCAACATGAAATTGTTACTGTGGATAGACTCAAAATTTCGAATATCTTGGACAAGAGAGAAACCAGGTAGGAAGTTCATGGGTTGAAAATAATTTCGAGTAGGAATCTCTGTTGTGTTCGCTTCTTTAATTGGAATTATTCTAAAAATTTTCTTGTTTGAAACCCAAATGTTTGTTGGTTTGAAACACGTAAGGGCTGGAATTTTTTGGGGATTCAATTATCTTGTAAATGTCTAAAACTGATGGGGTTTATAGTGCTCTAAATTTGTTTGTTTAGCGGTTTAAGGATTATGGTTTCTTAACCATGCATACTTTGAGCTTGATATTAGGTTTGGTAAATTGAGATTTTTTTTTGGAATGAGTTTTGGGATTCATAATATTCAAATCTAACAATTCGATGATTGTAGGTTGAAGGATGTGGCTTCTTTGAGTGGGTGAAAAATCCTTTATGCAATCAGTGTATAGTGCTCTAAATTTGTTTGTTTAGCGGTTTAAGGATTATGGTTTCTTAACCATGCATACTTTGAGCTTGATATTATGTTTGGTAAATTGAGATTTTTTTTTGGAATGAGTTTTGGGATTCATAATATTCAAATCTAACAATTCGATGATTGTAGGTTGAAGGATGTGGCTTCTTTGAGTGGGTGGAAAATCCTTTATGCAATCAGTGTAAGAAAATAATATCTGGTTTGCTAAAGTGGTTAGATGAGAAGGAAAAGGAATTAAGGTAGAAGGAAGGGGAATTAAAAGGGACGGATGAGGAACTACGGAAGACCTATACTGCATTGAAGAAGAAGACTGTTGTTGCTACCATTTCTTTTGTTGTTGGTGCAAGTAGTGCTACAATTATAGTTCCTTAGTCTTCCATTTATGGTTCTTTAGTGTCTTAATTTATGGCAAGATGACTACTGTCGCTACTATCTCTTTTGTTGTTGGTTTAATTAGTGCTCTAATGACATATATCAACTATGGACTCAAGTTAGTCGACCATCACGTTGGCCTTTAACATTACTTCAATATTTTTTATCTTTAAGGTAGGCAACTATAAGTGGAAACAAATTACTTGAATGTATGTCTATGAATATGAAGGAACCATTTTATTCCTGACTGTCCAAATATTGTTTAAAAAACAGTTAACAAAACTCCTACATAAAGTCTGGTCATTTAATTTATAACAAAAAATTTCCAATACATAATTGTTCCCTATATCTCAAAAAATGAACTATTGATGCTTGAGAAACATAAGAAACACAGTCCAGAAATACTTTGACTTAAAGAAAGTCGACTGTTCCCTAAACCTTTCACATAAAAGGAACAAACGCCAAAGGGTTTAGTTTTTGAACCCTTTCCTTTGCAGATCATCACAATCATGTCATTGGTTGGCTGCCAAGAAAACTAAAACCAACATATTTACTTTTTCATCTCCCTGGACATCTTCTTTATCCATTGCAGGCTCCTCGACTGAGTGCTCACCTTCCTATTGTCCTCACCCTTTTTTTTCAATTTGAACTTTGTTGGCTAAGTCCTGAAACCCCTACTTATGATGAAGCCCCGACTAATTCTTCACCCCCTTTATTGACAACCTCAGCTTCATCTTTCTTTAGCATCGTGAATATCTTTTTTATGTCCTCTCTCATATTCTTAATTTCACTGTCTGTTTATCTTTTCATTCAAACGTTTGCATTCCATCTCCCAATCTTTGTCCCCGACATCAGCTCTTTTTCTATTTACTTCGGATGTTCCACGAAAATCAACCCTTTTATTTTGATCAGCAGTAGCAACTGCCACAACATCTATCTTCTTCTTGTTTTTCTTTATTTTTCTCTGTGTGTCAGTTCCCAAATACTTTACTTTCCAATATACTGGTTAGTAGTGAAACTGACCTCACCCTCTGAACTTACCTTTCGAACTCTGAGAATGCAAGTTATCATAAAACCATAAGGCAGCAGCCTACGGGGTATACTCAAGAGTTACTCAGAGATTATGCATAAAGCAATCCCCAAAATCAACCTTGTGTCTCTTCATGATCTTATATATGAGTATATGGTGGGGTCGTGTCTCGATCATTCCTACACTGAATGAAGAAGGTCACTATTGACCCAACTATCCTACCCGTCATTGTCATCCCGTTACAGCCTTGTCTCCTTTGCCATTAAACAAGAATGCAGCAACCTCATTCCTTAATTTAGCATACTCTTGTTTGTCCATGTTTCAAGTGAAGACACTTTAAATCCTTCATCTACTAAGCCAAGAAAGTGATTCACTGGTGAAGAGGTTAGTGTAATTTGTATACCATTTATGTATGACCTTGCCAATAGCTCATTATCTGCAATTTTTTAAAGCCACAAATTTGAGTAGAAATGCCCCACCATGTCAGGACAATATTTAGTGTAGGAAAATAAGGTGTCCCATCCTTGGACAACTACGATATCTGCAAATCTTTCGACTTCCCTTAATTCAGACATTTTAGGCGGTTTCCTCAGCAATAGTGCTCTATTCTTGAACTTCTTAGCATACATCTTTTAAAATGACAGCAGATGAATTGTTTCTTTGACAGAAGGTTTGTTTTTTGGGTCACTTCGGGCATATAACCACAACTTCTCATCAGCAGGTAAATGGTTAGGGTTTTGGCCTGCTTGAATTGAAGGGATTTTTGTTCTAGCCATTTGGAATGAAGAGAATATTTTCTCAATGCAGCTAACATTTTATCTGAAGAAAGGCAAAGATTTTGACTGCAAGAAGAAGATGAACTTGCAAATTAACTAAGTTTATCGAAAGTGTAATAAAGGATGATTAAGAGGAGAATTAGTTAAATAATGTCCAGAAATTGTTTGAGGAGGGATTTTTCATATCTCTTAGCTGATTTTGGTAGAAGGCTGTTCATCTGAAAGGTTTTTCATGCTCTGCAAGGTAAAATCATTTCAAAGTTTTACTCAAGTATTGCTAGAATGTTAAAAGAACCTACGATAGAGTTAACGATAAGACATGACTCTATATTTATTATTGATGACGAATGGATGCGATAGTTCTGCTTGGTACCTATTAAAAATCATTATTCATTTTATTTATGACGTTTTTATATAGTGGTTTAAAAACAAATTATAAAACAAATTTGATATTTTTATAGGCTGTGTTATGTAGGCCCCGCACCATGCATTTAATTAACTTGAAGCACAATTAAAACTTAAATAACATAGATCATTAATTAGCATACCAGGTACTAGGTACCATACAACTAATGAAAGATACAATTTTTTTATTCTTGTAAATAAATGAAAGATACTAATTATTGTAGACTACAAAATTTCATTGGAATTATCATATATTTTTCATCAATCATTGCGCCAAAAGATGTGACACATTATTTTGTAGTACCGCTCTCGGCAATAAGTGTATTTCTCTACCCATGGATTCGCCTGTTAACAAACATTTAAAACGTGATTAGCCAGCTACCATATTTGATTTAAAAACACATAAATATTTTTTTAAATAAGAATTACCTGTACAGACTCGTACCAGGTTTTTCCATTCTCATTGTGCACGAATTTCGTTTCAGGATCCCAGGGGTAGCACGTGGGATCATCGCGTTTAGCCTTGTCAAATTCAAGGTACCTATGATGATACTCTTTGAATATCTGTTGAATTAGTTTAGGAGCAAAGATTTGTGAAGCCAAGCGTTCAACTTATTTGCAATGGCCTCATAAGTAGCTTCTGGAATCTTATTTTCGCTAAACTATCGATCACGTGCCATTTCATCCAAGACCCTAGAGAAATCATATTCATCATCACCATCCCAATCCTTGTTGTTTGAAGATGAGCACCCAACTACTTCATTTGAAATTGAGCTCTCAACTGTCTCTCTAGAAGACGAGCTCCCAACTAATTCATAAAATAAGACTTCTAGAAGACTTGTTTTAGGGTTCATACTTTACATAATATCACTTGAAAGTTAACACACTTTGTAAAAGAAATATGCTAGAGTTTAGAAAATTAGTCGACTAAGGGACTTTCATTATAGTTTCATTAAAAAGTTACAATACATGACATGAGAAGTGCATGGACTTCTCAGATCACATGCAAAGCTAATGAAAGAAACAACTCATTTCCTAACAATGGGAGTAAACACACTCTGAGAACCCTATATATGAGTAAAAACACAAAGCCCTAGAATGATATTGCAGCATGCGATGAATATAAAGACTAAGTTGATTATGTCCTCGCCACTGTTCATGAGGGGATAACTATGAAAGAGGAATTATTCAACTTTGTTTTCGCCGATGTTCGTCAACTACTGCATGTTTTTCAACGGTTCTAATCACCTTATCCCCTCTCTCTTCTGCCACACTTGCCTACAATAGGCTATCTAACTCCCTCTGCACCCAAAGCAACGACATCACTCGTGTCAATTCTGCCTTCCATTTCATCAATTCAACTTTGAAGTTTTTCACTTTTGACTGGATATGTAACCTGCGTTCTTTGTCCTGTTTCCTTCCAGCCTCTAAGTACTGGCCACTTTCTTCTAGTGTACTAGACTACTTTCGGACATTGGAAGGTTCACATTTTATGGCGGTCCACTATCTTTATTAGTGCCAGGGTTCACAGTTGATTGTCTCTTTCAGTCTTCATATTTCCTCCCAGCCTTTTCATGGGCAGCTAGGTGAATCTTGCCCAAGTAATCCTTTACGTCATCCAATTCTTCCCCAGAACTTTGAACACTAATGCATTCCAACAAGTGCATAATAAGTGGCCCGTACGGAAGACTTCGTGATTTTTTTTCTACAGTTAGGTAAAGACTGTAGAGAAACACGTCGCTGAAGTAAATTGGATTCCTAGCAAGAGCATGGTAGGCTAGGATCTTGTCAACGGGTGTTAAGTCACCACTGACACGATATAGAAAATATAACTGGTAATGATAGACCCAGTCACACAGGCAAGTATTGACATTTCATTCACATGTTTAGTATCATTGTTAGGCAACAGAGTGGCCTCAACTGTTTGAACCATCAATTTTGACTCCTCCGTAGACATTTTTGTGGCACTGGACACCTTGCAACCTTCGTCGACTAAGCCAAAATGTCTATTAACATTGTGGTTAGAGTGAAATTTCAAAGCCATTCACATACGACCTCGCCCACGGCACCCCACAGTTGTTTTCTGTAATCTATAAGTTTGCATAAAATATTCGAACAAGTTTTTGTGTTACAATTTTTATCCAAAATAAGTTTGGCCATTTCTGATCATCGAATAAGCCCCAAAGGCACACAACACTGGCTAATTCGTCTATCGAAGATGGCATTCCATAGTAGATTTTTCGATCACGAAAATTTTTCTCATATCATTCCTCAAAATACATGTAAACAAACAGAATAGAATTCTCTGCAGTTATAGATTTCTTTTGTTTGGTCTCCCTATCATCCTTATCGTTCTAAGGAAGCTTATATCGCAAATTATCATAATAAGTGCATAATCATTTATATTTTCTATATGTTAATTTCATCGTTTTCGGTGTTTTTAATATGCAAAAGTATATATTTTAGCTAAATATCTCTTATTCTTATCTAGGTGCCTTCGAAAGTAGAAATTATGAAAAGGAAACGAAAACGGAGCAAAAGCAACGAAACGGAAGCCGTCGACGAAAAGGTAGCACCAACCGCGTATGGTAGGGTAAACTACCGTCGCTGGTAAGTGTCGACAATGGCAGGGCCAGTGCAACCCTAGACCTCCCGTGGACGGTAGGCCTCACCCTACGGTCCGCGGTAGGTAGTGTTGGCAAGGGCAGTTCTAATCCATTTCAAACTCGGTTTTCTTGATTTCTACTCCAACTCTAGTTTGGATTTCTTGTATTTTTACCTCTATATATAGGCTTTTATGCAGCCATTCTAAGAGGGAATCAAGATTCAATTTAGAATAGTTTAGAGTAGATTATATGCATAGTTTAAGGTTGGATTTTAGATAGGAGTAGATTAATTAGATTAGATTAGTTAAATACTCTTTAAAATTCCAGCTTTTATATTTTCTTTTGTTAATAGAATTTAAATTTTTGTGCAAGATTCATTTTCTTGGATTCAAGAATTGAAGACATTGATTCAAGAGTTCGATCTTTGACTTGGTGACTCGAGAGACGATCTTAGAAGACGTTCGAGATTCAATTGCAGCTTGAAGACTTAATCCTAAGCTTTCTTTTCCATTTCTTGTTATTGAATTCATTTATTAATTTTCAGTTTTATTTATAATGAACAATGAGTAGTTTTTATTGTTTAGTTTGGGGTTGAACCCTAATTCTTGATTATGAAGTTCCTTGTTTAGTTTCTTGATTTCGATGTTTATTTTAATTTAAGTTGTCTTCTAATTGCGTTTGTTTGTAATTTAATTGTCGCAAGATTAGATTATTTGCAAGGTCGTTTGGAATTGAAAAAGGAAGAACAATCTAGGGCAACCAATTAGGGTTAATTGTGGCTATTGACTAGAGATACGATATTTCACTTTTAGGCGTTCTAAATCACTTATGTTTATTGCACTTGTAATTTGTTAGGGAGAAAAGAAATAAACCTCTAAGGGTTAATGAGTAGGGTGGCTTTCGTCCTAGAGATAGGGATTGCCCTATTTTTGAGTGATGACCTAACTTAATTAATTCAAACATCGTTTTCATTAAAGTCTTCTCCAATTGAGCTAGTAATAAGGATTAGGGGGATTCCACCAAACCAAACTCTTGTTTTTATTAATCTCTAAGAATTGTTTTTATTATTGATTTCTTTTAATTGCTTTTATTGTTTTTAAGTTTTTAATCAACAACATATTTTTCCGACTAGACATTAGAAATACGATTAGTACTTGAACCTTCGTCCGTTTCCTGAGAGATTCGACACTCGGGTTGAAACTCATCTCTACTTTGTTAGGTCCACTTGCCTTACATTGTAGTAATTAGGATTTCACATCCCGTTTGATTTCTTTGATTTTACACACATCATATCACCTATTGTGCGCGATGAATATGCTCTCACCGTTGGGATCTGAACGATTGGAGTCGAGATTAGTGTCGGAACATTCCTTCTCCTAGTTCTTACCATGTTTGATGAAATTATTTTTTAGAGATTATGGAATGAAATTGTGTATGTGTGTGTATGTGAGAGAAAGAGAGAGAGAGAGAGAGAGAGAGAGAGAGAGAGAGAGAGAGAGAGAGAGAGAGAGAGAGAGAGAGAGTTGAATTTGGGAATTGATTTATCTGTAACCAACCATAAGGCAAATTTCAGTAATTTTGTTTGAGCAAACCAGATGCATGCAAATTTAATTGGTCATCATAAATGGTATAGATGGATTGGACACTTTGCATCCGTTGTCCTCTTGAACAAGTCTTGTCCTAATTTTACTTCA
Organism: Catharanthus roseus; assembly: GCA_028651295.1. Lineage (NCBI taxonomy): Eukaryota > Viridiplantae > Streptophyta > Magnoliopsida > Gentianales > Apocynaceae > Catharanthus > Catharanthus roseus. Next base: position 34,496,364 of record JAPQWS010000159.1, on the reverse strand, counting down.
AAGGCTATGTGTTGGTCGAAAACGGAAAAGAAAAAAGAAGGTTAATTAAGATTAGGGCTTCAATTTGATTTAGAATCATGTGTGGTCTTTTCAACCAATGCAGGAGTCAGTCGACCATTCATTGGACTAAGTCACACATAATTGGAATTCGTCGACTAATACGTTAAGTAAGTTATGCAAAAAATTGTATTCAAGTAATAGGACCATAAATGAATGTAAGGATAAAACATTCTACATAATTTGTATTTAACCTTCAAAGTACAACCCATTACATTCATTTTCATATCATACCAACCTATTTCAAAATATGAAAACCAAACTATCCTCAAAGTTTTAACAACTTCCAAAAGATAAAGTCAAATATAAAAGTCACATAGTCGACTGTTAATTCTTCCAGAACAAAGTCGACTATATGCGCATTCCATAATAAGGAACAATCACCATAACATCATTTGTTGAATCATCTTTCACTTCAGCATCTTCCTGTCTCTTTATTTGACTGAGTTGAACTTCAGCCACCTCGACTAAGTGCTCATTTTATTTATTATCATGATCATCTTTTTCATTCTTTGACTCTGGTAATAAGTCCTCACTCATCTTTTCTTCATCAGCATCTTGCTTATCATCAGCCTCCATCACTAAGTCATGACCTTCCTTCTCTTTATTAGCATCCACACTGAGTGATCACCTTCCTTGTCTTCAACAACCTTCATAACTGAGTCATGAACTTACTGCCTATTAGCATCATGTTCATTTGTTGCTTACTTGACTAAGTACTAACCTCCTGAAATTTCTTCATTTTTTTTAATCCACAGGCTCTTGGACGAGGTCCTCAACTTCCTTTTGTCCAACAGACTCCTTGACTAAGTCCTTACCTTCTTTTTTTTTTTTTATTAGCCTCTTTTTTTACATTAGCACCCTCGACTATCCTTACATCATCTACCTCAACTTCTTATAATCCAACAGACTCATGGACTATGGCCTGACCATCATTTTCTTTATCACTCTCTTTTTTAACATTAGCATTTGCGACTAAGTAATGACCTTTCTGATTGTCCTAAGCCTCTTCGACTAACTCATCAACCCCCTGCTGATCATCAACCTCTTTTTGAACATCAATTTCCCCGACTAAATCCTGAACACCATGCTCATCATTAGCCTTGTTTTGAACATCATCAACCCCAACTAAGTCATCACTCCCCTTCATTTCTTCCTATTTAGCATCAACACCTCTTTCATTGATAACTGTAACTCCATCTTTCTTCAGCATCCCGCATATCTTTTTGATGTGCTCTCGCATTTTGATAGTTTGGGTCGTTTGTCTCTTGAGCTTTTTATCCAAATGTTTGCATTCCTTTTCCCAATCTGTCTCCCTTATATTAACTGTCCTTTTCTTGACACCTGATGTTCCAGGAATATCAACCCTTGTGCCTTGAGCACCAGTAGCATTTGCCACAACATCTTCCTTATCTTTCTCTTCCATTGCTTTTCTTTCTGTCTCAATACCCGAAATTCTAAGCTTTCCAATATATTGTTTAATTTGCATAGAAATCTCACCCTGTGTACTAACATTCAGAGCTCTGAGAATGCAAGTTATCATCAAACCGTAAGGAAGCATCCTACGGGGATTCTCAAGTGTTATTCGCAGATTATGCATGAAACAGTCCCTAAAATCAATCTTGTACGTCTTCAAGATCTTGAATATGAGGATATGGTCAAATGGGTTAACGTCTCAACCATTCGTACACTGAATGAAGGTGATCACCATTGACAAAACTGTCCTCACCATTGTTGTCATTGTGTTTACAGCCTTCTCTCCTTTCCCATCAAGCAAGAATGCCACAACCTCATCCCTCAATTTACCCCTCTCTTATATCCATGCTTTCAAGCCAAGAAACTTTGTACCCTTCGTCATCTAATCCAAGCAATTGATTTACTAATGAAGATGTTCGGGAAATTTCTACCCCATTTACGTATAACCTTGCCCACGACTCATCATCTTCATTACTTGAAAACCACAAATTTGCATAGAAATGCCTAACCTGTCTATTGATTTCGTCATTCAAACGCTTACGCTCCTTCTCCCAGTCTTTCTCCCCTATCAGCTCTCTTTCTCTTCACATCGAATGTTCCAGGAACATCAACCATTGTGTTCTGATAGATAGATCTAGCACCTGCATCTGCATCTTCTTTTTCTTTCTTTTCTTTTTTCCTATGTTTTTCAATTCCCAAAAGGCTTTGCTTTCCAATCTACTGTGTAATTTTTGCACTTTTCTCGCTCCTAGTACTTATCTGGAAAACTCAAAAAATGCAAGTTACTATGCAACCATAAGATAGATGCCTGTAGGAATTCCCAAGCATTAGTTGGAGATTATGCATGAAGCAATCCCCAAAATCAATCTTATGCCTCTTGATGATCTTATATATTAGCACATGGTCAAACCGTGCTATATCTTGTCCATTCCTACACTGAATGAAGGCGGTGACCATTGACCAAACTATCCTTACCATCAATGTCATCGCCTTCACAGCCTTATCTACTTTGCCATTGAACAAGAATGCTATAGCCTTATCCCTCAATTTAGCTTACAGGTAGGGCTGTGAGCTCAACGAGCTTGAGCTCGACTCGATACTCTTTTAGTTAGCTTGAGCTCGATCGAGTCAACTATTCCTGGTTCGAGCTCGACTATTTGTAGTGAGCTCGAGCTTGGCTCGAATTGACTCAAGCTCGACTCGATACTCTTTTAGTCTGCTCGAGCTCGATTGAGTCCACTATATCTGGCTCGAGCTCCAGCTTGGCTATTTGTAGTGGGCTCGAATTCAATACTTATTTATATATACTTTCAAAAAAAAGTATTTATATATTATTAAAAAAATAAAAAAAAATATATTGTATATGCCTCGATTTGATAGGCTCGATGAGCCATTAAGCTATTCTTATAGAGGCTTGAACTCAGCTCGATTGCTTAATGAGCCAACTCGAGCTTGACTCGAGCTGGGTCAATAACAAACTCGAATTGAGCTTTAACCAAGCGGTTCGCAAGTGGCTCACGAGTAGCTTAGCTCATTTACACCCCTACATACAAGTTGCGGTCCAGGGTTTCAAGAGAAAAAACTTTGAAGCCTCCTTCGACTAAGCCGAGCATGCGATTCACTGAAGAAGATGTTAGGGAAATTTCTACCCCATTCACGTATGACTTTTCCCACTCCTCATCGTTTGCATTTCTATAAATCAACAAACTAACATAGAAATGCCTGACCACGTTATGCAGATATTTTCAAAAGCCAAAAATGTTTTTCCATCCTTGGACTTCGACTATGCTCTCCAGTCCTTCGACTTCCCTTAATTCATTCATTTTAGGTGGCTTCCCCGAACACACCTCTCATTTCTTGAACTCTTAGAGTACTCTTTTTCAAAGTGGCGGCAAATGAATTTGTCCCGTGTTTTAGCGGGTACATATTTTAATTTTCTAACCACAGTACTATCACCGGGGTTGATTAGAATATCCCTAGGCAACCTATCATCAATAGACATATTTGGAGGGTTTTTGTCCTGCTCGAATAGATGGGTTTTTGGTTTTAACCATCTTGATCGATTGAGAGGTCTTTTACTGAAACCAAAGATTTGGACTGATCTTTGGACTGGACAAAGGGAAAGTAAAAATGATGAATTTTTCCTGCAACTGATAAGATAAAATCAAACTAAGAGTAGAAATGCGACTATTGTAAGGCTTTTCAAGCTGAGGATGTGTAAAAATGATGAAAATAAACATAATCAAGAACGAGTGAGAGGGAAGAAGTTATATAATGTCAGGGAGGGATAGTTGAACTTCCTTTCACATCATTTCGTAGGTGGTTGTTATCTCAAACGTCGTCTATCCTCTCTAGGAAATGGTAAAGTTATTATGATATTTACACTCAAGTATTCACTTACAGGCAAGGAACCTACGACATAGTTGACCAGACATGACTGTTCGTTTCGTTCCTTTTCCAATTTTTACATTAATTTAATTTTGGGTTAATGCCAAAGTACCCCTTAAAGTTGTAGGTTTAAACCATTTTAGTCTAACGGTTACACAATGCACATTTAACACCCTTAAAATGTTCTCAAATCTCAAACCAATTCATTCACTTTGAAACATTTATATTGAAAAATTATAATTCTACCCTTAATCATCTCTAATTATATTTTTCTTAATCATCTCTTATTTTATTCTTTAGGGAGAATAAATTTTGTCAGAGTCATTTTGTGGTTGACTATAAAATTAGGAACAAGAATACATAAAAAAAATTGAGTGAAATAAATTGTCCCCTTCCTATGTGATCAAGAATTTTTCACATTTTTAGTGATAAAAAAATCAATAAGTAATTATCTAGTAAAATTTGAAATAAAAATATTGCATTTCTTAGAAAGACATATCAGAGATTTACATTATGAAATACCAATATCTACATCATAAAAACCTAAATCCCAAAAGGCATCTACCACTAAGACCCCTTGTCAAACACTATAAAATATCATAATAACAACACTAGCTAAAACTTCCTTCAGAAGGCATAAACCCATGGAGAAACTCATAGATAACTATGTACCAGATTCCAGTACAAGGCATCAACATTTTTTCATCACTTTTACTGAGAAAATACACCCACATTATCTTGTAGTACGACTAACCACGATATCAATACTTTGCTGCCCATGGATTCCCCTGTTTACAAATAATTGATCCCTAATTGCACGCCAAGGCGAATTGATTAAAAAGAGCTATAGATAATAAAATTTTAATTTATTTATTCAATCAAAGACTAAAAGAAATAGATATTTTTTCAGTCTTAGTTATTTAAATTAAATTAAATTAATAAAGAGGTCTTTTGGGTCATGAAGATTGAATCATCCGAGTTGGGCCATTTAAATTGGGTCAGATTTGAAATTATTTAAATAATGTTCAAACCTGTTTTAAATAAATCCCAATAAATATAAAACCAACGCATTTGGGCCCCAATTAAATTGAACCCAAAGTCATTTCATATTAAGTCTATTAAATGATTATGATGGATTCAAGCTAATGGACCTAATCAAGTAAAGTGTTGGGCCGACCCAATCTGATGAGATTCATCAAATAAAGAGTTTTCGACCCAATCCAATATGCTTCATAACATAAAGAGTTGGGTCAATCCAGCACTGATGATGGATCGCTTAGTGGCCAAGCAACCCAATATCCTATCTCTACCTATAAATAAGGGTCTTACCCAAGGTTGGGAAATCATTCAGAAGACACTCAAGCCGGAAGGAAGTGAAAAGCTCTCCAACAAAAGTCTTCCTCAAAGTTCAAGCATTTCCTTGCAGTGTTTCTTGCCCTCTTTTTCCCAAAGATTGGAGAAAGCTCCAACGGCTCTGCGATCCATCATTCATCCTCAAAGTCCGTTCAATTTGAGAAGAAGCTTTCAAGCCCTTAAGTCAACGCTTTGCCGAAGAGAAGAATTAGAGGATTCTCCTACAGACTAGGAATTCCCCAGAGATTTTGTAACCACTACCATATCATAAATCAAATTATATTGTTTGCTAATTGTCTTGCGTCCGATTTTCAGACTTAACATGTTGTTGTATACAAATGTTGGTATGCCTATTGGGACAATATCTCCCTCTCATCTCTTCTCTTAAAAAACTCCAGTCAAAACACTTCAAGCATCAAATACCAATGGCTCTTAAGAATGATAACTCAAAGTCAATTCATTCTAAGGTTGTTGCTGCCAAAGAAACCGTTACTGCTTTCGCCATAGCTTCAAGTGCTGGGATGATTACGAGAAGCAAAGCAAGGGCACTTTCACAAAAGGAAGTCCAAAAATACACCGGCGGCTCCAAAGGCATCATCCTTTACAAAGCAAGATAATGAATCCTCAAGTACCAACTCTGATAACAAAGTTCATTATGAGAATCCATTCTATGAATCTTTAATGGTAGAAGATTTAACTACTTCATCCATATCGCCAGTTATGGTGACTGGAACACTTAACACTGAAGTGGCAAATCTCACAAGGCTGTTGAAGGCTTAGAAAAGCATATCCAAGAGTGTGACTATTCTATCGCTCAACTGATGAATCGTCTAGAAAAAAGTGCCGAGACAAGTCAAACTCCACTCAAGAAGCCAGAGGTTCAAGAAGAAGTGGTCAACTCCAAGAAGGACCATGATATCTAAGTGTCTACTGATGGTTTGATCCCGTTCGACCAATTGAAAGATTTCATTAATATTCCCATCCAGGAGAAATATGAGAAGGGAACCAAGTCGATCAACACTTCTGCCAAGCCATATTCCCAAAGAATTGATAACATGAGAAAGCCTGCTGGTTATCAGCCGACAAAGTTTCAAACTTTGATGGGAAAGGAAATCACAAGCAGCATGTGTCTCATTTTATGAATACTTGCAACAATGTTGATACCTATGGAGATCTTCTAGTGAAACAATTTGTGCGATCTCTGAAGGTAATGCTTTCGGCTGGTACACAGATGTGGAGCCTGGATCTATTAATAGCTGGGGACAACTTAAACAAAAGTTACTAAGTCGCTTCTACATCAACTGTCGAATTGTTAGCGTGGTAGAACTGACTAATTCCTGCTAATGGAAGGAAGAACATGTGATCGATTACATCAATAGGAGAGGAATTTGAACTTGAACTGCAGAGATCGTCTGAGCAAATCATCTACTATAGAGATGTGTATTCAAGGCATGCATTTGCGACTTCAATACATCCTCAAAGAATCATGCATAGAACATTTGAAGAACTACCAACTCGTGTGCATAACATGGAATTGAGTATAACTAAAAATAGAGGAAAGGCACCTATGCAAGATTTGGACAAAGGAAGAGTGAAGGAAGACTTCAAGAAACCAAGCATGTTATCTTCCAAGAGCGAGATAAAAGAGTTAATGGCCACAAACGCTATTCTAATCAAGGTATCTACAAAGGTTTCCCGAAAGGTAACCAAGAATATTGATTCTCCTCAGGAGCGAAGGAAAAAGACCTTAGAAGAGATAAAGGACAAAGGATATCCCTTCTTGGGTTCCAACGTCTCTTCAATGTTTGATGAACTTATAGCTGCTGATGCTATAGCACTGCTAGATTTAAAATGACCAAGTAAGATCGGACGAAAGGATAATCGAAACTACTGCAAGTATCATCACATAATTGGTCATCCTATAGAGAAGTGCTTTGTATTCAAGGATCTAGTAATACGGCTAGCCCGCGAAGGACATTTTCTTCTTGAAGAAGATAAAGTGGCTGCTCATATAATTTCTATAACCTACGCCTCCATCCAATCAATGCAAGAGAATGTTAGTAATCCTTACTATATTTTTCAAGACTTGGTATTTTTCAGATGATTGGCTAGGAGCTGTACTTTTAACTCTGGCACGTTCCCAATATCGGTCTTGGCTACTAGAATTGACCTCTCTAACTTGCAACAGTTCGTGCACTTTTGAAGAAGATGGACCTCCAACATTGGTTAAAGTTCAACTCGAAGAAGAGTTGCTTTCATCTTCCAAAGGCAGTCCTTCATCATTTGATCCTTGAAGAGCTTCATCATTTGTGAGGGGACCAACTCGTAGATAAAGAAAGAACAAGAGTCAAAAAGTGATGATTCAAATCAAGATTTATTTGATACCCTATGAGATGAATTCTAAAAAGAGAATAGAGACAAAAGATACCACAGCAGTGTTATTTGTATCAGACAGACTGTCTTTTAGTAGTTTGATCCCTAAGTTTTTGGGATGCTCCAAAGTCTACTAGAGCATCTGAATCTGGGTTAGTGCTGGCAAAAACATCTCTAAACAAGGTTATAGCATCATGCCAAATGTGTCCAAAAAAGAAGAGCAAAGCAAATGAAGCATGTCCAAAACTAAACCAATTCCCTGGACTGCTATGAAAAACACCATGGGATTTCAAAGTAGCACGATCTAATTAAAAATTTTCACCGAATTGAGAACGTGTAGAATATTTTGGTTCATAATAGCAGGATCACTATAACTCACTCCATTGGACTTTCCTCATAAGGTGAGAAGAGCATTTATCAACTTCTTGAGCATTCCCAATAGAAGTAAGAGCTTCAATATTCTCTTCAAGATAAATTCCATAAACTATGCTCCACAAAGGCTTGAACTCTTAAGTATAATACTTCTTCATGCTATAATGTCTAGCAGGGAAAATGACCTTAGGTTTTGTGTGGTGAAGAGTACATTTCACCCACAAGTGTAAACCATCTTCCAATGAAGCTTCATGAATGACAGAACTCAAATACCTCGGAGTATGTTGAAGAAATCTGAATTGACACCTAAATCGGTGAGGGTTGTAAGGCTCAATGATGAAGTGGTTTTTTCCCTCAGCGAAAAGTAACATAAGAGAAGACTCAAAAAGTATCCTTGTTTGCCACGATATCTTTCCACCCATCATCAACAAAGTTGTGAGTTTTATCCACGGTAAATGTAGTGGCATGCTAAACCACAACTTCACCTCTATGAATTTGGTTGTGAGCATCTTCGGCTTTGAAGCCCCTCGCGCTACCTTCACAAGAGTAGGCCATCATCTTTGGACCCTTAAGGCCTTAAGGGGTGCCAAAGTTATTTCTGAAGTATTGGGCTAACAATCTATGCAAGTAGTGAGTTAGGAAGACAGGATTCTCCCTGCCAGGATGCACGGAGTTGGAGAGGTGATTTAACCCTCTATAGATGCTGGATAGGACTGGGACCGTTAAGTTAATTTGATCGCCAAAGGCCATCAAGCTCACCATCTTAAAAGTGCTCGGGCAAATAAGGGTCAAACCTTCCTTGGGCAAAATAAAGACACAAAGCCAATATGATAGAAAAGTAGCAAGGAAGGTCTCTAGTTTGAGGATGGGATCTTGAATGTTTACCTTAGAGAATAATACCTTGTTTTCCGTGGTCCATGCTTCATGAGGTGGAATGATGCCGCAAGGATTCTCAGTAAATTTGGGGCATTGTCGTCATTCTTCTCTTTGAAGAGGCGTACTTTGTAGCTTTCTTGAACCAGCGAGTGATCCATTGATTCATGGTGGCCAAGTATGGGTAAGCCTTAAATTTCATTCAAATCACACAATAAAATGGATACCTCACCAACTGTTGTCAAAAGTGTGTTTGCGGAAAGACACCAAACTTCAAAAAATGCCTTCATTATGTTGGAGTTGCGGTCGTTGGTGAAGAGCGATGCATACACGGCATCATAGATTCTCGTATCTTTCAACAATTCGCATTTACTCAAGACGTCTTCTGTCCACTCTTAATACTTCTCTCTGTAGTGAAACTTGCTAGGGAACTCAAGGGTTAAACTCCATTGAACCTCGCAATTGATCATTCAAAACCTATGTGAAGAAAATTAGTTGAAACAATTAGGAGAATGATGAGTTGAGTCGAGGAGGATGAAAGCTCTTTGAGATCGCGGACTTTTGAAGTTGACAAGAGTTAACCAATCCTTCATGGGATAAGTTGTAGCTGTTTTTTGGAAAGGGGCCTACGTATTTGCCAGAAACTACTCTATAAACGGTCAAAATTGTGGCCACCTTCATTGGGTCATTAGCATTGCCGCGAATAACTAGCACGTCTTGGCCAGATGAAGACTTGAAGTCCCTTAAGCGGACCATGGTTGGTCTAGAAAAAAAGTGAGTTAATGGCATGCAAAAGAGAAAGCTTCGAAAAGTTCAAAATAAATAAATAAATAAATTTCATGAGTGTGGAATTTTGCCACAAAAGAAGAAGTGAGTAAATGGCATGCAAAAAAGAAAGCTTTGAACAAGTTCAATTGAAAAAAAAAATCACGCGTGTGGAATTTCGCCATTAAAAAAAAAAAGAAAAGAATTGTGAGTTTGTGTGCGTGTGCAAGTGCCAACCAAGCCATCAGAAAAAGTACAAAATTGTGTGTGTATCCATACCTGATGTATATATGATCACATACTCCAATAAAAAAATTTTGCAAAAACCAAATTTTGCAGAGAAAGAAGCATTCTTGCTCAGTGATATAAAATTTCGAAGACTTCATTGATTGCGATGAAGGAGGAAGCGTTCTCAATTGGGGATGAGAATTCTTGAAAACTTCTTGAATTGTGAATAAAAAAATAAAAAAAAAAAGATGGAATGAGCCCTCTATATATTGGGGTTTAGGAGGTAGCAATTAGCGATTTACAATCTCTACAAAAATTCAAGTTTCCAAAAAGATCTTATGAAGAAATTAGCAACTTCCAAATTTTCCAAAGACACAAGTCTCCAAAAGGATCCTATTAAGAAATTAGCAACTTCCAAAAAATTTTACAAGATTCAATCTTCAAATCCGTGAAGGTCAAAGTCCTAGTATGAGAAGGATTCAACTTCCTTAATTTTTTAGAGATTCCAATCTCCCAAAATTGATTTGGGATTCAAGACTCCAATATGATCAAGAATAAAAAAATTGCATCTAAGTACTTCAAGTCTTGTCTTCAAAGTTTTAGCCCTTTAACTTTTATCCAAGTCTTAAAGTGGGGGCATTTGTAGACAAATCAATTTAAATTTATTTATTTAATCAAAGACTAAATAAAAAAATATTTTTTAGTCTTGGTTATTTAATTTGAATTAGTAAAACGAGATCTTTTGAGTCATGATGATTGGATCATCCGAGTTGGGCTATCTAATTTGGGTTGGATTTGGAATTATTTAATATTGCTCAAATCCACTTTAAATAAAGCCCAATAAAAACAAGACCTATGCTTTTGGGCTCCAAGTCATTTTAAATTAAATCCATTAAATAATGAGTTAAATCTATAGGGCTTATCAAATAAAGAGTTGGGCCAACCCAATCCAATGGGCCTTATTGAATAAATAGGTGGGCCGACCTAACGCCGATGATGAGAGCGCTTGGTGGCCAAGCAACCCAATGGCCTATCTCCCCCTTATAAATAAGGGTGTTCCTCAAGGTTGCGAGATCATTTTAGAAGACACTGAAGCTCGAGGTAAGTGAAAAAAAATCCCTTTCTAGAAGCTCTTCCCAAAAGCTCTCCAACAAAGGTCTTCCTCAAAGTTCAAACATTTCATCCCAATGTTCATCGCCTTTTTTCTCCCAAAGATCGAAGAAAGCTCTAGTGGCTTTGTAATGTATCATTCATCCTCAAAGTTCATTTGATTCTTGAAGAAGCTTCCAAGCCCTCAAGTCAACACGTTACCAAAGAGAAGAATCAGAGGATTCTCTTACAGACTAAGAATTCCCCGAAGATTTTGTAATTGCTACCATATCATAAATCAAATCATGTTATTTGCTACTTATCTTGCGTCTGATTTTCAGACTTAAGAGTTTGTTGCATACAATGACATCTTTGATGATATACTTCGAATTTCTATTGAATTAAAGCAGAAGCCAGCATAGGATTTGTGAAGCCGAGCATTCAACTGATCTGGAACAGTGTCATAAGTGTTTTATGGGATCGTGTTCCCTGTAAATCATAGATGTGCCATTTTATCCAACAGAATAGAGAAATTGTGTTCATCATACTCACTTTTCAACTGACGAGTTCCATACAGGTTCACAAACATAATACATCAAATCCCATGAATGCAAATGGCGTAGATTCAGAGGCATAGTCGGGTATTAAAATTGATAGGAAATAAAAAAACATTGATACATTTCAATAGGCATAGTCAGGTATTAAAATTGATAAGAAATTAAAACATTGACACTTTTGATAGAATTCATGTGATGATAAAAAAATAGACATAGATCGAGACGCATAGTCCGGTTTTAGAGTTAAAAATAAACATAACATTTAAAACACATGTACACGCATTACAATCACATCAGGTGACGATCGTACATCAAGATGCATAGTCTTGTATTAGAATTTAAAAAAAAAAATTGTAAAATTTAAACAAATTTGTCAAATGCCATTCACTATCAATTCTGAATAACAATAAAAAAACCTATTCCAATCTAATCCTAAACATGTTCTAACCATGTTCCAAATTTAGCCGAAAAATAAATTCCAAAAATTTTCTCAACTCAAAAATGCCATCACTATCAAAATCATAAAAACATGTTCCAATCTAAAACCTGTTACAAACATGTTCCAAATTCAACCAAAAACCAATTTCAAACATATTCTCAGTTGGAAAATGATTCCCAAAAGATTCTTTAAATGTACAACACTTCAATAATCTTTCCCAAAAAGCTTCTTTGAACATGCAACAATTTCTTACTGATGTGGAATGATCTTCAAGAGCATAAAATTTCGTACAAGAAGTGAGGGAGAGAACAAACAAAACAAGTGTAACAAATAGAAGAGAGAAAGTGCCTTTGAAAGGACTTGAAAATGTTAAATTTCTAGTAACCTTGGATATATTAAATCCAAGACCTGAAGAAGGTTTAAACAAAATCTTTTCTTCAAAGTTCAAGAAACCTAAGGTATTTTGAACCTTAGACCTCAATGAAACAAGAAGAAGAACTCAAGACTAGTTTTCTACAAGAGTGAAGTAACTAGTATGAAGGAATTTTTTTATGATCAATCTTGAAGCTCATGGAACTTTCAACAAGTCTTCAAAGTGATTTTTCTTTCAAGGAAGTTCACCCTTGAAGAAGATAGAAAAACTAAGCTAAGAACTAAGAATACTAAGAGAAGAACCTTTGTCTTGAAAAATTTTTTGATTAGCTTCTTCAAAATAGAAGACTACATATTTATAGAGACTTGAGGAAGAAAATAGGAATTTTTCCCTCTCATATTTTCAGCCCAAAGGGTAGATATAACCTATACATACACTTGATAAGACAATAGAGGTGTTTTAATTGCATTTGGACTATTCTAGAGCACTAGTTAATATATTGCCAAAAATATGAGGCAATTTTTCAGCTTGGGTAAAAGCGCTTCCAACCATCTACCAAGGTGAATTTTCAATTTCTAACTTATTCAAAAATTTAGGATATTGCCCCATAAAGTCTTGGACATCAAAATTTAATCCCCATAAAGTCTTCGATATCAAAATTTAAGCCTTGAAACTTCTCTTGCTCAATTTGATCCTTGTGACTCTTCAGTTGTTTTGCCTTGGCTCTTGTCACAACTCCTTGATGTTCTTGCATGTCTAACCGGTTCACATACATTCACTTAGATCCAAATGACTTCAAAACATCATCTCCAAAATTTGTTTGATCCGTCTAACAACAGCCGTTTTGTAATCCCATCCCTAGTCCTTCAGTGATCAACCTACAAAAAAAGTAACAACAAATCAGCAACTGTTCAAAAAGACAGTTAGTCGACTAACACATATCAGAAATAACCAATTAGCATTTACAAACTATACATTTATCTCAAACTTCGGACCAAGGTTGTTAATATTATCTATGTACTTGATCACGTATATGCCACAATCAAAATTATATGCATAAAAAATTAGCAAGTAAAACTCTCAACTAAAAGCTATGCTTGCATTACATAAAGTCAACTAGGCTTACATATTTGGTTGTTGAGTGCACCAATTCACCACCTCCACTAAAAACATAAGTTCTATAACCTCGTTTGAAAGAACCCTGCTCGAAGAAAAGGAAGCGCTCATTGTGCCTCATTTTAAATTCCATCTAAAGCTGAGGGTGGTGGACCCTTTTTCTCTACTACTCCCGTCAAGCAATAGACCTAACATTGGAATGCCTTATATAAGACTTGTTGTGCTCCTTCGGAAGGGGGTTCCATTCCTTGATGAGTCAGTACAATCACACGGATCAGGATTAAGCATCCATATCATGGTTGTATTCATTACCATATCTCGTCTTTAACATTGCATGGAAACTCAACCTCTAGCGATATTCAGAATATGACACACTTATTAATGTAGTAACTACTTCATTATATGTAATATTAACTTGATCACATATAATTACATACCAATGAGTTAACCATGGCCTTTTTGGAGCTTCACTTATCACGCTTCACATCGAATCAAATATTAAAATTTTTCTTCTTCCCTAAATCAACCACAAACATTAACCAATGTTTGGTATCCTAGTAAGCGAGAACACAAATCTGTCCAAGTCAATACAAAAAACTTAATTGATATTGTGATTCATATATTATGTTCAAAATGAAGTACTTAACATTCACGTGTCTAATCTCACCTTCTCGCATGCACTTAGATCACCACCAAATTTGTTTGGATCTACATAATGTTTGTATATTGCTTTGGAGGGGATGGGGGGAGGGGGGGAGGGAATGGGTGATGACCTTTGAACATAAAATACTGTAGTCAAAGTATTATAAGTTCAGCTAATGAATTTTGTGTAGCTAATCTTAAAATTGTATTTTATACAAAATAAAACAATGTAATTGACAATAAGTAGGGAGAAACAAAACTTTAGGACTCAGTGGCTCAACCGATTTCCGAACTTCCCTTGTTTTAGCTTTACTAAAACTACTTATGATTTCCAAGCTTAACCACTTATGGGGAGACAAGGTTCTCATTGCTATTCAGTTTGCTGCTGCCTCATGACTTCAAAGCAATGTCTCAACGGAACTTTAAACTTTATATCAATGTATGAATACTGTCTCTAATAATGGATACCCTTCAAAATTTCAATTTTTTAAAAAAATTAAAAATTTAATGTCAAAATGAACTTCAAACTTACAAGTTGGATAGTTGTATGCTCCAACACTTCTCTATTATAGCTGCTCTATCGGCTCTGGTTAAGCGGCACACATTTAACTTCTTTATTGGTCGTCTTCCTTGACCAAACTTTGGATCTTATGTTAACAAGTGTTACTCATCCCTTTCTTATTTTTAAATTTATGATGTGTGCAGTATTACCTATGTCAGCTTATTAACAGCGACCTCCGTTGGGCACACGATTGGAGTTGAGCTTACTGTCTGAAATCATTAGCATTTATTTATCAAGGTAGAGCAATAAATTGAAAAAAAAAACATAAACTATATGAAATTTAAAATAAATAATTTGTGAAGACAGTTGACTAAGCCATACTTACAGTCACATAATTCTTGGCGTTAGTCGTCGTTTCCTTTCCCAAAGCCGCAGGATTCTTGACATTATTCGTCTTTTCCTCTCTCATGCTAGCCCGTGCCTTACCACCTCGACCGCAGTTCCTCCCAAGTTCTATCATCTTCCTAACTTTGGTAACTTTGGGTACTTGATACTTCTTAACAACTTGACTCCACATCTCAGGGTCTTCAATTGTCAACCTTGAACTACGTCAACATTTAGAATCATTGTGCACCACTTCCTCACTTGCCACTTTACTTTTACCCTTTTCCACAATAGGTGGAGTCGTTATTTTCTTCTCTTCTTTGTTCCCACAAAATCCTCCCTAGACTTTTCTTCTCCTCCGGGAATATTCACCGGCATCCTCTAAGTTTAGACATACTTTATCGTTATTTCTTATATCTTCTTCTTCATAAAAGAACCCCCACATTATCGTCTTGCATTGAGGAGACAACTCTCATCGCCTCATAGGTCTGTCCATCGCCGTCCACTCCAACTTCCACTTCCACATCCTCATCATCAGCTTTCAATTTACTGCAAAACTTATTCCAAAATGATTCTAAAATTTTGAACATTTCTTCCATCATCATTCTCTAGTTACCTTCCACATCCTTTAATTTTCCGCCACTTCCTTTCTTAAACCTTTCATGTCATCCCTAATTTCTATCATTCCAAGATCTATTAACTCCCGTCTCTTATGCATGGCTGCTAATGCAGGTTCCTCGGAAAACCCAATGCATCAACCATCTTCACATCTTTCCCATAAAACAAACCAAAATCTTTCAGCCTATTTACTCTCGCCCTAATCTTCTCGAGCGACCAGTCTCCAATTCGAGGGAGCAAACATTTCTCCATTGGTTTAACCCCCTCAAGAATGGGGAAAAACCTCTGCAAGTAAACAATCTACAAGAAAATCACACTTAAATTAATTTCACGTGTAAAATAATATCAAAACATATAAAATTAAGCAACTTTCTTACCGTTAGTAGTATGATGCACCCATTTACACTACCTCTTCTATCAGTCTTTGTTCTTTTAAACGCCGACACCATATCTTCTAGCACAAATTTACACCAATTATATTTTTTAATCTTCTCTATGTCTCTAAGTAATGGTAACTAACTCCATTTCAAGGCAAACTGCATGGTAGAATTCAGCAAATGACCGACAACATACATCACAAATTTCACCTTGAATTCATACCCACAAGATTCATCATCCAACAACTTTGATTTCAATTTAGAGAGATTAGTCATTTTATTTTGTGCTCTCAAGTTCAAATCACTCTCTAAACTTTTATCAATTTCTCCCTTCACCAAAAAACCAGAAATGTCTATATTACCTCGCTTCAATCCTAAGATTTTTTCAACATCTTCTTCTCTTATCTCCACATGTCTCTTATGCACCCTCAAGCAGACCTTATCACAATCAAAGCGATTTACCAGTCATGATAATAATTCATAAGGCAAATTAAAACATTTTTTCTATAGTAAGCCCCCAAAACTCAAATCTCACAACCTTTAATTGTGACTTATTTAATTTCCAAATCAGTGTTAGTATATGCCCTAAGACCAATTGACTCACATTTATGATTTATGAAGCATGTATTTTTGAATTGTATTTTATGCTCTTGGTCATCAAGTATGTGACTTGATAGTAAGACCCTTATAGCTAATAAAATACTATTCTTATTTGTCCCTAGTTTATTACATCTTGTAAACTAGTATGAAGTTGATTAATGGTCAAGTTTTACTGTTCATGAATATGAGATATAAAATCAATTTATAAATACATATTGAGAATATTGTATTGGACATGACCCAAAGTGAAGAAGAAATATTGCATGGGTTTAAGTTATAAGTATTTCTTCTCAGTTTTATATTTGGTGTCCTTCGACCTAATGTTTCTAATGTTTCTTGCATGGGGAGAAAAATATGTTTTGACATAGTCAAACATCACTTTTAATTAGGTGATCATATGATTATTGGTTGGCTTATTTTCTCATCATGGCTTGAATATTGGAGATAGTGAAAGGGATTTGTCTCTCTCTTTTTAGAGAGAGATATCCATGGGCCCCTTGATAAGGAAGACTGGAAAATATGCATGGCCCTGCTCAAATAAGTATTAATAAGGTGTTATTAATATTATTTGTTGGAACAGTCTGCCTGGTGATCAAGTAAATAGTTAATTAAGTTTTATAAGGATGACTTGATCCATGCCTTATACTTAATTAGGATATCGTGTGACAAAAGAACTAAATATTAAATCTGATGCTAGGTTATTATTATATTTACTTAACTTGGGTAAGCATAATGTCTTGCTAGAGACCGCTTATGTTTTGTGAATAAATGTCTAGGACATTTTTCATTCACTGCCAACGTTAAGTGAACCTATAGGGTCACACGCATAGACGATCTTGTGAGCATAATGTCCACGTTCAATGAATCTAGATTGTGTCTAGATTCGTTGAACGTATACAAAAGGGGAATCAGATTCCATATTGTATTTTCTGGTAGGTTAATAAGTAATTAATTTTCTTTAATCGAATAAATAAAATTAATTACTTAATATTACTCATCCAACCGTTGGATGATTATAGGAATGGACGGACGAGATTAAACTGTCCTTAGATGACAGTTAGGGTTTTGATATTGACCGCTATAAAAGGTTATGTTAACCTTTTCTTGGTAGCCGTCCTTTATTTGATAAAAGAAAAACAAAACCCTAAACCCTAGAACGACGATATAGTATATAGCCTCCTCACTCCGAAATACGACCGATTACCAGATAGTCAGGATCAGTTCTGAACAGCTTTCAGAACACAGAAGGGGCTAGCATCCCGATCGCTTGCAGAGGAGTTCGTCGCGTGGATACCAGTAGAGGGCGAAGCGTACAAAGCAGCGCCTCCACAACGAACAATCAAAACATTGAGGTAATTTCTATCCAATCGGTTTTTCTAGTATGTGCAGATCCTGTTGGTGGATTTCCGTAGTTTTATTTTACTTTGTTTTTGCCTACGGATTCCAACAATCAGATCATTCATGGCATTGCTTGAACACTACTATTATATTTTACCTGAATTAAAAATAAATCAAACTATGTATTAATTTATAATATATTTTACTAAATATTTAGAACAAATTTAATATGATTTAACGGTCTTACCACAAACGTGTTCTCTTCTTTGCCATTGTCTACAATGTACCTTCCACGTGACCTATTTACCAACAATCTTCTTGCCGCATTTCTTTTTTATTCTTCTTTTTTGTGGTCATCTCTTCAGGTTCACTGCTTTCTGCCAAATTATTAGTGAGTTGTGACACACCAGCTTCTTTGTGAAGCTCCTCGTTGGAGTGGTCGCTGGACAATCTTCTTCAAGTTCTTCAAGATATGATGTTTGCGTAAATGCATGTGTTTTACTTCCAGTGTCTTCCTTGCCTTCATTCTCTCATTCCATGTTTGATTCTGTTTAATGATTTTACTATTAATTTCATCAATTCAGAATTTCACAATCATATAATTTCAACTATCATTCATGAATACTCAGTCGACTATCATTTAGAAATGATATCAATACAAATGTCCTAAGGAGTGACTAACACAACATACTATAGTAGTCGAATAACCTTCAGATATAATATAAATACAAATACCCAGAGGAGTAAATACTTCAAAAATAGTATCAATCCACATGTCAAGCGGAGTGACTTATGGGAACCTTAGTCGACAATCAATCACATGTATTTCGAATATCACTCAAAATTTCATACAGAAATTCAATAACTTTAGAAAAAAAAGAAAAATCCAACCCTAAAAAACCTAAATTTCCAAACAAAAATTCATGTATAAAACAAAAAATAATTTGTAAAAAAAAAGTTAAAAAGTTTAATTTCTCAATTTTATACATAAAGATTAAAAACAAAAGAACCAATCAAATTCCTATACTGGGAAATACTGTAATCAATTTATTTCAAGTACCCCAAAATAGTCCAGATAGAAGAAGCAATAATAAAGGTCAAGGAAGAAGAAGCATATATACATACCTCTATATTTTGGTCGATTGAATCCGCTACAAATACTTCTTCACAAATAGCAACGAAATTTCTAATTTTTCACTAATTTCGTTCAATCATAGCAGGGAATACCTCTAGAAATTTCTATCCTCACGCCCAACTCCCTCGGCAACGAACAACCTACTCACTACTTGTTCGGTACCTACCTATTGTCACTTCCCCTCCAAAAATTGCCTATAAAAAAGCCCACCACTACAAGATGTCACTAGATATTAGAATTTTTTGCAATGAGTTGCCTATGAAGTTGAACTTCTCTTCTTCAGACTCTTTCAATTTTACCTTAGTCCAACTCCTCCTCCAAATCGATTGCTTAAATTTAGCTTTCCAAGATGAAAAAAGATAAAAAGTACACGTCCCTTTCACACATGAAAAAAAGTACACGTATCCCATTCAAAGACCGGTTGACTGAGTCTTTGAAACCTAGAGAAAATAAAAAATTTTACAAGTGGGATAATCAATGATTTTAAATCAACGATTAGATTAGGGTATTTTTCACGGTCAAAATTACCACCCTATTTTCATGTCAGAAGCCTCTTATCAACATATTACTAATATAGGTAAAAAATATTAAATATAACCTGCACATATGAAAAAAAGTAGGGAATACTAGTATAAGAACGGAACCTTGAATTCATCTAGGTTCCACAATCTAGTAAGAAGTAAAGAAATTTTAGCCATGGGAAATTCACCTAAATTTTTAAGAAAAGTACCATCTGATCACTTATTTTGGTTGTTATGACCAAAATATCTTATCGTCCCTAAATTGTATAAATGAACTTCTCGTTGTCTCTAAATTATATAATTAAATAGATTACATAAATTGTTGTCACCGCAATATAATATTTTTTAAGATTGTACCCTTTATAACCCGAAAACTTTGGTGCTTTTGAATGTCCCAAAATTGGCTCGAATTAGCTACCGCTCGGGCAATGACTAAATTTAAACTCTTGAAGCCTCTATTCTTCTTTACTTTCTTGTCTCCATTTTCTCATGACTGCAAAAAATAATCCAATAACACTAGCTCTAAAGATAGTCCATTGGAGCTCTATGAGCTTTTCTAGTCTGCAAAATAATAAAATTAGATCCCATTTAAAGACATCAATTTAATTAAAAATGACTAACGCACACATCTGATTGTAAAACCTCTTACAAGGACCAATTAAAACTAAAAATTACAATTTTGAAGCAACATAAAGAAGGAGAAAAAATGATAAGAGCACCTATAGTAAAGTTAGGATCAAATGGTTGCATAAACAAGAAAAAAAACAACATATTGGTTACCTTCCTTTTAGCATTACCAAAATACATCATATGCATAAAAATTCAAGCATTTTCATGTGTGATAATCATTAACGAAGCACATGCATGGAATAATGCTAGTGACAACAAAGTATAAGAGTACAAAGCCATCTAATCATATTCAGTCTATTGCCACCCAACATTTTCTCCAATTATCCAAAATTCTAAGCAATTAAAAGATGCTGCGGGCAATAGTTATAAGGATTTGCAAACAATCTATGAAGATCGATTTTATAGTATTAAATCAAATCAAATACTAATTTTGAAAATTATTAGAAAAAGTTCGGACCAAACCATCAACATCGAATACATCTAGCACAACTATAATCTACAAACATTTAAAACTTAACCCACTATCTCTCTTC